>OU892283.1:30897874-31497874 GCA_917834065.1 Ceutorhynchus assimilis | reverse complement strand
AGCCAAGATATTCTTCGACGTCTTGGGCCTCTTCTGCCTTCGATTTTTCCCTGGGTTATGAGCTTCAGATGTAGATATTTGTCATTCTTGGGTATGTGGCCGAAGAACTCTAACTTTCCCTTTTAAGCGTAAACATAAGTTAAAGATCTTTTGACATTCTCGTAAGCACTCTGTCTATCCAATATATTTTTAACATCCGTGTGTATGTCCAGATTTCAAAAGCCTCTGGATTTTTATACATGGGGTCTGTCAGAGTATACGCCTCAATCCCATAATAGAGAATACTGGAGACGTAGCAACATTATACTTGAGTGCAAACGGAAAACGAGAAACCTTAACTACATAACACGGATTTCATTTGTACAAATGATGCTCAGGCTTGTTCAATCCGGGCACGAATCTCCTAAATGTTATCCCAGTCTTGATTGGACCCAATCGATCTGTTTGCTCTGTACCTGAAAAATACCTCCTCAAATCTAGTTCTTAATAATCACCATCCATTTAGTTTTTTTGGCGTTCAATTTTAATCCAGATTCTCCACTTTCAGTAGCCAAATGGTCAAGGAATATATGAAGATCTTCCAGAGAATTATGGATTTTATAGATTTCGAGTGGGCTTATTGCCTGGGTTAATCGTATTTACGTGGTAGTCTTTGTTGTCTCGTTATGTGTGTTTCATGAAAATTATGGATGACCTTGTGAAATTTTGTGAAAGTGGCTCATCAAGTTAATAAGGCAATAATCGCTAAATTTTTTTGCAGAGCTTTTCTTCGGAAGCGTCACAAATGATGATTTAAGACACTAAGAGGGAATGATGCCCGATTGGTAAACCACATTGAAAAGCTTCACTATTGCGTGTAGTGACTTCATTTTTTAGGATCTTCAAAAGTTCTGAGTAGACACCGTCTGGACCTGCAGCTTTCCTGTTTTTGGATTACTCAAAGGAGAGTTGTGATGGACTTCTTCCTTAGTTATATCTAGTCCTTCTCGTGAATACTCTTCAGAAGTGTCCGATCTCTGGTCTTGAAACAGAGGTTCACTGTTTTACTCGGTCGCTGACATCAAGACTTATTTTGACTAACAGAATACCGCTGTGTCGAAGTTTGTATACCCCAGCCGCCTTCAATTTTCCTATGCATATTGAATCTGTCATATTTTGCTTCAAAGTCTTCGATTGCAGGCGTCTTTCTTCCATCAAGTCGAGGATTTCATCAGTCATCCAAGCTTTTTTCCTGACCCTAGTGTCACTTGATGACGATTTCGAGCTGACGCTAACAAAGGCTTCCCTGATACTGGTCCATAAAATCTCCACTTCTTGATTCTCTCCCTGTTTATTATACGTTAAGTTTATTATCTAATTCGTTTCTGACTTCAGCTAGAGTTGTTATGTTGTTTAGTAAAACATTCAGTCTTGGGCTGTTCGTTTTAGCTGTACCTACTACTATCTTTTTGGTGTCAACTGGATGTTCGCTACAAGCGGATTGTGATCCGTATTTATATCTGCGCCAGAGTAAGCCTTTGCAGATTCGATTCAGTTTCTGTAGCGAACTAATGTATCAGCACGAAATCAATTTGATTTCTGACAATTCTGTCCGGCGTATGAGCGTTAGGAGTCTAGGTGTGGAAGTTGGAAAAAAGTGTTTTAGACCACAAACCCCATTTTCTGACAAAACCCCGAACAGTCAGTCACCACGTTCGTTCGCAATACTAACTCCAATCTTTCAATTGAAGTCTCCCCTAATATTTGTTATTTCTGACTTCTTAGTCAGATCTAAGGCGCTTTGGAGTTGTCCGTATAATAGTTCAACAGCTTCGTCTGGGGTCTCGGTAATCGTAGGTCGGTGCATATGTCTGGATAATGTTCACATTGTATGGTTTGGAATTGAGTTGGCGGGATACTACTACTACATCAAAGATAATACACACTTCTAAATTGCTTATAGGCCTTGTTTTTGGTGATCGCCGCCATATTGGTGTGTCACCATTGCTGACGCCATGGGAATCGGTATATCATGCATCTATCGTGTGGAAACCAGCGGTAAAGCGCACTGCTCGATTCAGGAATTCAAATACTGCCTGAAACCGGTATTGGCTACAACAGCCCCCAAAAGGTACCTAGTGCATAGGAAAGGTGAGATTGTATTAATGCAAACTATACTGATTTGGCTATGGTTGCGTCCAAATTTGTGGCGATAGCTTGAACACAGTAGAAACCAGAAGCAAGATTCGTGTCAAGTGTAGTGATATGTGACCGGAATTTGAGATCAACATCAAGTTGAAGTCCAATAAATTTGGTATTTAGTCAGGATTTGATGAAGAACTGATCACAATCAATATAATCGACATTGCATCGGATCCTGAGTCTTATTAAAGTTAAAAAGTAATTTATTTACATCACACCAATAATTTATGCGATGTCATCAGAAATCAACTGGAACAGCTCATCCAGACTTCCTCTGCACCATACAACGTTGAAATATCAGCAAATGCATTGAAGACTCCTGAAATATCAAAATAGGGAAGATCATTGATGGACTGATCCTTGTGGAACCCCATAAACGATTGGTTGAACAGAAGAAAATTTTCCATCAAGGGTGATACGCTGACTGCGCTGTGAAAGATATGATTCGAACCATTTTAAGCTCACACCCCGAAAGCCGGTAGACCTCTAACTTCCTCAGCAATATTCGGTGACTCATACAGTCGAAGGCCTTTGAGAAGTCATAGAACATCCCCGCGGTAGCAAAACCATTGTTGTGGTGCTTAAGAAGTTGTTCAAGTACGCGAAACATGGCTTCATAGGACGGAATCCAAATTGGGCGCAGTTAAAAACTTAAGGAAGTCCATCATACGTTTTCTAAAAAGTTTTTCTACAACTTTAGATATTGGGCGATACTTTAATGGATGTTACCTACTTTTTCTCTTCCTTCTGCATTCTAATTTTGATTGCAATTGTCACTATTTTAATTTACTTTTTTGGAAACCTTATCCCAAAGATCAACTCCCTTTGTCAAATTAACGCCACTAATTGCTTCATCCCAAACTATATCGCTGATCATTAAATCATTATCAATATATTAGAAGCAAAAAGCTTCAGGATGCTGAATTCTAATATTCGTCCTAATTTTCTTTTCTTTATACAATTTTTATTTTTTTTTGAATTTTCTTCATTTATCCAGAGTTCTACAGTTCTTCAAGTATTCGCTTTTCCAATTTTTATGAGAGCTCTCCGCAGTTTTCCAGTTATTAATTTTTCAATCTTCTTGTCTTTGATGTTCAAACATTGAAGATCTTCAGTATTTTTTTCTCCGTATTTACAGTGTGTATAAAAATTCCATAAAGCCTATCATTACTCATTGAAATCGTCCTGTCGATGTACCAAACACCCTGTATATTTCAGTCCCATACATAAATTCCTTAATAAAAAAATCTCAATTTTTTTTCTCAAACATCAACAAGACTAAAAATAACTTGGGTTCTTGCTTGATCAACACAAAGAACAAAATTGACAAACTAACAAAAAGTGGTGTCTATAAATTGGAATGCGATTCATGCAGTTGTTCTTATATAGGGCGTACTTGTAGACCATTGAAGACACGGATTGTGGAACACTTAAGCAGGCCTACTTCTGTTTTTCCTCAACATATAAGATCCACTAATCACACATGCAGCCCTGGATCCAATTCGAAAATGCTCCACTAAATTAGTTTAAAGAACTAATCACCTAGATTTTCTTGAAGAAATTCATATATCCAATGAGCTAGAGAAAGTAACTCCTCTTGTCTTAATATACAAGCCAATCTTAATAGATCTTACATCCCTCCGCATAGGAGATATCATAACCAACCTACTTTGTCACTAACTCTTAACAATTATCTATTATCTCATTCCACTCTAACTTCTTTTCCAAACTGGAGTAAGGTACCTGACCCAAATAAGGCCATGTACCTAATAAGGCCAATGCCCTTTATCGCTTAATATTGAATCCCATTTCCAAAAATTACAATATTACTAAAAAAGAAATCTTTAATGCAAATTAAAAATTATTGCAAGGGTTCCTAGAAACTCGTCATATGTCGAAAAATGGCCAACCACATATTTCATATATCACGTTATAACTTTGAGGCTGGAACTCAATTAGCTTATACAGTGAGGGGCAGGCTACTAGGTATATAGGATCCAACTTGACGAATTTACGACCGTCCGCAGCCGCTTGAACACCTGTCGCTGTCGTTTTTTCGATGACTTTGACATTTTTTGAGTTTTTTCACATCAGTACGTTTTATGATTTTACAGACTTAAGCCTGGTCCAGACTTTACTGATTGCTGATCACGTGTTGAACTGTGCAGACAAAACTTTATGCTGCTGGATCGCGCTTTTAGATGTATCGTCGAGCGTTGGTTATTAATAGATTTTTTTGGAATCGAAACAATAATACTAGTATTGTTCCGATTCTATGAAAAGAAAACATCTATTTGAAAAAACCCGTCTAGGAAAAACTAAAAATGTATTCCAACATAAAAAATGAAAGAAAAATTAGGTAAAATAAAAGCAAAAATTCTAAACAGATAATCTATCTAATCTAGCAAATGAGCAAATGTTCAAACAGTCCACCTTCTTGAAGAAGGCTCTACAAACATTATTTAACATCACCGGGGTGACAGATAGACTTACTTCTCGAATTTTGAAACGCAGCTGTAGGCATCTGCCACATAAGATATTTTTGAACTGTAAATGTAGGGCTGAAAATCTGTAGACCAAAACTGGAGGACAGAAAATTCGACCCTTTGTTATGTACAATATTTACACTTTATTTACACTTTACACGGGAATAAGATGGCGATAGGCCAGAGCTTATGTTACGTTTAAGATGCCACAAAGGCAGAGCTGTATTTTTATACAATGAATGGCAAAAACTTGAAACTTGGAGGACATCCTCCAAAACGTTGTTCTCTTTATGAAGGTTGGAAGAGAAGAGGCTGAGGTGACGTTTTTAGCTTGCCTTTTTTCCTCCACTCTTCTTCTCCCACAATTCATGACAGATGACAGAATAAAACATTTAACTTAATGAATTGCGGTTAGAGAAACTGAGAGAGACAACTTGACTGTTGGATACGTTTCCAACAGCAGCTGCTCAAGTTTCACTGCGCGATCCTCTTGAAATCCTTCATACATTTTTTAATTTGCAATAAAGAAAATAATCGTTGGGTGCAAGATCGGGAGAGCGGGCTGGCCACAGTATTGTAGCTCTTGACCCAGCAATGAGACGGTTTGGAATTTTGGAAAAGTATTATTCAAACAGCCCAGAATGAAACATGTATTATGGGCTGGAAAACCAGCTTGTTGAAACCATGTTTCGTTGAATCTAGGACCAGCTATTATTATTATCATTATCTATTTCTTCTAATTTCTGGAACTATTATTTGCTATTGCAAAAGATTCAAATATTTTGGACCAGGTAAGCTCAGCATAGCCAAACATTTCAAAAATTATAAAATGAAGATGCTTTCGGGATGCTAGGCAAACCTAAGCTGGGACAATTGAGGCCTTCGGTAGCAAAAAAGACAACGTAAAACAATTAATCACTGATTTTTAACAATTTACGACGCATGTGCCAAACGTAACGCAAGGAATGTATACATTGTAATTTTTAAAATGCTTGCGTTTTGCTGTGTTACGGTTGCGTTACGGATATGGTATGGAATTTATAAATCCCACTCAAATCCATTTTAAAATGGACTTAACGTAACTGTAAAGACGTCACATAGAGAAGAGAAGATGCGAGTTGGTCATCTCTTACGTTGCGTTTTCGGTGACATATTTGATGCAAATAAATCTAATGTGCGCATGTTACTTAGGACTTTTGTTACGTCTTTACGGTTACGTTACGACCATTGTAAAATGGGCTTTAAGGGTTTTTTTGAGTGACAGGTTTTTTATGTTTCCTTTTTACCTGGTTGTCGCCAGGTTAGCGCTAATGTCATGTCGCGCATTTGTCATTTTATGGCATATGCGGACGCCTGCAAATTCGTCAGGGTACATCCTATATACCTAGTAGCTTGCCCCTTACTGTATACGTGTTTATAAAGTGAATGGAGCGATTGTAATTTTTTAACAGACATTTATGTATTGAGAAAGCTACATAGTAAATACAGAATAATATATTTGCTAGATTTCTAGTTACAGACTTTTTTAAATCAACTCAACATGTTCCTAATAAGGCCATCATACGAGAAATGTTCAATTGGCCTCACATCACAGTGTTTTTTCAAAAGAATATGTCATATTATTACCTAAATGATGTTTTTTGAAATGTCTTGAGTCTAACCAAGCAAGAGATACTGCGGTTCATTTGTTCTATTTGTATGTAGACCTATTGCATCACCATCCCAAAACTTGGAATTATTGTTTTTTTTAGGAATGCAGCAAGCGTATTAGTTTTATTTTGTGTTCTATTTCTCAAATAATATTATTTTTATAAATAATTGTATTTATTTTAAAGATTTTTTAATAGTGGCCTTATTAAGAGCATAGTGATCCAAATAAGGCCAATGGTAAGCGTCTTTGTTTTACGCAAAAACCACCACTTATATAAAAAAAAAAAAAAAAATTGGAGTTAATATTCAAGTAATAGAAACGAAACACTTCACATATAAGCTCGTGATTTTTGTTGGGCTTAGTGGATAATGTTAGGAAAAAATAAAACTTCTTAATGTGGCCTTATTTGGGACAGGTACCTTACATATTTTCTTCCCTTACGTTTGCAACACGCTCCCTACTGGAGTCTCTTCTGTTGGTCTGTTGGAATTTTTGTAAAGAAAATTTTCGTCTTCTTCTTTTTCTTTTTCCCTTTCTTTTGCCCAATGAATTATAAACCTACACGTACCTGGAATGACACTGACCGTTGTCGGATATGGCGTTTGTATAACATTTCTCGTCTCTCTCGTGCGTCCAAAGATAGCTATATACTGGGGGATACCTTTCTCTCTTCAGTTGATTGCTGTTAAATTTGATATATTCCTAACTTCAAATATAATGTTTTTTAGACAAGGAAAAATTTCCATAATTGGCCAATAAGGTGAATAGAGATAGGTATCCCTCACATTCTTCATCTGAATTTGCCTTATTCCATAGATAGGCCGGGCTATTCCACCATTCCAGGTACGTGTAGTTGCCAGTTCAGGGCCGGTTTATCAATAGAGAATTACCTTATGCGGTACGGATAACCTTGGGTCAAAGTTATGACAAGTGTTTATCCATCCAGGGTCAACTGCTAACTGGAGAGTTATTCCAGGAAAAAGTTAACCCACGCTCTCACGGCAAGTTAGCATATTTGACCCTGGGTTAACCTCAACACTCTCTTATTTTCTATCTGATTTTTTTTTAAAGTGCTGGTTTTGGCTTGAATTTTGATATTGTGAAGAGATGAAGGACCTAGATTTCAGTGATGATGATCGAGATGTTCTAGAATTTCCAGAACATGCATGAGCGGTGCCTCTACCACAGGCACAGGTTTCAGTCAAATCCCTTTAAGGATTTTGATAACGTCGACTTCTCGCTTGCGAAAAGAAACAATTTTATTTATTCTAGAACAAATTGAGTTTAGACTTGAATTCCCAACAAACCTATGTTTGTTGAGAATTCGAGTACCTATATTGTTTACTTCTACACCGAATACACGAAACCAAACTTTCCGGTTTCCGCTAGTGGGTATTCACACCAAAGTAGCATGCGATGTACGACCTGCTGCTATAAAGCAAGAAGCATGCTATTATTTTCGAACTCTGAAATATATGCCTGGTTTCACACCGGAGTGACTAGAACATGTATATTTTGATAGTTTGCGACGTACCATCATCACCAAAAGTATCTGGGACACAAATAATGCATAAAAATCTCCTGGACTAATTCTACTGTCATTCATTTCAATGCATTTAAATTATAGTTTGACAAATATTTGACAATAAAATTCATATAATAGGACAAGAGCTAATGTGATGCTGTCCCAGTTACTTTTGGTGACGATGGTACATACTTGCAAGACGCACAAACATTGTTTATTTTGACTTGTTTCCTAGAGGGGTGTCGATAAGTATGGTATACAATTTTTAATGCCTATTTATAAGTACCAGCCGTTCTAGTAACTAATAGTAAGTCGCTTCTTGAACACACAAATAAAATTAGGTTAGGAATTTCCTATTTGTAAATAAAATTGACGTATTAGCAATCGAAGTTCGTTTTTATTGGTAATTTTTTGTTTCATCTGATTCGTGATTGATAAATAAGGATGGAGTTATTCTAAATGGGTATTGAAAACGCTATAGCAATGTGCGACTTTGGTATGAATGTAAACATGGAAAGAACAAGTTGCAACGTGCTCCCTGCTTTCTAGCAGCAAGTCGCACGTCGCGTGCTACTTTGGTATGAATGCCCACCTACGGAAACGGAAAAAATAAGAAAAAAATTACATAAATAAGTAGGGTTATGAGCAGAAAATGTCAAAAAAATAATGAAAGTGAACTGGTAACGTTGCATAAGTAACGCCAACCTTCGAAAAACCCGAGAGTTCACCAGCCCTGCGTTAAAAAAGCTTGGATAAACATCTTTCGACTTAACTAGGTAGTTAAGCCCAGAGTTAGAGTTGACCCAGGGTCAGCAAACTCTGCGAGTTATCCCTTGATTAATAAACCGGCCCTTAGAGTTTCATTATGACCCGAGTGTTTTGGAGCCTGATTGACCTATCGCATCATAACCACACTTCCAGAACAAGGACTGAGGAAAAAGCTGAGGCCAGTTGGACTTTAAAAAACCAAGCGAAAGGCAAAGATGTGCTTGACACCACATAATTTTTAAGCTATAATTGCCTGCTTTAGGGTAATGCCTTGAACCCTTTCCCCCTTTTCAAAACATTGGTGTTTCCATGTGTTAGTCCGTCGCAATTTTTAAAAGGTTTAGTCCTTTTTACAACCTTTTATATTTTTTTTTATATATTTTTACAAATTTACTATTTAAAATTAACTGACAAGTGAGTACAACGTTCTCTTTTCAAATTTGGTTCATTGTTGCTTCTCTGCCCTATATAACCTCACCGCTTCGCGAGACATAACTTTCTAACAGGCTTGTTGTTATCTCTTTTCAGTTAGCACTGAGGATGGCCGGGAGGCCCACATGCTGTGCTAAGATTATTAAATATATCTACAACAGAGTTTATGACAAGTGAGCAAACAGATAGGGACACAATACCCATAGAAAACCAACAGGTGAAAAAAGTCAACTCTTACAAGTATCTTGAACAGGAAATAAAACTTGGCAAAGTCAATCAAGAGCTTGAAATTAATAGGAGAATACGACTAGGATGGGATGGCGTATGGTGAAATGCGCCACGTATTCCGGTTTGAAGCTGAAAACTGAAGTCTAAAACGAATGTATTCTGCCATTAGTTGCCTATGGAAGCTAAACATGGACACTCACAAAGAAAATCCTAAATAAGCTGCAAGTACATCAGAGAGCAATCGAGAGGAGAATGATAGGTATTACAATAAGGGATCACAAGGCCAACGAGTGGATAAGAAACACAACAAAGGTTGAAGACATTACACATAGAACATACATCCTCAACTGGAACTGGATGGGCTGGCCACGTAGCGAGAAATACAAGCTACAACTGGAGCGAAAAAGTTACATAATGAAGACCTTGGGTGAAACGAAGAAGCGTCGGCAGACCTCAACAACACTGGTATGACGACATCAAACAGAACAGCAGGACTAAAATGGTACCAGGTCGCACACAATAGAAATACCTGGAAAAATCTGAGTGAGAGATGCCTATATCCCGAGGATAGAGAACGGCTAGCAAGGAAAGAAGGCAGGACAGTTACCTGGGTCTTATAGCCTATGGTTTCTGATCGCTTTATGGTGTTCGACCCTTTTTTGCATTTCCCTTTGCTCCCAACGAAAAGAAATAGAGCATAGTAACTCTTAACTTGCACTTCCTTGAAGTGTTCCTGTTTCGAAAAATTCAATGTCATTCCAAAAAAAAAATATCTACTTATTTAAAATAATAGGGGCTATAAATAGTTATCGGTTCAAAATTATCACATCTCATGCCTCAAACTTGCAAAATCACGATAAACTTTTCAGAAAATTTATTACAAAATATAAGGTTAGCCTCAAAATTTCCATGGCAAATATTCGGGTAAGCTTGCTCGAAATAACCATTCTTTCGTTGTTCCAGACCCAAGATAGCCATCAAGGAAACATTTACGGGAAATGTACTCAATAATTAGGTACTAAAATGCGATGTTGCTTTGTGCCCGACATGATTTACCTTCAAAGTTTAAACGTAGGATTTAGATAAACGTGAGAGATCGCAAAATTCAGTAAGTTAAGAAAAACGGCAAATGAAATATGAGTAATTTGATCGGAGACAGGAATAATTCTTGTTAAACCCATTTGTTATAGGGTATTATAGGTACGGGTGTAATTATTGATGTCACGTTATAAATTACATTTCTTTTTTCAAGTATACGCCAAGCGTAATTTTATGGTGTGAAGTTAACAACAGCTGATATATCTGTTTTGGCTTCGGTCGTGCGAGAAATGCGAAAATTGAGCGTTATCAATTAAAAAATAAAAAGCTCAATAAAAGATTTATGGAGGCTATTGAAGGGATATACGCAAGTATTAAAGGATCTAATCGTACTTATATTAGCACAGCAAATACAAATATTTCAGTTGGTAGGTATTTTATTCTTTCAAATTCGAATAATTCATTGTTGAGCGAAAGGAAATAAATACCCCGACCGACACATTGACTACTCAGTACTTTCGTTGAAAATTCAGATGAAGCCCATTTTAACAAACTACAAAGTAATTCCGCCATAGGGATTTCTTTCAGCCTTAATCCAGCTTCTGGTTGAATGATTCAGTAGAGTCCTATCTCAAGATGCCACTTTAGTTTCCAGTGCCAAAAAATATTATAGCTATAATATTCTTTGTCAGTGCTTAGATCCCTCGTGTTATGGATTTCAATTTCCGTTTAACTGCCATTTTTTCCCTTCCAATGAATGCAGTCTTTTGGATGATGATTTCATAATTTTTTTGGCTGCTGCTGCTGTTTTTCATCGTTCAATATTAGTGGATGTCATGAGAAATTTAGGTAAAGATTCCGTAGCTGTACGTTCCACACTTCTGTTTGATGCACTTTGGAGTCTCTCACAATTTAGGGCAGAACCTTTAATGAAATTTAGTACACACATAAGTATCTTTGTGTACCTTCACCTTCATCTGTATTCGTTATCTATATCTCTTATCTCGTGATTGATTTCCTAGGGAAACCAACATTCTTACTTTCAAAGCTTGTCTTATTTATTCTGTACGTAAATTTAGTCTCATCATCATCATCAGTACCGCAACAACCCTGGCTTTTGCAACTTTTCCATTCCAAACGTCGCGTTGACTCTCCACTCAAGTATGACACGCCAACATTCCAATGTGACACCGTCTTCCCAGCGGAGCTTTGGTTGTTATCCTGGTCTTCTTGTGCCATCAGGTTCAGAGTTTAGCACTTGCTTTAGCATGCTTCCATCGTAGGATGCTGTTCTTATGGTACTGAGAACGTCCATGCCGCCAGCATTGTTATAGGCTTCGTAGAGCTCAGGTTGTATATCCTCCTTCAAGTTCTGTCTTCTTGCACACCCTTAAATAGAGATCTTAGATTTTTCTCTGAAAGGTAGAAGATTACTGTTCTGCTTTGAGATTGTTCAAGTCTCCGAACGATACGTAAGCACGGGTAGTGTAAGAGTTTTGTAACATTGGACTTTTGTTTTCCTGGTTATGTTGGAGCTACGTAGTTGTTTATGTCGCTCATAGTAGGCCTGTTCGCACAGAAATCACAAACCAGTCAGAGCGAATTTCATTGGTTGAAACTAGTTTTCTGACTGTTTCTGACTATTTCCAACCAATGAAATTCGCTCTGACTGGTTTGTGATTGCTGTGCGAACAGGCCTACAAACTGCGATGGGCAAGCAGTATTCGTCTCTTAATTTCATCTGTTTCGTTTTAGGTGGAGTTGCCCAATAATCTCAGGTAGACAAAGACAAACTCATGAATGACCTCGAAGTTCTCGTCTCCAATAGAAAGTTTTGTCCGATATTCCTTTCACTAGATTTGTAGACGCTACCATGAGCTTGGTTTTAGATTTGTTGATCTTCAGACCTTTTTATTAGTTCGACATCATCAGCATGCAAGCAGCTGCACCGATTTATAGAATGTGGTGTTACTTGTATTGATCCGTGAATCTCCGACTACTTTTTCGAGAGCAATGTTAAAGATCAAACAAGCTAGCGCATCATCATGGCCGGACTAACCACACGGCCAGTAGGGCCATGGCGTGGTCCAGGAGCGCAATGCCTGGCGGGGGGATAGGGGTGTGTGAAATGCTTAACATCATGGCACATGTTTTAGGTACTTTGCGTCGTATTTCTATTTTTTTGGTTTTCACCCTGCATATTGGATAATTTGTTATCAGAACAAATCCGAAGGAAAAGAGCCTACAGAAACTCACGATCTTTTCAAAAGATGGCATACGAGCCAAAACATGCCTCTCAGGGTTTTACGGCACGGGATGTTTAATTGGAATGTGGAATATACAATTCCATAACCAAGGAAATTGTTTCAGTAAACTCTTGTGCAGCTTCGGAGGAATCTTTGGATTTGAAGCAAACATCGGACCAAGGAAAAGTCGAAAAAAAAAAAAAGAATTTCAGGCGTTCCCAGACTGCAGATTTATAATGCCACACTCTACGAGGTATTGAAGCTGGGGCTGAGGGCATAACAAACGAACTTCGAGCGGAAATCAATTTTTAGTCTAATTTGTCAAAGCTACAAACACACATCGACCTGGTTGGGAAGAAATCGAGTAAATTCTGTTGAGAAACTGAATCAAGAATTCGTGTGGGTTGTTTTGTCCGATAACTCAATCCACTTTGAGTTAGGAACATTAAAATCTCCCAAGAATATAATCTCGGAATTCAGATTCAGATTCAGATCAATTTACCAGATTTTTAAATAGAAGTTCATAATTGGAGTCGTTAGGTGAAAGATACACGATACACGCAGCAAACAAACTAAACCATGTTCGTAGAAATATTTTTTTAACCAAATGACATCGTGTTCAGGTGATTCGAGATCATCCTCTCTATGGCAAGAGATCTCACAGCGGAAAAATCCCCCCCTAAAGCGAAATCGCGTATGATGTTCATACCCAGGACATAGAAGATGGATTGGAATGGCAGAAGAATTGAATAACGGCTGCACATGAAGATTTTTGTGCTCGAGATGTTGGTGCACTGAGTTCAAGTTGGCGTCAATCGTCAAAACCTCTGATGTTAGAGATTTCAATTATGAAACTTGATGTAGACTCCCCTCGTACACCCTGCATCCGGAGATCCGAAAGGGATGATTCTTTGCACGAAGGATTTCCATCGTCATTTGTAATCTAAGACAGACCAAACGTAGCGCAGGCAGACCACTAAAGGTGGCTGGACGATATGAAACAGATTGCGGGATAAACATGGTTCCATACAGCACAAGACAGAAAGGCATGGAAACGGATGAAAGAGGACTATGTTCAGGAGTGGACAAATCAAGGCTGAAGAAGAAGAAAAAGAAGAGACTTAGGCAGTAGTTCCTAAGATTTTGATTATGTTATTTTTGAAAATTTGAGGATTGTATCAAACGCACCGCGTCATGATTTCTTTGGCAGCCTGATCACAATATTGTTACGAAAATGCATCGTCAACCCGACCAGGATTCTAGCAAATTAGTGGTTTATGTCTTTTTTGGGACTTCTATTATATTCGTTAAACATATTTTTCTAGACGCTTCCGGAGTATGATTGAACTATAAATACCGCGTATTAATAGGTTTTGTTTTAGTTCAAATACGAGATTTTTTGTGTAGGTTTCGATTAGTGAAAAGAGAATTTTATTTGTTTTGTTTAATAAAAGGTGTTACTGTTTTTGAAGTGAGTTTTAGTGAACCCGGAATCCGTGAGAATATTTTGTCTAAGGCCATTTTTTCTCTCAAAGTATTTGCTGGAGATATTCTGTATTTTTACGCTGTTAATTACTTGTTTCATTGCATTTTTGATGTTTATCAGTTTTTCAGGTATGTTCAATTCATTGCCTCGTACAGTCTGATTCTGATTATGCAAGCCGCTTTGAAGTCTCGAGGCTTTTCTCTAGTATTATCTGTCGAAGTGTGATTACCTGGTCAACTGTTGAACGTCCAGGTCGAAATCCACACTGGTAGTTTCCAATTTTTTCCTCGACATAAGGTTTTAGTCTTTCGTACATGATGTTTGAGAAATGAAAGGACTTTGTAAGCGGTATTCAACTTTGTAAGCGGTGTTCAAGAGGGTTATGCCTCGATAGTTTTTGCAATCCAAGGGGTCTCTTTTTTTTATGAAGTGGGCAGATTACTCTAATATTCCATTCATCCGGCAGCATTTAGCCATTCCACTATAGATTTCGGCCCCCACCTCAATTAAGATTGGTCAATTTTGAGTGCAACTAGAGAAGGTGCGGAATTACGTAGTGGATTGTTAAAACGGTGTCCAAAACGAGAGTGCAATATCGCTTCAGTTGATTTATTTCAAGGTGTCGCCAATACCAAATGTCAATACCTACGTGGTGCTCAATGTGTTAGTGGATTTTATGTTATGTTGATTTGTTTATCGCATTGTGCTGTTTTGTTGCGATCTACTCAATAATATCCATGATAAAATGGAAAAGTTAATCAAAATTAATAATTTGCTTTATCGAGCAAGATTCAAAAGCGCGGACGAAGTAATTGAATGGTTATAAATTTACGAGGAACAAACTGGAACTTCGTGGTGCGTAGAAACTGCGTTGAAAAACACTATAAGATTCATTTTCAGGTGGGTACCCAATTTGTTTTATTCAGTGATAAAAAGATTAGTTATATTATACATCATCAGAGATCTTCCTCTTCGATTTATTGGTAACATGATTTAGTTGTTTTTAATTGAAACACCTCAAAAACAAAAAAAGTTACCTATTTGAAGAACTTCTACATTCCAGTAATTAGCCCCATGCGTAGCGCAAAAATAATCATACCACATTGCACTCTCGTTTTGGGCACCGTCCTGCCTGACATTCCACTACGTGATTCAGCACTTCTGTAGTGCGTAATGGGTATGAACATTCCCCTTATGATTAATGCACTGCTCACACATTCCACTATGCCTTTCGGCATCATATCAAAATATTATTTAAATCAGCCAATCGCCTTAGAGACGGGTGCCGAATCGTATAGTAAAGTCTGTTTTTTTTTTTAAAGATAATTCCCCAAGTCAAAAATTTAGTAACTATGTTGGCAACACAAGCCTTTTCTACATAAAAATTTGAAAGCATTGACAATTTTACATTGTATTGCCAACATAATGTCACTTTGACTTTTATCTTTAAAAAAAAACACACATTTTAGAATGTCTAGATGCCGGCTCTGTATCATTTGCGCGACAGTCGTTTGCGCGAGGGAGAAAAGCGCGATACGAAAAGCGCGAGGGACAAAAGCGCGACGGAACGAAAACGCGACTGGACGAAAGCGCGATGGACAAAAACGCGAGGGACAAATGCGCGACGGAACAAAAACGCGACTGGAATAAAACGCGATGGACAAAAACGCGACGGGACAAATGCGCGAGAAACAAAAGCGCGAGGGACAAAAGCGCGACGCAAAAAAAAGCAAGGGACAAAAGCGCGATGGAACAAAAACGCGACTGGACAGAAGCGCGATGCACAAAAACGCGACTGGATAAAAGCGCGACTGGATAAAAGCGCGAGGGACAAAAACTCGAGGAACAAAAATGCAAATGGACTTGAAGACAATATCAAACTTACCGATAATAACCCAGTCAATTTGCAATTTCAATCAGACATTTCCAAACTTTCCCAAAATAAACTGGTAACTTTGCAATTTTTATCAGACATTCCCAAACTTACCAATAATAACCCGGTTAGTTTGCAACTTTAGGGCCAAATTATGTACTGACTGGTAAACGTCTGGTTGTTACCTAGCAGGTACTTTCTATGCACTAGAGAATAGGAAGTACCTGCTAGGTAACAACCAGACACTTACCAGCTGGTCCATAATTTGGCCCTTAATCAGACATTTCCAAACTTACCGATATTAACCCGGTTAGTTTTCAATTTAAATCAGACATTTCCAAACTTACCCATAATAACCCGGTTACTTTGCCGTTTTATTCAGACATTTCCAAACTCACCATTAATAACCGGCGCGACTGAACTTTGGTCACCCTTTCATTCCTGTCGGATTATTATCGGCGGGTTTGGTAATGTCTGGTTAAAATTGCAAACTAACCCAAACAAACTGGGTTATTAACGGTAAGTTTGGTAATGTCTGATTAAAATTGTGAACTCCGGGTTATTATGGGTAAGTTTGGAAATGTCTGATAAAAATGGCAAACTAACCGGGTTATTATCGGTTAGTTTGGTAATGTCTGATTAAAATTGTAAACTCTGGGTTATTATGGGTAAGTTTGAAAATGTCTGATTAAAATTGCGAACTACAGTTTATTTTTTCCCAAGATAGATTTTGACATTGTCAACTTTGAAACATAAACAATGTCGCTAATGCCGTCTATTGGTCGCAAAATGCCATTTGCACGACATGCATTGTCAACCTGCAGAGATACCTTATTTTGCGACCAATCAGAGACAAGCGATATTGTTTATATTTCAAAGTTTTCAATGTCAAAATCTATCTTGGGAAAAAATGAACCATAGGCGGGTTATTATGTGTAAGTTTGGAAATGTCTGATTAAAATTGAAAACCAACCGGGTTATTATTCATTTGCATTTTTGTTCCATCGTGTTTTCGTTACTCGTGCTTTTGTCGCACATCGCGCTATATTCCAGTCACGTTTTTGTTCCGTCGCGCTTTTGTTCCTCGCGTTTTTGTTCTTCGTGCTTTCGTCTAGTCATGTCTATATCCATCCCGCTTTATTCCAGTCGCGTTTTTGTTCCGTCGCGTATTTTACTCTCGCGCTCTGTTCCTAGCGCTTTTGTCCAGTCGCGTCTTTGTCAATCGCGCTTTTTTCCAGTCGCGTTTTTGTTCATCGCGCTTTCGTCCTGTCGCGTTTTTGTTCCGTCGCGCTTTTGTCCCTCGCGCTTTTCGTATCGCGCTTTTCTACCTCGCGCAAACGGCTGTCGCACAAATGACACAGAGCCCTAGATGCCATGCGGCAACTTTTCTTCGTTCCAGACCATCAGTGAGATTCTCAATTGTTAGTGGGTACCTTACGTACCTATACGTAACGTCCCGACTCGCTCGGCAATGGGATATTCGGGATGATAGGTTGCGACTTGAGCTTGAGAATCCCACCCCAGGATCATAATCTGATGAATCTTGTTTGTGAATCCCACCCCTGCATGTTTAAATAGTTTTGTTTCAATTAGAGTTAGTGGATCTTGGGGTGCGGTAATTCTGGTTGATCTTGATGACTTTCCTCTTACAATTAAGATGAAAATTAGTTTCGATCGAACTAAGTTGAAATTAAATTTCAATGAAAAATAATAATTCTTCGAAGTGTTCCGCCCATCGATTAGGGATTTTAGTTGGATCGCTGATTCTCTACAGAGAGTTGTTTTTTTTTTAAACCCTTACGTTGTTGATCCTTGGATTTTGTTCGTTAAATGTTCAATATTAGTTCAGTTACTCATGAGCTGAAATGAAAGGTCTATTTGGTATATTTTCTAATTCTGGTTTAATTGAATCGAGTTTGAGGATTTATCCTAATATTTCAGTCTTCTTTGATTTTCTTTTATTTGTAGGTAGTTCATAATGTACGTTGAATATTATGTGTCATAAGCAACTTTGAAGTCTTCGAACATATGGTAGTGTCAGTCATAGTGAACTCGAGATTTTTCTCTGGTATCTGTTGAAGTGTGACAACGTTTCTTTCTAATTATTATTATTTTTTTTTGCTTCCTTAGTTTCTTTTATTCTCAATGAACATTACACCCCGTTTAAGTTGAATTTAGAAACCCTATCATAAAATAAGCTTGATCAGTGTAACCAAAACAGTAAACACACCAAACCTAACCTTATTTAAAACAGCTCACGTTCATTAATATTTCTGCGATTGGTAACTCTGAAAGTGGCATCAAGGGGGGATAGAAATTGCAAACTCCATAACGTCCCAAATTTATAGCAGCAATAAACTTGCAGTGAGAAAAATACGAACTGTGAAGCGATCC
The DNA here is from genome assembly GCA_917834065.1 of Ceutorhynchus assimilis. Classification (NCBI taxonomy): domain Eukaryota; kingdom Metazoa; phylum Arthropoda; class Insecta; order Coleoptera; family Curculionidae; genus Ceutorhynchus; species Ceutorhynchus assimilis. The sequence continues at coordinate 31,479,566 of OU892283.1, read as the reverse complement.
TAAATAGAGCAACTTGTGAGTGGACTCTAGCATATAGTGCGCATAATGTAGATTCTATAGAATTCCAGTGCAACTTGTATTTCTTGCACACAAACCTAATTGTTAGAATTTAACTTATTTATTGCTTTTGCAATATAATTGCATGATTTTCACTTGCATTATTGTTATTTTATTATTATTTTTTTTTTCAGGTAAATTGATATTTTATATTAGGTATTTGAGTTTTTGTTATTATCTCTTTTCTTTCGGCCTCCTTACGGGGCTCAAATGAATAACGTCATATGATAAAAAAAACATTGCTTCCACAGCCTGCATATACTAAGTAGCTAGAGCGCAAGCCGAAAAAAAAATTAAACATCTTATAAACATAAAATAACTTCACTTTAATCGAAGGTTCAATAAGCAGAGCTATCTAGTATAGTTTTGTGGAATTCTAGTCCTCCATCGGGCGTCTCCCCAGGTGGCGTATAGGGGAATACTTCCCAGATATGGGTGCAGCAAGTACCGAGGAAATCAAATACTCGGGGCGGGTTAAAACTGGCACCTAAATCACGACGGCCTCCATTTTAGGAGCGGTAGTCCAACAGCTTCTGTCCACGTAAGAGCGGCTGGAAACACAATCAGGAAAGCAACGGGAAACTGCCTGACTTACATATATTCCCCAAGACATCACAATGGATACACAAATTCAAACAACGGCCCTAAATTCCGGGTACCCCTTAAATTGGGAGAGGGTGCTAAGAATTCCCCAGTCGTCCAAGGATGTCTTCAAAATAAACCGAGAAAAGAGAACTGGCACGTGGAACGTGCAGACTGCAGAGTATGTACCAAACTGGGAAAGCAGCAAACATAGTGAAAGAGGCGAAACGACTACAGATCAACATACTGGGATGCGGCGAGACAAGATGGCCAAATTCGGGACACTGCATTGTAAATGAGCACTACCTATACTTCTCTGGAGATAGTTCTACCAGAAACCAAAACGGAGTAGCGATAATTCTTGACAAGCAAACCAACAAAGCTGTGTAAAAGGATTTATACCAATTTCGAATAAAGTGGCACTAATCAAAATGAGCGCAAAACCATTGGACATAAACGTTATAGAGTCATATGCACCAACGTCGAAAGCAGTGAACAAGAGATAGAAGAGTTCTATATGAACAGCTCATAACTGCTCTCAAACACACAATAAGGGAAGAAGTTAACATAATTCTGGGAGACATGAAAGCTAAGGTTGGACAAGGAAAGATCGAGGACGTGGTCTGCGGTTTCATGCTGGGAGTGAGAGATGGAAGGGGAGAGCGCCCAATAAAATTCTGCCAAGAAACAGACTTCACAATCATGAATACCTTTTTCAAGCTACCTCCCAGAAGACTCTACACTTGGCGATCTTCGGCTGACAGCAATCATAAAATCGTGAGGAATCAGATTGACTTTGTGATGATAAACAGAATATATCGCAATGCGGCTGTCTCCTGTAAAACTTACCCCGGCGCGGACATACCATCGGACCACAACCTCTTGTTAGCTCGCACCAAGCTCCGACTAAAGAAAATAATCAGAAAAAGACTTTCAAAAAGTACAGACGACGGAAACTCAAACAAGATAATGTACTCGGACAAACTAGAGTGAAGATAAACAACGAACCCAAGTTATCTCTGAAAATGACAACCAAGGAACAGAAATAAAAGACCTGCAGAATAAAATAAAAATGTCTATAACCTCCGTTGCAGAGGAAAAACTGAGGCCAGACTGGAATGCGAAGAGACAAGAATGGATGACAGATACTATCCTGGAACTTATGGAAGAGAAGACAATACAAAAATAAGGATACAGTAAAATACAAGGAACTACACCAAAGAGTTCTCAGGTCAATCAAGGAGGCTAAAGAACGGTGGATAGGTACAGGAAAAATGCAACGAAATTGAGATATAACAAGCAAAACACAGCCCAAATCTTCATGGGAAAATGAAGGAAGCAGCGAGAATGTATCAAAAACGGAGTGCAGATCTTGGATTCAGACAACAGCATTACTGAAACTGACAAAACTTACAAGGTGGAAACAAAAATATGGAGGAGCTTTTCGGAGACGAAGCCATCGATAATGTTAGTGAAGTGGTTGGCAAGGAGGAGCCCATCATCACACAGGAGGAATTGGAGTCAGCTATTAAACGACTGAAGAGCAACAAAATCCCCGGGCCAGACCAGATATATGGATAGTTCTTTAAACTACTGGAGTCACAACAAGTTAAATTGCTTAATAAAATCTACATAAGCGGTCAAATGCCAAAGGATTGGCTGTTGTCAATATTCATCTCGCTTCCCGAAAAGTCTAATGCGATCAAATGCTCTGATCACAGAATAATCACCTTAATGAGCTATGCTTTAAAAGCCTTGCTTAACATCATCCAAGCACGCAAATATAAGAGACTCGACGAGAAGGTAAGTGACACCCAGTTCGGATTCAGGAAGTGGCTGGGGTAATATAGAGGCATATGTTCTCCATAGAAGTCCTAATTGAACGAGAACGTGACGTTAACGCAGATATTTTCGTATGCTTTATAAATTTCGAAAAGGCCTTCACCAAAATTCAGCATAGTGAACTTATCTCAATCCTACATGAACCAGGAATTGACAAGAGAGATACAGAATTGATATCAAAGCTCTACGTTCAACAAAGGGCCATGGTACGAATCAAAAACGAAACATCAACGAGTTCAGCGTAGAAAGGGTTGCATGCTGTCGCTTCTCTTATTCAATGTGTACTCAGAACACCTATTTAAAGAGGCACTGGACAACATAAAAGATGGACAGGATAAGTGGATGGATAAGTGGAGAAATAATAAATAATTTGAGATATGCAGAAGATACCGTCCTCATAGCTGACTGGTAAGGGACTTCAAAGACTCATGGACCGTATAGTGGCTGCATGCAACAGATATGATATGAAGATAAACCGCAAGAAAACGCAAACGTTGATCAGTAAAAACGATGTCGGCAACCTACAGTTTACCGCTAACAATACAGGGTGATTTACGTAGCCCGTGCATTAGCTTGAGGTGTATTAGATGCTATTTCTACTAATCCACCTGCAAATTAGACAACTTATATGCACGGGCTACGTAAATCACGACCAGTTTTAGGAAATAAGAAGCCGGATTGAAGAAGCAAGATGTGAAATGTGTTGTGCAATCTATCTCTTAGCATCCGTACTAGAATCAGGGCACTAAGATGCTACATCCTCACGACCCTCCTGTATGGAGCAGAAGCATGGACACTTATCGATGCGTCATACAAACAAATAGATGCATTTGAGAAGTGGTGCTATCGCCGCATGCTCAGGATCTCGTGGGTGCACCATGTGTCAAAGAAAACAGTCTTGAAACGCATTGATTGCGAACTGGAGCATCTTGCAAACGTCAACCGCAGAAAACTAGAATACTTTGGGCATATCATGCGAAACGAAAGATATCATCTACTTCAGCTCATCTTACAGGGAAAGATAGAGGGTCGAAGATCAGTGAGACGCAGAAGTATATCTCAGCTAAAAAAATTAAGAGCATATGTAAAGGAATGACATCAACAACTTTGTTCAGAGCTTTGGTAAACAAAGTAATATGGACCAATGTGACAACCAACATCCTCAGAGGATAGGCTTGAGTTGTAGAGGTTAATACCTGAATAGGGCTTATCAGATCTAATAACCATTATTCAGTTCGCAAACTTTCTGTCTTATGATTCCTAAACTTGAATTAGAAAAAGTTAGGCAGGTAGGTAGGTATCTAAAAATAGGCAATCTTTAAATTAATGACCCTCTACATCTTCACGATGCATTCTGAAGAAGTAACATCCGAGTCCAGTGCAAAAATTCTGGGCGTACCGCCAACAAACGGCGCTCTAATTGAGTTATAGTTATTTGGGAAAAGGATATTTTGTTTGTGACAAACTTAATCTGGCGAAGTATAAATATTGTCGCGTCTGCAGGTTGAGAGTGACGCGAAACACATGTTTTGTCGGTAAATTTATGCGCGACAACGACATCGTGTCCTTTTTTAATTTCTTATTTATTACATCTCTTCGGCGATGTGTCTTGAAAAGTTATTTTTGTTTGTTGGACTTCAAGTATTTCAAGAATATTTTGATATAAATTTTTGTTAATTATTTGGACATGGTACGTGTCTTATTATTTATTGCGGCAGTAATTTCAGTTTACGTGCTAATTTTCTTTTGATGCACTTGTAATTTTTTATGATTTTGCATCAGTTTCTTTGTCAGTTGTACCTCTTTAGTCAGAACCCTGATCAACAAGTTTGATTTGTGTTTGAAATATAGATTTATTCGCCAAATTTCTAACTTACTCTTGTCGAATCGCTGCTATCATATGCACAATGTTGGGTGATAAAATCAGCCTTTTACCGATACCGTTCATTGGAGATGACATATTCTGAGATCTAAGTCAGTCGGTAATCGATACGATTTTATTCAATGTTTTGTATTTTTTGAGTTCAACATAACTAGTGTGTAGGTATCAATAAATATGTATATGGGAAAGTGGCTTACCAAACCATTGCCAACTGAATTATGTAGGTATCTAATTGGTGTAGGTACTTTTACACAATTGACATCAAATGAATACTGGATTTTCTAAACAAAGTTTTAACAACACCTTTCCTTAAGGGCCAAATTATGGACCGACTGATAAGTGTCAGGTTATTACCTAGCAGGTACTTTCCATTCTAGAGAATAGAAAGTACCTACTAAGTAACAACCTGACACTTATCAGTCGGTCCATAATTAAGCCCTTATACAAAATAAATATATCTTTCACTCGTTAGTCAATGACCACACCACTGTAATGTTTTCAAGTTAAAATGCAGTCAGATCGAATATTTATGTCAACAAGCCAACAACATTCATGTTTCTAACACATCCCAATTAAGCGACTGGCTGCGGCAAGTGTTTATTGCCAAACCCCAATTGACCAACAGAAATCGATAAATCACAATCAGCATCCATTATGCAGGCAATTAATAATCACAAATGCGTTCTCATTCGGTCCGTACGCGCTAATGGAATGTGTTTGAAAATTGTATATAAAAGGCCAAGTGATGCGAGCGCGCTTGTCGATTTTATCAGTTAATTTTCAAGAATCGAAACCATCATAGTAAAATAGGTATTATTGTGAAATATTGCTGCACACATCAGCGCTCGAAAGTTTATCCTGATAAATTGCGTCGTGTATGAATATATTAATGTTTATTTTAATCCGAGTATTTTCTAAATCCTAATTTATGTTTTTGAAAATTAATTTTCAACGGATTAATGCTTCGTCTTCCTTTTGTTTCGCTAAGTAGGTATATAAAGCTAAACTGCGTTGCCCTTTTCATTATGCGAACTCGAGTTAAATTTAATCATATTCCTGTACAAATACCATGTATTACTAACTAATTCGTGAGTCGCACTCAGTTTTCTTAGATTGGCGATGAATTCGAGAGGATTATATATATAATTATCGGTTTATACCGTTCCACGTCTTCCGATTCCCAATCTCCAAGCATCTCTGTCAATCCAGGCATCCTCCTCTAAGCCTCTGTCTCCGTCTACTCCACTTCTCCAGCTTGTTCTTGGCCTACCGCGTCTTCTTCTTCCCCCTGGCTTCCACTCAATAATTGCTTGGGTATTCTTGTATCCTGCCATTCTTTGTACATGTCTGAACTAAATCATCTGTTTGTTCTTTATATCATCTACTATTGTGTGTTTTACTTCCATAATCTCCTTAATTCTCAGATTTGTTATCCTGTTAAGCTGATTATCTATATCCGATCCGGTCGATCGGTGCCGCTAACTTTTTGAGAAGAGCCCCCTTCAGCAATTTTATTTCGAGTAATGTAGTAGCTATATAGTGTATTGAAGTGATCCGATAATGAAGTTGATAGAAGCGAGAAGCTGTTTTTGAGAGTGCTTGGACCACAAAGGGTTTCATTGGAAGAGATTGACTAATCTATACGGTAACAAAGATAGGAAGTAGACAAAACAGTAAGTAGGCATAATAGGGTCTACGTATGTAGGAAGCTGTGCACAAAAGCTGCTATATTGAAGAAGTAAAAGAAGTAAAATACGAAGATAAAGTCAATGACGTAGGGAACGAAATCAATTGCACGCCTGACCGGCAGAACGACAGCGATGGTTGAATTATTGAGCAACTTTTACCTCAAATTGAAAATCCATTTTGCATCAGAAGCTTTTCGTTTGAAGATATGGAGGATATCCAAAACTACCGAAAATTTACAGTTTTCCCAATCTGGACTTCTCCTCAAACCATAATTCTGTTGGTAAAACCGCATCTTTCAGATCGTTGATCTACCTATCATTTGATAGGATCTCAGTCATAACTTCTTCTGACCAAAATATTTTCAATCGCATCGATGCACTTAACAGCGAATATCTTGTGTTTTGAATAATAATCCTGTTCATCCAGAAACACTGTTCTGTGTAGCGAATCGTCTGCTCCCATTAGATACCATTACCATTCATCCTCTCGAAATTCTCTCGATATGTATTCTGTTCCGACTTTTCAAATGAATTTTCCTCTAGTCTTACCAACATAGTCTTCTACATCCGAAAAAGCCTTAGCTTCATTTGAAATTGCAGTGAAATGTGTAAAATCATCAATCACGTTCTGGATTTTCTCTTATTCCTCAAGGATATTTACACAATTTTTGTCAAATTGTTTGTCAATTGATCTTTTTTTGTACGATTCCGCTATCCAATCAAGTTATGCTAGTGACAGGATAGGTTTCAGCAAATAAGAATTTGAAACGAAATTTTTCATTTGTTGAAATAAAGTATATCCATTTATATTGGTATAATGGCATCCCCTTTTGTTCTTCCGCGAATCTTCTCATTTCTCATCCAATTTCTCAAAGTCAATCCATGCATAGACCTCTCCATTAGCCTCTGTGTCACTCTCAACGTTTCTGCTGATAGGTTAAGACCAGCAGAACATACTACTTAAATGCGCTTTCCGTTCCAGAATCATCGGTATATCTGCCTTGAACACATCTCGCATCTTTCCATATGCTGACTCATTCTAGAGTCATTTTTGTCAAGGGTTCACAGGTTTGAATGCGAATTCGCACTTCATGACCAAGAGATACGTATTTGTCCAATGTGTTTATTTTCTTCTTAATAACTTCGCTTTTGGATATGAAAAATAACAGATCTCCAGGAGATGACGATATAGCTATCGAGTCGATCAAAGAAGGGGGCGAAACTCTAAAAAACGGTATTCAAAATCTCGCACCACCTTCTCAGGGGCACCATGCTGTTATTGTTATCATGCACAAAAAGGGCGACATCACAGATCTGAAAAACTATCGGCTAATCAGCCTACTTTCTCACTTCTATAAGCTGTTCATGGAAATAATAACAAAAAGACCAAACATGCTCGACAATTATCAACCACGAGAACAAGCTGTTTTCCGCCGCGGATACGAAACGAGCGACCACTTACAAGTAATGGAAACCTTAATTGAGAAATGCGTAGAGTGCAGTAGACCGCTCATCCTCATCTTTGTGGACTACGAGAAGGCATTTGATACTACTGACCAACATAAAATGCACCAAGCTCTTTCTTATTGCCGAATAGACCACCGATACACCGCTTTAATTCAAAATATCTATGAAACCGCAACATCATGTGTTAGGCTCCATGAAGATACAGGCAAGTTCAAAATCGAACAAGGAGTGTGAGAAGGTCACACCATATCACCAAAACTATTTACAAACTTACTCGAGTACATGCTGAAGGACATGAAATGGAATAACTTGAAAATTAATATAAATGGAGAATACTTGAACCACTTAATTTCGGATAGAATTGAAAAGGCCACACAGATGCTTCACGATCTAAAAAATGCGTCAAAAAAAGCCAGATCAAGTCAAGAGAATAACAAAATTAAAATGGAATTGGATAGAACACATTGCTAGAACAACTGACGACAGATGAACCAAGAAAACCCTTCTGTCAAATCCGAGAAACGAGGCTTACTGAAATAGAGATCGACCACCAACGAGATGGAGTGATGATATAAGGCGCATCAAGCATAACTGGATGCAGGCGGCGCAGTCCAGGGAGGAGTGGCACGCATTACGAGAGGCCTATGTCCAGCAGTGGACTCGTCAAAGCTGATTGATGATGATGTTGACTGAGAAACAGGTTTGTCATTGTTTCAGTTTTCTATAACTTCACCTTTAATCCGACATCTTTCATGGAATTATGAAGCTCTTCGAGCATACGCGCATACACGAAATTAGGACAATATCGTCCGCAAAGCTGAGGTGGCTGAAGTTTTCTCCATCATCTGTTTTCCTTTTTGTTCTCAAGGCAATTTCTTAAAAAAACTCGAGAACTGTGAATAAGCCGATCCAGTTTGGCTTCTAGTCGATTCGTTATTATGCGAGTGTACACTTTGTATAGATGGTTGAGTAGGCTGATTGGTTGTAGTTCTCAAGGTCTGTTCTATCACCTTTCTTATGTAGCAAGATCATAACTGATTTGTTTTAGTTATCAGGAATATTTTGGCCATGCAAGATTGATAACTAAAACAGCACTACATCGCCTCGTCCAGCGGGTAGAAAGTACTTTGGAAAATAAGGAATTTATGTTGCGAGCCTTCCTTGATATAGAGGGAGCGTTTGACAACATCTCCTTTAGGGAAATTATGAGAGCTCTACACCGACGAGGTATTGATGATACATGCTGCAGATGCATAGACTGCATGCTTCGAGCTAGAGTTATCCACTCCATGCTCCTAGGTAAAACAGTAACGGCTCGGGTTGTAAAGAGATGTCCGCAAGACGGAGTGTTAAGTGTTATCACCCCTGCTGTGGAATCTGGCGATAGACGAGCTGATAGAGCTACTAAAGAGCAAGAATCATCAAGTAGTCGGATATGCAGATGATTTGGTCCTAATATCCCAGGAAAAATTCAACCATAAAGTTAGAGATCGCATGCACCAGGCTGTAACAAAGTCTCTAGGTGGACAGAGATCGTCGGGTTGAAAATTAGTGCTACCAAATCGACAATCGTCCCCTATACCACAAAAGAAGGAAAATAGAGATACTTGGACCTCTTTACCTTAAGGAAAATCCAGTTACGATGTCGGACGAAGATTTTATCTTGGGGTAATCATAGACTCAAAATTGCCTTGAAACAAACATCTGGACAAAGCAATTGAAAGTTCGTTTAGAACTGGCACTTATACTGGCCAGGAGAACATTTTTGGTAAAACATGGAGGGATCTGGCAGACATGATGCACTGGCTATACACAACGGTTGTAAAGCCAGCGATAACCTATGCGTGTTTGATATGGTGGACAAAGGCAACAAGACAGGGCCAAAATGAGACTTGGGAGGGTGCATAGACTTGCCTGTCTGGGTATTAGAGGGTGCATGAAAAGCACACCAACAACAGCTGTGGAAGTTCTACTAGACTATTTCTACCTCCGCAGTAATTTAGGTGGAAGCTAGGATGGGCCTTCACAGTCAAGGAAACAACCTGAGTAAACTAACAGTTAGATCAGGCCACACACAAATAAAGGAAGTCATAAATCTGACAGTATTCGACACATAACTGATTATGCACTTCCCAAATACTCACCCGACATATCTTTCCAAGTCCTAATTAATTAAAGGAAGGAATGAGAAAACCAACATGCATTTTTCAATCTCAAAGGCCAGACCTGGTACTCGGACGGGTCAGAGACTGAGAATGCCACCAGGCGCAGGAATCTGCAATCAAGAAGGAAGATGCGAGGCCTTCTTCTCTCTAGGGTCACATACATCTGTTTTCCAGGCAGAGGTATATGCAATACTACAATTCGTAAGAATCGACAATATGAGCGCCTGCAAAGACAGGAGACTCACTTCAATCACAGACAGGCAGCACTGGGGGCCTTAAAGAACCCTAAAGCAAGCTCTACACTGGTAATAGAATGCCGAGAAGAACTGAACAATTTGGCGGACCAAAGTAACCTCACATTGATGTAAGTGCCAGGACATAGAGGTATCCCGGGCAACGAAAAGGCTGATGAACTCGCATGCAAAACATTCTCAATACTGGAAGCAAATACCCAAGCATGCACATGGGAAAATATTCATGCGTGAAATAATGCAGTAAAAAAGCAAAAAGATTGCTAAAACTAAGCAGGAATCAACTCAGAGTAGCAACCGGCTTTCTTACTGGGCACGCCCAAGTGAAGAAGCACCTGCAAACAATGTGCTTGTACAACGGAGACACGAGCTGCGGACCATGCGGAACAGAGACCGAAACAGCCCAATACATTATATCAAAATGCGAGGCACTAACTGGCAGAAGACAAAATATATTTGGAGATGAACTAGATCCAGACACATACAGCAAACAACTAACACACCTACTTCGCCTACTGCAGGGAGCCAGAGTTTTGGAATAGGTGCATCAAACAGGAAGGTTTAGCACAATAAGCCTACGGCTGCAGCACTACTCGGAGTTAAATCAGACGACTTCCACATGTCCCTTTTGAATGTCTCTTTTCCAGTTTTATCTTCAAGTTTGAAGATTTCCCTTTCTCTATTTGCAAATTTTCTCTTCATTATTTTCATGCTCCTATTTTCTTTTTCCAATTGTCCGTCTAACTTTGTTGTTTATGTATCGTCTCAAATATATCCTGATGGCTTTGGAGATGTCTTTTTTAATTATGTTGATAGTTTGTTGGCTTTTAGATGTCTTCTTTTTTCGATTTTTGCTTTCGTTAAACTTCGGCTCTTTTATTTTTGTAGGACAGAATATATTTTGGGCTAATTCTGGCCTTGATCTGTGATTTCGTTATGTCTTTTGCCATCTGTACTTTTTCAAGTCCACCTTGTGTGAGAAAAAACTATTCATTTGGTACAAATAGAAAATTTAGAAAAGTGTTTTTTAGGTCGCTCCTTCACTGACTACAATATTTGTCAAGAGCTGTTTCCATTGTATCAGACTTAAGGCAAATAGATCTTACTTTATTTCAACATCTCTTTTTGTGGTGCATTTACTATCCATCTTTCCAATACATGATTGCAACTCTAATCATCTGATTATTTTTTGTGAAAAAGGTAGGTTGGTAGGTACTTCCTCTTCTGCCTCCCCCAATGAGTAGCTCATAAAAATTATATATGCAATCTTTATTTGACCACATTCATTCATATTTCGAATAAATTCATTAGATGTTGGAAGTTGCGTCCCAGTTCCAACAATGAATATTCCATGTAACAATGAAATCATCAGATAATATTCAATTAAGTAACATTTGCGAAAATTCCAAAGGTATAATTTTACCGAACCAGCAGCATCACAACACCGGTGCGGCAACAACATTCCTGATCCGGAGGCAAACATAAATAATAGTTTTTAAATGAGACAGGACGTTTCACACGAAGCGCGTGTGTGGCGCGACACATGATTCGAGACCCCGACGAGTGACGAATTGCCCTGGGACGGGGAGATACCTCGCGAGCTTAACATGACACATTTCACAACATCAATGTGTTAGGAAGCCACTAACGAGCTTGCCAGTAATGTCAAACAACCCTCCCGAAACATAATTTATGTTTTCTGCCTTTTTTTCCTCTAAATGCGCCAGTTTTATTTGTGATGCGCCGGCTTTGAAAAATGAAGAACGATAAATGTCATATCAACAATTTTCATTACTGGGTTTATCGAAAATTTTCAACCGAAATTATGTACCTTGAAAATGTTTTAATAATACATTTCATGTGAGAAGGTCAATTGTAACTGGTCTGTGTATTAAATCTCATAGTAATGTTGTAGAATAATAATATATACCAGTTTCTACATCTCTTAGCTGGGAGATGACGTAGTCCGGTAACTGCATCTATAATAATTGGAATTCTTTCAAGTCTAGAGCATCTTTTGCAGGCTCGGCTTTGGACGTTAGAGTGAAATAATCCAAAACCAAAATTTGCTGCTCAAGTAATATATTTTACATATTTTGGTGAGGGTCCAGATTTGTGTCATAAGCTACTACATATTTTTGTTTTTCAGTAGAACATTCACTTGAGATTAGACAAACCTAAAAAGATCTCGAGACAGTCTTTGGAAAATGAAGTAACACACACTTCTGCATTGAAATTTTGAAAAATCTCAATAATTAAAGATGTCATGCATTATGATATTTCTTAAGAAAAATCTAGTTCCGGATACCAAAAAAAAAGTTTGGTCAATACTTTTTGTTAACACAGCCCGCCAAATCAAAATTATGGATATGCCTATGCATACCACCCTCCCAAACTTAAAGATACAGAACACAGAAGGAAGTATACTGAAAAAAAAAAATTAGAAAAGTAATGAAGGATGGAAGGCCCATTATTAAAGTACGAAAACCTGAATATGTAGGCCCCCTGCGAAAAAGGGGTACTGGATCAAGAAGGACATGTTTATTTTGAGCTGCATTGAATTATGTGATGATTACCATATTGGTCACTAATATCCGAAACGAATGAGCATTTTGGGGAGAAAATATCATTCAAGAGAAAAAGGAAGTGTCGATAGTTCAACAACAAACTCATGTTTGCGTTGTTTGAACAATAGAGATGATGATACATGTGACCATCATAGAAAATATCTAGACACAGGAAAGGCAAGGAAGTTCTTCGTCAGATTTAGATGATGATGTAGATAAAATGTGCATCAAACATTTGTAAGATGTTTGTGATGAGAATGATATCCGACTAATTTAGTCGAAGTTCCTAGGTACCTAGACCATACGCCCTTGACTTGATTTCAATAATGATGCCATTCACAACTAATTTGATGAAAATAATGATAACAAATATTATCACTATTATTTCGAGGGCAAAAGGTTGTAACATGAAATTATCATCACCATTATTTATTTCCATTTGCTAATTATTGGAACACTAAACTAATAAATATATGAAAGTGAATGGAAAAAAAAATGTATCCTTCATATTATAATAATTTTTTGCGCGGATCCTTTACATATACATATAGCCAATTATTATTAACTTAATTTCAAATAAAGACCGTATAAAATTGGATTCAATAATAATTACTTACACTTACAATAATAAAAATTACAGTTTATTTACCAGTCTTAACTGGGACATTTACTTTTGTTTCATAATTTTCACCTGTTTCCTACCAGAGATAATCAATAAACAAAAAATTCACTTACCAATTGATTTTGATAAGCCGTAACTGCAGTGAATATGGTCTCAGGAAAAATAAATACTTTGTACTCTTCATTTTCTAGATCAGTTACATTTCCAGACGCGCCTTCAGGTCTTTTCACTAACAGTATCCTGGGTTGGTACTTGTGCATCGAATTGAGAACTAGCTGCAAATGAAAAGAACCAACAGATACCTAAAGGGCTTTACTTTTATAGTTTCCTCACAATAATCATTTTTCATTGTCAATTTAATTCCAACTTACATGTCCATGTTTATCCATTTCATTATTCGTCAATTTCACTTTCTCAAACGATACAACTTGCTTTCGTAGTTGTTCTCCAGTATAAGGTGAATCTGGATGGGCGTATATCCTGCAAGGAGCAGGAGGATCTGCTTTTCCAGCTACTAGCCAAGAAGACCTATGGTAAGCGTATCGGTACCTCTTATTGTCAACAGGAACTATATCTATGAGTACTGCGTACCTTTGATCAGGCCGTATACCGCCGAATGATACCCTGACTGTAGGAAACATCCGCCTGCAATAATGCAAAAATAATCTTAAGGCAAGTCTGAGGAAAATTCAACAAACTTTTTAAAAAATTCTTCTAAAGTAACACATCAGAGAAAGGGTGACGAGCCCTAGAGTAAATGAAATTATTCGTAGTCGTCGCGAATCAGGGTGAAAGGGTGAGACCTTCTGGGAAATGAGGCAACGACTCTTTAGCAATTTTCATAATTGGGCGCCATCAAATTAACGGTTTCACGAAAAGAGTTGTTCGGATAATTAACTGACTTTAGTCGCGCAATACTTAATTAAATCAACAGTGTTTAAAAAGAATTTTTTTTCTTACGCAACAATGTCGTCAATTTATTGGATCTTACTTTGTAAATTAGTTATTGGGTTTGTCGTCTGATGTTGCTTGACATTTTCTATTGAAGCAAAATTATTCTTCCTTGGAGATGTGATGTATTTTTTGTTATAATAATTATTAAAATGCTATTTTGAACAATATAATAATTAATTTTACTATTGAAAGTTCATCTAAAAAGTCAAAACCATGATTAGGAATTAGGATTAGAAAATTTTCATTCTTTGTTAGCTGAAATTCCAGTTTTAGTACAGTCAGCAATCAAGACTGGAACTCACTAACGAATGGAGATATTTTCTCTATCTCTATTGTCGTCCCCTCTCTATTGATTTGAAAAAGAGAGAAGAAGATAACAACTGCCATAACGATGGGGATGGGGAAACGAGGTTTTTGGACCGCTCTAGTTGAACTCTTGAATGGTCAAAAATTCACACTTCTCTAGTTCAATTTTTGTTAGTGCGTCAGTAAAATTTGTATACTGATGCTTCTCTAGTTCAAATTTCAGCTTTTGTAGGTCTGGAAGTAGGATTTTCACACTTTTCCAAATAAACTTTATTTCTACGAGAGTCAAACATGAGCTTTTTGAATCGCTCAAGTTTCACTCTTCAATGGTCAAAAATCAAAATTATACACTCAAAATTTTCTAATTGAATTCCAGCTCCGCGAGGATCAAATATGAATTCATTGAACCACTCTAGCTCAACTTTATTTCGTAAATATTCAAAGACTTTTCTCTAGTTCAATTTTAAGCATTTGGAGCGCCGGGAATAAATTTTTTATGCCTTTTTCATTCAAATTTCAGCAATAGAAGAACCGGGAATAGTATTTTCAGAATTTTTTAATTGAATTTCAGTTATATATGAGCTTTTTGAACCAATCTAACTCAACTGCAGGATAGTCTGCCTTCTGGGGACATTATTCCATCGGAACATGACATACCCTTCTCGTCGATCGATGAAAAACTATTAACAAGGGATCAAGGCCTGATAGTATCCCACCATCACTTATCAAACACTGTAGCTTTTTGTACTTAAGACCTGTTTTCCATATCTTTAACCTCTGTTTAAAAACCGGGACATTCCCAGCCTCCTGGAAAACAAGCTTTATTACTGCCATATTGAAATCTGGAGAATATTCTAAGGTTAATAACTATCGGCCCACCAGTATATTAAGTTGTTTTTGAGAGCCTTCTTTGTGATTACTTGTCTGCTTAGTCTGCTAGTTTGAAAGGCTGGTTTATCGATCAGCAATTTGGATTTATTTCTCATCGCTCCACATAACTTAACCTTTCAACATCCACTGACCATCTCTTGGAATCCTTGAAAGAGGGTTATCAAGTTCATGCTGTGTATACTGCTTATGCAAGGGCGTTCGATCGGGTTAACGATAGAGTTTTAATTGATAAGTTGCAGAGTCTGGGAATTTATGGGGTACTTCTAGGATGGCTTTATTCTTACCTTGTAACGTGCCAAAATTGCCTTTAACTATTTCACACTTATTTTCAGTTTTCCATTCAAAATTCCTGTAAATATTTAATTTTGCTCTGATTTTATTAGGCTTTGTTTACATTTTTTCAACAATAATTTCCCTGACAATTACAGATTCTATAAATTTTCTAATCTTTTATTAATTTTATTTTCACTTGTAAGTGGTTCTTGTTGACGACTTATGATTTTCCTCGATTCAAATATAAATATTTAATTTCGATTTCCAAATAATTAATCTTTATGTAAACAAATCGAATATTTCTTATTCTTGAGTTTAGGTTTTCCAAATTGTGGTCCGTTCATGAAGTGTGTACCTGCACGTACTCTGTTTTGTTGCTGAACTCAGTACCAGATTCAGTTCTGCATCCGGTTCCATAAACCACCGGATTGCTCTCTATTCTATAATGACACTTAGGTCATTTCACTTATGATTTGTGTGCCAGCTGACGGCGGAAATGTCGTTCATTTCTGTCAATTGGCCTTCCGATTAGTAATGTTTTTAGGACCATCGATTCCTTTTGTTGCTTATTCGATGTCGTATTCTTCAAATTATGATTGTTTTAGTGGTTAATTGTTGTTGTTATCATTAGTCGTCAGCTGTTGTAATTTTTCTCAGACTATATTGTTGTTTGTAATTTTTGATACTAACAATTCTCCTTGATTAGGTACTTTTCGACATTTGTCGATGCTATGCCTCATCTCTACTCTTTACTTTTAGGACAGCTAATAAAGCTTATGTGGTGCTTCTTTCTTTCACGTTTGGTGGTTCCGAGAAAAATGTCTTTCTGAAGAAGTTAATTTTTGTCTTCGCATTTGAGGGATTTTGACCTTATATTCTCAATTATCGAATTTATGGTACATTGAGTTGCCTTACGTTGCGTTACGTTTTCGTAAAGTGCCCTAATGTCGCCGATAATTTCGGATTTCTATAACCATCCATTCGGTAAGTTTTACTTTGCACGTTTTTCCCCACAAGAGATTCTGACCTTCTCTCATCATCAGTGAAAAGCTGCCCTAAAGAGTAGAGTTAAGACCATCTCACTCTCTCCAGGATTTCGAATCCAGACCTCGATCCAGACTAATCCAGAGTATTTTCGAGGCAAATAAAACCCATTCCAATAGGTGAGACGTGAGACTAACGTCAGATTTTCTTTGCAGACTTGAACCACATTTTCTTTCCTTTCAAATCTATCTAATTCTGCTTTTTATATACAAATTAGTCAGAGTGCTATACCAGTTTTTCTTTAGGGTTTTTACTTACGGCCACAAATTTAAGTATAAGGCCAGCTTTTTTTAATTAAAGGCTACACATACAACTCTCCAGATCAAACGCATGCACAAGGATCTTACCATATTCTATAATCTACTGCACTCATATAGCTTTGGTACAGAGCTACTGGCGAAAATTAATATCCATGTCCCTTCTAGACAAACAAAGCTTAATCTGCCTTTCTAAATTAGATACCATCGTACCAACTACGGATATAATTCTTTTCTGTCAAGGCAAGGATTTGCTAATCAGTATTCTGGCAGATAGAACTATTTTGATAATCAAATTCCAGCTAAAACCCTGTATGATTTGATAATTTAATGTCTCCGAATAATTGTAATTTTTACCGTGTTTTATGTTAATATTATGTTACATCGGCAAATTCAGACATGGTACCTACAAAAAACGAAAGACGCAACATGCTTATCAACTTCTTAGAAGGAGAGCAACTCAGATGGAAAGACAAAAAATGAAATAGACTTTATACTGACACATCAAAAACACATAATCTAAGATGACATTTTAGGCTCATCCACGACCAGCAGCGATCATAGAATGGTAAGATGTAGAATTAGCATAAACGGCAGACTAGAAAAAGCGAAGAAATTCAACCCCCCGAAAAGAAATTAGGCACACATACCAGTAAAACACAAAGAATTTAATTCGCAACAAAATTAACACAAAAACTGGAGAAAGACCCAGTAAAACCCCACGAAGACATAAATCAAAATAATGAAAGAATAACGGAAACAATAAGAGAAACAGCAAAAAATATCAAGACACCGAAGGGAGATAGAAAGAGCTATGAGAAATGCACGGATAGATCAAACATATATAAACATAATCAAAAAAATTCAAGAATCAACAAAAATAGAATTGAGAATGCATGAAAATACAAACAGAGTGAAGATCAAAAGAGGCGTAAGACAAGACGAGATAATATCACCTAAGCTGTTTACCCTAGTCCTTGAAGATGTGTTCAAGGAATTACATTGGGAAAATAGAGGGATCATTTTGTCTGGAGAAAACCTCAATAATTTAACTTACCTACTTACTTACTTACTTATAAATCATGCTGAAAGAATTACTCCAAGAAGCCAAGAAGATTAGATTAGAAATGAACGTAACAAAAACAGAATTTATGACAAATGAGCAAACAGATAGGGACACAATATCGATAGAAAACCAACAGGTGAAAAAAGTGAAGTCCTACTATAAGTATCTAGGACAGGAAATAACACTGGGCAAAGTCAATCAAAAGTTTGAAATTAATAGGAGAATACGACTGGGATGGGAGGCGTATGGTAAAATGCGCCACATATTCCAGTCCAAGTTACCGTTGAAGCTGAAAACCAACGAATGTATTCTGCTAGTAGTAGCCTATGGAAGCGAAACATGGACGCTCACAAAGAAAAGCGAAACATGGACGCTCACAAAGGAGCTACAAGTACATCAGAGAGCAATCGAAAGGAGAATGATAGGTATTACACTAAGGGATCACAATACCAACGATTGGATAAGAAACACAACAAAGGTTGAAGACATTACACATAAAAATGCACCCTCAGAAGTAACTGGGCCTGCCACGTAGCGAGAAACACAAGCAACAGCTGGAGCGGAAAGGTAACAAGATGGAGACCCTGGAAGGAGCGTAGAAGCGTCGGCAGACCTCAACAACGCTGAGACGACAACATCAAGTGATCAGCAGGTCTAGACTGGTACCAGATTGCACAGAATAGAAATACTTCTGAGAGAGGCCTATATCCAGAGGATAGAGAACGGCTATGAGCTGGTTAACATTAGGGATCAACTATCACAAGCTGTTTCCACAGAGAGAGCTTTGTACGCTATTCAACACAACATACACTAACAAACAGCGAGGTTTTGTAGGATGGTTCAACCAATGAGCGGCAGCTATCACAAGCCTTGGTCATACCCATCAAGGGGTAGAAAGGCCTTGTACGCTGTTCAACAGTGAGAGGAAGCTGGTAAAAGCTCTAGTTACACATGAGCTCTGTAAGCTAGTTCAACACTAAAGTCAGGTTGACGTGGGACCGTGGTCCAAGTGCACTTGAGTGATAACTAGGACCAAGTGAGTTCTCTTGGATGTTAGAGCCTACCCAACTGGACTTGAATAATGCTTTGATACGATCCAAATATCGCCCAAGTGAGGTGCGCGCAAAGGTACTTGATCCAAATACACTTTGGACCATGTCAACCTTGCATAAATAGTTGATACGAGCCAAGTATGAGTCCAAGTGAGCGTACTTGATCTAAGTAGATACACTTGGACCGTTTCAATCTGGCACATACAATATACGATACGATGTATGTATCTTTGAAAAAAAAAAACAAATAAATTGCATCTTGTATCATATAAAAAGCTATTGTTAGAGACCGCGTCAGCAGTAAAGAGTACGGTGACGACACGGAAAGCTACGCGAAGCGGGTCCAATCTCTCTCCCTCGTCTATCTCTCGCTGTCTGCCGTGACCTCGGCCGTGAGCTGAAACCAGCAGCGGGGTATCTTTTTAGACAAAACTTGGCTGGAAAATAAACTAAATAAATATGCCTGCTGGCCGTACGACAATGAACCACGTGCTTGGCGTTCAGCAGCAGCACCGAACAATACGATAGTTCGGTTGGTCTTCAAAATTGGGTTTGTGCGCATTTGACGTCACTGTACTCTTTACTCTAGACGCGGACTCTACACAGAGGCTTTGTAGGCATTTTTTTGGTCACAACACCCTTAACAAGAGAGAAGCATTGTTCTCCTTAACACAAATGGACAGACGTAAAGCTACGTCCACACCTCAAAAAACATACAGAAAGATCGTGTTTATGTTGTTCCTGGAAATTTTTCCCGCATGTTTGCAAAAATTTATTCAAGTTCCTTATTGCTTAAGCTACGTCCACACCGAAAGGAACACATAGAAACATTATGTTTATGTTGCTTGTTATATAACAGCGGCTTTGTGAGCTATTTGATGGTTTCCGGAAGTTTTAAGCATTTCTAGTTTTGGCATATGAACAGCCAGGAATAGGCTCTTTCTGCTTGTTAAGTTGAAATTTCAGCTTTAATAAAGCCGGAAATGATTATTTCCACACTTTACCAATTGAATTTACGCACCGCGAGGGTCAAATATGAACTTTGAACCGCTCTAGCAGAACTTCAACTAGAATAGACAAAAATCAAAGTTTCACAATTCTCTAATTAATTTTTTCTACAAACGTGTTAAAAATGCAATTTTTAACACCGCCCCGTAGCATTAAAAATGTTACTTTATCGCACTAGTACCATAAAGTCTTTTTAGCACTAGTGTTAAAAATAAAACATCAAATTTTGAGAGCGAACGTCAAAAAAAGTTTGTATGTTTAGTTATTTACATTGATATTAATGGTGAAATTTGAACAACTGAGTTAGCCCGATTGGCCGCCTCATCTATATTTTTCAAGGGATCGATGCAACCTTCTTTTTTTTCTGTATTTTGTTGCATTTTCAGCAGAAAGCATTACTGACCACGACAGACTTTCAAGAAACTGACGTTCTGTGAAACTGACAAAACATTTCATTACCTGTAAAACAAGGTGCTGATTGTTTGGATTTTTTATTATTGTATAATAGGCACTTATGTGAATTGCAAAATTTGCTCCGCTCATTCTGCAAACTTTCACATGCGTGCCTTAAAAATTTACTTTTAACACTTATATCATAAATAACTATTTTTGGTATTAGGAGCGCCGGGTATAATCTGGAGATTCATACTTCTCACTCCTATAGGCCGTAGTTTTGGTCGTAGTACTCTGCGCTGCACAACAAGTAAAACGATTTTTGCACAAACACAAAGAGAGGCTGCTTGCTGCCGATATACATTACACAAGGATCAACTATCACAAGCTATTTTCACACAGAGGGGCTTTATACGCTGTTTAAGACAACATACACTAACACACAGCGAGGATTTGTGGGATCGTTCAACAGTGAGAGGAAGCTGTTAAAAGCTGTAGTTACACATGAGCTCTGTAAGCTAGTTCAACACTAAAGCCAGGTTGACACGGTGCAAGTGCTTGGTCCAAGTGCAATTGGATAATAACTTGGAACAAGTGAGTTTTTTTAGATGTTAAAGCCTATCCGACTTGGCTTGAATAAGGCGTTGATACGATCCAAGTGAGGAACGCGCAACGTTTTGAGTACTTGATCCAAGTACCCTTGAACCGTGTCAACCTGGCTTGAATAGGTGATACGATCCATGTATCGTCTAAGTGAGGCGCGCACAGCATCCAAGGGTACTTAATCCAAGTATACTTGGACCGTAGTGTCAATCTGGCTCAAGGGGCACATACAATATACGATTAATGTATCTTTGGAAAAAAAAATAAAGTCTGGATGCTGTCGAGATAAAGGAGTAGATAGCCCTACCTGCCAATCTTGCCCTTGAGCGCACCCACTTGCAGTGGTCGTTGAAGAGGAGTTTTCTGTCCAGTTTAACTCCAAGTATGTTAGGTAATTGTTCGGGTTGATCTGGTTGTTGTTGATCGTGATGTAGTTCTGGTCTGGTCGTATTTTGTGGTTGAAGTGTATTAGGTTGGTATTTGCATGATTTAGTTTAGGTTTCCACTTAGTGCAGTACGCGTCTATTGCCCTGACATTCTGACATGCTGTTCGACTTTCAGAGTCGGGATTCGGATTTGTTTCGAGTTGGTGTACACAGCTATGTCGTCAGCATACAGGGCAAAGTTGGTATAAGGTCTCTCCGGTATGTCATTTATGCAGATATTGAAGAGGGTGAGGGATATGACACTGCCTTACGGTAGGCTTCCTGTGATTGATTTTGTGTCAGATTTCGCGTTTCTGATATTTATGCTGAATCTTCTTCTTCTAAGGTAGCTCTCCGTGATTCGAACTATCACTGGATTGAATCCTAGATTAATCATTTTGTAGATGAGGGCCTTTCTCCAAACAGTGTCATATGCCTTTTCCAGGTCTAGTGCGGCTAGAGTTGTGGTGTGTTTTTTGCTATCGGCATCCATAGCGTCTATTAGTCTTGCGAACTGTAATTCAGTCATCCTGTTCCGTCTGAACCCGAATTGCTCGTCGATGATTAGTTGGTTGTTTTCCAGGTGCTTGGTTATCCGTTTGTTCAGGATCCGCTCTAGTACTTGCCTCGCTTGGTGATCATGATGGTTTTGGCTACTTTCCAATCATTGGAGAAGTACTAGAGTTTTACGCATTAGATGTATGTTAACTGTAAAAAGGCTTTCCTTGGCAGGAACTTGCAATCTTTTGCAACGATGCCATCGTTCCATGCGGCCTTGTAGAGTTTTGATCAAGAGATAGGTCTGGCGATCTCTCTAGCGCTGGTTGAATGTCGAACTCTCTAAAGTCTGCGCCATGTAATAATAAGACGACCCTGTTTGAGGTTAAGTTCAATACTGCCTTTATTTCGTCTTCATGACGTAGTCCGTCATTATTAACGCCATGTGGATTGCCTAAACCGTATACCTCTACAACGCAGTAATCCAAACACCTTCAGGGAATATCTACAATGTCAATAGGTTTATTTCTGCAGAAATGACAAACCAGTCAGAGTTCATTGGTTGAAACTAGTTTTCTGACTGATTTCAACCAATGAAATTCGCTCTGGCGGGTTTGTGATTTCTGCAGAAATAGACCATATTATATTCATTCAGATCAAGGTAGGTAACTAATTCTTGATGCATGCCTACAAAACTTATAAACTTTTTCAAAAGTAATGCCACGATTTCATAAACGCCTTGAAAACTCGAAAGTAATGAACAAGTGGGAAGATATAGTCTAACAAATACCATTTTAAAGTCACGTGATTTTTCTCTATCCTTGTTGAATACATCTCAAACAGCGGTGATAGTAGAATTGACAAAAAAATTGGTGTCTAATTATTGTTCATAAAATTCTTACCTGAAATAGAATCCGTCACTGTCATCAATTAGTTTGTCAAAGTTATTTTCGAAAATGATACAACGAACAAACACAGCTAATAATTTCGACTATATTAACCTTTTTCCATCTCGAAAAGAAGCAAATAGAAAACGAGCACATAATTCAAGTTCAGAATGAATTACAACGGGCAGCAGATGCGTCAAAAGTGAGTCTCGCAACAATTGCAAGTATTAAAATTCCCATCTGATTGGTTAATATTACTTCAGAAACGCGTTTGTAAAATGCTAGTGGGAACATATCTTAAAATTCAATAGTTATTAACCACCAGTAACTTTTTGTAGGTGATATCAACGACATAATCAATGGACATACGTTTTTTGCCACCAAAATCACGTGACTTTAAAATGGTACCTATTTGTCGGACTATACCTAGTACTGGATAATTTGACAAATTATCAATCATCAATTTGGTTTTGATACAGATGGTGATACATCCTTTAAGGTGCATCCAGATCGGTGCAACAAACAGCGCAAAACGTTCGCGAACGTTTTGCAACAAACATTCCGCGCAGCGCGGATAACGTCCAAACTGCTGCATCAATTTTTTGTTTATGTACCGACACCGCATGGAAAACATTTTACGCCGCGCAAAACAGAGCGCGCGCGAGCAGGTCTGAGCCCGCAACCGTCTAAACTGAAATGTTCTGCAACGTTCGCGATCGTTTTGCGCTATTTGTTGCACCGGTCTGGATGCACCTTTAGATTTAAATCTTTGAAACCTTCTAATAATAAAAATGCCTCGGGAAGTCGGATTTCTGGGATTGTTTCATTGTCTTAACTTCTGCCTTTAGAAACTCCTGATGCAACTATCCATTAGCCCAGGGCATCTCACAGGCTACTGGTCTATCTCGAAGAGAACTTTGAAAATACATATCTAGCTTCACGGTTGTTATAACGTCAAATCAATCAATTGCACGACTAGTTGTGAACCCGAACTAAGAGCTAACGACATATGATTCTAAAGTTTTGCAGCATCCGCGGCGCTCCCCTAAAACAAACGATCTTCATAAATAAACTGCAAATATCAAGCAAATATATTAATTTTAATGGAAATAATTTACATGTCTACACAACATCTGGCCACTGGGCTATGGCAGCGTCGTCGACTGTAACTTTTCTTGGATAATTAATAGAGTTGTTTTATAAACATCACCGCTCCAGCTACCAACCACAGTTGTTGTGGCAGTAAATTCAATCAATTCTCGCTGTCAGGCGACAAAAACGTTACTAACTTGATACATGTACGTTGCGGGAACCGAACGGAGGCTAGTCTATCATGTCCTTTTGGATAATATATATGGAAATTAATTTATGCGAATAACTAGTAAAAGCTAAAAGCTGGTAGGTACCGTAGGAGATATTTTAGTAATGATTACTATTACTTGCTGGCGATGGCAATAAACGTGGTATTCAATACCTACATGCAAATTATTATTGTCTCGATAGAATTAATGCGTAGGTACTTATATTGAATTATTAGGGAGAAAATAACAACAATTCCTTCTTTTCAAATACTTCAAGAGTATAAAGACACAGAAACTTTCAACTGTCCAGAACAAGAATGATATATAAACTTCTATGCTTCATCTGGATGCCTTAATAAAGATATTTGTTGGAAGGGAAGAAAAGTATACTTTCCAACACATGAAGAAAACCTCCTATACATTTACCTAAGTCATTTTTGAAAACAAAAACTTGGCGATAGAATAATTATTGAAAATATTAAAATAAGTTATATCAACATACAGTTTTTTACTCTTATGCTCTCATCTCTTTGTTCGAGTATACTCTACAACACGGTTGTTGATGACTTGGACAACTAAACCGAAGAAACTCTGTCTGCTCTAAGCATTATTGGCAGTGTAAAAATATATTTGTCAGCTACTGCGATAATTTTTGAAGTGAGAATTTCAACTTTACAGACTATGCAATATCTACCTATATCTACTACCTACTGGTCTATAATAATCTATGATAATTGATTAAAAAACTATGTATGCATCAATAATATACGGTGAACAAAAGTGACCAGCTACCGAACAAATATGAACAGAAAATTTTGCTGATCAAAACGATCTTTTATCTTTTACACCGTGTCAAATTACCACTTCACTCTGACGTGGGATGCTTCAATTCAATCGAGAATCGGCCATTCCTAATTTGCTTCTACAAACAAACACCTTAAAGCCCCTGAAACTTATATGCTCATTACATATCAGTGCCATTTATAGTAACGCCTCCGCGCTCTTGCGAAAAGCAATAACGTAATTAGAAAGCCCACCTTTTAACTCATTCCTTTCGCTAGAAGCTGAGGCAATTTGGAAAATAGGGAAGCGTTAATAGGCTGCGATTTTGACGAAACACCGGGAGCTGGCAATGCCAGGATGCTATAATTACCCGTTCGGGATAGAAGGCGAGTAATAAATACGTTCTTTAATAGTTGAAGTGCAACCATCATGGCCCGTTTGCACTGTCACTCGGTCGGCTGCACGTACATCTTTACGTTTAATTAAAACATACGAGCGGGGACTGACGGATTCACGGGCCCGGTTCGCCACCGGGCGTCGGACCGCAACAGATCAATGGGCCGTTAATGCCCCTTATTACGTCGCCTTATTACACTTTTTTCGTTTTGTTTTTTTGGGATACACGGGCTCTGCTTAATTTATTTTACGATCGATAAATAGAGTGGGATATTTATAATTTAATGAAGGTAATTGCGTTTACTTTCTGCACGCACCTAATAGTAATTTCGCGAGCGGTAAATCTTAATCACAAACGAGTTTTTTTTTTTAGGTTGTCAAATTATATCAAAATGCAATTTGTTCGCCGTTATAGATCATGGCGTCGACAAAAAGCAGAGAATGTGCTCCAGCAAAAAGTTTACTGGTTGAAGTATCTTTCTAGATTATTCGATACCAGATAAAAAAACTGTTCGAAGTGTACCTATATGAGGTTCATTTAATATTGATCATAGAAATGCGTAGAGCATGTACCAACAAGTCTTTGAACTTCAAGTTTTTACCCCTGTTGGTGTATGATCAACCTATTGCATTCAAAGAAAGAGAATTTTTTTTTGTGAAATCACACTTAGCTAAAGCCTTTGCACCTTAATCCTCTGTACAAATTATCACTTCAGCAGCGAATCAAAGGTATATTTTTCCCACTATTACCCATTTACTTGACCTCTCTATCACACCATTTTATTACACCTAATGTAAAGGAAGAACTTCACAACGACATTATGCGGAAACTCGGAGTTGAGCTCTCGCAGAGTAAACTTGTTCTGCTCTAACAGACATCTCAAAGCGATTCTTTATCTGACGGTATTGTCGACTAGTGCCAATACGCGATGCTTACGAGAATCCAGGTGCGAAGTTTTAGTTATTCAAAGTGGATTTATCGTGAAGTAGTGCGCGTCGCGAAAAAGTGCCGAATTACCCGACCCTAGGGCTCTAGTAACCAGGGTGTCATTAGAAGACCAGCTAAGAGGATCCTTGAGAACAAAGATGAAGAAGAAGTGCTCGTTCTCACCAAACTAGAGAAAATCACCATGCCTAGAGCGAGACACGTTCCATCATCGAATGAACAGCAGGAAATGGAACAAGCCAATGTTCCTACCAGTAACCGTCTCGGACTACTGACGGCGGACCAAATTGGAGTAGAAAAACCCACAGCAGCACCCCCAAGAACCGGGGCATCCAAACCATTACCTATTACTCTATAAGGTAAATTTTAACCAGTTTAAATTCACCATTACCGAACTTTTAGAGGGAAAAATACTCACCAAAAGAGATCAAAATAAACTCTAGAAAACCACGTACTGGTACGATCAAATTTAGATACTTGAGGAATACCAGCTATTTAAAATATTATTTCTTCAAATCCTAACTTTTTGAAAAAATGTTTACTGAATAAAAGTAAATGTTGCAACCATGTATGCACCGTACAAGTTTATAGGAACGAGACGCGCTTCAACGAAAAAGCGTACTGAAAGGGTTGGAACCGAACGGGAGGTAGAGAAGAAGCGATTAGGCATTAGAGAGACTAGAGAACAAGCTGGGCTGGGCCCTTAAAAGGGTGTCGCGTGTCTTATTCATTATTCAATTTTTATTTTTATTTTGCATTAAACCGATTGTTCAATCCAATTTGTGGGTGTGTCAAGGAGCGATCACAGGTTAGTTGAATGATTGTTATTTTGTTTTTGAGAGTCTAATTATTTATACAAGTATCATTTTTCTAAATTTTTATGTTTTTTTGGTTTGTTTATAACATTTTTTATAACATGTGCATTGTTCATGTATTTAACAAAAATCGTTTCATGCTCTACACGACATAGATAAAGAAGTAAATTAAAACCTAAGTTAATTATGTGATTGTGCTGAGATTTTGATATTGTGTATTCAGAACGTGTATTAGGGCCTTGCGGAATTTACTAACATTTTCCTACCTTGACGAGCGAATATCCTACCAAACAAGGAAAGAGATATTGGCTCAGAATAATAACTATAGCTGAGTAGCATCCCGTATGGGACCTCAGTACCTTCCGGCAGATCGACTAACTAACCAAAAGCTCTTCAGTATTGATGACCACAACAGACCATGATTCACGTTGCCTATCGCTGGAATTTGTAAAACGCTCCAAATAATGCATTACGGATAGATACCAGCTTCATAAATCTTTCTGTATGCTGTACAATAGTCTTGAATCATAGTGCATTCCGAGTAAGCCTTTCTCAAGCTATTAGGGAATCTGAGATTTGAGGCGGAAGTCCATATAGCCAGTGTTAACTACATTTTTTTTTCATTTTTGCGTCTCACAGGAAAAACACTGTTGAACATATCAACAAGGGAGGTGTGAGAAATTCCTAATAGGTCTGCTCTGAGCAGTACTGATCCAAACTGAAAGTCTCACTAGCCTGACGAAAGCATTCAAAATTAGAATTTCAGTAAATCTCTGTTCTTGTTCGACAAAGAAAGACAATGCAATATAATCAATAGTAGTAGGGGAAGTTTGTGTAACACGTGTGGGACTGGTGTATATACCTGCATGCATGCTAATGAGGTTAAAAGATTCAAGCAAGTTCAATAATTTTTGAGTTGATCTGTTATCCTTGTCCTCGAAATCTATGTTTAAATCGCCCAGGAGTACAAGTCTGATGTTCGTAGGAAACTTAGAAAGTAGTAGCTCATGTATCTCTAAAAAAAAATGTTGAAGTTGTAAAGTCGATAAATACAGACCGCAAAGGATTTTGAGTCTACTGAATGAATGACTGATGTAGTTCGTTGTTGATTTGTTTGAGGGTTTGCGTGATGTACTCTGCACCTATAATACTCTTCATTAGTTTATTTAATGTAAAAGACCTCTATTACATTCAACATTACAACTTATTACAACTCTTTCTTGATCTCACCTCAAAGACCTTCACATGCTTCAAAATCACACCTATAACGTAATCTATCTATATATGTATATATATATATATATATATATATATATATATATATATATATATATATATAATCAATGTTTGCGGGGTATCCGGATATGTGCTCCAAAACCACTTATACGATTACGATGAAACTTTGGTAGGTTGTTATGGCCATCCCAAGGAAGGTTTGTGGATAGGTTACGCATCTCGGAAAAAGAAATTCATTTTGAATTCATTATTAATTTAATTGTAAACAAACTCATTCACATTACATAACAACATAACCCAACTTTTTTTTGACAGCATGAAACAACGTTGCCACATTTCATTTATTTAGGCTTGCCATTCAAACGACCTATAGAATAATAGTTTTTTGTTGATAAGGGGATCAATGATTAATGAATGAGATTTGCGAGAATTCCGGATTTAGTGGGAGACTTCAGCAGTATGTTGCAAACCGTTAAATGATTCCCAAATTTTACATACAACTTTCATTTATTTGAGTATTACATCGTTCATAGTTAATGTTAAATAACGACATTGCCTAGGTATTCCATGGATTTAATGAATTTTTTCGCCGTATACTCTAACGATGTACTTACTACTATCGGCATCCAGTCGAAATACCTTTACTTTGGCGACTTACCGCGTGATTTATCTATAAGCACGTAACAATGAATAAATCCGTCGACGAATAATTAAAAACAAAAATAAAATAACCTTTAATTAGTTTAAATTTAAACCAAAAAAAAAATGGCGCTGGCAAAACATCTCGAAGGACCTCAAAGACAAACTAATGTGCTCGTTGGTATGTGTTTCGCGCATTTATAACTACTTCAAAGCTCTGGCTGGCAAAGCACGAGTTAGAAAACTAGCAACACGACATTGAATGCACAATTAGTCGTCCAGTGGCGTGTCGAAGTGCTTAAATTAATCAGGGAACGTCCCGTGGAACTCGTGACTTTTGCTCCTCGCCAAATGGGCGTCCGTCCGTCCCGCGCGTTTAAAGCAAATAAAGGAGAAACGATTTATTTTCGATCCTATTAATATCACTTGTTTTTCTGGGAAACTGAAACGATTTAGGTGAATTACCGATTGTTTGCCATGGACATACGAACTTTAACCTTTTTTTTTCGTGTTCTTCAAACATATTTCAGTTTGGTGGAGTATTTTATGCCCGATTGCACCATCTCTCTTAACTGAGGCTTAACGATAAATATCCCTTAAATTGACAGTTTTGCATGGAAAAATGTCACTTTAAGGAATAGTTATCTCTAAGCCTCGGTTAAGAGAGACGATGCAATCGGGCATTAGAGAATCGAAGTTAAATTTTCTAAGCTCTCTACGATTCAATCAAGTAGGTAAATGTAATTCTGCTAATTTCTAGGAGCATTTCGCTATTTCCAGAGATGTTCTCCTTTTCGTTGTGTTACTGGTAAGTGACATATATTCTAAATAAGACACATTAAGTGATTTATAGGTGGAGAACGCTGCGCATATCCATGGATTCTAAAACTGATGGGAACCAAGATATTTTGTAGAACGTTTCCAATTTATTATTCAAGTATCGAACACAATTGCTGCATCAAGATTAAAATCAATGAAATGCCTCTGGAAAATACTTTATAGTAGTTGCCATCATTCCTATACTTCATTTGCCACATCTGCACTATAAGTGGCATCATCGAGCATAGAGTCGTTATTCACATTTGACTCTACCATAACCTCTGAGTTACTTCGGAGTTCATCAGACTTACATGAAGCAATGGCCTCTCTGCTTCTCTTCATTGATATAATATCTGCCGCCTTTTTCTTTGAGTTGCAGTCTAGTGAGATCAAGTTCTTGATGACTGGTGACGTTAAATTTGAGGGTGCTAAAAATGTCTTGCCAGTGTTTATTGAACTACTGTGCAGCCAGATACGTATGTCCTTCAAGTGTTCAAAATGTTTCTTATTTCTTACACCAATCAAGTCGGAAAGTACACTGTCATTGTTTTTCAACATGGGAAAACAACGGATGAAGGTCTGTTGTTCTAAGTTTGTCTTTAACATAATCGGCAATTTGGTTAGTTTGGAGTATAGGAAACGGAGATTTAGGACACAATCACGTAGTGTCAATCTCCTTTCGTAGTGGTCATATAAGGTAAGGGTGTTTCAGCTTCCAACTGGAGTAGTAGCAAGTGTTGCAATTGACGTATTTGCACCAATTTGAGTGGTGTTGATGTTTGGTTTATCACTAGCAGCTTATCTTTCTATCATCGGTGACATCTGATCTACATTTTTACGCAAATCACCTTTTTCCTTGACTAACTCATTTTTGATGTGTCATTTACCCGGATCTTGAAGATTTATCATGAAAACACATGACATTTGAATAAAGATTCTTGTCTATTGTCAGAGATGTGGTTTGGTAGCTGTGAATGTCTTCGATTTTTTTCTCTATAGGCCGAGTTCGTTTTTGCCATCTTTTTCGTCAATTTGCTCCTCAATTTTGACAGGTTAGTGACTGGATAAGACAGTTACAATTTAAAAATCACGTACCTGTCAAAATTTCGGAGCAAATCGACGAAAAAGATGACAAAAACGAACTCGGCCATAGTTAAATCAAATCTAAGCGGCAGTAATGACATTTCCTGGTCATTTTCATTACAACTTATCGTGCATACGCACTGGTCCTGATAGGGCGTTCCAACCAATAGGAAGACTGGATTACCAGCTGGTGTTTGTTTATAATTTAGGTTATTTAATGTCATTACTGCCGCTTGGATTTGATTCAACTATAGCAGCTTCCACGTGGAGTCATGTTTTCTCAAAATTTCCTACATCTCTTTAATGACAGAAAAAAGGTTATTGTTATTGAGGTGCTTCGACATTTTCCATAAAAATTTGCTTTTATGTCTTCAAGCACTGATTTGTGAAAATGTTTAAACAAAAACAGCAATTAAGTTCCATTGTAAACACGATAACGCCCAAGGCAAACTTTTAATAATAAATAGGACGTGCTAGAATATATTAGCCATAGCACGTGTTAATTTTCCACCTCATTTAAGCTTCGAACCGGGCCTAATATTAAAATATTACGCCGGTAACAATAAATTTTGTTTTTTATGGTGTTCCTAGAACAGAGGTTCGGTAATTAAAATGTGTCGTCATTTTGGTTAAAGAAGGGTTACAGTCGTTTAACGACACCAGGAAGCGGTAATGTTTTCTTTTTGTGTATGAAATTGTTCCATTTGGTTTATATTGTAGGTAATTTTTATGTCGCAGTGAATGTTTTTTTTTTCGGTTAAATGCTAACTAATAAAAAACTCGAAATATTATTTTTTCTATTTTGGTTTCATATCGAAGTCTTTTCGACACTAAAAGTAGTGTCGAAAAGAAGCTCTTTGTGACACTCCTTTTTTACTTATCGGAAGTTGGTAACACTGGCTGACTGATAGCCATTGAACTGTCATTCGCGATTTTATAGAAGATTTAATTCTATATTTGGCATGTAGTGTTACCAACCTAAAAATAAAATTTCCAAGAAAAATTTGTTTTTTCTAATTAAACAATACCAAAATAGAAAAAATAGTATAAAATATTCGTTTCATAAGACATTTTAAACATGTTTTTCATAAGACATTTTAAAATGACGTCTTATGAAACTTGTATTTTAATGTACCATTATGGTTGGGTTTACCTATATTGGAAATAATTTTGGAATAATAGCAAAATAATGTATTCAACTTTCATTTGAGTTTTCTATAGGCGAGAATTTCGCCCGCTGTTGCCAACTTGTGCGCCAATTTTCATCCAGCAAAAAGGACCCTGCGCTTTGATGTGATTTATTTCGAACACTATTGCTTTATTGTTGGGTTGGCTTTCTGTATAGTTTTCGCTTGCGATGTTCATTGATTCTTGTATCAAGGTTGTTGTTGTTGGTAATCGGGACTGGAAAAGTTCTTTGGCTTCAGATACCACGTGACCTAAGAATTCCACTTTCTTTTGAAATAGAAAACACTTATTTGGATTGAGTTTCAAGTTGGCATTCCGGAAGCGGTCAAAAACTTCTTTCAAGCTATTGAGATGTCCTTGTAACGAGTTTTCCATGATCATGACATCATCTAAATATACCAAGCAAGTTCTTCATGTAAGGCCTCGCAAAACAAGATGCATCAGTCGCTCAAACGTAGCTGGAGCATTACACAATCCGAAAGGCATTACGTTAAAGTGATATGACCCGCTTTCGGTACTGAAGGCAGTTTTCCCTTTGCTATCTTTGTGTGTTGCCACTTGCCAGTATCCACTTTTGAGACCCAAGGTAGAAAACCATTTTGAGCCCGATAGAGTTGTTAATGTATCCTGTATCCTCGGGAAAGGGAAGCTGTCTTTCTTGGTGACGTCATTAAGCTTTCGGTAGTCCACACAAAATCTAAATCTTCCATCTTTCTTCGTAGCCAGTACTACTGGCGCAGACCATGGACTATTTGACTCTTCAATAAATCCCTCTTGAAGCATTTTATCGACTTGGTTTTCCACTTCCTGTTGTTTAGCTACTGGCATACGTCGAGGTGGTTGTCTAATTGGGTGTGCCAATCGAGTATCAATTTTGTGTTGAATTAAACTGGTCCGTCCGGTTTGATTATCCATCACAAATACGTCTGCTCCTTTCAAGATGAAATCTGTGGCTTCTTGAAGTCTATCTGGATCGAGGTTTTTCCATGATTTCTCCAAAGTCTGCATCAAATCGTCTGTATCCAATTTCGATTTTTCAAAATGTCGCTTATCTAGTAAGTCACAATTCGATATTTGCTCAACTAGTTCGAGAGCTCCAATAATATCTCCTCCCTTTATTTTTACTGTTTCAGAAAAAACATTGGCAATTCTTATCATAATGTCTCCATTTGTTCTTACTAGAATCTTTCCCACGAGAATTTTTTCTGGTTTATCTCGAACAAAATTATGTGTTAGTCCAACGCAGCACCCAGGGTTTGTTTCCAATTATCCGCAAATGAACCTCTAACTACTTCCAGGGGTTTGTGGCCAGGCTCTTAACGGCTTGGGATTCTTCTTGTGTAGTTAGGACAAATTCTTACAAAATTTAGGTATGTTCAGAGAAGGATCGAAAGAGGAACCATGTTGGCCGATCAAATCCATTTCCAAAATAAAATAATCTTCTATATTGGCGAATAAACGCGATAGACCTTTTTTCCGAAGAGCAACGTGAAATCTAGAATCAGTTATCCGATTCTGTACATCGTGGCGGGAGCGCCACTTTCTGTGACAGTATATAATCAACTATAAGCTTGTCCTCCAATTCCAGAGTTTTGGTAGAATCTGATGACTGCCTTGATGGATTAATTAATCTCATATCACTTGATGAGTTGGCTTCACAGTGATCGAAGGTGCAATTTGGGGAGTTTTTGGCCAAGAAGTTTTGTCAAATGATTTTAAAGACTTTGGTACTCTCCAGTAGAGAATACGTATTCTCATATCGCTTTTGGAAGATTCCTGCGTACCTATATGTTCCTAATTTCTGCACTCCATAATGAGAGGCTAATGAGTGCATTCACCAATCAGCAATCACTTCTTTTGAACCCTTCCTGAAAACTTCTTATTTCAGCTTTGTACTAGTATGTTCAGATTTCTCCGAATCTATAGTTCTTAAGTTTTTCTTCTTCTAAATTATAAATCTCCACTGAATAAATGTCTATATCGAAAATAAAACCTGATCCAGATGGACTGGGAGCGATATTAAATTTACCAGCTTCAAAAAACTTCAATGCAAAAAGTATTAGACATGTTCGATCAGATAAATTTTAAATTTTTCAGAGGAAATTATTAGCAGATGAAACATCTTTTATCGCTATTTCAAATTCAGTTATAACCACCTATAGATGTTATTCCATTCACAAATCACAGATGCATCAGATCCAGATAATGCCATAGCTGCGACTTTAACCTAAGCTGAATTATTTTCAAGGAAACGTTCAGCTAGTGAGCTAAGACATTTGATAGTAGAACAAAATTCCATTCAATATAAGATGCATTTCGGCGATGGCGTCAGAAGCATATTGGTAGAAATGTCAAATTAGTAACTAATCGGAAATAAGCTAGTTGTAATGTAAAATATGAGAGCGATAAGGGTACATCTGAATCAAGCGAGTGAGAGATGTAGAAAAACAAAAATTATTAATGGAAATTGAGTATCTTAAAAAGATCATCGAAGGAGTAACCGATAAAAATAATGTATTAATGTTGAACAATGAATTGCCGTTGAAAAAATTAAATCGCTGTGCCACCTGCTGTTATGAAATCTTCTGCAAAAGTTTTACATATCACAACTTCCCTCAAATTTCCCTAATTTTGCTATTGTAGGGCGCATGTCAAGTAAGTAAAATGGAGTAAGCTTCGACAACGTAGGTCCTATTTCGTTTTTCAGAAGATTTGTTTAAAGAAGAGATAATAAAAACTGTTCAATCTTGCTGAACGAACCCGGGTATGTTATACTACAAAGGTCAGTATACTGTTAAATAATGCTAAAAATAAGACTCTAATTAGAAATAATATTTTTTTATTTACTGTGGATTCAAGTGCTACAAATCACTTAACTGATGATAAAAAAAAGCTGACATATCGGTAGGTACTTGAAATCGTCTACTTTGTAACAGGTAGATAAAGATTTTCAAAAACTTTACAGTTATAGATAGATTCGCTACTGGAAGTGACCACCGCATAGTAAGAGCTACTCTCCAAATAAATCTCGAAAACGAACCAGACTGAATTAAGAAAAAACTCCCAAAACATGGACACACCCAAAGGAAATAAGAAATTTTCAAAAACATATCGAAAATTCCTTGGAAAACAAAGCAACAACTCAAAGTATAAATGATTTAGATGAAAACATAATTAAAACAACAATGGATGTACAGGAAGAAGTAATGTCCAAAAAACCCTAAATAAGAAAAATCAGTTCAGAAACCCAAACAAAAATGGAAGAACGTAGAGCACTTAAGTGGAAATCAAATTCAGACCAAGAAAAACTGACAGAAATTAATAAAGACATATCAAAGGCACTAAGGAAAAACATCAGGAAAAACAGATATGACAAAGTAGTACAAACAATAGAACAAAATAAAAGCCTGGAAGTATTGAGAAAACAACTAACAAACGGTAAGAAAGAAATTTTCCAACTTAAAGACAAGGAAGGGAACATAACATCAAATAAAGAACAACTAATGAAGATCATGGAAGAATTTTACAAAGAACTGTACATACAAACAAAAATCCTTATCCTGACCTAACAAGTCATAATCTACACAAAATACAAAACGAAAAATCAGAAGACATTCCCGATATCACGAAAAAGGAAATTAACTATGCCCAGAAATGACAAAGCGTCTGAGAAAGACAAAGTAGTGGTAGAAGCTATAAAATAGCAGGATCAGTGTAAATAGAAAAGATACAGAAGCTTTTTATCCTATGCCTACACAACCAAGAGATCCCGTCTAAATGGAACAATACCATTACTATCTTCCTCCTGAAAAAAGGGGACATAAGGCAACTTAAAAATTATAGACCTATTAGCCTCATAAAACCAGATCTATAAACTGTACACCCGTATAATACCATCAAGACTATAGCTCGACGAGATCCGAAGAAGAACTGGAGTGGAAGACATAATACAGGAAATCGCAGAATCTAAATTGAGATGGGTTATTCACGTCGCAAGGCAAAAGGATGGTAGATGGACAAAAAATGTTTTAGAGTGGAGACCGAGATCAGACAAGGGAAACCGGAAAAGACCTGCCACAAAACGGACGGATGATCTGAAAAGACTCAATGCAAATTAGGTTGCAACCGCTCAAAACAAAGAGAAGTGGAAATATCTAGAGGAGGCCGATAGCGGACGGAAATGACTGGATGATCATGATGATGGTGATGCCTGGAAAACCCCACAAAATGGCTCTAATACTAACTAAGGCTAATAGTTTTATGCGGTAAGTGTAATATTCAAGTTTTCTAATAAAAAAAGAATGTACTAGTCATCATCTCTAATAAATCTATTGGCCTCAATTTGGATGTCTTATTTTCCCTCGCATTTTCAGGCCAAATCAACTTCCAGGTTTATTTCGTTCGGGTACTCATGGTTGATCCAGCAGAGTGGTAACGCCATTCTGGGTAATTCGAGCTTAGATTGAAAAATTTAAAAAAAAACAATAATAACACTTTTCATTGAGCAAACCAAATATGTACAACACTGACCAACGAAAATGACTCACCCTGTACATCTCAAAGCAAAAGTATTTGACGATGTATTAGTTATGGGACACAGAATTAGGGGAGATGAATATTTTGCCGGTGGCGCAAACGGCGATGGAAAGCGCCATCCTACAAATACGATAAGACATAATTAACACATTAACGGATATGGTAGAAGATAAAATTTAGTCTACGTAGGGGATACGCTGCTAAGGTTAATGGAACGCTTAAATCTGGAAGTCTCTCAAAATCACAATTGGGAAGGTACAAAAAGGATAACTCTGAAATGAAACTATGAAGACCATGTCACTTCAGAGATGGAGATTATAGATGGTAAATGCGGATACTGGATTGAGGCTCAAGAGCCTGTTGAAATAGGCTTAGTAGGATGGATAGACGATTAAGATAAGTCCGAGGACTTATACAGTATGCAAAAGGCAGCGCAGGATGCTGACCGATGAAAAATGATGAGGAACATCTATGTTCAGCAGTGGATTGGTGTGCTTTGTCAATGGAAAGTTTTATGCACTTTTAGCTTTCATGAAATTCAAGTTTCAAATGTGAGAAAACAAATTATCCTAAGTTAGTTGACGAAGGGTGTTTTCATTTTTTTCTATGTTCAACAAATCTAAAACGATTTATATTACACTCATTTGCTTCCAAAGTATATAGGTAAATATAGCTACTACAGAAATTGCAATAAAATAGAAAACTCATTTATAATAAATATATAAGCTTTCGAAACTTTTAATTGAAAAACCAAAAGCCGCACAAAAAAAAAAAAAAAACAAATAAATCATCCTGAGCCGTGCAGCCTATTTTCCTCCACAAATTAATTCTCCTTCCGCTATTAGATATCTTCCGAGCTTTCTTTCCCAAACAAGTGTTAAAGCCTGGTAAAATTTCACCATGAATCAAAACAGTCATTAATTTCCGAACTTCTGTCAAATAGTAGGATTCGAGCCGTGAATCCTGTCTTCATGGTGGGAAAAAGGACGTGTCTACGCCCCCGTTTCGTTGCTTTTCGGGGTACCGACATATGAACCCGGCGCTTTGGCCGGTAATCTGAGTGGCACTGGATTATTAGTAGTTCGAGTTTGAGTGTGTGTGGTCCGCAGTTTCGTACTTCGACACCGTAGCGCCCGCGGCAGCACAAGTTTGAAGTTAGGTGGTACCTACTTCATAGACGTACCGATTAAATTTAATTGCTTAATGAGTCGATGATTTGCATATGGAAGCTATGTACATTTATAATCTGCGAGCCTATTATGCTAAAACCTATTAGATAATCTTTTTTGTTATATCTAATGGGTTATAGCGGAATAAATCAAATAATTTAAAAAAAATACTAGGTAGGGTTACTGGCAATTGGGCAATTTGCTAGTAACACTGGCATTGTAGTAGGATTTGTCTTGAGTATACTTGATTGGAATAGATTCAGAAAATTTCTACATAAGTAGATAATCTGATTAAAACCTAACTTATAACCGACTTAAATCTGTACCAGATAAGAGCGAACATATCAATCAATTACATATGCACAAATATAGGTACTTTAAATCTTACAGCATAGTAGACGCCATGATGGTAAATATCATTCAATGATAATCAGACAATTTTGAACACCTACCTACCTACTTGAACTCTGGAATTAGGTATCCATTAATCGATTTTGTTTCATATATAATATAAATATTATTTCCTTTAAAAGGTATTTATTTGCAAAGCAAAGTTCACTGGCCCGTTGTTTATTATATCTCTCACAAAATAGAATAAGGACACTAAAAATTGCAATAAATAGCTCTAACAATAAATTCAATCACTATTGCCTTCTGGTAGCGAATTAAGCTAACACGCATGAAAGGAGTGTCAAATTACCAAGAGCAATTTATTCTTGAATGTCATCTACTTTCTCCACCTACATAACGACAGTCGACAGTCCTGAAACTGGATATAGTTCAGTAGCCCGTGAAGTGTGAAAAATCAACTTGAAGGCGTTCGCGGACCTTCGAGCTGGGCGTGGCCGTAGTGGGGACCTTTAGAACGTTTCATATTTTAACCGGAGGCCATATGGCGTGGTTTTGTTGAAATTATTCATGATTTTAATGGGTGCTACCGGCAAACTGTAAATGTATTTTTCAGAAAAGGGAGCAAGGCTCGATTGGGGAAAGTATCTGAAAACGTTGTTTTTATGATTCACCTAAAAAACTTAAGTTTTATCAAATAGAACAATATTTATATAAGCTGTTCGATGGTCTGCTCCCATAAGAGTCTTTGTCAGAAACAATCGCTCAGCTAAGTTACCGATTCTGTCAGAGACTTTTGTGAGAACAGACCTATAATAGGCAAAACAATATTTGGATCTTGCCTCAAATAGTTACCTACTTCTAACTGTATTATCCACTAGTTTTGTACCTATGACTAAATTTTGTTTTAGTGTTGTTAATTGAAATAGAAAAAAACCGTGTAAGTAACCATGATTTTGAAGAGTTTTCCAATTGCCCTACAAATAAGTTAAGTACTCGTGTGGCAAAAAAGCAAAATATTCACGGATAGCGAAAATTATGCACAAATAAATTCCGGAATTCAATCCGTTCGTCAGTATAATGATCAAGAATTTTCGCCAAGATTGCACTGGGCATCTTTGGGTGTTCAGCAGTGACGTTTAACTCCGATTTACTCTCAGGTCAGTTTGGGCTGGTATTCATTGCCCTTCTGCTTCTCAGCAGAAGGGCGCACATTCAAAATTCCTGGGAATCGGAATACCAGACCAACAACAAAAGGGCTGTTGAGCTCATGCCACAAATATCTTCGTACAGCTACGAGCGCCTGTCGGGACTCAGAATTGGACAACGATCAAAATCAAAAATGAGGTGAGTGTTCTGCACGTCGTTCAAAGAGCGATGGAAACATCTATTACAGTAGGGATGTACTCGACCACGGGAAAAAACTACAGTCTACAGAATTGTTTTTGTGTTCTCTTGGTAGGCAAGTTGCTTCAAGAGACCC
The DNA here is from genome assembly GCA_917834065.1 of Ceutorhynchus assimilis. NCBI lineage: Eukaryota > Metazoa > Arthropoda > Insecta > Coleoptera > Curculionidae > Ceutorhynchus > Ceutorhynchus assimilis. The sequence continues at coordinate 31,440,044 of OU892283.1, read as the reverse complement.
AATTCATATGAAGACTCGTATGAAGATCTCTGTAAAACTGTGGAGTTTTTGTAAGTATGAGGAGTATCCGGGAAGCGTATTTACGTTCTATACCATAATACAGATGGATTCCATTCTATAAAGGAGTATGATTTGTATCTGTGAAACGCAGGTATGTTTACTCCAAATCATACCGCGATACAGATGGACGTCAATCTATAACATGAATGAAGTTACAATACGCGCCTATTTCTACTCCAAATCATACCACTATACCATAGGTAGTATAAAAGGTAATTTTGGTTACTCTGATTCTATCCAATATTCGCTTCCAGATATCTCAAACACCGCCCTCGAATTTAAATGGCCTACCAGTCTGAATTCCTGCTGAATTTTGACATCACATATCCTTTAAGGCCGCGTTAATGGCCGACATGTTTAAATTTAGTTTTTGAAAATGACGACTGCGTCACTCTACGCATAGGGTTCAATATTTTATTATTGGTCCAAAACAAAATCTGTTTGTCGGTGAAACACTTGTGACAGAGAAAGACAAATATACAATTATGATGCTCCCAATGTAGCTTTTTTGCCGTGGCGCCATCTACTTGAAATTGCTTGAACTGTTTTCACCTTCAAAATTCGTTTTAAGGTCATCTGAAAAAATCCGCAAAATCCTTTGGCATAAACATTATTTGATATATTATCTACAATCTCTACAATTAGCTTTTTTTAGTTTTTCGTGGTTAAAAATAAAAAATGCTTTTCACGGATCCAAGCTTGATAAACATGCAAGTATGCAACTATCAACACATTTAATTGTTTTGGTGGTTGCGAACATGATTTTTGAAGAAAAAAAAGGCTGAATATCGAAAAACCAAAAAAAGGAATTGTAGATAATCGATCAAATAATGTTTATGCCAAATTTGAGCCAATTCTGATGTGCCGTTTTTTTAAAGACCTTAAAACAAGTTTCGAAAAATCAACCAATCACAGTTTAAACATGGCGGCCATTAACGCGGCCTTAAGGCATTCATATTTGGTTCTATCTGAAATTGAGATTTCAACGATGTTTTTATTAATACAGAATTATTGCAATAGGTAACTATAAATACAGCGAACTAAAATGCACATAACTGGTTTAATAACTGCCGCCGTTCTGCATTTCATTGTATACTGTCGCGAAATCTCTGTATCGCGGTATGATTTGGAGTAGAAATAGGCGCGTATTGTAACTTCATATCCCACTATGGTATAGAGTGATGTCCATCTGTATCCCGGTATGATTTGGAGTAAAAAGACGCGCGTTTCCCATATACAATTTATACTACGGTATAGAATGGCATTCATTTGTATAATGTTATAGAATGCAAATACGCATGCAACGCATACGCATTTCTCTTGGTTGGTGACTACAACTTATCTAGGGCCAAATGGGGTAATGATAGTGTAGGGTTAACTGTGGAACGTCCTGATAAAGACTATGCTCATTGTATAGCAAATAATTTTACTTTTTTCAGCATAATTCTGTCTTAAATAATCGAGGTGCTTAACTGAACCTAGTTTTCAGTAATTTTGTTGACCTTGAAGTTTCGCCTGCTATTGATCGGTTTTTTGACAATAATTTTTAATCATACAGCTATTTCTCTTGAGCTTTTCCCGAAACTATCGTTAGAACGGATGGAATACGAGGAATATTTTCATGATTTTAGAAACGGTGAATATCTCTCTATTAATAATTATTTAGCTGGTGTCAACTGGAGTGAGGTGTTTGAGGGAAGCTCGGTTAGTACTTTTATTCCTCTAAAGAGATATCGTACTTCTACCTTTCCGAATTGATTTAGTTCTGATCTACGATCTACGGAACTTGATTGTTAGTAAAAAATAGATACTGGGACATAGAAAATTTGAAGGGACCAATGATAATCAGGTGGACTATATTTGCTTTTCAAACTTTGGAGAGCAATGCGAGACTTTGCGTAGAACTTGCTATCAACAGTATAAAAATAGAATTGAGAAAAACTTATCTGTCAATCCACGATGTTTTTGATCATATATCAATAACTAGGAAGAACACAACAATTTTTCCTCTCTACAAGATTGTCTTACAACGGGAGAGTCATTGATGACCCAGCAGGTGTCACTAGTGATGTAGGCCAGGTAAATACCCAGCTGGAAGGATATTTATAAACTGGCAATTTACCCGAGTATTCAGGTATCGAATGCCATTATGAATACCTAAAACAAGGGGCCTTTTTAGTTTGTTGTTGTTCGAGGGCCAATTTCATTCGATTTTTCTCACTATCGATAACTATCGATATAGCATTATCGATAGCTTCGTATCTACACTACGAACCGCAACCATAACCTTACTTAAGTATATGGCGTTTCCGATTGGTACATGCGCACTGAGTGTATTTTCTCTTTCAGCCTGTTAAAAAGATAGATGGAAATACATTTCCTTTGCGACCTTTGCACTACCTACCAACCGGAAACGCCACCCGGGTATTTATGAATTTGGAGTATTTATCTGGGTATTTACACTGGGTATTAACGCCGAGACATAGATGCCCGAGTATTTCACAGCACTGGGTGTCACTGATCTGTTTGCTAAGTATTTTTCTACTGTATACTCTCATCCTTTCAATTCGACAACTCAATGAGCATAAGCAGAATCCAGCTTTCTTTGAGAGATGTTTTCGAATCGATAAAGGGATGTAAGGATAAGGTGAGTGCAAGCAGGCCCAATGGAATACCAGGTTTTTTTCTGAAAAGTTGTATTTGTGCGTTGGTCTTACCAAATTCGCAAATTTTCAATAGATCTCTGGACACAGGTTGCTTCCCAAAATTTTGGAAGGGAAGTTTCTTCAGACCAATCTACAAGTCTGTAGCCAGGGAGGAGGCCACAAATCACCAGGCGGTTTGTAATCAGTTAGAAATACTTAAATTGCTTGACTTTTTAGTAAGTAAAGAGCTGTCCTGGACTTTTCGAAATTTGATCAGTCCAAAGCAATTTTGTTTTGTAAAAGGGTAGATACACTGACTTAAACTTATTATTTTATTATGGTAACTACATTTTTATTTGCTTGGAAAGAGGCGTTCAGGTTGACTTTGTCTGTACCGATTTTTCTAAGACCGGGTCAATCATAGGGTGCTTCGTCACGAGCTTAAGGCTTTGGGTATGTATCATCCTCTTCATTCTTGGATTTATGATTCCTTGACTGACTGAAAGAACGCAAATGGTCCCCTCCTGTTTCGGACGAGATTGAGTTTCTTCTGAAGTACCCCGGGGTTCTCTCTGTGGCCCAGTACTATTTTGCTTGTTTTTAACGGACACTGTTTGTCTACAGGATGATTTGGATTCTTTTTATGAGTGGTGTGTGGAGAATAGAATGACTTTAAACATAAACAAGTGTCATAGATCACTTCTACTAGACAAAGAGACCCGATTAACTTAGTGTAGTGTGATGTTATTAACAGAAACTTGACGTCATTTACTTCTTCTTTAGAAAAAGCCAACTTTATAATACCTGGTCAAGTCCAAATGGTACGAGAAAAATCCCGACAGGTGGCGACCACAGGCTGGTATGAAAAGAAGTAAGAAAATACGGTCCGCATGGAAGAGCAAAAATGGTGTCAAAGATCTAGGGCTGAAAATCAACTTCCACCGAGAATAAAGCTGGATATCAAGGGGAAATTGCAATAAAGCTGAGACGCTTAGATCATCTAAAAGACGAAAAAACGAATGTTGACGATTTGCGAATGTCGTCCAGCAATACATTTCAAAATCTGCTAAAAATGATAGCTAATTGTCAAGATGGGAGCTTTTTCGGATTTGGGAATTTTGCAGTACATAAAATATTCTCATATATTATTATCCAATCTCATATAATTTTATACAGGATCTCCTATTTTCAAAATTCAAGTATCTGGCAACCCTAAATAAATTCCACCAGAAATACTAGACCATATATTAACTCTTTCCACAGCTAAACACCAACTTCTTCTTATTTGTTCATTTTTGGGGTTTGGGATTTTCTTCGAATTTAGATTACTGTTTTTACAAGAAGGCACAAAACATTTACGAAAATCCATAGCCAAAAAGTGAAAATGTTTAAATTTCAAATTAATTTAAATAAACCAGGAAACAATTTTCAATGCAACCAATATGACATGGCTAAGTTTTAGGCCTCACTATATCGAAAAATAATGGTCAGTATAATTTTAATGATAGGAGGTAACGACCCTGTTACAATTTATTTAATTTTTTTACTCTATTTAAAAATAAATTTTGATGTTTTGAATTATTTCTTATGCTTTTCTACGGGCGGGACGCAGTGCCGCAGCGCGCCCGCTAATGTGATTTTCAAATACGCACCTGCCCGAGGGTTATTGAACAAGCTCGAAACCTTGGCAAAGGTGGCTAACTCAACTAACCTGCAGGACAATTGCTTTCGAACAGAAGAAAAATTTCGCCTAGCTTTCAAGCTCAATATTTTTGGCCATATATCGATCTCCGGTTTTCACGGGCCAACAGATTGACTTTTTGTGAAAAAAATTGTGTAGTGTATGGAAACCAGAGGTTGATGTTTTGCTTCCACAAATATCGAGCATGAAAGTTAGGCAAAATTTTTCTTCTGTTCGAAAGCGATTGTCCAGCAGTTTAGATTGAAAGCTACTTAAAGGCAGAATGCGAGTGGTATAAGTGAACAACTTTCTGTCTCAGATCTTCGTGTCATCTGGGGTTCCTCAACGCTACAATATGTTTGTGAATCTGGACAATGTCTTCCCCCAATCACTGCAATGGAAATGTAAGCTTATAAGGTTCCATAGCTACAATCACTAGAATATTAGAATATTGGAAAAAATATAGAGGTAACAAAGCACAAATAAATCACAATAAGAACAAAAATTTTCAGTCCTTCGCAAACATGCAACCGGAGGAACATTGAAAATGATGAAGTGCAATGCAAAATTTATGTGATTTAGATTGTGATAAATGTGGCAAATGTGGCAAATGTAGCACGCACTTTTTAGCGATTTTAGCTCCCATACTAGCATAACAGAAACATTTTCAATGTTATAATTTATGCGGATTGAATGATGGAATCGCAAAAAAAGTTACATACATTAATCCCAACAAAGAGCCAAAAAGCAAATTACGGGCTATAGAAATGCGGTATACGTATAAATGGAAGAAGTGAAAAGAAGAACGAATAGAAAATGTAAAAAGCATACAGAACCCACAAATAAAATATATGATAGAATTTTCAAAAACACTTAGATGGAAGAGAGAATGACGAAGACTAGATAAGTAGAGTAACGTTGATGAGCCAAAACACAAGAAAAAGAAGAGGACTAAGAAAACAATATGATAATGTAATAAAGAAAATACGGAACAAAAAAGTAGAATCATAAAGGTAGTAAACAATCGCTAGTACTAAAAAAAAAAGTGAAGCGAAATATTAAAGCAAAAAGACCATACTTCTACAACACCGTATATTATTTGAACAACCAAAAAACAAAATATAATAATTTAGTATAGGCACGTTTCAAAATTGATTTCCGAACTTTTACTGCTACAAATTTGAAAGTCACACATAAGAAAATCTAAGTAAAAATAAGTTAGTTTTCAGGCAAAACAGGAGCCTGACCATCTTTTTCAGCTTGCTGTTCGCGATCAGAAGAAACAGTACTTTCCGGAGAAGACAACGATTCCTCACAGTCACAATCGCAAAATCCCCCTACCGACGCCATGTCCAAAATATCAGTTTCATCAATCGAATTATCTCCAGTATCAATGCTCGTGTCTAAAGAAGCAAACAACCCCATCAAAGCTTCTGGTTCGCTCAAATCACTTTCGCTACTGCTGCTGGTAATTATCAACGGTACTGCATTCAATAGGTTGGGAGAACTTGAAGATACTCCCAACGTCAAAGTCTGACGTTGAGAGCCAACCTGAGTCTCTATGGAACTGTTTAATCCAGAACTGCTGCTGGATTTATCATTGTTTGCCTGAGATTCTGTAGGGCAATTGGTAGATACAGTTTTGTTGTGGGAGTCACTAGTACTACAGCTAGCCATATTTATGGTCAAGCTGGTCAAATCAGGATGATTGAAGATTTGTTCAGATTTAAAAACTCGAGAAGTTGATGGTTCAGAATGACTACTTTCTGCAACGTCGTTAGTTATTATTGATTGCATAGGCTCTAGATTGAACTTGCTTTTTATTCGGGCTGCATTGGGTACGTCTCCTTGAGAGTTAGCGTTTATATTAGCAGTTGCAGTGTTTCTTGTTATTTGGACCGCTGACTCACTCGCTTGCGACATAATATGTGTGTTTTGAGAGGCTTGTAGTTGACTGATGAACCATTGCTGGTCTCTGCATAGTTGGAAATAAGTAGGAGCCCTTACTTGGAATCTGAGAACTAAAGTATCCATTTGAATATTTAAAAATCCCTCGGTGGCTAGCATATCCAAACGGAAAAATCTATTATAGCCCCAGCATTCACTAACTTCAAACTCAGAAGCAAATTCTCTGATGATATTTTTTTCAGAATCTCCAGTCTGGCTTATCATTTCAATTCGATACTCATACTTTGATGTTTCTGGATATCCAGCACCTAGTTCCAAAAATACGGATAAATAGTTGCCACGAACCACACCATTTCCATTGGGATATACTTTGAGTCTCCAACAAAGTCCGTTGTAATGTAATGGTGCTGAATACACAGGTTCAGCTTTAAGTTGTAATTGGCTAAAGTCCCGCATAACAAATCTACTCTTGAAATAAGGTGGAATGATTTCGCTATTAAAATCTCCCGGAATTGGAGCAGTCACAAAACTGGTTAATGGTTTTTTGAGAACGTTTTGAATTATTCTTGTAAGCTCAGCACCTTTTGTAATAAGATCGGATCTGGTGCAAATGTGCAAATGTCGTTCGATTTTTTGAATTAAACGCTCCAACTCATTAGATTCTTGGCCAAGGGAGTTCTTTTGCGTTACCAATGTATTCATTTTGGCTTTTAGCTGAGTGTCTAATCTACCAATCATAAGCTCAACAGTAGTTCTAAGTTCTCTTACCCGTTCATTTTTGGCAGATTCTATAGATTTCACATTTTTTTCAACTTCTTGAGTTATACTAAGAAGTTCAATTGCGCGAGTTCTTAGCTGATCAACTTCGTCCTTTATTTGATTCGCATGCTGCTCATAAACTTCATCCAAGGGTTTGAATGCGTGCCCTGAATGAGTCCCACTCCATAAAGCGCATTGGTGACAAATGCAGCATCGGCAAGTTGTACAGTAAACTGATAACTTTTCCGAATGCGTTGAGCACTTGTCGCGAGAATTTTCTTCATTTCTATCGAGGCTTGCAATTTCCATATTATCTAGTTGTTGAGTGACTTCTTCGACCCATCGGCAATTCACTAGCTCGTGCAAGTGCAAAGGGGCTCTGCAATGGGGACACTGGGATCTTTGCTCGGTCAACCATCTGCTGATGCACTCGTAACAGCACAACTTCGAACAGTGCGGACACAGTTGAGCGTCTCTCAGTTTTTCCATGCATATAAAGCAACGGAAAACGACGGCGAGAGTGGATTCGGAGTTCGAGCGTGTGTAATAATCCATAGTTTTTTTTTGTTACTTTAGAATTTGGTGACAATGATTCTGTCACATATTTTTTGATTTGTCAATGTCATTTTGATGGGGGGCGAGTTCAGATACTTCGATACAGTTTTAGCCATTGAGGTAGAATAATTAGGCAATTCAAACCACGTGACATTCAAGATGGCGTGGCGGCCACACATGGGCCAAAAAACACAAAAAAATATCTAGTTTCTGCCGAATTAATAGTTTAGGTACCTAGTCAACAAATATTCTATTAAATAATGAGAATTAAAGTTGTAAGCAAAACTGTATATAATTTAAAATACGCATAAAAACATATTCAAAACAAACTTGCTTGGCCGCCACACCACATTGAATTTTCCGTTTTGACAGATGGATTGAATTGCCTAATAAGGAGGCGACATGAGGAGAAAAAAGCGTATCCGCTTCCGCCATATCAGGCCCTGCGATCTCTCATTGTCAGTTATAAACCACATAATAACTCTTTTCCGTTTTTCTAGATGTCGCTGACAACCACAGAATTGTCAAAATTGTAAAATACCAGCACATCAAGAACACGTCCGATGTCGATAACTGACATGTCAACATCATATGACAATGATATGCCAAAATATTCATTTGATCATAACTAATAATTCATAATGTTTTTTGTTCACCGGTCTTGCATTTCATCTTTCTTTGTGTTTTCAAGTGTTCTTAAGTGATTTCAAAGTTGTTTTGTGTGTGTTCAAGAAGAAGTTCAAACTTTATAGATTGGAAGATCTATATTTATCTTTGTTGATTAGATAAATGACGGGTTCAATTAAACATCAATCAGAACTTTGAATAAATATGTTGAGGATACCCTTAATCATCGATAAAAAAACTGTCTTTTGATCTAATTAACAAATTATCAATTAATTTAACCAAACATTAATGCCCCAAAGTCTAGAATAAACGAATTTGAACAGACCGACAGTAATGCGAACAGGGCGCCATCTATCATAAAAAGTCCTATGCAAAGTAGGTGTCTGTAGCATCGATGCAAAACCAGTAAATAGTGATTTTCCGATATGGTAGATGGTGCTGGCTTGGCTCAATTTTGTTGACAACAAAATTTACACTGAGATTCCATTCTCGACAGTTTATATAGTATTTATCTCTGCGCCATATTGTTACGACACTTCTGTGTGAGATTCTGTCACCTTTGTCATAGCAACGCGTCAGAATTGCATCAGGGCCGCATTTTCCCTCCGAAGATTTTTTAAATGCGAAAAATTTTGCCCAGAATTCCTATTTTGGGCCTTGGAAGGATCTCCTGTTTCAGTATGTTGAAGTTTCTGTAGCAACTTTTCTTTTCTTGGTGTAATCTGGATTTTTTCACGTTTGTAGATAAAAATTATAAAGAATCCATTTAGTTCGGGTCTGTTTAAGTAGCCATATTGTTTCAACACTTAGCCACGCCCACCGACGCCGTTTTCTGTTGTATTATTCAAATGATCACAGCGTCTCCTTATTATTCTACCTCGATGGTTTTAGCACTGGGACCCAATACGAAATTGGATATGATTTCGAACGCTTCTAGGTTCGTTTCACAGTTGGTCGTAGATTAATTCATATGACACATTCAATTAGGCAATCCAACGATGTGTCAAATATGGCCGACTGTTGGCACACATATGCCCGTAAGATTGACCGTAACTCTAATAGCGTTTTCCGTTTGTCGAACCAGTGCAAGAAATATGTATCATTATCCTTAAATGTTACATGCTTTTAGAAAAAGATGCGGATACACTCAGTGCGCACTGATTGATAAATGGAAATCGTCATTAATTTTCTTGTGTCATCAGTCATCGTCCCTTGTGTTTACCTTTGACGTTGGGGATTTTAACATAATTAATTCCAGCTTTTTATAAATTTCCTTTCAAAATTTTTCTAAAATCTGTTTTTTTTTAAAGATAATTCCCCAAGTCAAAAATTTAGTAACTATGTTGGCAACACAAGCCTTTTCTACATAAAAAAATTGAAAGCATTGACAATTTTACATTGTATTGCCAACATAATTTCATTTTAACTTTTATCTTTAAAAAAAAAAACAGACTTTAAATTATTGTGAGTGAGTTGACATTATCATTAAAATTTGTAAGCAGCTAGACTCTTATAGGCCCTCATGTGTGCATTGGTGTAAAAGCTATGCATTAGAACAATATAGCTAATAATATCCATTGAAGTTAATGGGAGAACACTAGCAAATCCAAAAGCGGCCTCAGGACAGCTTTTCCGCAACTCGCACAAATATGGACTTTCTCTGAAAGCTATATTTCAGTAGAAATGAAAGTTTCAACTCGTGAAAATATTTTCAATGTCTTTAAAAATCTTTATATAGGCTCAAATAAAATAATTTAGGTCTCAGAACTAACAAAATTAAGCAATGAGCGCCAAAATACGCAGTCAACATAGAAAATGACACAATATTGAATCAAGAAAATCTTTTGTGTGCCAACAATCCGTCAAAAAAAGTCACGTGGTTTGGATTGCCTAATTAGGGGATCCAAACCACGTGACTTTTGCCAACCAGCCGGCATTTTGAAATGAGGTTAGAATACGGGTTGTTACATGTCAACGATGTCAGAAAAGTGTCAGTTTTTAGTACTCGCTCCGTGTATTGATAAAGTCGTTTTTTTTACATTGCTTCGACAATTTGACGTTTAATTCACCCATAAAACGTCAAATTGTCGAAGCAATGTCAAAAAAGAGCGAATTTCACTGTTATGAGTACTAGGCTTAATCCTGCCAAAAAAAAAAACATATGTTTTTTGATTATTGTTTGCCAACCAGACGCCATTTGTTTTTTGACGTCATTGATTTGCTTCAGTCAATTTCTATTTGTTAAAACAGGAAGGCATATATCAAAAGCATAGCATGTACCATCGTCACCAAAAGTAACTCGGACAGCATCACATTAGCTCTTGTCCTATTATATGAATTTTATTGTCAAATATTTGTCAAACTATGATTTATTTCATGAAATGAATGACAGTAGAATTAGTCCAGGAGATTATTATGCATTATTTGTGTCGCAGGTACTTTTGGTGACGATGGTACAAAAACAACCCTCGTGAAACAAATTTTATAGGCCTATATATTTTTACCTGTATGCGCGCGCAACACGAGGCAATACCATTTTATTGGCTAACTAGTACAGGTGTGGAGTATTCCTTCTGCACGCTGGGCATCTCCTTGTCCTTGTTAACATCCCTTGGTCTGACAAGGATGAAATTAGGGTTGATATTCAACTTGACGTGGCTTGACAAGTGATCGCTTTTCAAGAACGCATCATAGTTATGACCCTTCAAAAATTGTTTGTGTTTTGATTGACAGATACGTTGCACGTCAACCGGTCTTCCTCCTTCCTTTTTTATCTCGTGCAAATAATAACGGATTGCTATATCCATAATGGCCATTTCCACCAAGCATAAGTTGAGTTTACTTAACGTTAAGTGATCCTTAGGTTAGAATTAGCTTTCCTCCACGCCTATTTTCTTTTGTTAGGGATCACTTAACTGAACCATCACAATTTTCAGCTTAATGGCCACTTATCGTTAAGTAGAGATGTGCGCATGCGCTAACAGCATTCAGATTATTCTATAACATAAATTAGGACCCACAGAACTAAATTATAAGCCAGTTTTCTCCCAAACTCTATTTTTTTTTTGGCCACAGATAAACCGTCTGTGTTTTTATTTCCGAATATGTTCTCATTCAGTAGCAGCTCTTTTTCCTATATTGTATAAGTGTAGTGTAGTTTGGTGTCCGGCTTTTTTATAAAGTAGGTACCCAAATCTTTCACTTAAAATGGAATATTGTCAAAGCTTTACGACACTAGCCAAGCTTGCACTCAAAAACTATGGTAGAACGAAATTATATTTGAGTATCCCTTAACTTTTAGGGAGAACGCACATCAAAGAAACATGAAACATAAAACGTGAAACACGTTTCATGAAAATAGAATAGGGCAAACGATTGACAAAATTGGATTTAAGTGTAATAGTTACACTTATTCAATAGGGAACTTGCACTTTTTTTTTTAATTTCAAAAATGTGTTGTACTACACTAAAGACATAGTCATGCCAAATATCAAGCATTAAAAATCAGCCGTTAATTTTTTATAAATATTTGAAGTTACGCTCGAAACATCGCCATTTGAAACGACCGATTAGTGTGACGTCACTCAGCAATAAAATTCCGTTCACAGTCCTTGGTTGACAGTGACCTGCGAGCAGGTAGATTTAGATTATGGTTATGTTGTTATGTATGCCGTTTATGATAGATTTGACATTGACAACACCAGCAGCACATGGCGTGGCAGCGGTGCGACCCGATTATTACTGCCCTTTGACGTCAGGACACATAGAAATACGTTTTTCTACTGACGTTTCATAATAGCAACTTTTCGATTGTCATTTCAGTTTTGAAACGACATTCTTTTAGGCACTGAGTGCGTGAAAGTTACTTTTAGGCACTCAGTGCGTAAAAGTGACTTTTGAATGCGTAAAAGTGACTTATGAGTGCGTAAAAGTAATTTTTAAGCACTAGTGCCTAAAAGTGTCATTCATTATTCAGAAATAAAAAACACACTAAACACATATTTGAATTTTGTTTTGTATTTATTATGAATATTGAAAATGGAATTACTGAATTGAACGTTTGGGTTACTCAAAACAGAAGTTTGTGTTATTACCTACTTTCTAGGATTTTAATTATTGATGTCGAATTTTGAAAAGAAAATCGCATGAAAAGTGTCAGGTGTCAAGTAAAAGCAGGTAACAAAAATTTTGGGTGTAATCGACTTATTCACATGAAATAAAATTGTGTTTTTTTATTATAAAATGCCAGTAGAAAAAATCTTGTATACAATACGTTACGAAACGATGTCTTTTAGTCACTCGACGTGTTGTCCAACTCGGCTTTGCCTCGTTGGACAATTTTCACGTCGCGTGCCTAAAAGACGCTCATTTCGTAACTTATTGTATAAATAGCTATTTTGATCTCGTCAAGAATTTCGAATTATTTGGTATTTTCAATTGAAGATTTTGAAAACCAGAGATAAGATATTATATCCTTGTCCTAATTGCATCATTTATTAGGATGATTGTTATTATTTATTTCATATTTAATTTAATGTGCAAGTTCCCTATTGTTGGAATGCTAACTGTTTAGAGGCAGTTGGGCGTTCAGGGAAAGTCCTTATACTAATTTCAGGTGTCACTAGCTAGTCGTCGAAGAAAACAGGGGAACATATTGTAAGATCCAGAATTCTTGAAGATGCATTTTAAGAAGTTCACCCTACAGTTCAATCAGCTTCCGCCGTAGCCTCCAATTCTAGTGAGCTCTCTGAACTAACAGGAATTGTTAAAAACTTAATCAAAGTCGTAGAATTGCAAGCTACTATTGACGGCTCTAAAGCTAAATCCGTAACATCCAGAGATAACGTTGTTCCGATTTTTGATCCGGAGGATCAAAATCAAAATATTGAGTAGTGGTGTCATATAACTGGAATGATGAATCCACTGTTTTCAATGCAACGTCTAAATTGAACGGGTTGGCAAAACACTTGGTATAAGAGTCTACCATCAATTCGTTATTCCTGGGAAGAATGGAAGGAACTTCTTCAAACAGCATTTCCATCAAGAAGTGATTTCATTTGAAATATGGTCAATCGTACTAAAAACCATAATGAGTCCTACTTGGTATATTATGAGAAAGTAGCTCTTCTTTATAAATGCAAGATCCATAGGGAAGACGCTGTTTCGTGCCTAATAGGAGGAATTTCAAGCCCAATGGTACAATCAGCTGCTCGAGCTAATAACTATCAAACTCAAGAGCAATTGTTGGCCTTTTTGAAAACCTGTGATACCTATATCATAGCTCAGCACTTCAAGAAGTGCTATGCCGTTGTTTGCCGAACAAAGGAGAGACAGGAAAAGTATTCCTTCCAAAACATCTTCCACTATTCGCTTTAAATGTAAAAGACATGGACATGTGTCTAAGAATTGCAAGACGCAATGCTACAATTGTCAGAGGTTTGATCACCGAGCAAGAGATTGTAGAGTACCCAAACATCCAGGACATCAGGGACCCAAGGACACAACGTCGAATAATCAAGAACGCGTCTTATGACTAGGACAGACAACAATATAAAATATTTTAAAGAAGTCATCACCAATAACATCTCATATCGTGCCTTTGTCGATTTCGGTGCTAGTTGCAATCTGATACGTTTATCTGTGGCAAAACAGCTTGATATTCCAATTTTAGACTGTGAAGTTACCCTGGAACTTATGGAATAGGTTTTAGGAAAAGTAATAGTTACATTGAAAGTTGATGGTGTCCAAAGAACTGTAGATTGCCTTGTGGTTCCTGATAATCTACAAGAGGTGCCAATATTAATAGGACAAGCATTTACTGAGCAACCAGGGTTACTTGTATCAAAAGATAGTAAAAGTCTGAGATTCAGTGAACTTCAATAACCTCACTATAATATACCAAATAAAATTACGTTGTGGTTAGAAGAAGCAACTGTTATTCCACCAAATCATGTTGAAAATATTCGTGTTATCAGCAAATTATAGGTTAAGGGAGACTTTTTCTTTGAAGCCTGTTTCAGATGCTAACTGGGGAGAGAATATGCAATTCCTCGGATCCTTATTCACTTATTTCCAAAAAGCCTACCAGTAATCCCAATAATAAATTTATCGGGCAAAGACCTTACTCTAAACAATAAAGATCCTATAGCTAGAGCATATTCTTCTGCAAAATGGAAGCTAGAGACCAATCTGCACGTATACTGCGACTTGAAATTAACAACTTCCACAAATAGAAGAAAAAGATGTTAAAATTGGAACGAGTGACCGGCAATTTCGGGAGAAACTAATGGATATATCACGGGAATTACGAGATCTATTCGGCACTGTATCTGAACATGTTGGGCAAGCTAAATCAGCTGAGATGGTAATCAATCTCACAGACGACTAGCCTTTTACCTACAAACCCTATAGAATGGCAGAAACTGAAAAAGAAAAATTGAGGACAATTATTTCTGAGTTACTAGGATCCGGAATAGTGCGCGAATCTACTTCTTGTTATGTTTCTCCTGTGCTCTTAGTTAAGAAGAAAGATGGCAATGACAGAATGTGTCCGGATTACAAAAAACTTAACCTCAAAACAATCAAAGAGAGATATCCACTTCCTCGTATTGATGACCAGATAGACAAATTAAGCGGATGTTTAATATTCACCAGCTCAGGATACCACCAGTTTCTAATAGTTGAACATAGTAAACACCTTACATATTTGGTAACACCTGAAGGACAATACGAGTACAACCGAATGCCATTTGGACTCAGTAACGCACCAGCAGTCTTCCAGCGCATGATGAATCAAATATTAGGGCCATATCGCGACATAGCTGCAGTTTATCTTGACGGCGTAATTTTACCAAGCAAAAGTCCCGAAGAAAATGTATGTAGCATCCAAACAAAATTCCGAATATTAGGAAATGAAAATTTGACGCTCAACATCAACAAATGCGCTTTTCTTTGTTCAACCATAAATTATTTAGGATTTGAAATAGACCAACATGAGGTACGACCTGGGGCTGCAAAACTAGAGGCTGTTCAGAATTTCCCTGTACCAAAACAAGTTCGTCAGTTTCTAGGCTTAACTGGATATTTTAGGAAATTCGTCAAAAATTACTCAGAAATTGTAAAACCCTTAACTATATTAACAAAAAAAAATATTCCGTGGGAATAGGGATATCCTGAAACAAAGGCATTTGAAGATTTGAAAAGCAGATTAATAGAACGCCCTACTTGCTATATATGATCCAACTTTAGCAACAGAAATTCACACAGACGCTAGTCAAAATGGCATTGCTGGAATCCTACTTCAGCATTATGAATCTCAATTAAGACCAGTGGCGTATTACAGTAGACACACTAATAATGCAGAGAGAAAATACCACTCCTACGAGTTGGAAACTCTAGCGGTTGTAGAGACACTTCTAAAATTCCGGGTTTATTTACTGGGCTTCAATTTTGTTACCGACTGCAACGCTTTAAAAACAGCTAGTCCTAAAAGAGACCTCATACCCAGAATAGCTCGTTGGCGGCTCCAACTTCAAGAGTACACATTCACTATAGAATATCGTCCCGGTAACAAGATGCAACATGTCGATGCTCTTAGCAGGAATCCATTGGAAACAGAAGAACCTCCTGCAGAAAATTTTATTCTAAGAATTCAAGAAGCAGATTGGGTTTTGTCAACCCAGATTATGGATGAAAAAATCAAATTAATACATGAGGTTCTAACTAAGCCTCCAGATACCGACTATGAGTAGGATTGTATACAAAAATTATGCTCTAAGAAGCAGCAGAGTGTACCGAATCACTCCCATAGGAATTCAAGGTTTTAGACGTCAAGTAGTGAGTTGGGTACATGACGAGGGAGGACACTTTGCTACAGAAAAAATTTTGAAAGCATTATGTAGGAAGTACTTACTCGAATGCGGGAATATATCGAGAAATATATTGCCAGCTGCATTCCATGCTTATATCATAAAATCCCGACCGGTCGTCGAGAAGGATTTCTTCATCCTATAGCTTGTAACAAGTCAAAATTGCCTTACTAATTCTTAGCTATTTTCAGTTTTCTATTCAAAATTCCTTTAAATTTGTTAACATTATCTCTCCATAAAATTTCAACAACAATTACAGCAATTGCAGATCCTGTAAATTTTTTAATTTTCATTATTTAAATTCTATTTTCATTGATTTTAATCAATAATTTAATTCCAATTTAAAAATTAATTTGCATGTAAATAAATCCATTATTTTTGGGGTTATGTTTCCAAATCACATATTATAAGCCGTTTTCAAAGTGTATGTACCGAACTACTCTCTTCGGCTATTGAACTCGGCGCAGTCAGTTTTAGTTCTGGACCGGGTTCAATCATTGGTTCCATACACCACCGGATTGCTCTGTTCGCTCCCTATTTTACTCCATGTCCTATTCTTCAAATTATGATTGTTCTATTGGATAATTGATCCTTGTTGTTATTATCATGTAACGCTTTTTTGTCGAAACAAAAGTATGTTCATAATTTGTGCTCGACTATTGCTCAGTGGTTGTTTAGCATGGGGTGGTCCTTGGTGTTGGTACAGTAGAGAGAGGGCGCCACTAGTTTGTATAAATAATTTTGATTACCAAGGAATAGCCAAACTAGGCACTATTCCATTAATTAGTTATTGTTTAAAAAGATAAATTCAAAAAAAAATCTGAAAAGGTAAAATAAATCCAAAATCCAATAGCTATCTGACATTCAACCCATTCAATAAAAACACAAGCTTTGGAATTCTAAACACCATTATTTATTTAAGTTAATTGTCATTAAAAAAGTTTGTAACAAGATGGCGAACTTTGTTCTATGGGTATGCCATTAAAAATTTGTGACAAGATGGCGAACTTTTTTTTTTATTTAAAGAAAATTATTGTCTAGTATCCAAGTCTATTTTTTTTAAGAAATCATTAAGCAGCTTTCTAAAATCAAAACCCAATATAAGTATTAACAGTAAGTATAATAAGATTGAAATTTAAAAACAATCAATTGATACCCATGATAAAATTTACCTAAGTACAAATGATGGAGTCACAATATCATTAACCTTTAATTTTTGACCCAAAGTCAATCAAATCAATAGAAAACAATTTATTCAATGCAGAAAGGTAATAAATAATCCTTAGGCAGTTATAAATATCAAAAACCTGCTACATGAAATCAAGGCTTCACGGTTTCCGGAAGAGCTCTTACCTTCTTACCTTTAAAGTTCAAATAGGTAACCATAAAACTTAAATTTGACTACCTAAAGATTTTACATTAGTAACCCTTGTAAAACTACCACATTATTGATTTGAAATCAGAAGGTTATATTTACCTCTAAAAGTTAATGAATCCTAGATATATTAGATCGGTTTGTATTCGGTACAAAAGAAATAAATTTGGAATAATTATAATAATCCATAATTATTGGATACTAGATAAAGATAACGAAAGCGATAATAAAGACAGTCATCTGATTACGATAATGATTAATTAATCAATAAAAAATTACATTAAACTGTAGTTAGCTATTTTAGCCAAATACTACAATAAGGTAAACAAGTCGGTAATTGATTTATACAGATATTAATTAGCTAATCAAGCTAATCAATAGTGCGCGATAAAGAAAAAGACAATAATAATTAACAGTTATTGATATTTGTAAAGATAATAATTAGTTAATAAAGGTAAACGATAGAGAGCGGTAGAAAAGAGATAATATCAAGAAACTGTAATTATTAAGGCACATAAACGGGACCCATAGGTAAGTAATTATACAAGCCTGGACGAAATCCGTGGAAATTTTCATGAATTCGAGATCCAGAAGCACCAAACTGACGGAAGGCAATCATCCAATGGTCGGGGATCGATCTCTTACAAGACACAACTTTCCTTGTAGAGGGGGCCCAGACTTGCTTTGGAAATGCAGTACCGCATGGTCTCAAATTCGTCAAATTTTCACCCAGAAGTGAAGGCGTGGATTTTTACTACTCTCCCAAATTGCCTGAACGGAATGAAGAAATATAGGGACTCATTTACTAAAGGGAAAAAGGATTTACATACCTCAACGGCCGATAATAACCTCACTTTCAGAAATTTACACAAAAATCAACAATCTATTGGTTTTTCAAGAAACGTTTCAGCTGGCACAACTACTCACTTCTCTGGCTAGTTAAACTTATCCAATTTTGGGCTCGATGGCCAAGAATGAAAACCAAAATTTTTGGATTTCCTCAGAGACGACCTTTTCAGTCTAACTATAAAATCGAAAAGAAAAGTCCAAAGTACCCCTGTGGTTCCGTCTTTCTTCTTCTGTCAAGCCAGTCGAAATTATAAAAATGACAGTGCTACGGGTTTTTCTTATGAAGAACCTTAGTTCGGTTCGGCGGGAGTGCGAATGGAGTCACTCGGAGTACCGGAGTGAGCAAATCGAAACCACCTTTTGATAATATAATTTTCGGTATTAGGTCAGGAAACTAGTCAGAAAAATCATAGATGTCGCCAGGTGTACGGAATAGTATTTCAAATTTAGAGCAGGTAAAGGCATAAGGAGTAGGAACGCGTGAGCTCTTGGATTTCAAATGAGTCGAAAATATATGAAATTAATTGAGAACAATTAAATATGTTCTTGTGACATTTCAAATGTTACAATCATTAGTCTTCAGCTGTTGTAATTTCTCTCTGATTATGTTGTTGTGTGCAATTTTTGGTGCGTGGGATCGATAGTATCGATTAATTTTTGACGTATGTCATAATTAATTCTGCCATTTGTCCATCCTTCAAATCCAGAACAGCTATTTAATGATTTCTGGGAAATCGAAATCTTTCTTTCACGTTTTGGTTGCTATGAAGAAAGGGTCTCTTGAAAAATTTAATTTTTCTTCGCCCTTAAAAGGGATTTTGGACCTAATTTTCTCATTAATTGAATTTATAGCACATTGAGTCTTCTTGCATTGTGTTCAATTTTCGTGAAGTGCTATAATTTTCGCCGATGTTATCGGATTTGAAAACA
Source organism: Ceutorhynchus assimilis (assembly GCA_917834065.1). NCBI lineage: Eukaryota > Metazoa > Arthropoda > Insecta > Coleoptera > Curculionidae > Ceutorhynchus > Ceutorhynchus assimilis. The sequence goes on along the minus strand of OU892283.1, from coordinate 31,420,787 downwards.
ACCATTTCGGTAAGTTTTGCTGTGCACGTTTTTTCCCATAGTAGATTCTGACTTTTTCCATTTAATCATTAGTGAAAAGCTGCCCTAAAGCAAAGACCATCTCACTCACTCTAGGATTTCGAGTCCAGACCTTGATCCAGATTTCCAGAGTATTTTCGAGGCAAACAAAACCCTATTTTCAACAGGTAAAAACATAACCTTATTAACCTCAAATTTTCTTTGCAAACTCGAGGCACATTTTCTTTACTTACTATTAAAGCTTTATATGATTTCATCTAATTTAATTAATTATTATCATAAATACATTCCATTTTCTAATTTTACACCTTAATTTCATTTTCTAATTCTGTCTATTCATAAGTGCTTCGCTAAAGCTATGGTTCAATTACAAATACAGTGTGTTATAACAATTTTTCTCTGAGGATTTCTACTCACGGTCACATTGTTACACAACAATACACGTTCAATCGTACCACCGAGATTGACCAATAAGGCTTTCAATTGCCAGCCTAAACCTTCTAGTTGGACGGTCACACAAGCCTTCTGGACTGTAAATTCTGAACTGTAAGATTGGTTTGACCATCTTAACCATAACCAGTAGCCAGGACTAATCTGGTTAATTGTACCTACTATACCGCCTGGAACATTTTGGTATCGTACTAGCTTTAGTTAAAATATCTTTATTTAATTGTCAATTTACATTTTGTCCCTATTTTGTACGCCAAAGTGATCACTAAGGTATTTCAGGGAGTAATTCAGTACTTGTACCAAGGTGACAAGTGAAAAAAAAAAACGTTACCATTTCATACCATTCATCTGGACCACTTAGGACATTCCAAAAAACATCTTCTGGTAATATCCATTTAAGTGTCGTTATCGACGCATTCACGAAATATGTAGGTAATTCTTAATGCCGTAAAATCTACAAAAAGCAAACTTGTCATACGATGTTTAGGAAGGAAATTTGACACCTTTGGACTTCCCATTCGTATCATTGCAGATAGAGGTACGGCCTTTTCATCAAATATGTTTGAAACATTTTGCAAAAACCATAACATCCAACCAATTCTTAATGCTGTAGCTACCCCAAGAGCAAATGGACAAGTAGAAAGACTGAGTCGGACAGTTCTAACAGCTCTCTCGACTACATCCAGTGGCGAGGATAAATGGGATAAACATGTTACTCAAATCCAGATAGCAATTAATAACACTGTTCATCAAATAACAGGAAAATCACCTGATCAACTTTTACTGGGATACTCACCAAGATTGAAAAATGACTGTATTCTTTCTGCTGAGCTTAACCTTGAGCACATCAATGAAGATATCGAGGATATTAGAAAGGAGGCGTCGGAAAAAATTCAACAAAATCAACTGAAGCAGAAAAAAAAAATCGACAGAAAAAGAAAAAAAACAAAAAATTACAAACCTGATTTGGTCCTTATACAAAAAAATAATCATGCAGAGGGACTAAGTAAAAAATTGGCACTAAAGTACATGGGACCACTTTCAGATTCTTCTGATTCTTGAGTTGCAGGGACGCAACTATAGTCAGGTTATAGGCGGAATGGGGCAGAAACTTTGGCTAAAATAAGAAGCAGGCAGTGAAATTTGGGCGTTGGGCGATAGAGGTTCGTCCCAGCTAAATGTTGTAAATCAGTGATGGTGTATCTATGCATCTATATAGAGTAATTTGATAACTGCGTGATTAAAATTAAGTGGAACCTCCCCCATTGTTATGAGGCAATGAGTGGCCCTGTCAGTGTCAGTGTTACATAGGGATTGTCTTTGATAGGGAATAGGCGCCGGGCATTCCAATTGTTTCTGGTGAGAAGAGGTCCGCACTTGCGGTTCGATTGACACAATTGGATTTAAGTGTCTCAGTATAATTGTTACATTACTTATATTCGGTTGTTGGAATGCTAACTATGTTTAGCGGCAGTTGGGCGTTCAGGCGAAGCCCTTATACTAATTTCAGGTGACACTAGCTAGTCGTCGAAGAAAACAGGAGAACATGTAAGATCCAGATTTATTTGAAAATTGTCGTAAATGTTTATAATTATACCATGGTTTTTATTTGGGATTTCGACTACAATTGCAAGGGCCCCCCCCCCGTGAGTACTTTTGTATTGTTTTTGGAAAACAAAGCAGTAATCGTATTTATGACTATTTTCATGTAACATTGGCCATGCATAATTGTCGTTGATAAGATTCGATTGAAAAAAAAAAATCTGAACATTTAACTATTATTTTTAATTAATTCCCTTCTACCACGCTATCTCAAATTTTTCAGCACAATCTCCTTCCAACCACTAAACAGATATATAATGTGTGTCGCTTTGCCCTCAGAATAATTGCACCGACATAATAAATTATCAATGGAAGACAAATCGTCAATAAATCAACTGAGAAACTTTTTAAATCGGCTAGAACGGCAAGAGACTTTAGTAGTGAGCCGGAGCGGTTTAACAGTAAATGTAATAAATATATTTTATAATATGTAGCATTGCAACCAGCCATATTATCTCCACGATGGCAATACGTTTCAGTTCTCTTTACAACAATAAATCAAACAATTATCTCGAGATGAACCTGTACGATAGGCCAATTCGACAGATTTTGCGAAACCGCCGGTACCGCCGATTGTATCGGACAGCAAAGCTAACACCTTTGAGCGAGGTATGTCCAGGACCGGTTTGAGGTTACCACTTTGTTATCATCGTCATGTTCACACTAAAACTCAATAGAAAAATATTGGTAATATTGATATTCAAGAATTCTCTATCATCGAATCAATTAGGTATTCAGTTTCTAGAAACCTTCACGTAAAATTTCCAGAACCTATTCATTGCTAGTTGAGACCCGGATGATCTTTAGGAAGTATTTGATAATCAGGATTATGTAGACAACTTTATCAAAAAAAGATTGCATGTTTTGTCGATGCAGTTTTCTCTTCTTCGTTTGATTTCTGAGTCCCAGTATATCTTTTCTGATTTTTTCCAGTTCTTCAAACTTCAAATTCTTTTCGTCCTTGGCCATGGATCTGATATTATAGGTATGTGAACTTTGCTGGTGTCTTGGGCTCTCCAATTGGTGTGTGTCGATCATTCCACTAGAATTCTTATGGCTGGCATTTCACAAAACTGACATTACGAAAATGGAAGATATCGATGGCTCAGTAATGCTGCTGACCGGTGTTTCGATCTTAACCTCTCATTCTTATCAACCAGAAGAAAAATCCGAGAACTTCATCTGTTTAAGATAGTCAACAATATTGCTGTTTGTCCTCTTTTGCTGTCTTGTGTTGGTCTACTTGTTCCTGTCAGAGTTATTCGGATTAACCGAGCCAATCAAAAGACCCAAAAACCCTTATTATCCGAGGTACGCGCGTCTATACTCCGTATTAACCGAGTTTCTAAAATATATAGAATATACATTATCAGTTTTCAGTTATTTGAGGTGGGTGCTCCCCGAGGTGCTCCCCCACGTTACCTCGGATAACCGGGGTTCTACTGTATTCTCAGCAATTGAATAATTATTAATCTAGAGTAAAGAACTGATTCATCAAATAGAAAAACTAACCCTAGATGAAAAATCCGGTCCTGGTGCGAGTTTGCGCTGGGTGTGATTTGTGCAATCTGGCTGCGTGTAGCTGGCCGGTACTATCGAGATCCTCACAAGATATCGAAACAAATTAGCAAGAAAATTATAGGCTTTTCGGTGCCGCTATCTTCATCGGTGTGCCGATGTGGCCTCGGGTCCAATCGATTACAGTACTCGAATATCCAGATGGCCGGCTCATAATTCAAATTGTTGCAATTCGCGGTTTTATAATTTTAGAGCAGCACTATTAAACGTTTTTAATGTAGTTAATAATAAATAGCAACCGATTGGAATGGGTTGATACCCTATATTCCTTTTAAATTTGCTATGCGATTAACAACTAAACATTTTTTTGCACAGGTTATTTTGCATTTCATTATAGAAAGGTAAATGGTAGGTTGAGATGGTACTAATGTGTTGTTGGCTAAACGCCACGATTTCGCATGTTATGAATATTGATAGAATAATACCGCAAGGCTTTCAAATGAATATAATTTTCTTTGGGTTTCCTTCGAACTTTTAGATCACCTAACTATTAAAGATAATAAAGTGTTTACACCTCTATGCAAGAGGCGCGACTACGACTACCTTTACCGTTTGTATATTAAGTTGTACAAGCAATACCCTATCTTATAATTAAATAAACCATATTAGGTACTGGCGGTGTTTGAAGTAGGTAATAATCTGCAACTTTTTCTTATGAACCCACCCGCATAATTTGATCTTGGTACTGCCCAGATTAAGATTACTGTGCTGGAAAGTATAAGGTAGAGTCCACCCAACACAATATTGGTAAAAACGAGCGTGTTCTGCCTTAAAAGTTGCGCAGTGATTTGATGTTTGTTTGAATGTTAAATGATTTCAAATAAATGTTTCATCATATTTATATAAAGCTTTATCTTGACAGATTTATTAGAACAAACACGGGTTTTCACCCCGCAAGATGTTTGTTGGGCGTCAAATTAACGTCTAACAGAAATTGGGGTGTTGTTTTCCCGACGCCTAACTTCATTGTTGAGATCATCAATGACATGACGTGGCACGTGGCAATAAAGGCCTATTTCATTTTTATTATGGGTTTTAAATTAATTAAAAAAGTTTTATAATTATTCGGAAATTTTTCATGTAGACAAAGGTTTCTGAAGGCTTGGGACCGGCTTTGACCGGCTTCTTTATAACCGGATAGAGTTTGATGGATGGAAGTAAGACTGCAGTTTTGGCATCCTTAGCCGGCTTTGAAGGATGTAATAATCCTTTTCCGATCTGTTAACAAAAAGACCAATGGGTAGATAGAACCGCCGGTGTGGTTTGTTACCCTCTGTCTCAGCATTTCCGTAATTTTTTAGGTTCTATTTTTTAGTAGCTGGATTTTGGTATTTTGGTCCCACAGTACTGCATTAACTATATGTATAATGTCTTCCGTCCTTCTATATTCCGTACTTTAATTGCTCATTGTTGAAATCAGGCCACATAGGTACTATTCCAAAATATTGCCGACAATCACAGTTGTCAGGGGGGGGTGTAGCCCTCCTCATAAATAAGAAACTCAAACATAAAGTAACAAAAATTGTTTTTATCGCAGACAGAATCATCTACATAATACTTCAACTAAACAAGAGGTACAGACTATATAACAGCTTATTCGTGGATACGCAACAACAAGTACAGCGGATGACAGAGATGCCACTACAAAATGATAAGTGGTGACTTTACTGCAAAAATCGGACAAAAAAACGAAGCCGATTCAGAAAACATTGGAAGTTTTGGTCTGGGCACAAGAAACCACGTGGGAATATGTTGTTGGAATATCTAAATGAAGAAAACCTATACTCTCTGGATACCTATTTCCAGAAACCCAAACAGAGGAAAAGGACATTGAGAAGTCTCGACGGTAAAACCAAAAACGAGATAAATTACATACTTGCCAATAGCAGAAGAATCTGCACAAATGTTTCAGTATTGAACTAGTTTGACACGGGTAGTGACCATAGGATGGTTATAGCATCGTTCGTTTTTAATCTTGAAGTCGAAAGAAACAAACTGATTCATCAAGATAGGTTCCTTACCGTGGAAAAAATGGAGTTGAAAAAACCATAAATTACAGCCGGATACACTGGCACTTATGGAAGCGAGATATACCAGAATACCAAGAACTAAACAAGACGATAAGCAAAAAAGTGAAGAAAGACATCAGTCACAACACTAAACTAATGGGCCACTTTCACATTTTTCAAAAACATTTTTAAATTATTCTTTTAGTCATTCTAATACTATCTGTATACTTTTTTTCCGAAAAAAAAACGCTTATTTTTGAAAAAAAAATTATTTAAATATCAAATTTTTAAACTGGCGTGAAAAAATTAACTTGGTGTGTGACGTCACACACCAGAAAATCAAGGATGCCAAATTTCTCATTAGTAAATCATTACATATTTCACTAGCTAGAAACTATTTTCGTCCTTTACTACATTATAAAAAAATAAAGGATAGGTATAATCCTTATTAACTCATTTAAATTTCGCATTTCTACATGTGGCAACAAAAATGTCAAAATCGGCTTTAGCCAATCACAGAGCGTTTTCAGTCACGTAATTTTTCGTTTAAATTTTTAGTTTTTATTTATTAATTTATTTAATAATCTGACTAAAATCTTGCAAAATATTGTTCATTCTTGGTTGCATTGATGTATCTGCGTCAAAAAATATTATAATTTGCCATATTCCCGGCACGTGAAAGTGGCCCATTGTAAATGCTATAGAGACGAACACAAATATGAAAGTTCTAAAATCGAAAATATCCACGGGGAAACACAGAATGACCAAAAAAGGAGACCAACAAGGTAATTTTTAATTTCAGACAAGAGCGTTGTTGATTTTATCCATGCATTCTACACTCTTCTTTATAACTAATTAATGAATTAAAACAATACTCAGTAGTTGGGCCAGATGAAATGAACTCGAACGATGTAAAAAACTTAAAAAATGTTCTTTCACTTTCACCAACGTAAACTAAGCTAATAAATAACATCCTATTAAGCGGAAAGTTTCCACAATGCTTAAAACTATCTGAAGTTATATCAATACATAAATCTGGACATCAATAGGAACTTGGAAATAAGAGACCTACTGCTACTTACTCGAAAATAATAGAAAAGGTGAGGAAAACCACCTATTCAAAATATTATTTCTTCAAATCCTAACTTTTTAAAAAAAACGCTTACTGAATAAAAGTAAATGTTGCAACCATGTAATGCGCTGGAGGCGAACGGCTCCGAATATTACCACCACGGAAAAAGAGGACATTTTAAACGTTAATGTAGCAAAGTACAACCAGGATCTCGCTCTCCGTCTGATGACTGTCAACCTTCGATTGAGAACTTGCAACGGTACAATTTTCCCCACAAACATCGCTTTGGTAACCAGTCTAACAGCGCAGATGCCCTTATTTAACTGAGCATGCCCAAATCAATACAAGAACTGCCTCAGAATTGATCAACGAAAAAGAGTTCGTGTTAGAGGTTTTCGATTTGATGCAGATCAAGAATGGAGTACCGAACAGCTGGGAAGTGATTAACTGGGAGAGAGTGACTTCGACCTCGAATCATTTTTCGACATTAAGGAAGCCGGGGATAGTTCAACGAAAAGTAGAAAAGCAAACTCCGGCAAGCGGAGAAAGAAAGACTGGGACAGAGACTATGTAGCGAATAGAGATATTTTCTCTATCTCTATTGACGTCCTTTCTCTATTGATTTCGAAAAGAGAGAAGAAGACAGCAAGTGCCATGAAGATAGAAATAACGATCTCTATCCGTTACAGTGTAGCAGGAACTGCTAATCCAGAAGGTAAAGGCTCTGCGGCTTCCAAAAAAATGCTACTAGTACTGCAACCATCATCCTCAAAGGCAGATTGGCATCAGTCAATAGAGAACAGGCCGTCATTCGTCTAGTATCTATGACGTCAATCTAAAGGTACGGTTTGTTAGGATAGTACGCGAAGCACAACTGACAACGTAAACGTCGTCATTGGTTCAGGTATGACGTACAATAAGCGGACACCCGTTTTCTGACATCAGAAAACGGGTAATGCTATGCTGTAATGCTTCAGCTACATTAGGCTTACTGGAGTGTTGATTGAAATATATCACTGTTTTCTAAGGCAGCTTGTTTCTATTATCTTTCAACGATAAAGATACATGTGTCTGGAGCAAATCAATAAGCAAACGACATAACATAACCTAACCATTAAATTCTAAATTATAGTTTTCTTCTATCAGATGATATCCTTCAATTCTATGGAATCGAGGTTTAACCTAAAACCATAGACTATTACAAAACCTAGACACTACACTTCCTTCCTAACTTTAGATTTGAAAGTTTTGAGGTTCATGAATATCTGGATCTTCACTAGTAGGTGGTGTTGGCGAACTTGCTTCAAGTATAGTAGCTTTAGGACTAATCTTCCAGGAGTAAACGCATTTTATCTAGGAGTGTTTGACGGACATTTGAGGACTTGACTAGGAATACTAGGATTGAATATTTTAGAAAACGATGCATTTCTTTTGATATATTTTCCTTCTCTCTCTGCCAAAACTTGAGTTCCATCAATTTGACTTATTTTGTAAGGTTTTGGATCAAAAAACGGAGTTAGGCAGTTTGTCTTCAATTGTTTACATAAAACTAGATCATTGATCTGAAAGTCGTGTATTCTTGTATGTCTCTGTTAATCTGCATATTCCTTTTGTTTTCTTCTGTTTTTCTTGTCAGTTTTTGCCATGTCTTCATGTTGTTCTCTAGGTTTTTCTTGCTGTGTGTACATCGGTAATAGGTTGTTGATTTCTCTGTTGAAAACCAGTCCAAATGGGGGTAGGTATAAGAGAATGGAAAACTAGACGACGAGACTGGAGAAGAAGCTGGGCTGGTCCGTTAGACCGCTTGTCCTCCATTGTTCATTATTCAATTTTAATTTTGTGATTAGTTTGTGTGTCATAAGGAGCGATCACAGGTCATTTGAATAATTGTTATTTTGTTTTTGAGAGTTCAATTTATGCAAGTCTTTTTTTTTTTTTCATTTTTATGTTTTTTTTGTTTGTTTATAACATTTTTTTATAGCATGTGCATTGTTTATGTATTTATCAAAAATCGTATCATGCTGTAAACAAATCAGATAAAAAAGTAAATTAAAACCAAAGAAATTATGTGCTGTCTTTTGTGCTGGGATTTTAATTTTTGATATTCAGAGTGTGCATTAGGACCTTTGTTGAATCTACTAACAGTTTCCTACCCTGACGAGCGAATATCCTAGCAAACAAATTGAAAAATCAATCTAGAGATATTGTCTCGAAATCACAACTATAGCTGGGTAGTCTCCCGTAACTAGGGACCCCAGTACCTGTTGGAGATGGGCTAACTAACCAAAAACTCTTCAGTTTTTATTGATTATTGACTCAGGATTAATTATTAAAATGACACAGTATGTTTTGTTTTTTGAGGAATGTTCGATCGAGGGTTTCTCTGCTGTTCTCTCTCCCCGCGAGAATTCCAGGTCGAGAACGGTACGATTTACTTCAATAATAAAGTAGACGTTTCCCCTTAAATTTCCCTAATTTTGCTAATGTCGGGCGCATGTCTAGTAAGTTTAATTGAGTAAGTTTCCACAACGTAGGTCCTATTTGTTTTTCAGAAGGTTTTTTGAAAGATTTGGTAATAAAAATTCTAACCGTTCAATCTTGCTGAACGAACCCGGGTATGTTATACTACAAAGGTTATCAGAAGAAGACTGGTAATCTTACTTTATAAACTCTACTTTCAGATTTAATAGTCGACAGTATAGTTTCCCAAAGGAGATAATTTATAGGCAGCAGCTGTTGAACCTATAGAATAGCTAACTCAGGTATCATAAAATAGGTTTGTACAGGGTGTTTTTTTATACAGGGTGAGTTATTAAGCGCGCGGTGGTCTATATCTCCTATACTAACGGAGATCGGAGAAAAAACTAAATACAAAACTCGTAGATAAACATGAGTACTACATTCCTAAATTATTTTCCAGTATACAGGGTGGCCCAATAACTAGTAGTGACACAAAGTTATGTTTTTTTAAATGACTCTCCCTGTATATTATGATATTTCTGGATTCTGCGGAAAATTCTAGACATATTTCATGTACAATGTCATATACCTATCTTCAACTGTTTCGAGAATATTGACAGTTGAAAACTGACTTTTTTGCATCTTTGACAGACTGTAAAACCTGAAAGGTTAATTTGACAAAAAAAACGGATTTTACATTCCTATCTTAGTTTTTCCTAAACTGTCAATCTGGAATTTAATTCATGGTTAAAAATTCCGCCAATTATTAATCTTCGGTTAAATTCAAAGTTGGTGTCAAATGATAGCTTATGAAAATCTAAGATGAATGTAAAATCCGTTTTCCTCTAAAATTAACCGTTTAGGTTTCACAGTCTGTCAAAGATGCAAAAAAGTCAATTATTGGGCCACCCTCTATACTGGAAAATAATTTAGGAATGTAGTACTCATGTTTATCTACAACTTTTGTATTTAGTTTTTTCTCCGATCTTCGTTAGTATAGGGGTATGGACCACCGCGCGCTTAGTAACTCGTCCTGTATATTGACACCCCACCTACAGCCTTTACCTACAGGTAGAAGAAAGGTGTAAATACAAAAGTTGTATAGTTTTGGCTTAATTTTTAGAAACCATGGTCAGAAACAAAAATTGAATGTCAGAAATGTGAAATTTTGCATGCTTCTAGCTTTTTTCAAATGGGATGCCCTATATTTCATTCTATGTTCTTGAAGAGCACAATGCCCCAATTCCAAAAATATATAGTTTGTCTATATTTGATTGAACAGTCTCTCATATATTAGGCTCCAAAAATTGTAAAAATACTATACTAATACGGATTTTGTGAACCATTCCAGCTATACAGGTAAAAGCTGCAGGTAAAATATGATGTACTTGGTTTCTCTATGGTTTCTCTGATAGTATTTTTAAAATTTTTATAACCAAATATATTGGAGACGGCTCGACCAAATATAGACAAACTATACATATAGTTAGTTTTGGAATGGGGAAATTGTGCTCTTCAAGAATATAGAATAAAATATAGGGCATCCCATTTGAAAAAAGCTGAAAGCATGCAACATTTCACATTTCTGACATTCAATTTTTGTTTCTGACCATGGATTCTAAAAATCTAGCCAATACTCATCTACTTGTAAAGGTGAAGGCTGTAGGTGTTAATATAAAAAAAAAACACCCTGTACTTGAACAATACTTATTATATAAAGTCAGAATTTGTAAGATTATCCACTTTCTGTCAATTTGTCTTTTAACAGGAATTAGTAATGTTACTTTATCAAACTAGTAAAATAATGTGACAAGTTATTCAAGTAGAAACGAGTGGATTGTTGCGGAACTTATGAGTGGACCTCTGCGGGACGAGCGCAGTCATCCATTCATTAATATGTTGTTCAAGTACGATACTAACCTGACTCACTCGAATGTCAGTTATTCACATTAGTTCAAAAACTACAAGTTTCAGGTGAGTATCTTATTTGAATAGTTCAACAGTACATTGGTGAGTAGATGTCTGCGTAACACGCTGCGCTCGTCCCACAGAGGTCCACCCATAAGGTCCGCAATAATCCACTTATTTGTACTTGAACCATAACTTATTATTAAAGTCAAAATTTGTAAGATTATGATTATTCACACTTTTTGTCTATTTGCCTTTCAACAGAAATTAGTAATGTTACTTTACCAAACTAGTAACATAATATGACAAGTTATTCAAGAACAAATGAGTGAATTGTTGCGGAACTTATGGGTGAACCTCTGCGGGACAAGCGCAGCGAGTTCCGCAGCCATCTATTTATCAATATGTTGTTTAATTACGAAACTAACCTGACTCACTCAAATGTGAGTTATTCTCATTAGCTAAAAAACTACACGTTTCAGGTGAATGTCTTACTTGAACAGTTCAACAGTATATTGGTAAGTAGATGGCTGCGGAACTCGTTGCGCTCGTCCCGCAGAGGTCCACCCATAAGTTCCGCAACAGTCCACTTATTTGTACTTGAAAAATAACTTATTATATAAGGTCAGAATTTGTAAGATTATGCACTTTTTGTCAATTTGCCTTTTAACAGGAATTAGTAATATTACTTTACCAAACTAGTAATATATTGTGACAAGTTATTCAAGTACAAACGAGTGGATTGTTGCGGAACTTATGGGTAGTCCCTGCCATCTATTCATCAATATGTTGTTCAAGTAGGTACAATACTAACCTGATTCACTCAGTTGTGAATTTTTCTGATTATTTCAAAAACTACACGTTTCAGGTGAATGTCTTATTTGAACAGTTCAACAGTATATTGGTGAGTAGATGGCTGCGGAACTCGCTGCGCTCGTCCCGCAGAGGTCCACCCATAAGTTCCGCAATAATCCATTTATTTATACAGGGTGTTTTTTTATATATTGACACCTCACCTACAGCCTTTACCTTTACAGGTAGAAGAAAGGTGTAAATACAAAAGTTGTCAGTTTTGGCTTTATTTTTAGAAACCATGGTTAGAAACAAAATTTGAATGTTAGAAATATGGAATTCTGCATGCTTCCAGCTTTTTCCAAATGGGATGCCCTATATTTCATTCTATATTCTTGAAGAGCACAATACCCCGATCTTTATTTGATTGAGCAATCTCTCATAATATATTCGGCTCCAAAAATTGTAGAAATACTATCCTACTAGTGATTTTGTGAACCATTCTACCTGTACAGGTGAAAGCTGCAGGTAAAATTTGAAGTTCTTGGTTTCTCTGAAAATATTTTTGAAATTTTTAGAACCAAATATGTTAGAGTCGGCTCAACCAAATATAGACAAACTACATAGTTTTGGAATCGGGAAAATGTTCTCTTCAAGAATATAGAACCAAATAGAGGGCATCCCATTTGAAAAAAGCTGTAAGCATGCAATATTTCACATTTCTGTCATTCAATTTTTGTTTCTGACCATGGATTCTAAAAATTTAGCCAATACTGTACAATTTTTGTATTTACACCTTTCATCCACCTGTGAAGGTAAAGGCTGTAGGTGGTGTGTGCATATATAGAAAACACCCTGTACTTAGGTGCTAACACTCATAATTGTTAGTATATCAAAGTTATGAAGTTTTCTTCCGAAGACAATTCACCTATCAAAATCAGGCGAGATGTTTTACTGTTTTTACATTAATCAATCAACAAGGTTGTTCTTGGTTCGAAAAAGAAAAAGTATACCTATGCACTTACATACCTAATATGTTTGAAAGCAAAAGTTGAATTATTAAAAAAAGTTCCAATTTCATCATCAGTTTATCGTTTCAATGTATCGATCTTTCATTATTAAATATACAAAAAGAATCATGTAATAAAAGCAAAATTACCTTACGACATGAAAGTTGTCAGAGAATGTGACAAACCCTTGTTTGCGTAATTTAATTCCATTACTAAATTATTAAGGTATATGCCACGGTTTTCCAGAAAGTGAGTGCTTTGTGATTGAATTAGGTTTTGTGGAAATATCTTTTCGTTTTGTGCCTGATTAGCGTTATGATGGAAATTGGAGAACTCGAGCTGTCGTTTAGACGAATTGTTAGATTGGAGAGGTAGTTAATATTTTAGTACTCGTACAAAATAGTTATTTTCCTAACAAGTGCGCAAAGTGTTACTTTTCCGCACGCAAACACAGTTATACGAACGACGCGAAGCGGAGTTCGGATAAGTGTTTGCGTGCGGAAAAGACACTTTGCGCACGTGTTAGGAACAAAATTTTTCCTACGAGCTTCATATCAAGTAGGTAACAACAAAAATTAAAAAAAAAAAACGATAATTTGTTCAATTATTTTTAATTAACTTGGAGCGAACCTACGCATTTATCAAAAAATTACGTAACAAAAAAAAATAAATTAAAAAATCCTCGTCAGAGCTGTTCATCTTAAAGCGTTTAAATTTGATGAGAAAGTTTGTAGATTCTTGCATATAAATAGAGAACAAATCTAACAATATGTCAAAGTTAATTATATTCGGTGTTCGTATAGATGTAGGCTGATAAAGAAACAGAGAAAAACTTGTCATCATATGTCAAAGTCGACAGGTACACTTATTGTTGCTTGACAATTATTTTTACTTTTCGGCACTCAGTGCGGATAAGGCCTGTATCCGCACTGAGTGCGGAAAAGTGTAACTTTGAGTACTGAAATGCGTGCGGAAAAGTACTACTTTGCGCACGCTCGTAGGAAAATAACGTTTTTAAATTAACTCGTAATGTGCATAACAATTAGCATTATTCACAGGGTGGAACAGTAGTTAACCACTCAAAGCTTAATATTTTGCACACACTAATTAGGGGTTTTCAGTGACGCTAAAAACCTTTAGCACTTAGCCGTCTAACCTGATCAGGAAATGTCTGCTAAGCAATTTTATAGATGAAGAAATTAATAATTAAGTACCTTAAAATGTACTAATTATTTTCGCCTATATGATTGGTATATCCGACAGTGCTAAGTGGCTTTTGAAAATAATAATTAAGTAATTCAATTTTAATTAGCTTCTATACATCATTGTTGTAGGAGGTAATAGTTTAAAAATATTAGAGCATAGGTTTTCCATCTATGAAAGAATATTGTGTTTGTCAATTTCATGTTAGGTACCTAGGGAACAGTTTTATAAAAAAAAAAATATTCAAGAACAACATATTTTAACGTTATCTCAATAAAAATACAAAACATTAATTTTCGAACTATTAAGTGAGTATCTTTGCAATTTAAATCCTTAATCGAAATCAGTATATCAGAATGTCTTCATATCAGTTGTTTTAATTAAAAGCACCATTAAGACAGTCACTCAATTATTTACATTTTTTTAGGGATTAAGCAAGGACAGAATATTGAGTTTATTCCTATATTTGTTGATACTATAATACAAGTTTTTTCAATGACTTAATAATGCATCCAGCAATCAATTACTTGCCAGCTCTAATATCAGAATCGACATCGTTCATCTGACCTCGATTTGTCGAATATCCGGCATTATTAACAGTATTACATAAGGAACCCTAATACAATAAATAGAAATTTATTATTAGGTTATACATAACTAATCTGAACTGATAATCGATAATTAATATTTCAATGAAGATAATTGCGTTACGTCGTCATCTTACGGGTTACAATTCCTTATATTCATTACGTGTTTATGGGGAAGATCTGAGGTAAGATATTGATATTGATAATCTTTGATACCTTGAGGATTTTAGTAGCTTTTTCAAAGGAATAAATAGCAGTACCTACCTAATGACCATGGAAGATGTGCCAATGGGAAATCAGAAAGTACTTAGTGCACTTAATGCAAAAATCCAAACCAAAACATCACCACCAGGATGTGCCTGATATCGATTTTGTTTTCGGGAGAAAATGAACTGGAAAAATATGAAGCCCATGCTACCACAAGTGCTCTGGAAAGTGGTGGTACTGGTGTGATCCAAAATGTTCACCCTTAAGCCAATTACCAGGTGCGCGAGATAAATTTAAAATAAATTATATCATTAAAATTTTAGGACTTTTAATTAAGAAATAAGTTAATTTGGTCGCATAATTTCGAGATAGTCGATAACTGGCGCGATTACGATTATGAGATTAAGGATTTAATTTATTTGGGTTTTTGTAGAGGTAAAGCTGAAGACTTTGCTCGATTAAAAATATAAAAAAGTGATAAGGCGATATGTACGAATTCTTTTAACATCTTCGATTCGATGCTTCCTGTAATTTATTCACAGGAAATCACTACTTTGCCTCTATGGTTAAAGTGAAAGCTAGAGGCGTGCCCTTTTGGAGGCCCCAATATATTCATACATTTCTAATCTGAAAATGATAAGTTGAACTATAGGAAACAAAATAACTTCCTAAAAGCCAAGATAAAACAGTCTAGAACGAAATATGAACAAGAATTGCTAGCCTTTTCTGATGAGCAGTTTTATTACTACCACGTGAACAGATCTCTTGGTTCACTCACTCACTTACGGATGTAAACACTAACTGCACCCTCAATGATCCATACTTTTTATGCTAATTCATTTGAAATCGTAATCTTACACCCGAGAATCTGGAGACTGCACTCAAATCACCGAAGCCAGATTCTGATACAGGAGAGGATGAAATTTTTTCTAGCAGGGCAAACTACCAAAGCAATGGAAGAATGCAATTATTGTCGTGCCGATTTACAAGAAAGGCAACAAACACATTGTAACGCTCTTTTGTCGTAACAAAAGAATGCTCATAATCTGTGCTCGACTATGCTCAGTAGTTGTTTAGCTTGGGGTGGTCCTTGGTGTTGGTACAGAAGAGAGAGGGCGCCACTAGTTTGTATAAAATTATTTTTATTATAAAAGAATAGCCAAACTAGACACTATTCAAATAGTTAGCTAGTATTTAAAAAGATAAATTTAAAAATCTGAAAAGGGTAAATAAATCCAAAATTCAATAGCTATCTGACATTTAACCCATTCAATAAAAACACAAGTTGTGGAATTCTAAAACAATAATTTATTAATCAACTGTCGAACTTGTTCATTAAAAATTTGTTTACAGAATGGTGAACTGGTTGTTCAATAGTTCAAAGAAGAATTATTGTTCAGTACCTATCAATTTTTTTTATTTTTTAAATTAAGCAGCTTGCCAAAAGCAAAACTTAATTTAAATAAGTATATTAAAGGATTGAAATTCAAAAACAATTAAATAAATACCCACAATGAAATTTACCTAAGTATAAATGCAGAAGTCATAATACCATTAAACTTTAATTTTTTAAAAACAAATTTATAAATGTAGAAAGTTAATAAATAATCCCTAGGAAGTTATAAATATCAAAAACCTGTAATCAAGGGTATCGGGGAGAGCTCTACCGTCTTACCTGTAATTAAAATTCAACATATGTAAACCCAAAACTCAACTTCAACTACCTAAAGATTTTACATTGGTTTACCTTGTAAAACTACCACCTTATTGATTTGAAATTAAAAGTTAAATCAACCTTTTAAGAGTTAATGAATCCTCAATATATGATATCGATCAGTATTCGATATAAAAGAAATAAATTTGTAATAATTATAACAATCCATAATTATTGGATAATAGATGATAACGAAAACGATAATAGAGGTAAATATCTGATTATGATGATAATAAATTAATTAAATTAATAATTATATTAAACAGTAGTTAGCTATTCTAGCCAAATACTAATATACGGTAACGAGTCGGTAATTGATTTTACAAATATAATAATTAGCCAATGAAGCCAAACAATAGGAGGCAATAGAAAAAAGATAGTAAAAAGTAACGGTAATTAATATTTACAAAGATATTAATTAGCTAATAAAGCTAATCGATAGGAGGCAATAGAAAAAAAAGGTAACAATAATTAACGTTAATTAATGTGGCACATTTACGGGACCCATAGGTAAATAATTATACAAGCCTGGACGGAATCCTTGGAGGTTTTCACAAATTTGAGATCTGGAAGTACCAAATTGGCTGGAGACAACCAAATAATGGTTGGGGATCTACTTCTTATAGGACACCAACATTCCTTGAAAAGGGGGGCCCAGCTTTACTTTGAGATGCCGGACAGCATGGTCTCAAATTGGTCAATTTTCATTTGGATAAGTGCCTGTTCGGCCGATATTAACCTCACTTTCCAAAATTTTCACAAAAATCAACAATCAGTTGATTTTTCAAGAAACTATCTAGCGGACACGATTAATCACTTTACTGGCTAGTTAATTTATCAAACTATGGGCTCGATGGCCAAAAATAAAGACAGAATTTTAAGATTTTTGTTAAATTCAGAATATGGACGACCGTTTCGGTCCGACGACAAAATAGAAAAGAACAAGTACCCAGATGGTTCTGTCCTTTGTTTCTTGATCTGTCAAGCCTGTCGAAATTATAAAAATGACAGCGCTACAGGTTCTCTTAAAAATAACCTTAGCTGGGTTCGGTTCGGCTATTCAGCGCGGAGTTAGAGTGGAGTGAATAGGGCTAATGGAGTCACCCCTAATACGGTAAAAAGCAATACCCGAACCTTAACCCGAACGGCTGGAGTGCGAATGGAGTCACTCGGAGTGCACGGAGTGAGCAAAGCGAACCCACCTCTTAATAACATAATTTTCCGTATTAGGTTGGGAAAACTAATCAGAAGAATCATAGATATCGCCAGGTGTACCAAATAGTACTATTGTTAGATGAGCCCAAAATATATGAAATTAATTAAGAACAATAAATATGTTGTTGTGGCATTTCAAATGTCACTTTCTCCAACATGGGTATCTTCCTGGAAAGTCAACTTGCACGAACCCAGTTTTTTGGCTTCTCCGGCATCTTTATAAACTCCATCACTCTGGTATAAGAGGACTTCTAACTCAACATTATCCAAGTTTTTCTGAACAGTAAGCCCATTGTGCGTCCCTTTAGCTCGTCATCCGGCCCCTAAGTTCCTAAAGTTAATAGGTTTTCTGGTAATGGGAAACGGATGACGTCATCTGAGGTGCCTTATGGAGATTTGCATTATGTTTAGGCACCCCAAATGCCGTCATAAAAGTTATCTGGCAACCTACTTCTTCCAAACAACCTTGATCAATGATCCACCGTGACGATCCTGCAGTAAAATAGGTACCTATCAGTCAACAGGTCCTATGTGTCTAGTATAGCCTCGTGCTGTCTGTACATCAAGATTTGGAGTTTTCATATAAGCGATTGAGAAACTGTACCGGCTTCCATTAAAAAACAGAGAAAGGTAAAATATTATAATTATTTTCATGAAAAAAAATCATAAGTATATTCAATTTATGGTTCTTTCTTTTTTGTTCGAATCTAGATAACGAAATATCAAAAGGCATCAAATTCGCATCATTACCGTGTCTTTTCGCTCCGGCTTCGACATGGAATAATTTCAATTTAAAAAGCGGCCGATTGCGCTGAAAGTAGTAATTTATTGTAAACCATGGTGGATGACGGCGATTAATAAAAGTTTCAATCTTTTATTCATTTTAGTTAAACAGTTACGGAGTCAAATGAAAAGGCAATTTGCCTTCGGGCCAAGGCGAGGAAACACTGGCCTCAACGAGACCATATTTCTTTATTTCTCTTTTTTTTTGATTTATTTATTGCACGCTCTATGAAATTAAAATTATCTCCGAAAGCCAACTTTTAATTAAAACAGGAATAATTTGAAATGACTTTGAATGGATCGAGCAACAAAGGTAACCCAGAGTCGATGTCTCTAGAATGCTGAAGAAATACTTACTAGGACAGGGTTGTTGAAAGAAATAACTACTTCAACTTCAACTTGAAGAGTTTATCAAGAATATAATAAAATAAAGGATCAATATTGTCTTTGATGCATCTTTATCGTGTAATACAAACTGGAAATTACTCTTGCAAAATTACTATACCTACTTCTTTGAGTTTTCTTTTTTGCGCGGAGAAACTCACAACTCAATCAGTTGTTCAAACGTTTCAAAACTACAGGCCTCTGAAATAGCTACAGAGATTTGATTTTAAACTGTATCTTGCTACTTGCTGCAATAAGATAATCTGTTAGATATTTTTGGTTCCAGCTATTAAACCGTGTTAGAAATCTAGAAACGCTAAACGAGCCGGCAACACTGTAGGAGATAGTGATAGAATATTGCACTTTTCTGTAAAGCTGTCACTTGGCACAGTATTGTCAATGTCAAGATAACTGAGTAGTCCGTCATGAGTTAAGTAACATATTATGCAGGGAGTGTTCCGTTTTGAGTCTTTGGTAACGGTTGATCGTTAATCTGTTTCGAATCGGTTAGCTGCATTGAAAAATCCCTCGTAGTACATAAAAGTTGTGCTCAAACTGTCAGTATTAATTAAGGCAACACTGTTAAGCGATGATATACGAAAAGAACATTTCCAGTTGAAATTTTTCGTATGATGAATGAGCTTCGCGGGGCGCCCACCTGCCACCCAGCGACATTTGAAACGCGACAGGAGCCATGTCACGACATTGACTGAAACGCTGCCATCGCTCAAGATAATGCCCGCCATTCGTCATCCGCGGCTCAAGGGCTCGTATTATTTAGCGTGCGTCCAATAAAAAAATAAAAAAATGATGGACCGGTTTATATTCGTTTTTAATCTGCGATGATCTTGATTAAATGACCAGCTTCCATTTATTCAGACGCATCAGATTCCTGCGGTGCATATTGCGTAGTGTTTCGGTTATAGGGTGGTCCGAAGTAGTTTTTGTTCATATCTCGAAAAAACTGTAACCAATATTTGAAACCATCGTGAAGAGCCGCTACTGCGGTACACAAAGTATTTTGCAATAGTGTGGGATTTTATCATATGCATCTATTTAGTTTTGTATCCAATCAATTATAGTCCGGGGGCCGAGGACCTTTTTTCCAAATCATTAATAACAAGCTAGTTTTTTCAATGCAGCTTCATTTCACCGAGACGCCCAACTTTTTTCTCTTCGAAAATTGCGAAAACAGGTAGCTAACATACTGCGCAGGTGTAAAACATGTCGATTTGGTGACTATGAAAATTTAATTAATAACAGTTAGTTTTTCAGTTAAATGTTGAGATAATTTTATGAATAATTTGAAACAACATTTGTCCAATAAAATAAAGGGTTTGGTCCACGATGTCCCCCCCCTCAAACATGTAGCAATTACGTTGCATAAAAAATGATTAATAACAAGTTGATTTTTTCAATGTAGGTTGGTAAATATTATTACAATTAAATGGTCACACTGTCCTACAAATAAACAGGTAGCTATTTTCAGTCCTACACTCAAAAGTTATCGATTTCACGATTTAACTTTTTTCATTAATAACCGGCTAAATCTTCGTGAGTATCTTCATTTTGATAAGACGCCCAAATTTTCTGTTGCGAAAATTCCAAAAACAGGTAGCTAACAGAGTGCGCAGGTGGAAAACATGTCTATTTGGTGATCATACAAATGTAAATAATAACAGTTAATTTTGTAGCTGAATGTTGAGATAGTTTCATAAATAATATGAAACAACATTTGTCCAACAAAATAAATGGTTTGATCTAGGCTGTCTCCCTTCTCAAACATGTAGCAGATACGGTACATAAAAAATGATTTATAACCAGTTGATTTTTTTAATGTAGCTTAGTAAATATTACTACAATTAAATGGTTACACTGTCCTACAAATAAAGAGGTACATTTCTCCAGTCCTACACTCAAAAGTTGTCGACTTCACGGTAATACTTTATTCATCAATCACCGGACACCGGCTTAATCTTCTCGAGCATCTTCGTATTGATAATACGCCTAACTTTTCTATTGCGAAAAGTTGCAAAAGTAGTAGCTACTAGAGTGAGCACTAGTGAGCACATAGCACATGTAAAATACCTTGATTAGGTGATTATGCAAATGTAATTATTAACAGTTAACAGTTAATTTTTCAGGTGAATAATGAGATAATTTTATAAATAATTCGAAATTCGATTTGAACCACAAAATAAATGGTTTGGTCTTCAGTGTCCCATAGGGAACTTGCAAGTGAACTAAAATTTTCCAATTTTTTTTTAAATCGATAGTTTATGCTGCACAATATTCATATGACCAGTTTTTATTTAACTGATACCGCCCTTGTTACACAAAAAAATAATATTAAATTTGAAATAAAAATGTTCCCGCCAAAACAATGCTTCTATGATGGATACCTGTTTTGACGTCACGATTCTGTAAACAAACCCGTAAATAGGAAAATCTGTGATAGGGAACTTGCACGTTAAAAAAATACAAAAGCAGTCCTCCACAATATTCTTCATCCATTGCAACAATTTTCATAAAAAGCAAACTTTAACACACTTGAATAACATAAAAATAGCACTGCGTCAGCAGGAGTTCGTTTGCTGCGTATTTGATGTTTACAAAATCTCAACGTCACAAGCGCTGTCAAATTGGGATTTCGTGTTTTCGGGCCAAAGTATTTGATTTGAATTTCAATAATTTTTTTTTTCGTACAACGTATAAATTAGAATGAAAAAAAGAAAACTATGTAATAACTGATCACTAGAGGTATCTAAAAAAAATAATTTGAGAAATATGAAAATTCCCTATTACTGGCTCATAAAAAACGATTTATAACCAGTTGATTTTATAACTGTAGTTTGGTAAATATTACTACAATTGAATGGTCACATTGTCCTAAAGAGGTAAGATTTCTCAGCCCTACATTCGAGAATTTCGAAAATAGCCTTATGCATATTATACGTAAATATGTACAGGGCTTTCATTTCAAAACTTACCACCCACGTTATCTGCGTAAAGAGACAGATTTCTGGAAAAAAGATTAAATTCGAGAATTTTACCTTTTGTATTTTGAAAAATATAATTATTAAAATATTTGATTTTTGATATTATTTGAAATGAACATACCTATCTCTTTTATTTTTGAGCTGTCGAGAAAATATTATTTGGAAAACTCCTGTATTTTTTTAAGTTCCACGTTATTTAAAAAGAAAAACTCTAACTTAGAAAACACCCTGTATTCACCCTATATACAGCAAAAACGCGTGCCAGATTTAATACATTAAAAAAGGAGCTCTTTTTTTTTAGATATCTTTAGAATTAAGATGAACCGGTTGGATCAAACCTTCTCAATCTGGGTATGGAAAATGACAAAGGGCATGGCCCCCTCTACTTTGATGGCATGCCAAAACTCTGTTTCGAGCAATTCAAATCTGGCGCGCTTTTTGAATCACCCTATACTACGATACTGTGTTATTTACGAGCATGCGCGTCGATGTGAATGGAAACCATCGACATAAATGTAGGTATGTGTACATACACATAACACATATACTGTTATACACGCATCTGTATACGTAAAATCTGTTTTTTCTTTAAAGATAATTCCCCAAGTCAAACATTTAGTAACTATGTTGGCAGCACAAGCCTTTGCTACATAAAAAATTTGAAAGCATTAACAATTTTGCATTGTATTGCCAACATAATGTCATTTTGACTTTTATCTTTAAAAAAAAACAGACTTTACATATGTACATACAGGGGCTTTCATTTCGAAATTTGCCACCCACGTTATCTACCTAAAGAGACAGATTTCTGGAAATCGCCGGTACACGTCAACAAATTAACGCAACCCCTCAATAAATTTGTTGACATGTTTCGGCGATTTCTAGAAATCTGTCTATTTACGCAGATAACGTGAGTGGCAAGTTTTGAAATGAAAGCCCTGTACATATTTACGTATAATATGCATAAGGCTATTTTCGAAATTCTCGAATGTAGGGCTGAGAAATCTTACCTCTTTAGGACAATGTGACCATTCAATTGTAATTATATTTACCATCCTACAGTAAAAAAATCAACTGGTTATAAATCGTTTTTTATGAGCCAGTAATTGCTACATTTTTGAGAAAGGGGACACTGCAGACCAAACCAGTTATTTTGTGCCTCAAATCGAATTTCGAATTATTTATAAAATTATCTCATTATTCACCTGAAAAATTAACTGTTAATAATTACATATGCATAATCACCTAATCAAGGTATTTTACATGTGCTATGTGCTCACTAGTGCTCACTCTAGTAGCTACTACTTTTGCAACTTTTCGCAATAGAAAAGTTAGGCGTATTATCAATACGAAGATGCTCGAGAAGATTAAGCCGGTGTCCGGTGATTGATGAATAAAGTATTACCGTGAAGTCGACAACTTTTGAGTGTAGGACTGGAGAAATGTACCTCTTTATTTGTAGGACAGTGTAACCATTTAATTGTAGTAATATTCACTAAGCTACATTAAAAAAATCAACTGGTTATAAATCATTTTTTATGTAACGTATCTGCTACATGTTTGAGAAGGGAGACAGCCTAGATCAAACCATTTATTTTGTCGGACAAATGTTGTTTCATATTATTTATGAAACTATCTCAACATTCAGCTACAAAATTAACTGTTATTATTTACATTTGTATGATCACCAAATAGACATGTTTTCCACCTGCGCACTCTGTTAGCTACCTGTTTTTGGAATTTTCGCAACAGAAAATTTGGGCGTCTTATCAAAATGAAGATACTCACGAAGATTTAGCCGGTTATTAATGAAAAAAGTTAAATCGTGAAATCGACAACTTTTGAGTGTAGGACTGAAAATAGCTACCTGTTTATTTGTAGGACAGTGTGACCATTTAATTGTAATAATATTTACCAACCTACATTGAAAAAATCAACTTGTTATTAATCATTTTTTATGCAACGTAATTGCTACATGTTTGAGGGGGGGGACATCGTAGACCAAACCCTTTATTTTGTCGGACAAATGTTGTTTCAAATTATTCATAAAATTATCTCAACATTTAGCTGAAAAACTAACTGTTATTAATTAAATTTTCATAGTCACCAAATCGACATGTTTTACACCTGCGCAGTATGTTAGCTACCTGTTTTCGCAATTTTCGAAGAGAAAAAAGTTGGGCGTCTCGGTGAAATGAAGCTGCATTGAAAAAACTAGCTTGTTATTAATGATTTGGAAAAAAGGTCCTCGGCCCCCGGACTATTAGGAATATTTTATTCTTTACTAAAAGTTTGTTCCAACAGAAAGACACGTAGATACTGGTTCTAAACGAAGGAAAATGTCTGACTGTTTGGGTAGTACACCAAATAATAGCCCACATCTAGACCATCTTAAATACCTTTCAAATACGATAGTGTAATTGAAATAACCCATTTATGGTTTGATCAGAATCAAAAATAAATTAAGAGTGTCATAGCAGGAATAATATTGATGTAGGATCAGAGAAATCAAACCACCTAAAAAAAAAAACAAACAGAGAATTGTCAAATTGAAAATTGTTAATCCGGAAGAAAATCAAAAAACTATAGGGAAATTATTAAAACAGTGTATGTGGGGGATTAAAATTTCTGACGTTGGCATGTCGCAATGTTGCCGCATCAACATCGTTTTACTTTGACATACCATAAAGTTTATCATTTTCCCAGGGTCCTTATTCTCGAAACAGGGGATCAATGTTCTCATGAGAGCGAAGATTTTGTCTTTGTCGCTCATAGTCATATTTTCATAACACTGACAAAGACTTGTTCTCATGAGAACGCTGTTCTCCGGTTTCAAGAATAAGGATCCAGGTTACATTTTTATTATTAAATTGATGAGAATAATTATAATACCAAAAAACGAAATTCCATTGATACAATTTTATAGCAAATTAAATTATATCCCAACTATATCAATTCCCGACTCGTTAGAAACTGACAACAAACCTCAAAATGTTAAAATCAATAACCAGAGATTTGCAGAAGGCAACTATTGGCAACATTACCCACTAGTGCCAACCTAAATCCCATTTTATCGGCAGATTTGGTTATATGATCCGACACCATTCTGTCTCTTTTCAACTATAGGGTTGAAAAAGAAGAGAAAATGCGCTCCGAGTTTAAAACGAATTTTAATTTCTCACAAACTGCAAATGGCAATAATTTCGATGTCATTGATGACCTGCAACCATTTTTTTAATAATTTCACTATATAAAGTTTTGATTCACTTTGGGAATCTGCCTCATAAAATAGGCCTGTACAGTCATCCAAATTAAAGGCTGCCTAACTGGCTTTCTGTCAACATATTGACTTTTCTGAAAATTCGTCCAAGTAAATTCTCTCAACCTGGAATTTCAATATTTTGACATGCAGCAGGCCCTGCGATCTCTTATTGCCACTAATAAACCACATAAATACTTTTTTCCGTTTTTCTAGATGTCGCTGACATCAATAGAATTTTTGAAATACTAGCACATTAAGGACAAGTCCGATGCAATGAACTATAACCAAAAACTGGAATGCTAACACATAAGGAAGAACGTGAAGCCTAGTGCAGCTGCTGCGGAGGGGATACCTGTTTTTGTCGCACTCATTATGTTAAATGGCGAAAATTGCTTCCAACACGTATTCCAATTGATGAAACCTGTGAAGGAAAATATGACAAAACTTTCGAAAACGTCATATGTCAGCGAGCAACAGAAAAAAACAACATTCCCCCTTGTGGCATCTGTCTTTCATGGCTTCATTTTTTGGGCAGATATGGCAATGTGCGCGCATTCCAGTTTTTGGCTATAGTTCATTGGTCCGATGTTAATAACATTGACATGACTATGCATTTTATTTGATACAACGAGCGAAATTTGATCGTGGCGCCATCTAAGACTAGGATTCAACAGTAAACAGCACTTTCGCTGTTTTAGTACTGACCATCTGATAGGCCGACCAAAAATAAGTTATTTGATGTTCAGCTTTTTCGTTCGGCGATCTCGTATTTCGTCTTTCTTTTTGTTGAGTGTTTTTAAGTGATTTCAAAGTTGTTTTGTGTGTTTCACGAGGACCTCCAAACTTTATAGATTGGGTGATCTATTTTGTTGGTTAGATAAATGACAGGTTCGATTAAACATCAATAGGAGCTTAGAATAAATATGTTAAGGATACCCTTAATCATTGACAAAAAAACTGTCTTTTGATGTAATTAGTCCCAGAGTCCAGAATAAACAAATTTGAAAAGCCCGACAGTAATGCGAACAGGGCGCCATCTATCATAAAAATGCCCTAAAGCCCTATGTAAAGTAGGTGTCTGTAGCGTCGATGGCAAACTTTTAAATGGTAATAATTCCAATACAGTGGATGGCGCTGGCTTCGCTGAATTTTGTTGACACAAAAATTTACACTGAGATTCCATTTTCGACAGTTTATATAGTATTTATCTTTGACATGCAGCCTCTAATTTGGCTGACTGTACATTGGTGAGAAAGCTGTGGGAATTTAGGTACAGATTATTAAAGAATGCACAGGATAAAAATTGAACCTTCTTGGAAAGAGAACAACTCTTTGCGGAGAACACTTTGTTCTAAAAGAGACCCTACAAGAAATTCACATAGGGCAAGCACAGATCAAAAGACAAAAAACGAAATGAACTTTATACTGACACATCAAAAACACATCATCCAAGATGTAGACGTCTTATGCTTATTCACGACTGGCAGCGATAATAGAATTGTGAGATGTAAAATTACCATAAATGGAAGATAAGAAATTAGTCGAACTGAATAAGAAAAAAGAACCAAATGCTAACTAAGATATGTCAACTATCGTCAAAGCTTCATCCATGGATGCCATCGTTACAACATAACTACCCTGTAAACTTGTGCCATTACATGCTCATACTGAACGATGTGTGTTTTGTGCAAGTTTAAGCTTGGGCAAGTTTATCGTTCAATCTATGGCTGGCATTTTTCTGATTATACAACTCACTGTACATTATTCCCATATGACACGAGAGGCTTCAAAAGTGATAAGCCTTTTGGGATTATCACGCTTGGTGGCAATATTGTTATTAATAATAATAAAAATTAATAAAGCATTAAAGTTTAGTTCGTTGTATAACCTTTTGAATACCACTCGATGTTTCAGGATTACCTAATACTTTTTCCTGACACTCAACGCGTAACCAGCAACACCACTCCTCCTTCGGAGTCGTGGTGTTGCTGCGTAACGCGTTTCGTGCCAGGTAAAAGTATTATCCGGTAATCCTGAAACGTCTTGTGGTATTACATTCGATAACACCCACATTTGAGAAATGAAATAACAGTAAATATCTCATAAAAAGAAATTGTAAATCCAAGTGAGAACTCAAAACTATAAAAAGGAGATGTTCAAATTGGCAGAACCAGTAGCGCCCAAGTAAAGCAAACATACATGACATTGTTCTATGAGTACGAAGATTGTTTTGCCCAAAATTGAACAGGCTTCGGATGAACCAAAGAGTTCAAATGTAAAAAAGAAGCATTTTTGAATAGGTTATCGACCATTAAAGATCAAGCTACTCTGAGAGAAGAAAAAATCAAGAAATGGCAGAAAGAGAATTATGTGCTGGGCTAGCAGAAAAAAATTGGTTATGTCCATTACGAAGGGTTGATCCAATAATACAGACAATTGGCGACATTCTATTGAAAAATGAAGAGAAGATAATGTAAAATTGTTGGTGTGCTAGAATAAGAAATTACTAGAAATATGGGTAAATGTATCGCGTGTTTATATGACAACACCCAAGGAGGAAGAAGGACAGAGTATTTTCATTCGATTATGAAAATAGTTCTGTTTGAACATCAATTGATAATACATTAAGTATCTCATGAAGAGCAAAGAGAACAACCAATAGATATTGGAAATCGTAGACATTTTTACCAAATTCACATCGTTTCGAGCAGCGAAGGAAATCACATCAGCTGAGACCACAAAAGTTTCAATAGGCTTATTTCATATGATCGGAAAACCTTACATAATTGTTTCAGTTGAGAAACTGCATTCACCAATCAATGGAAGGCACGTGTGAGTCACGTGAGAATTTAACGATTCTACACGTTCGGAATAATACATCAACACCCAAAACTAAGGGGCAATGCGAAATAATTAACCGAGTGATAACTCCATCGTTAGCTAGTGCAGGTAGAGAAAAGGATTAAAGTAGATTGAAATGAACAAGTGCGATGGAGCAACGAGACGAGTCATTAGATAATGGAATGGACTCCTTATAATTTATTGCTCATTTTTAAACCAAAACAAATTCAACATTATTGCATTGACGACGAAATCGGGAATGAATTGGAAGAACATGGAAAAATAGTGGAAAAAAGACATCAAGCCCTATAAAATATCTTGAGAATTCAACAGAAACAAAGACAGAAGTACAAAATAGTAGAACTAAATCAAATATCACATCGTAATGGAAACCGACTACCAAACTAACCAAAAGATCGATACATAATCGAAGATTTGCCGAAAATACATAGAACTGAAAACTGTTATCGTTCAGTTGCTGCGGTGAATGCACTAAAAATCATACAGGCTGACTGATGATTGAAGATTCAGGTGAAAAAGAATTGATAACCTATGAACCACTTTATTCCGAGCTATAGGGCAAAATTTGCATTTCATGGTTAACCAAGATGATAAACGAAACAAACTCGCAGGTGAGATGAAAAATGAACAAGCACTGCCAAGAATATACGGACTGCAATATCAGTATAAACTGGAACTGTTTTTTTCACTGGCGTTTCAGGTCAGTACTGTATGTTAAAAATCAGTTTCAGATGAGATTTGTTTTTGTCTCTTCAAGGAAAAATTACCGCGACCGCACAGGCATCTGGGCCGTCAAAATTTTGATTGATTATCAGATTGATAGATTAGTTTTAAATAACCAGTTATTAGCAAAGCGCCGACTAATGAATTTGAAAGTGCGGTCGCTTCCCTGCCCTGCCGCATATTTTAATTGATTTATCGACGAAAATTAGTTATAAATTGAAGGAAATTATCAGGCTTGATTGGTCTTTAATATGTGATTTGATGAGACTTTTTGTGCAAATTTTAAATACCTACAGTGACTCTGGATGCCACGTCAAAGGTATTATGATTTATGTTTTTTAATATAAATATATTAATTTATACAGCCAAAATGTTGAATTTTCTATATATGTATTTCATTTACAAAACACTGATGTTATCAGTATCTACAAAAACAACACCCCAAACTAGGGCAGGTGTTTTTTCGAAGAAAACTTGAAAATTAATAATCAATTTTGACTTGAAAAAAGGCTTTTTAAACATTAACGACTGATTTTGTAGATCATTATCTTAGATAAGTAGCTGGGCTCTGTATTTTATCATTTTTCTTGGCATAATATTCTAAAAACAGCTATGAAATATAAGACGTCAAACGGAAAAATAACCCCTTCAAATTATCTTGGTCTACGCCGCGGGACGCCCTTTCAGAACTTCAGATTTTTATCGGGGGTTTTAAATATGCATCGTCCTGAGGATAAATGAGCTTATGAAACACAATACTCCCTTATCAAGTTCAACACTGCATGACAAAAAGGTACGACTTTTTTTTCTTGAATTATGGTCACGAAAATTAGGAAATGAAGTAGTTAATTAAAAATTTGTGCCCAGTGTGTGGTCGACGTTAATAAAACTTCTTGAGTTAGAGCTTGCATATTCGAATAATTTGAAATGTGGAAAGTTGAAAAGCGTATCTTAATGTTTGTATAGATAAAATTGTGTTAAGGAGTTAGTTCTACCGCTTTTTTTTAAGTTCCTAAAAGTTCTTGGTTTTTCAGTGTTGGAGACTGATTCATTTACAGTTTTTACCCATTCAAAATTGTTTAATATGCTCTCCATTCAAATTCATTGGTTTTCTGCTGATCTAATCTTCTGTATCAGAATACAGTTGTCGGTTTTCTTTGTAATTCCACAACATTTTCAATGTATTATATCAGAAGATCATATTTTTTATAATCTATAAATCATATTAAAACACATTTTGTTTGCTCTCGATAGTCCTATACTTATTAGTGTTCGCAGCAAATAGCCACGGACTCACAGGTTAATTTTTATCGCTCCTAAAAGAACTTAACTATGCCTACCTGAGAAACAATTCAATAAATTTAGATAGGAACTAATTAAGTACGATTTCAAATTAATTTTCGAATAACGATTAAGTCGTTTCAAATGATTGTAAGACAGAAGGCATGCGGCGCGTTGTCAGGTAGAAAAAGCCCTAATCGATACTCAGGGTGTTCGATGAAATTAATGATCGCTATATAAATCTTTGTGGGTCTAATAAAATTAGTTTAGGTGTGAACCATTAGTTGGCGCCATTTCATAAGGTCATTTACAACAAGTCCTTTCCCAAAAATATTCAGTTACCTTAAGGAATTTTTGTTTAATCAATTTCTACATATACATATTAAATTTTTAATTATTTTTCATTTTATGTATGTTTTAATTTTCCTTTCTCAAATGTCAACTACATGAAAAAGGTGTTGCCAAAGTCTAATATTACGGCGAAACCCATAATAAAGACCACCAACGCACCCATTCTTTCACGTCTCGCTACCAGTTCTCACTTTATTATTTGCTCGGTTTTTTTTTTTAATTGTTTTTACCAATTTCACGGTTATTGGAATTACAATTAAAAATTAATTAATAAGTATTGTGTTACTTATAGTTACACCTAGCACTGCATTAATATCGAATTTTATTACCGCACATGTATTGGGTTATAAAACGGGCCTGTTTTATCGTCAATATATTAAAATTTTGCAAAAATTAATTAAAATTAGGTGCTTACCTCCCAGTTTTTGTGATTATCATTTCGGTACCTAAATCGTTAAACTTATCCCAGAGGTCTTTAGTTTCTAAGTGACACGTGACGTGTCGTAGGTCTTCACTGGTCCATCTTTCTTGTAACAGAGGGTTTTTGGTTGGTAACCTGCAATGCAAAACAATTTTTAGAAATATTTATAAAAATTTATCAAATGAATAAAATGGGAAGGTATTGAAATGAGTTGAGAATTTTGGTGGACAATGTCAGGAAGGCCAATGGCCAATGACCAATGAATCATGAACTGCCTCCGTTCGAAGGATTTATTGACTACAATGGTAGGCAGTAGAAAATATCATTGATAGTTATTGTGAAATAGGTATACTCACTCTACAGACAACTCATATGTTGATTATCTGGGCACAATTTGGCATAAAAGCCTTAAAGAGCAAATTTAATCGAGAGAAGATAGTGCAAGTGATGAATCTTCAGAACACCATAATAATTACAAACATCCGATCATGAGATCAATGCTTCCCGCCTTTCGGCATAGGTTTCAATGTCCGAATCGGTGTGCGAACCCACTAGGTAACAAAACCACTGTTCAGACAACACCTGTTCCAAGATCCGAAACCCCTACTCCCAGCTCCGACCATTATATCTGCAGACTTTGTATCAATAAGCAATTACTTGGGTGCTTTCTGCTGGGATAATTTGTAATCCAATCTGGATGTAGATTCCATGTTAAACACATTTTATGATATTGTCTATGGTTGCTTTGATCTATTTGTTCCAGTCAAAAAGGTACCCAGTGGAAAGTTTCCTAGGTGGTTCAGTCGCGATCTTATAAGTCTAACAATACAAAAGAAGATTGCCCATAAAAATTACAAAAACAGTAAATCCGCTCATGACTATGAAGTTTTTGCCTAAGATCACAGTGTGCAGTCCTTTCCCGGGAATGTTATAGGAGTTTTGTCCAAAACACTGAAAATGACCTTTCTAGTAATCGAACACCATTTTGGAATTTCTGTAACTCTAAACGCAATGCGCCTGAGATACCTAATCTACTCACTCTTGCATTCATGGGTCCTGATGCTGCGAACTTATTTGCAGGTTATTTTGCCTCGGTTTATTCTACCTGTAACCCACAATCCAATCGAAAGTTTTTATTAAATCATATTAATGGCCACAATTACTCCATTTCCATATGTGACATATACACTCTGAGATTATTAGCTTGAATCCTCACAAGAGTCCGGGTCCGGGTCCTGATAATGTTCTTGAAAACTGTCCTTTTATTCTCACTAGGCCTCTACATATTATATTCACTAAATCTTCGGAAAGTGGATCTTTTCCCAAATTCTGGAAAACAAATTTTTTCGTCCCAATACATAAATCTGGAGACAAATCCTACAAAAAAATTACTGGCCGATTTGCATCCTCAATACCATTCCTAAAATTTTCGAAAACCTTGTAATCTAAGCTCACTATTGTCTCCTGAAATCAATAACCAGCAGTTTGGCTTCTGTGTGGGTAGGAATACTAAACTTAATCTCCTTACCTATTCTCAGTTTGTATGGCAGGCCTTGGACAGTGGAGCGGTTTTGATAAGGTTCCACATAATGTACTGATAGACAAACTTAAAACGATGGGTATAAATGAAACCTAACTCTGCTGGCTAGGCAGCTACCTTTCGAATAGGATTCAAATTTTAAAAATTAACAATTTCTTGTCTAATGAAATTCCTGTGCTGTCTGGGGTCCCACATCGGACCACTTTTTTCCAATATCTTCATCAATGATGTTGCCTCCTGCTTTCAGTCTTCGGAGTTGCTTCTGTTTGCAGACGATCTAAAAATGTATAGAGTAATATCCGATCTTAACAACTGCATTGCCTTGCAGGATATCCACATATTTGTGACTTGGTGTCGTGATAATGGTATGCATGCTAATATCTCTTCTATTCATCTATTGTTTGCGTGCATGCCCTTCTACTTCTTCCTCATATCTAGATTTATTCTTAGTTCTACGTTGTTTTTTCTTATCCTAATCCTCTATTTTCTGTCTTATTCTAGTTGTTTCCCTTAATCTATGTACGTGTTCTTAAATCTACTTGTTATGCCGCACGGCTCTCGCACATGTTGTGCATCCTCAGGGGCATCCAGCCCGCAATCGCATTTCCCATCTACATGCTTCAAATTGAAGCGATGTATGTAGTGCTAGAAATTCCCGTGGCCAGTAACCAGTTGGGTTGCTTTATATGCGATATAAAATTTTTCGGTACGGAACATTGCCTTCTTACGCAACTTTATTCCGTCAAACTAGTGCCTGATGGCCGGTAAGGTACTTTTTTCCACGAAAATGGTAATCGATATTTGACTTAGGAAGATGGCTGCCCCCAGGCCAAGATCAACCTTACAGGTCGAACGTTTCAACAGTGCCGGTACTCTCCCTGAACTCGTATTGTCGGGGGTCTATGTTGTTGGTCCTTTTAACGTGAAGTTGTAACCTTTTATTCACTAGTTTGTCCAGTACCTGACCAGCGTAGGAAGTATATTTATCGATCTTGGGGTGCCATCTTTTTTGGGGATCCCTATTATTGTGGCTTTTTTCCATATTTTGGGAAAGTATACTCTCTTCGGGCATTCCTTGTAAATTTTCAGGAGAGTTAGGGGTGTTGCCCTGTAAATGTGCTCCATGGTCTCGTTCGGGATTTTGTCCGTGCTTGTGGCTTTCTTTGCCTTTAGCCCTGCAATGACGTCCTCTAACGCGGTTCTGTTTACGTCTCTCTCGTTCACTGTATTGTATGTTTTTGGTCTGTTTCTTCTGTTTCTCATGCTGTCGCTCTCTTGTTCTGGGAAGTATTTATCTAATAAATATCTGTTTGTCTCTTCCTCCCTCTTTGTATATGATCCATCATCCATGCAAATATTTGCTGGCGTTTTGCTTGGACTTCTTTTCCCTATTATCTTTAAAATGTTTGTTTAACTGGCAGTGGCCAGTCAAGATGCCCGTTATCAAGCGTAGCCTTTTCCTGACCCGCTGCAGCTTTGTCTGGGTAGCTTAGCAGTTCCTTGAATAAATTGCAGCCAATCGTAACATATTTTTGGCCGCCGACATTGTCAGCCCCAGGAGGAGCTCCGGTCCGTTGATCTCACAGGAGTCACAGGGGTGTGTGCATGTTGATTAGGGTGGAGTGGATTGGTTGACAACACTTCATCCCTTATGTTCCCTTTCGCATAGCCTCCCTATTGCCTAGGTAACAAAACCACTGTCAAGACAACACCTGTTTCAAGATTCGAAACCCCTACATTCAGCTCCGATCATGAATCATTAGCGAGGTGAGACTCTTTTATTTATCTATTGTTGAGGTGCAAGCCCTCAATCTATACTTCTTCCTTAAATCTAGATTTATGCTATATTCAACGTTGTTTTTCCTTACTTGTGTTACTGCATGTCAGATACATCGTCATTTGCCATCTACATCCTTCAAATTGAAGCAATGTATGTGTACTGCTGGAAGTTCTCATGGCCAGTAACCAGTTGCGTTTCTTTAAAACCTAGGTCTATCCTGCCCGTTCCCACTTCAGCAGAGTGTCTGTATAGTTCCCTGTCTCTAGGTTTTAGATCCCAGGCTCTTTCTGTTATCCGCGGTTCCATGTTTGTTTTGCGTGTCTGTCTGTTGGTGTATTGGTATTCCCTAAGGTCATCCAGTATTTGCTTTTCTTCTTGTGCTTGTCTTGTCAATTCGCCTGCCTCTCTGTTGCCTTTGTTCTTCCCGTTGTGTCCCTTCCTTCATCCGAATTCTACTTATCTCTCCTCGTTCATCAGTCTTTTAGCTGTTTTTAGGGTGTGTGCCACCAACTTGTCTTTCACCCTTCCCGCATTGAGTCTATCTACGAATTCCTTTATGTCCGTCATGATTTTCATGTTTGTCAGTTCTTGGGTTCCATCTAACTGCCGTCCCTTCCGGATTGTTGTCAGTTCGGCTCTATCGGTTCTAATCTGGTCCGGGGCTCCGAATTTATACCTGTATTGCTGGTCTTTTATTATCCAGAAGACGCTAATGCCTGTTTTTCCGTCTGGACCTACACTCTGGCGTCCACATAGATCTCTATTGTGATCTCCTGTGCTGCCCTTTCTATTTTTGTCCCCCTTGTTGTCGGGTGTGATCTGTCTATGGTCTTAATCTTAGCTAGTTGAATGTCCTTGTGACACAGCCAATCTGTCCTTGATTTCTCTAGGAAATCACTCCATGAGCTCTATGCTTATGCTCTAGCGAAACGATCTGCATAGAAAAATGGGGTTCGTTGGGAATAGGGCTCGTTGTAGACAGGCCTCTCGAAAGACCCTAAGTATGCCCATAAACAACCATTACATTTGAAAAAAACTTGAAATTCAAACTCAAATAAAACGGTAATCACAAGACTTCGGTAATCAATGGAACATTACCTTCTTACGGAACTTTATTTCGTCAATCGATATTTGACTTAGGAATATGGCTGCCCTCAGGCCAGGGTCAACCTTTCAGCTCGAAGTCAAAATTTGAAAGGGGCGAAAAATAGGACAAGCTAAAAAAAGCAGAGTTTTCCTTCGAAAAATAGCCAACGGAAAGTGTTGGTACTAAACTGGACTTCAAATTTAAAGGAAAAGCGAGCCCTGTAGGCTAATAATTGCTATTATTATTGGCCGCAGAAACCTTCCGTTAATTGTGGCGGTCACCAGACGGTCAACATTCAAGGCAGCAATTTAATTTATAAAATAATATATGGACTGCAGTCCCTTCAGGATTGTTGTTAGTTCGGCTCTATCGTTTCTCATGTGGTCCGGGGCTTTGAATTTATACGTGTATAGCTGGCTTTCTTTTATCCACAAAATGCCAATGTCTGTTTTTCCGTCTGGACCTACACTGGACCTCCATGGTTTCCTGTGCTGCCTCTTCTATTTTTCTCCCCTTTGTAGTCGGATTTGGTCTGCTTAATCTTAGCTAATTGTCCTTCTTTCTTCGGCTTCAAGCCATAGGTGCATGGGAATCCCGCAATGCGCAGTTGGCTGTGGTGGAATAAGCTCTGCAGGTCATCAGGAGCAGTGGTCTTGCTTTGATTGATTTTCCGCCACATATTTCGCTCGCATACAACATCGCTGGCTTAAGTATCTTGTTCAGGATTTGTTTGATCACTTGTCTCTGTTATGTCCCCATTTCCGTGGAAATTGCAGACTCCAGCCTTGGATCAAGGTAGACAGAGGCTAGAAGTCCACAGTTTTCATTAAATTTTCAGGCATTGGTGTCGACACGTGATGGAATTGTTTCCTCTAGGAAATCACTCCATTAGCTCTATGCTCATGTTCCAGCAAAGCGATTTGCATCGAGGGGTCAACAGCTGTGGATTTCTGGTGTACACCCGTGTAGATTTCCATGGATTTCTATAATTCTTGTGAATGTCCATAGTATTCCACTAGATATCCGTTGATCTCACTGGAAATCTGTGGATGTCCATGGATATTCGTGAATTTCAGTAGATTTCTGCCACCAAAATCTGCACCTTATTGTGTCGTTCTTTTTGGAACAGATAATAGGTTTTATTACTTTTATTCCAACGATGTCTCAAAAAAGATGGAAACATATGAAAGAAAACTTGGAAAGGCGGGCCATAACGTTACTAGATTTCTCCAGTGATGGCGATACTCGCCTATTAAAAGCAATGCATGCTTCACTTTCACTAGCGCTTCAAACACAGATTACTGGCAGAACAAGGTATACATTTAAATGGTATCAGGCAGGAAACAACAGGAATAACATCTCCTATGTACAGGCCAGGATACTGTACATATCGCAACAAAACTGCGCACAAGATTTCTTAATCCTAAAGCGGTTTCAACTACAGGACCTGCGCATATGGACCTGCTTATCTCAAATTTTTCAAAGGACAAACATTTGTTAACAATCTCGAATTTGAAAAGGGAAGATAAGATGTGCTTCCAGTCTGCACAAAAGATGTGTTCTGAATCAGTAATCCAGTGGCTTGAAAGTATGCCAGGAAGTGAAGATGCTAAGGCAATTTGCTCTCATCAATATTTCTACCAATTTCCGTGAAAATCCAAATCTGACAAATGATATGTTCCTTCCTGGCCTTTATAGTAGTCAGACGTGCGAAAAGAGACAAGACATTCAGAGCAACAAGGTCTATGACTACGTCAAAACGACATATTCAACTATGGTTAACTTCAGTATAAGGGAAATTATTCGTAGGCTGGAAAAAATCGTAATAAATACTATGGATGATCTAAAAGAATTTTTTTAAGTTTTTCTAGAGAAGAAAAAAAGCAATGGAAGAGTCAAATGTTTTGCCCGACTTCAAAAATCTTATCAGATGACTTCAAGTAGGCCAGTGTGGAAATAACGTTACAAGATGCGCTACAGCTTGACGTTAGCTCGCTGAGACTCTGGGAATGCAAGTTCCAGAAAGAAGATAAACAGAGTCAACTGCAATAGAAAATGATATTGAACTGATATAGATCACAACTGCAAGATTTTGGATACGATATCACCGAGGTTATCACCATCCAGGACATCCCTGACACCTTCGGAGGATTTCTCACTAAGGCTGATGCCAGAAGAAAGCGATACCGTTTTTGAAAAAGGTCCTCTAGTACGAGTGACAATATCCGACGGGAAGCCGACCTTCATCAAAAAATCTTCATTATGTTGGCTAAGTAATAGAAGCATTTCCATGAGCAACCATTACATCAAAAAATTTAAAAAGAACTTACCACGAAGGGGTTCGAAATCCAAACTCAAATGAAACGGTAATCACAAGACTTTCGATATAAAAATTTCCGGTAATTAACGGAACATTTCCTTCTCACGCAACTTTATTTCATCGAACTAGTGCCTGATGGCCGATAAGGTACTTTTTGACCACGAGAATGGTAGTCGATATTTGACTTCGGAAGATGGCTGCCCCCAGGCCAGGATCAACATTCCAGGTCGTTTTTTCAGGATATGTTTGATCACTTGTCTGTTATGTCGCCATTTTCTGTTGATTGTGCCCGTGGAAATTACAGACTCTAGTCTTGAATTAGGGTAGATATAGGCTAGAAGTTCACAGTTTTCATCAAATTTTGAAAGACAGGTGTCGACACGAGAGGGAATTGATTCCTCTAGGAAATCACTCCATTAGCTCTATGCTCATGGTAACTAAACGATCTGCATAGAAAGATGGGGCTCCACTTAAATGGGGTTCGTTGGAAATAGGCTCGTTGCGAACGGTCTCCTGGAAAGACCCTAACTAATAGACGCATTCCTATTACTTTAAAAAAATTAAAAATAACTTACCACGGGAGGGTAACAGGCTCCTCGAAAGACGCTACCGAGGGGACAATGGGCTATTGCTGCGTTGTCAATTGTCATATCGATAATATTTATTAATACATGAAAATTGCAATAAAATTTCCTTCATTTTCATACAATAATAAATATTATTATTGATATGACAACGCAGCAATAGCCCATTGGTTTTTCTGTCTATTCAGTAGTCGTAGCTCAAGAACCATGCAACGGACTATAGGTACATGTTTTTTGGTAGTTATATAAAACTCGACAAATTCATAATGCATACCTGCCCATTTTAGATTCCGTCAGTCTAATAGTAGGTATTTAAAAGTCGTAAATTGTTTATACATCTGTCAGCAGCGACAAAAAAGTCCTTGCTTATGCTGACTATGCCTACTATGAGTAACTTTACTTTTTTGCAGATAAGTTTTGAAATAAAACAATTTAATGTTCATAGATGCATTTTTGTTAATATTTTCTGAGGTTGTTAAATTTAATCATAAATTTGTTTTTAAATGACAGCTGCGAATTATTGTTAGTTATTTATGTGTATCTTTTTTACCTCATGACAGTTACGATTATATCCTACATAATAGAATAATGCAGCTAATCTGTTACATAGTAGATACGAACTATTTACTATTATATAATTTTCCTAACGTTAACTTTTTTAAATGTTTTGACTCTAGACATACTGAAGCTAATAGTACATAATTTTCTGATGAAATCCACATTCTAGACTTTAGGTTGAAGTTCCTTAAAGTTCAAGTTAATGCTGTCTGAAATTAAAAATTTAAATACTTTTCCGTTTTGCAATACAGGTACCTATCCAACAATGTATTCAAGGTATATGTATGCTATCTTTTTTTTTTGCAAGAAAAATGTGGAATATTCATTTGAATAATTACTTTAAAAATGTAAGTATTAAAAATCACGCATACTTTTAACAACAATGTATATTATATAATAATAACATTAATTGCCTTCCTTAATCATTATCTTGTTATCTTTGATAATTCTTATGAGATGCATCATACACATGTCATAATTTTGATTGAAAAGGTTTAATTTAATTTTCTTCATTTTCTGTACAAGGTGGAATAAAATATAAGAGAAATTTACCTAGTTTCTCCATTTGATTGCGTCGGCGTACTTGATTCTGAAGTTGAGGAAACATCCACAGGCGAATCTCTACCGCTTTCTACATCTGTGGCTATTGACGTACAACTTAAGTTACCTGCTTCTGGAGGTGAAGGTACTGATGTAGAGGAAGCATCTATAAATTTATCTGGAAAGAAAATGTAGGTAATATTTTTTAACAATTATAGGTTGATTAAAATCTGATAAAATTGAACTGCCAACAATTATTAGGTTATCAACTTTGGAAGTTACCAAAAGAACATTAGATGTCAATCAAATTACAGTTTTCAAAGACAATTAAACTCGCCCCACAAACCAACCTTTCTAGTCCGTTTTGTATCATTAATTTGTGTTGAGTAATTACGCAAAAGTGGCGGAAACCGACCGCCTAAATATCCCAAAAATTGTTTAATTCCTACGGAACTTATTTTTGTCCAAACATTAATGTTTGGCCACTGCTCACAATAAGATCTTAATCAGACAGGGAATCATGCATGTAATGACAATGTAAATTATACTCGACTTAATGACCGACAATTATCAAAACCAACAATTCGACACAGTGGCGTAGTCATTAAAAAGCGATCAAGATGTCAGTGTTTAGTTTCTATGCTTATACATGCTCCAAATAATAGTCTCTCTGGAATTATGCATGCACGAACAAATTTTCGGCTAATTTATTTTCAGAGAGATATGATCTGGGTTTTGATGACATATCAATTTTTCCAGAATTGAATACCTATTTAAAAAACCGTTATAGAAACTAAAAATTTATTAGAGAGAAAATAAAGATAGCTATACTACAGTAGTAGCTAAAGACATATTGTGGGAAGCTCCGGGATGGGATACCACACCTTGAAAATGAATTTTTAATAACCTTGAGAGACTTGAAATGGATCCTGATACCAAAATCAACAAGTCTAAGAAGACCTATTGATGACTCACTATCATAGATACAAGATACAAACCGATCATTACAGGAAGCGGAAAAAACCACATAGACAACAAACGAATCGTCAAGAAGACATTCGGAATAAACCAACAATCAGAGTTGGTACAAACGGTTGAAATCATGTTTCTATACAACTCTCGCTTTCTATACTTACAGACACGGCACTTCATTTTTACATTCATCATTTGTAATCAGCGTCACAGAAGAAGACTTTGATCAAGTTTCTGCATGTCGAGAAAAAATCGTAGGTACTTCAAATACCAGC
This sequence comes from Ceutorhynchus assimilis, assembly GCA_917834065.1. Classification (NCBI taxonomy): domain Eukaryota; kingdom Metazoa; phylum Arthropoda; class Insecta; order Coleoptera; family Curculionidae; genus Ceutorhynchus; species Ceutorhynchus assimilis. The sequence continues at coordinate 31,380,240 of OU892283.1, read as the reverse complement.
TTTAAGAAGAGAAGAAGCTGTAAGCTGTACTCCGTGGATCGCCAATTGAGATGCAGAAGAATTGCGAAGTGTAACGAAATTCCAAATCACCCCTTAAAAGCGAGTGACACTCGAACGGAACGCCCCAGATGAGACACACGTCAACCTCAAAAACTCGCCGAATATTATTGTTAATCTAGGGTGTGTGATTGTTGTTTTGGTGGTCATCACCAGATTAGTGTCCGCGAGTGTGATCGCGATAAGACTGCTTTCACCACTCCATTTGGAACGTTCCGCTATTTACGTATGCCATTCGGATCGAATAACGCTCCGGCGACTTTCCAGCGTTTAATGGACGTTTTTCGCCGTGGACTCATAGACGTTTCGATTTTTGCTTTTCTAAGTCATTTATGATTAGAACAGATACCAGTTCGTATGGAATTGGGGCCATATTGCTTCAAGGAGAAGGACCACATGTTGTGGCATATGCGTCCAGGTTGTTACTGCCAGCTGAGCGAAATTAAACTACAACTGAACGAGATGAAGGATCCCGAACTTGTTGAAATTATAAACTCTTTTGAGAACAATTAAGATAACACCATGGCTCAGTGGAAAGATCTCGGTTTCATCCCAATGAATGGTGTGTTATATATAGATATTCCTGGGAGGAAGGAGGTGAAGAAGCGCAGTTAGTTGTCCCAACACATGAACGAGAGAGGATAATGTACGAAGATTATGATAGTCCCACTACAGCCCATATGGAATCGAGCTAACATTTAAACGAGTTGCAAGAAAGTTCTATTTTACTGGCATGAGACGATGTTGAAAACTGTCCTGACTGTCAAAGGTACAAGGCAACGAATCAGAAACCAGCTGGGTTGTTGCAAACTCCACCATACGCTCAAAGGTTTGAGATTGTAGCTGTGGACCTTTTGGACCTTTGCCTGAATCTAAGAATGGATACTGATTGCAGAAGATGCCTCAACAAAATGGATCGAGTTGTTTGCTCTTAAGACCGCTACCTCAGAAGATTGTGCACGAAAACTGGTGGAAGAAGTTTTTCTTCGTTATGGAATACCACGCCGAATGACAAGTGATATGGTTCAATTTGTTTCAACTGTTACGCAACAAGTTTGTCATATTATGGGAATTCAGCAATCACTGGCGCCTTTTTATCATCCGGAATGTAACATGGTAGAATGGAAAAATCGAGATCTGGAGCCACGATTGGAAATTTTTGTCAAAGATAACAGCAAAATATTACCGATTATTTCGTGGTTCTAAGATACCCAAGAAACCCATACGGTACAGAAGCCAGAATTTGGAAAATGGACTGATGCTGCTCTTCTTTGCCTACACTGGCCATGTGAGGCTATGGAGAATCAAAAAATTCTTTAGGCTTGATGGATGTCCCAGAAAAGAGGAGAATCAGATTTAATAAATAGTTTCGTCAATGCTACCCCATCAATGCGCAGCATTTAAACACAACCGATGCACATTCCTTGAGACGTGCCCCAAGTACGTAGAGAACTTCAGATTCAGTTCCTGCTCATTCCCCAAACGTATCCTGGAATACTCTCAGTGGCGTCTTTGAAATACCCAAAGTAGTTCTTTTCAGGTGAGAGATGCCAAGATGATTAAGATGAATTCCACCAGGAAAGCCGGTAAAAATTCTAAGAAGACGATGCTCACTGGCTGCTGACTTGGTTCAATTGACATCGTCGATTGTAGAATCCAGTACAGAAGTTCCATCGCTGGAAATTCACATCAGACTTGACTCAAGAACGACAGAAAACATCTTGAGATAACTTGTTACGATAAATTTATCATTTACGTAACATGTTCCATCTCTTCTTATTTTCATTATAAAGTCGTATTTTTTCCATTTTAAAATCAGCCAAATAATATCCACAAAATTCAAATTCAAATTCAAATAAAGTGCTGCGATCTATCCACATTTGCGTAAAATGCAAGTATCGAGAATTAATTTTTCAGTACTACCATCTAGTGCCCGATGATCTATATTTTAAAGTATGATTTTTAAATTCGCATTTGACACGCATTTGTATTTTCATTGAAAGAAAATATATTTATCTCACTTTCAGCAAAAAATGCATATATTTCTGTCCTTTTCTAACTTCTGATTCTGAAATAATCATTTTTTGGCTTAATGATCTAATTAATTAACAGTTTTTTATTTTTGACGTAACCTTAATTTAAATTATTATAATTTGTAAACAATTAAAATAATTTTAGTGGATTTTTATCCATTCTGTTTTATTCCATGCGGTCTTTCATTGTGTTTTCATTTTGAAGTGAATATGGTCTTTTGGGTGTGCTCGTCTGATTGGTTGAAGCTGGTTGGAATGCAGTAAGTATAAAAAACACAGGATCGTTTTCCTGCTAGCTGGGGTTTCTAAAACGACCTCTTCTTGAAAGCGACTCTGGCAGGCAAATCCTCTTTCTTTTTAAATAATTTTGTGCTTGGAATTTCTGGATCCTTCCTTATAGATTCAATATTCAAATTATTATATCTTAACTAAGTTTTTACCTGATAAATCTTATCTTATCTGTTTTTTTTTAAATATAAATATTATATTTTAATTTTTTTTTAATCTAATTGTTGGCTTCCATTTTTGTGTGAATTGCTTATTGGAGTGCCACGTTTTGTTAATAGGTAAGTCTAGACAGATTTTTGGGTTTTAGATAGGTACTGCTGCTCTGGCTTTCTGAATCAATTTTTAGTGCGGGAAAATTGGACCATTTGCTCTAGAGTCGGTGAGAACCAAATTTGTGAGTCCATCAAGCCTCAAGATCTTCTTGCAGAAATATGGAAAAGTGAGGTGCAATGAACCTACGACGGAAGTAGATGAGCTGATATATGTAATCGATGATCCAAAAGTTAATATAGGATTTAACCCGATTGATAGGTCGTGTAGTTAACTGAGTATGCCTTTCAGCTAGTCATAACTTTGTCCCTCTGGAGCAATGTGTCTTTTGAAGATTTCACCAACAAAAAAATTGCGCAAAAAAATAGGACGTCAAAAATCGGATAAGGTTCCCATGGATTTCAATTTTCAAAAAAAAAGAAACACCACAAGTGAATAATCCGTAATTTGGAAACGGAAAGGACGTGGAAGATGAAAGTATACTCAAAAGTAAACATGCTCAACTAAGGCAAAGCTGTCAGGTTTACCCCAGAATCCTCCACATACATTTTAGCACCGAGACAGTTGTCACAGCCAATAAAATTTGTGTCATGTGGCATAAATCACCAAATCACGTCAACACTACACTGATGCCAGCGACTCTCGAATCGCAAGCCAAGAACATGGAGGAGATTATGGTTTTGAATTTGGGCCCGTTGTTCTACATCACACACCTCGAACAAAGCCACCGAGAAGCGAGACCCCAATGAAGCAGAAACAAATGCCCGGAAAGTTACAGGCTTTTCCCCTGTAAGCTCAACAGGGGCTCAAGCTCACGTCAGACGGAGAAGACAATATCAAACCGCTGTGTCTACGACAAAACAGGAAATGAAGTCCGAACAAATGGGAAGAACACGAGAAATTATCCCAGTAGGTACCACAGAAGACTAAAGGGTTTTGATGAATTCCTTGGATACAGAGTTGAAGTCGTACTATTTATGCACCCAGAAAAAGGAGAAGCTTTACGCAGCAATTTGTGGATAACCAATTCAGATGCTCATTGCAGACATGGCAGAAGAATTGAGAACCTGAACCTATAGAGACTCAGAATTTATCCAGATGGCCGAGAAGAGAAGAAAATGAGCCGATGTCAATCTTCTATGGGCACACACAAGTCAGATGCCTTTTCCTTGGGAAGTGAGTGAATGGAACCACAGATCCAGTTCCTGAACACTCCTGAAGGCGACCAAGCTACAAGGGTGTTGGAGATGCCCAACGACTGTCTCCTCTCAAAAGGAAGAGATGACGAGAGGCGGGCCACTGAAGATGAGTAAAGAGCCTGTCGATATGCATGTCCAATCAATCATGACGCACCTTTTGTCGATAATTGGGAGGATCATCTAATCCACAGCAGTGTATGTACAGTAGAGAAGCTTTTGCCGAAAGATCCACAGAAGACTTGACCTAAGACCTAAGTACATCTGCAGACAACTTTATAGGAAAGTGAGATGCAATAAACCTACGACGACGGTTATTAGCTGACACACTGGGCTTAAAGTACCAAATGGCTCAATAAGTTGCTTAAACTTTCCTTTCTTGTTGCTTCCTGTTATGTAGAAACAGATCCCTTCTTGACTGCTTATGAACAAATTAAATTCGATTCTATCTTCACCAATGAAAATTACATACAATTTTCAATTCTCACCATACCGTCCGCCATCGTTTTCACACGTTCTTCACGACACATTGTGTTTATATTCTCAAACGTGAATGCTCGAACATTAACCAACTTCAGAAGCTTTATATCAAAATTTTGCTCGAAATGTTTGTTATTCTTTTCAATGTAACAATCAGCGAGCACCCGGTCAATGTAATTCAAATCACGCTCGGCACAAAGGAAGGAAATATCGATGTTTATCTTGTTCGTCATTTTGTTTCTGCGTTTAGACAATGGCATATCGGAGGAATGTAATGGCGAATAATTAGAAAAATTCCGAAATGAACTTGGCCATTTGTTAGTTGAAACAATGAGAACATTTCAACTGATAAACAGTGAAACGATAATTTAAATACTTCGATGTTGCAAGACAAATAATTGCATTTTGATTGAATGAATATGCATTTGGTATCTGTCAATGACAGAATAAGGATTGTTTATGGTTGCGCTAAAAAACTGTGTGCTAACAAATGAAATTAAGATAATAATTATGCTATTTTAATAGATACGTATAGCGTAAGCTAGGCGCAAATGCTGAAATGCTAATAATATAGGAAGGGAATTTATAAGCTGCTTATGACTTTAATTATTATACTTAATGCAATATTTACTGGGACGTGCGTGAAAATAATAAGTGCCTGCCTGTGACTTATCTATGCAATAAATAATTTTCTCCTTGAGTTGAATAAATATTTATGGAATATATAGGATTTTATAGGTTTAAATTTAAAAGATTAGTTAGAGTTCGTAAATTTTATTGAAAATTAAGAAATTAATTAACCAATTAACACTTTGTCTATGATCAGCAAAGCAAAACTTTATAATGACTCGCGAATGTTTATTAAATATACATAAGTACCTATTAACACAAATTAATTAACAGTATAGACTCAGAAGAAAGCACTCTTCTCTTGAAATCTCTTTACCATTGAAAAGTTATTCACCTTCCTTACTTTTGTTGTTCAGCTTTTCTGGATATACAGACAGGACCAGCCTACTAGACACACATAGGTTTTCAATGGGACCAGTTGACTCATACCAGTCATACCCATTTCACGGCTGGATTGTCATGGTGGATCATTGATCGTTCCTGCATGTTAATAAAATTCGTGTATTTCGGTAACTTGGCTATACTTGGCTTCGACTTCACAACCTAGATTCGCCTAAACCAGGTGCATTCGTCTCATTAACCTCCTATGTATTTAGTAGGTTGGTCCGGTCTGTATACAACTAGCAACAATAATTTCGAATATTTTTAAGAGAATAACCAATATCTAGGTATGTACTTATTTCATGAAACGAAAAAGTCAACAAAGCTGATTTTTCAAGAGGCGATTTGATAACCTACCAAAATTGCCTTTATTCGAACGTCAAATCCGTACAAGATGGATATACATCTAGATTATATTTAAAATGTCTCATTAATTTTTATTAATTTCAGAATATTTTGTATGATGTTATTAATTTTTTGAAAAAATCTCCTTAGTAGGTTACCTAAATGACAAGGCGTGTTTTAGAGGCGGGTTATAACAGCTGTGCTCGAGTCCGCCCAAAGTATTTTTGAACTAATTAACAATCTAATAGATACTCGTCTATTTCGGTATAGGTAGTGATAATTTGGTAACCGGTTCTAAATAATTAAACGTTGCGATTGTGTTATATAAGGCTAGATGCTTATTAGTTAATTTAAATGGTCTAGAACGTAATTTGTACGAGCAATACGTAAAAGTGGTTAACATTGCGACTGTGTTGTTATATTTGTTGCTCAAATTTTGTGTGCCAATTTTTTTTTTTTTGGCCAAACAGAAAAACCTCCTACTTAATTAGGCTCAAAAATTAAACTAAATGTCCTTGTTCTTGTAAACATTTACCTTAAAATTATACCTTTGTTGTATGCTAGCATATTTGAGCTGCTTGTTTCCTATCATTCAGCATAATGTATGTACTACATCATCATGATCATTATCATTAATTGATTAACCCTAACCCCGCCAATGATGACACAATCAAAAATTTCGATATTCTGCTATATATACCTTTCCACAACAATTGATAAAGTTCGTGAACAAAATGATCAAGTTAAAATCTGGCTCTCGCAGATGGAGATAATGGTCCAGAATTGGTCAGATGCGTTTGAATTCCAAACATCCAAAAGCAGCCTGGACGATGAGCGAAATATTGGTTTGATAGAACAACAGAAGGAATTATACGAACTGAAAACTTTTCGAAGAAGCTTCCCAGTAAACGTTCATGTTTCGTCGAAACAAAACTAAAGTGGCCTAAAATACAAGAGTGTATGTGAACTCCTGATGTACTTGGACAATATGTCTCAATTTATTTCCATTATAAAGCTGGATTATGGTTGGACTTCACAGTAAAGAGTTTAAGAACTATGTTATGTCAAAAGCCCAATTAAAACGAAGACACCTTATTGCAAGACATAATTAGCTGTGAAAGAATTGTTGATGCGATAAGTAGAATTAACGAACGGAAATCACATATAAATTCAGCTCAACGAAATGAGAGATGAAGAAGGGATATCAAGCCTGAAGGATGAAAATCCAATCCAACCCCACAATTCAGTAGTGCCTCAAGTATAGTGTCAAACCGAGTAAAAGATGTCACCAACTGTTATAAATTAGGACATGACAAAAACATTTGAACGGGATCTTTTCAATGCTTGTGCCACCAGAATAAGGATTGCTCAAGAAATAATAGTGAAATCGGAAATCGACTATGGAAAGCCTTTCATTGGAATTAAAAGTAAAGAAAGTGTTCTTTCATTAGAAGGACCCATTTCAAGTCCATTAAAGGATCCTTATGCAGTATGTAGTACCTTGACTTGAAGTCAAGGTTGAAATTTACAGACACTTCAATATTTGCTCTGCAGTAAGTCCACTATTAAATTATTACCATTTCGCCTTATCTTGATTCCATGATGGATAAGTGGGACTGCGATGCTTCTTTGTTACTTCGGTAGATGAACTAGAGGGGTTCTAGACCGGAAGTAACCCCATTCTCGTTCTGGGGCCCGCGACCGTCATCAGAGAAGCCCCAAATTGAAGGGGCCTAACCCAGGTGGGCCTGTGCCCCATTTCGGGGCCAATTTTTCCGTGGGCCCCATTTTATGGCAAGGCCCAATTTGAAGAGGCCTAACCCAAGTAGCAAGTCCCAATTTGAAGAGACCTAACTCAAGTGACTTCAGCAAAGGGGCCACATGCTTGTCCCCGCTGCTAGACCCGTGGCCCCATTTTTTGGGGGCCCCATTTACATGAACTCATAACCTGAAATGAGATACCCCATACAAGATGACTGGTACGTGTGACGTTGTCGAAACTAATATTGTGCGGCGTTGCCAATAAAATGTCCCTAAATCCTGGGAAAAATCGGAAAGGGGCCCCTTGTCTCCGCTGCTAGACCCGCGGCCCCATTATCAGTATATGGAACCAATATAACCTAGAACTCATAACCTGAAATTTGATACCCCATATCTCGTGCTGGTAACCTGAAATTTGTACCACGTACCTAAAACTCGAAACCTGAAATTTGGTACCCCATAACTCGTGACTTGTAACAAGATACATCGTACTGGGCCCCCATTTTCCGTGGCCCCCATTTTTCTAAACTAAAATCTGGCCACGATCAGACAATAATTCATGTCTCGTTACCTACCAATTATTTCAATGCGACATCATCATTCGAAATTTGGTTTCACGCCGCCGCCGCCGAGACCCAAACCATTTTTTTTTTTTTTTTTTTTTTACGGATATGCGCATTCGCAAGGAAATGTCCTATCACGCTCGAGAAGCGGCAAGTGCGCGGAAATGTCGGTGTATGTTGGTCTTGAAACGGTTCAGGTTGTAACCTGCAGGGAAAACCGTCGCAGGGAGTTTATTCCACAGCGATGCTGTTCTCCAGAGATATGAATTCTGATATAATGAGGTTCTTGGTGCCTCTAGTTTGACAGTAAATTCATGGTTACCGTCTGTTTGACGGGTTCGCCTGGTAGGTGCTACTCTCGGTGGAATCATACGTGCCAACTCTTCAGAGCATTTTCCGTGATAGTACCTGTAGAAGAGAGATAAATCGCCCACAGATCTGCGATGTTCGAGACCATCCAAGTTACGAGTAAGTGCGGGGTCATTGATCAACTTGATAGCTCGTTTTTGCACGGTATTCAAAAGCATTAAGGTATGTTTGGGTGCTGCACTCCATATATGTGAGCAGTACTCCATAGTTGGTCGAATCTGGGCTTTGTAGAGTGTCAGCAATTGGCTTGGTGTGTACAGATGTCTTGTACGAAATAGCACCCCCAGCTTTTGGGAGGCCCTTTTAGCAATATCTGCCACGTGACTGTGCCAAGACATGTTGGTCTCTGCAGTAACCCCCAAGATGTTCAACTGACTCTGTAATGTGACAGCACTTCCAGATAGCATGATGTTTGGCTCACCGGTGGTGTTCTTTTTTGAAAACAGAGCTGCTTGGGTTTTCTGTGCGTTGAACTGTACAAGGTTTTTGTTACCCCAGTCCTCTATTATCTCCAGGTCGTTATTTATCTGCGATATTTGAGTTAGTCTAAGATGATGGAATTCACGTGCGGAAAGACCTGTGGGTGGTATGAGTGAGGAGACTACATTGCCATCGTCTGCAAAGCAATAAAGTGGATAGGGCCCCATTTTGCGAACTTATTTAATTTATTCGAAATCCTGTTTTCTCAATAACAAAAACCAAATTTCCTGGCAATAATACATGTTGTTCTTCATTCATTCAAAGTCTAGTTAGTTATTCCAGCGTCCTTAAACCACACAACGTTTTTTCAGTGCTCATCCAGATCGAATTTTTTTACGAAAATTTCATTCAAAGTTGGGCGTTGGCTCATTTATAGTTAATTGCTCGGTTAATTGTGTTTAGTGCTAAAAAACTATGTGAGTATTTTTTCATTATTCTTAAAGACCCTGATAATAATACGTTGTTCTATTTTTTCAAAGACAATCATGAATTTAGATCAAATAAACCAGGCGGCTTGTATTGAAGAAAAGCCCTATTTAAAGTTGAAGGACCTAGTCCCAAATCATCTGTATCCCATTATAAGTATAGCAATTGTTAACTCTAAATTTGGAGAGGTAGCAAAAGTAGACTTGGAAAAATGTATCACATTTCTACCGCAACGTTCGACCGAACCGAAACTCTTAAAGGCATAATTTTGAATTTTCCTCAAAATCAAATTAAAATGTTCAATGAATGGTAGGTACGAGTGGTCAACCACTATGCTCACAAATGTATAATGATTTTCATCTTTGGCAATCACTGATCAATGACTCTCATGTATTCCCATCCCAAGAATTGCGACTGGTTTCCAATAATTCCCAGTTATTTTTGTATGATTACCAGGTGATTTCCCTTTTTTCTGGGAATTCCTATATCATTCCCAATTGGTTACCTGATTTCCTCGACGATTTCCTACCATCATATGATTTCCAGCTGATTTTACTACGGAAACGATGTCTAATTGTTAAGCTTCGCATTGATATGAAAAATTGGCAACTTCTGTATTTGCAACTCTTCGAAAAGTAAGCAACTTTTATTTTCATGGTTGTCCACATCCACACCGATTTTGTTGTAGGTATAAATAGTTGTTGAGCCCTGAATACCATTGCGTATCTACACTGCATAGTATGAATCTGAAAGAATGGATATTTCTTTGATTTAACTAGGATGATCATCTGAATCAGAGACATCTTCAGTTAGGGTTTCAGATGTACTATCGTCTCTGCTTCTCGCCTTGCCTAGTATTTATTCTACTTTCCCTTTTGTATCTTTCTCAGGGACATTCTCATAGCTGTTAATACTCAAACGTCCCTGCTTCTCTAAAAAGAACCAAATTAAAGTTGAGCCCTGAATAATCTCTTAATTGTAGCGAATCGCAGTTGCTAAACCCTGATGTGTGAAGAAATTCTGTGTCTTCTTTTGGCAAGTCGGATTCCAGAGAGTCATACTCTCCATCCCGTTCTTCTTCTTCTTGAAGCTCTAAACTCTTCGTAGTATGCAGTTCAGTTATTGGCTCAGTTATTGTGAAACTCGTTCGGATATCAAATTTATTTCAAATTGTCTAGCACTCACTGTTACCTAAAACTCAGTCCTTGAACGCAAATACACAACTGACCGGTACGCTGTATCGTTTAAAATGTACGATATGCGATTTCTAATGATTCAATATGAATTTTTGAAAATTATTTTTGTAATATTGTGTTTTTGAGAGATATAGGTATTCATTCTATTTTTAAGGACCTTAAGCAAGAAAATGTAGTTTTAGTTTAAAGTCACAATCTTCTACACCATTTCAACCTCAATTTCGGAAAAAGTAATAGACCTACGGCCGAGAAGCAAATAAGTCACCTCATCGGGTACAAAAGGTTCGAGTTTCTTGGATGAAAGTACTTTATGTGCATATCTCAAAATCGGCCGTCTGCCGGGGTCCAGCGGTCAACTTCACAAATGACAGCTCGTCAAAAAGACGAAAATCTGGGTTTTCTCACCTCATTGGTACATGCCTGAAAATTTCAGAATGTGTAAGGGAAAAGCTCCTAGATACCTAATTCGGCCGGCAGACGTCGATATTTGGACGCCTATGTAAAGCAGACGCCCGCCGCGACGCCGAAAATCTGAGGTAAGTTACCTTATGAGGTACATATGCAAATTTGGGCTTAAATGAAAGGTATTTGTGTGTAGAGTAAAAAAATATTTTTTAAAATTCGGCAGACGGTCAACAACAAGTTGCAGACGCTCTAGAAAATTTAGATTTTATTGTTTATACAGCATAAAATAAGAAATATTTAATAAATAACTACAAATTTATTAACAAAATAAATAATTACACAGTGTGGTTTTCGTCCAGGAATATGTTAATGAAAAGTCGGTTTTCGGCTTATTAAATAAAACATATTCATAAAAAAAAAAATGGAACAGTTGCGAAACTTTTTATAAGGGTAGAAGCTAGTAGATACCTATTGTAGATATCTACTCCTTTAAACTTTAAAAGCTTCATAACATGTAAAGGAGTAAATAGGAGCTTTAGAGAGTTACAAACGAAAAATACGTAAAATAAAACAGGTACAAAAGACGAAAAAGTGAATAGGAACTCTTAGCATTCAAAAATAATAAAAATGCCACATATAGAAAATCCAAAATTTCAGAAATCTCACCAGAAAGTAGTGAAATAGGACTTAGAGTCAAGAAACTCTTCGACTGCATCATACTTAAAACAAAATAATATTACCTAATAAAAATATGGCACGAGCTGAAAAGCTTGTAGTGCATGTTAAGGACACTTCCAGCAAAATATAGGAAAAAATGACAAAATAATATCTGAAAAATAATGATATTAAGATTCTTTTTTAAATTTTTTGGGTATCAAATCAATTTCTATTGATCATCATCAGAAGAATCATGCATTATCCCTTCAATTTCATCGTCCATATCGTCGGTATAAAAATAAGATATTGAGCGTGATAAACGAGCAAATTTATATGAATGAAAGTAGTATGGAATTCTTAATAATTCAGGGTTCTGAACAACAACAAACAAATTCAAGCTTATAAAAATGGAAAAACCATTCCTAGCGAATGTTTTGATCAAAATTGGAAATTATTTTCATCAAGTTCATTTCCTAGCGTATTTTTGATTGAAAACCGCATTAAAGACGGCAAAACTACCCAAATTCTTCTTAAAAGTGCTTTTTAGACTTGTTCTCTATTAAAAAAGTAAATAATCCGAAATTATTGTAAGATAGAATTATTTTCGCATTTTCTGGAATAACTTCACTTCCAAATGAAAAGTTGGCTTGATATACGCGTTTAACGAACAAATTCAAGCTTATAACAATGGAAAAACCATTCCTAACGAATGTTTTGATCGAAATTGGAAATTATTTTCATCAAGTTCATTTCCTGGCGTATTTTTGATTGAAAACCGCAATAAAGACGGCAAAACAACCCAAATTCTTTTTAAAAGTGCTTTTTAGACTTGTTCTCTAGAATAACTTCACTTCCAAATGAAAAGTTGGCTTGAAATACGAGTTTAACGAACAAATTCAAGCTTATAAGAATGGAAAAACCATTCCTAACGAATGTTTTGATCGAAATTGGAAATTATTTACATCAGGTTCATTTCCTGGCGTATTTTTGATTGAAAACCGCATTAAAGACGGCAAAACAACCCAAATTCTTCTTAAAAGTACTTTTTAGACTTGTTCTCTATTAAAAAGGTAAATAATCCGAAATTATTGTGAGATAGAATTATGTTCGCATTTTCTGGAATAACTTCACTTCCAAATGATAAGTTGGATTGAAATACGCGTTTGACGAACAAATTCAAGCTTATAACAATGGAAAAGCCATTCCTAACGAATGTTTTGATAGAAATTGAAAATTATTTTCATCAAGTTCATTTCCTGGCGTATTTTCTGGAATCACTTCAGTTCCAAATGAAAAGTTGGCTTGAAATACGCGTTTAACGAACAAATTCGAGCTTTTAACAATGGAAAAACCATTCCTAACGAGTGTTTTGATCGAAATTGGAAATTATTTTCATCAAGTTCATTTCCTGGCGTATTTTTGATTGAAAACCGCATTAAAGACGGCAAAACAACCCAAATTCTTCTTAAAAGTGCTTTTTAGACTTGTTCTTTAGTAAAAAAGTAAATAATCCGAAATTATTGTAAGATAGAATTATTTTCGCATTTTCTGGAATAACTTCACTTCCAAATGAAAAGTTGGCTTGAAATACGCGTTTAACGAACAAATTCAAGCTTATAACAATGATTATTCCACTCATGTGTTAGAAATCCCATAAGACAAGTGACGATTTTCAGAATTACAGCGAAAATTCTCTTTTCCATTTGTTTAACTAGAGAGAATTACAGCGATAATTCTCCCATGTTATTTTATACATGGTTGTCATGCTAATTTTTGATACAAACAAACGGTTCCTGATAGCAACCATTTATTTGTATTGATTGTTTAGATGTTCAAATCATTTATTACATATTTATTTCCATATTTTTTGCATTCTCATACGGGAAATAATCCTCTAAATACCACTTTAGCTTTAAAATGAACCAGATAATTTTTCACTCATGCGTGTTTTCTCTGCAAATTTCACCCGTCCTACGGACTCGTGAAATTATAGAAAACACGCAATCGTGAAAAATTATCGGTAATTTTGAAGCTCTCGTGGTATTATCCCCGAAAAAACCATTCCTAACGAATGTTTTGTTCGCAAAGATTTTATGAAGGCAATGCGAAACGACAATTTTAAACAGTCCTTGATCAAATTTTTATGTCAGTTTTGGCAAAATGATATGTTTGTTGAAATTGTAAGTATTAAAACTATATATGTCATGTCAATTGCAATAACGATTGTTACAAATTTACTGTTGTACCAAAACATATATCATATACATAGAGAAATTGTTGATACCTTCAAGTGTTTCCATGAAGAAGCTGACAGCCGAATAATCTTGCCTTTGTCAAAAATTGAAGCAAATACCGCAAATAATAATGCGGTAGTTCGTGGTTCTGACACTGCTAGGGAATCTACACAAAATTAATAAAAACGTCAATGTATGGTTGGCGTTGCATCTGAAAATACCTGTAGATTTGTTGACGTGAGTGCAATCTTTAATAAATTGGGATCCAGCATGTACAAACCTCTACCAACTTTTCATGCTTCTACTGGATGTTATTATACCGCATCCTTTTCCAGAAATGGCAAGCTGAAGCCTTTTGGTATAGGACCAGAAACTACAAGAAGTAGGTACTATATATGCTGGCATTTCGGAAGAGCAAATTGAATCTATAGAAAGGTTTATCTGTGCAATGTACGGAAAACCCAATTTGTGCAATATCAATGATGCTCGATTCGATATTTTTAACGATCATTGTAACCCCAAACCAAATTAAAGTCCGTTCAAGAATCTTAACACGGTTTTGCATGGTGGTAACATCGTACTATCAAAATCAGATACATAGTTCTATCAAAAAAGATACTAGATCCCAATTTATTGAAGACTGCACTTACGTCAACAAATCTACAGGTATTTTTATATGCAGCTCCAACCTCCATTCATACATTGACGTTTTCATTAGGTAATTTTGTGTAGATTGGTATGTCAGTGTTAGATCCACGATCTACCACATTAGTATTTGCCTTATTTGCTTCAATTTTTGACAAATGATAGACTTCTTCATGGAAACACTTGAAGGTATCAACAATTTCTCTATGTATATGTCCTTCGAGCTGGTATATAGAAATTTGATCAAGGATTGTTAAAAATTGTCTTTTCGCATTGCCTTCATAAAATCTGATGAAAGTTGTTGTTCAGAACCCTGAATTAAGAATTCCATACTACTTTCATATAATTTTTTTTATTTTTTACGCTCAATATCTTATTTTTATTACGCTCAATATCTTATTTTTATACCGACGATATGGACGATGAAATTGAAGGGATAATGCATGATTCTTCTGATGATGAACAATAGAAATTGATTTGATCCCCAAAAAATTTAAAAAAGAATCTTAATATCACTATTTATCAGATATTATTTTGTAATTTTTTCCTAAATTTTGCTGAAAGTGTCCTCAACGCATGCACTACAAGCTTTTCAGCTAGTGCCATATTTTTATTAAGTAATATTATTTTGTTTTAAATATGATGCAGTCGAAGAGTTTCTTGACTCTAAGTCATATTTCACTACTTTCTGGTTAGATTTCTGAAATTTTGGATTTTCTATATGTGGCATTTTTATTATTTTTGAATGCTAAGAGTTCCTATTCACATTTTCGTCTTTTGTACCTGTTTTATTTTACGTATATTTCGTTTGTATCTATCTATATTTGAGTTTATATTTTTTGACTGTTTTCGACTCTCTAAAGCTCCTATTTACTCCTTTACATGTTATGTAGCTTTTTAAGTTTAAAGGAGTAGATATCTATAATAGGTATCTACTAGCTTCTACCCTTATAAAAAGTTTCGCAACTGTTCTATTTTTTTTATGAATATGTTTTATTTTGTAGTTTTTAGGTAACGCACATGCCTATAATTTGGCCAGAATTATTTATTTTGTTAATAAATTTGTAGTTATTTATTAAATATTTCATATTTTATGCTGTACTAACAACAAAATCTAAATTTTCTAGAGCGTCTGCAACTTGTTGTTGACCGTCTGCCGAATTTTAAAAAATATTTGTTTACTCTACACACAAATACCTTTCATTTAAGCCCAAATTTGCATATGTACCTCATAAGGTAACTTACGTCAGATTTTCGACGTCGCGGCGGGCGTCTGCTTTATATAGGCGTCCAAATATCGACGTCTGCCGGCCGAATTAGGTCTCTAGGAGCTTTTCCCTTACACATTCTGAAATTTTTAGGCATGTACCAATGAGGAGAGAAAACCCAGATTTTCGTCTTTTTGACGAGCTGTCATTTGTGAAGTTGACCGCTGGACCCCGGCAGACGGCCGATTTTGAGATATGCACATAAAGTACCTACTTTCATCCAAGAGACTCGAACCTTTTGTACCCGATGAGGTGACTTATTTGCTTCTCGGCCGTAGGTCTATAACTTTTATTCAGGAAAATGTGAAGTCATTTTTGGAAAAAGTCAAATCAATTTCAGAAAAAGTAAAGTTAATTTCGGAAAATATAAATTCAAATTCGGAAAAAGCAAATTAAATTCGGAAAAAGTAAATTCAAATTCGGAAAGCATTCAAAACCAAATCAAATTTGAAATATCATTTAATAACCCATTTGGATATTCGTCCTTTCGAATGTAACACTTACAAAGCGGAAAAAAAATGAGTTACAGCGTCACATATCAACATTCTCGGATATTTTTCCTTTTAAATGCGACACTGGTAAGAAAAAACTTGAAGGAAAAGGTGATTTGAACGCACACATATTAACTCAATCGGATGAGACGAATTTTAAATGCAGCATTTGCAAAGCAAAATTTAAAAGAAAAGGCAGTTTGAAGAAACACAAACTAACAAACTTGGATGAGAAAAATTTTAAATGCAACATACCTATGCAATGCAAAATTTAAAGAAAAATGTAAATTAGCAAAATTTAAACGAAAAGGTAATTTGAAAAGTCACATATCAACACACTTCGATAGTTATCTTTTTGAATGTGACATTCGCAAAGCAAAATTTAAAGGAAAAGACTGTTTGAAGAGACACAAACTAACACATTCCGATATTTATCCTTTTGAATGTGACACATGCAATGCAAAATTTGAACACAAACGTAGTTTGAAAAGCCACATATTAACACACTCGGATGAGAAAAATTTTAAATGTAACATTTGCAATGCAAAATATAAAAGAAAAGGCGATTTGAAGGAACACATATTGATACACTTGGATATTCAATTTTTTTGAATGGGACATTTCCAAATGAAATTTTAAACGGAAACGCGATTTGAAGATACACAAACTAACTCATTCGGGTATTTATCCATTTGAATGTGACACTTGCAAGGCAAAATTTAAACAAAAAGGTAATTTACAAAGGCACATTTCAACACACTCGAATTTTTATTCTTTTGAATGTGACACTTGCAAATCAAACGCGATTTGAAGATACAAAAACTAACACATTCGGGTATTTATCCATTTGAATGTGACACTTGCAAGGCAAAATTTAAACAAAAATGTAATTTACAAAGGCACATTTCAACACACTCGAATTTTTATTCTTTTGAATGTGACACTTGCAAAAACATAATTTGAAAAGCCACATATTAACACACAGATTGTTTATTATTTTATTCACTTAATAGTGACATGTGTTTTGCTCCGGGATCCTTGAATTCGGCCACAAAATTCACGTGTTCCGGAATAAGGAAAAGGCAAATCGGTACACTAAGATATAGATATTAAATCAACTTATTTACTTCTTATAAATAGCTTAAATCTTATGCATGGTGGAGAAAGATCCAAAACTCAGGCTCAAGCATTGAATATAAAAAAAAAGATTCAGAAATCGGTAAATCGTTACATAATTGGTTCGGAATGATGCATAAATGCCTGTGAATCTTTCCATAGTCATTTTGGTAACTAGATCTTTTTATTTTGCGCATCAAAATACATATTTACACTTTTTTAGATTTATTAACTCACATGCAATGCGAAATCTGTCAACAACATAAGGTAAGTTTTATGGGCAGTAGGTTGGGTTTCATGATTTGGCCTAATTCGAGGGTATAGAATTACTGCAGCTACCTGATTTGTGGCCGTTTCGCTCATACGAGCATCATCGGACGTACAAAATAATATACATAGAACCTAATTAAAGTACACTGATTGGAATCAAACCCGTCAGGATACGGGTTCGACTGGAGGTTTATAGTCACTGCTAAATTTACTTTTTATCAATTCCAATTATTCTAAAAAATAACATTACTTTCTCCGTAATCAAATGTACTTTTTTGGAAAATGAATTTACATCTTCCGAATTTGAAATTACTTTTTCCGAAATTAACTTCACTTTTTCTGAAATTGATTTAACTTTTTCCTAACTAAAAGTTACCTTTCCCGAAATTGAGGTTGAAATGCTGTAGTTGCAACTGAAACACTTTAAGAAATTTATTAAAGGAGATTTTTTCCTTACTAGTTAAAATAAAATAACTAACTAATGATATCGATTGATACTGAAATCACAAATATGTCATCAACGGTACCGAAATCAGAACTACTTCAAAGCTATTACAAAATTATCCAAGTTCAAAGCTTTATTCGACTTGCCTCTTATTTTAGGAATATCTTAACCAATATTTCAATTATTGTCACTGGTCCTCTTTATGTGTTACTGAAAAAAGATGCTAAGGTATTTCAAATTTTGGTTTTTCACAACTGCAAAGTTTTAATACCCTGCAAAGACTTTCTAGAAAATCTGGTTTTGCATTATATTGCCCCTTAGCAGAGACATATGGTAAGTTTATACAAGTAAGTAGCAATACACAAAGATGAAAAAGAGAAAACTGCCTTTTTACCGGAAGCGGGTTATACCAGTTCAATGTAATGCCTTTCGGATTGTGTAATGCTCCCACTACGTTTCAGCGACTGATGCATCTAGTTTTGCGAGGCCTCACATGGAGAATTTGCCTGGTATATTAAGATGATGTCATGATCATGGGAAGTTCGTTCCAAGAACATCTCAATAACCTGAAAGAAGTTTTTGACCGCTTCCGAAATGCCAACCCAACTTAAAACTCAATCCAAATAAGTATTTTCTATTTCGAAAGAAAGTGGAATTCTTAGGTCTCGTGGTATCTGAAGATGGCATACTTATAAGTTATGGAAGGAAAGATAGATGCTGTCAGGGATTGACCAAAACCACGCGACAAACATGAACTGAGGAGTTTTCTAGGATTATGTTCTTATTATCGAAGATTTGTAGAAGGATTCGCTAATATAGCTGCTCCGCTTCACCGATTACCGGAAGAAAAATCAACATTCAATTGGACCCAAGAATGCCATTCCGCATTTAGAAAATTAAAAGGAGCATTATGTATACAAGACCAGTGTTGCCCTATTCCGATCAGAAGGGCATGTTGATTTTGGACATATATGCAAGCAACACAAGTATTGGAGCTGTCCTTTCACGAATACAAAATTCACGAGAGCATGTCGCAGTCCAAGTAGCATTTTTCAACGTTGATTCTCACTAGTTCCGACGTTGTAATTTGTAGAAATTTAGGTCACTTGTTAACTTTACAGTCAAAGTAGAAAGGGTATTAAATGACAATTCTTCTTAAATCAGCAACAAACTGGTTGTATGAGATTCCATGAAGATCCAAAGTTTCTGAGTTAGCAGCTCGAGTTAATCGAGTGATGGGATAGTTGAAGCCAATAATTTGTCCTATGAAAGGGTTGGGTAAATAGGCGAGTATTGCGCGAAGGGACATGGAAATTTAGCCTTTGCAGTAGGTATGAATCGTAGGATCTGTAATTGATGATGTTAAACAAAAATGTCATATCTTGTTGTTTCTGGCGTATTGATAGGATGTCCATGTTAAGTGAACTCTCTAGGTCAGCATAGTCAATCTGCTTACTGGATATATTTAGTTTATATGCTGCATAACGAAGAAATTTATGCTGGGATATGTTCAATTTTATTTATGTGAACTACATAATAAGGAATCCAAACAGAAGAACGATAATCCAAGTGCGATCTAACTAATGAGAAGTAGAGCAAATTTATGGAATTTATATTATTAAATTCTGAGGTGGAACGTTTCATGAAACCCGCCAAGATCTGCAGGGCCTTATTACAAATTTTGTAGATATGAGGAGCAAAAGATAAACTGCTGCCCAGGTCGGTGATTGTTTTAACAGTTGGGAGTACCTCGCCTAGAAGGCTGTAATTTACGATAATAGGATTGTTAAAGCGATACAATCTCATAATCTCGCATTTCTGTATCTTTAATCCATATAGTTGACTGTACACCATTCACGCAGTAAGCCAATCTGGTACTGCAGTCAGGCGAGGATACCGCCATCAAGATCTTGAGGTCGTCTGCAAAGAGAAGACTGGAACCAACCAAAAAGTTACTCGTTATGTCATGTATGAAGACATTAGATAACAGAGGTCCGAGATGGGAATCCTGGAAACACCCCGGATATGGCGGCAATTTCCGTTTTCTGCTCGAACCTGCAGATCGAAGCTTAGCGATAAGAATCTGGTGGTTGACCTGTAACGTGTAAAGTTACTTGTCCCTTTTTCTTTCAAATTTAATTTTATTTAACCCTTTTAATGTTAACAGTCTGGTGACTAGCATTAAAAATACAGGGTTCCCGCTACTTATAATATTAGCAATTATTAAATTATTACACTATACAGGGTGTCCCACGGTGGATGGCGTATTAGACGTTTATGGAGAACTAAAATGCGGATCATTTTGAAAATTTGGCAACCGGGATAAACGACCATAATCTACACTTTAAAAATATTTTTGTTTATGCGGTGTTGCCGCTTCTACTCTAAACTAATGGCAACATCGCTATTTTAAATGGAACACCCTGTATTTGATTGCATTTGGATTATACGTTAAATTCTGAGCAGATTTTATGTGAGATACCCCATACCTAAGTTTAACTGTTTTGGAAATATTGACAGTTGAAAATTGACTTTTTGCAACTTTAACACGCTGTAAAACCTAAACGGTTAATTTTAGAGGAAAACCGATTTTACATTCCTATCTTAGATTTTCATAAACTATCATTTGACAGCAACTTTGAACTTAACCGGAGATTAAATTTAACTGGAATTTTTAATCATGGATTTAATTCAAAGTTGGTGTCAAATGATAGTTTATAAAAATCTAAGATAGGAATGTAAAATCGGTTTTCCTCTAAAATTAACCGTTCAGGTTTTACAGCCTGTCAAAGTTGCAAAAAGTCAATTTTCAACTGTCAATATTTCCAAAACAGTTGAACTTAGGTATAGGGTATATCACATGAAATCTGCTCAGAATTTTACGTAGAATCCAAATATGTAATCACATACAGGGTGTTCTATTTAAAATAGCGATGTTGCCACTAGTTTGGAGTAGAAGCGGCAACACCGCATGGTCAAAAATATTTTTAAAGTGTAGATCATGGCCGTTTATCCCGGTTGCCAAATTTTCAAAATGATCCGCTTTTTAGTTCTCCATAAACGTCTAATACGCCATCCACCGTGGGACACCCTGTATATAGAGGGCACGATTTTTATTTAAATTTGCCGTGACGGTTAGTACCAACGTTTTCCGTTGAGAAGAAGCGCTGCCTGTTCACCTTGTCCGTTTCAATTTTCTTTTTTTCTCGATTGTGCCGTCGAGCTGGAAGGTCGATCGGCTGAAAATCGCCATCTTCTCGAGACAGCCGTACCTTATCAGCGTTCAGGCATTATCTTATCTTAGCGAAATAAAGTTGCGTAAGGCAATAATCCGTTGATTACCTGAAAAATTTGAATCAAAAGTCTTGTGATTATCATTTCATTTGTGTTTGAATTTCAACTTCCCTCGTGGTAAGTTCTTTTGTTTTTTTTTTTTAAGTAATAGCTTTTCAAGGAATGCCTCTATTACTAAGGGTCTTTCGAAGAGCCGTTCCTCCCAACAAATCTATTATGGGCCACATTTTCAATAAAAAAACCTTTTCCGTGGAATGTGGCCTAGAGCTTTTGAAGGGATTCCTACAATAATCAAGATTCTCACTATTCGAAACGTGTGCCTTACATTTGACGACAACTGAGAACTTCTAGTCTCTTATCTACCTTGATTCTGGGCCAGAATCTGCAACTTCCACGTGCAGTTTCACTCGTCAAATGATCGAGAATGGATGGCTACCGTGCTCTACCTTATGTTGGAATGGAGGATTGTATAAAGTTTCAATAATAACTTTTAATACCCATTCTTTTATAAAATCAGTTTTATAGTCAATTAACAAAATTAAGATTTTTTTTTATATGATTTTCGAACATCTTCCAAATCTCTGATTCTTGATACCGAGGCGATGGTGGAAAATTAGCTTTCGATTTATCGAATTTATTATGGATTTGTCTTTGCATAACTTCAAATATCGGCATAATTAAATAATGTATTTATATTTTATCATTTTTACCAATAATAATCGATCAGTAATCTGAACAAAAGTCAAGGATGGACAACATGTTCTAAATTTGAAATTATTGAGTGAGAGCCTTTCGTCGAAAATTGATCAATTTTTAACCCGAGATCCTATAACTTATATATTGGAGGATTTCCCTCATGTCTGCAGATCATTTAACTCTTATATAACCCAACTTTCAATTTTTTACAGGTACAAATTGATTTTTTTGAATTTATTTTTTTGCAGAAGCTGACCATATTTATCAATACAATTTTTCAATCGTTCAATTTTTTTTATTTAGTTTTCTGGAAACCTAAATCTTTTATATTTGCTTTTCCTGATAATGATATGGCCAGTGACTGTTAATGAATTTATATGGCAAGTATATTGAGGTGCATTGTTATTATATTTTTTTTTTTTGAGCTTGACGAATCTGGTCGAAAGTTAACCTCTTTTTTTTTATTTGATCTAAGGTGTTTTACTAACAATAATTGGTTTTATATTTTGAAATAATTCAATGCTGGATTTTTGACTTACTGTGAAAATAAATACTATTTTTATTTGAAATTTACTTAATTGTTTTATTGGTTTACCTATATGTCAAGATTTGAGTTATGTGCCTTATTTATATCCTCTCCAGAATTACCAATTACCGTTTGCGGATTGTTTTCTAGGTGTGTTCCTGAATTTTTCCTTCCATATTTTAAGAAATAATAATTATTTGCTGGGCAAAACGAGCATATTATGGGCCTCTTGTTAATTCATTAACAAAAGGGGTTACAGACCACCCTATCGAACGCCTTGGAAAAAATCGTGTACCTATATGGCATCAACTTGGCGTCCACTATCCAAGGCGTCCGAGAAATAGTCCACAAATGGGATAAGATTAGGTTGAGTTGACCTCTTTTTCATTAAGACATACAACTCGGCTGTTACTTGTCAGGTAGTCTGTTATAAGACATTCGAAAAGCTTAGGAACACAACTCACTGAATATCGGACTTGTAATTCATGTAAAAATTAAATTTTCAATGGAACATGCGCACATCCATTTTCACATAAAAAACGACATAAAAGTTAAAAGTTAACCAACTTTCTTTTGTCTCTTATGTCATGTTATTTTGTGTATAACGCAATGAGGGATTTTCATAAGGTCAACTTTCTATCGTTTCAATTTTAGGATGTTATCCAACCCACCATTAGATTCATTATTATGACGCTAATACGGTTTTGATAGAGTTCTTGTTCAAAAACAGAAATAGGAAGATTTTGCCCTGTTTTCTTTTATAGTGAAAGAATAATAATCAAAGTTTTATTTTGGAATTGAAAGGTAGATATATCACTGTCTTCAATCGTTTTAGAGTTTATTCACCTTCAAGTCGGAGTTCAAAATAGTTTGCAGCTGCATCAAAGAAAACAGATAATGATCCAAAAATTATGCTTTAAAGTCTTATTTTTGATGATTATAATTGATAAATAATATCACCACAGAAGTGGTTCAAAGATGCTTTGAGAATGCTTTCATTTTGTGAGAAAATATACATTTGAAACTAATTTGAGTAGGCATTAAAAAAGATAAATTTTGGGTTTGCGAAAGCCTTTGGCACTAAGTGAACATGAACTTCTCACCCTTCAGGAAGACTCCCTCTAAACGATATGAGAGATTTAAAGAATTTCCAGATCACTTTTCCATAAGGTTTGAGCGGGGTCCTATATACAACGTGAGAGTTATAAGTATAGAGAATATGATTACTTGTGACTTACCTACTTCTATTTTATATGCCACACAGTATGGAAAATAATATTAATCAAAGTTGCCAGGCTGATTTAGGTCACGTAGGAGTATTATGAAGCCAGGAGGAAAATTTATTAGGTCCCAGGTAATGAGAAGTAAGACAAAAACCTATAGCTCAAATTGTTTGAAACGTGTCGTTGAAGGAAGGATTTCCTCACAATATGATCATCAAGGGTAAAAACTTTCTCTTACATTTAGCTCAATAGCTGTGGTCTTTGGGTAAAAATGAAACAGAGATGTTGCGGAAATAACCCACAACAGGTTTAATTTTTATTATTTCTAATATCTCGATTTCTATTATTCACCATAAAAATAATATTCTAAAAATAGATGCCATTGCTGGACTATTTATCCTGTAAAACCGGCAACAACAACCCTTTGAACCAATAAAATTACAGGTTTTTTCATTACCCTATAAGGCAGTGGACCTTTCTCGCTGCTGTGATTGGTCAGCCGCCACATTGTTTTCTAGATTTTTGCAATCTGATCCCCTGGCAGAGTCTAGTCAACGCACATTCTTCAGTACTATTAGAATAAGCGAAGAGTTCGCACCCTCGCGCCCTCTGAATGCTCTCCAGGAGCAAAACCCCCAAAAACCCCCGTTAGTACGCGCGATTTATAGTAAAATACTACTTTCTGTGTCTCAAGGCCTGACATGGTCAGATTTCCCTACTTTTTATAAATCAAGATACTTCTTTAGAAAACTTACTTTAGATTAGTATAAAATTTGTAGTTCGACTGGACGTCCAATTAGGAATTTTTAGATAGGATTTGATTGATAACCATACCGAATTACTTTCATTTATTAATTAAATTGATAACTATTCTATTTCAGCGATTTATTTGTATAAATGAGAATCAAGGCACCCTTAACCCAATACAAGGCTTAAATGATCCAACACCTAATGGTTAATTTTTACAGTCAGTCAAAGTAAAAAACTTTTGGCATCCCTGGTGCGGTTTGACTAAAGCCCAAAAAGGGGCAATAGCTAGTTCCGTCACAAGAGATGAAATAGTAATAATAAATCTGTATTTCTACAGTAGGAAGTTAAGGCCGCGTTAATGGCCGCCACGTTTAAATTTAGTTTTTGGAAATGACGACTGCGTCACTCTACACATACGGTTCAATATTTTATTTTTTGTCCAAAACAAAATCTGTTTGTCGGTGAAACACTGCCAGAGAAAGACAAATATACAATTATGATGCTCCCAATGTAGCTTTTTTGCCGTGGCGCCATCTACTTGAAATTGCTTGAACTGTTTTCACCTTCAAAATTCGTTTTAAGGTCATCTCAAAAGATCCGCAATAATTTCCAAAATCCTTTGGCATAAACATTATTTGGTATATTATCTACAATCTCTACAATTAGCTTTTGTTAGATTTTCGTGGTTATGAATAAAATATGCTTTTCACGGATCCAAGCTTGATAAACATGCAAGTATGCAACCACCAACACATTTAATTGTTTTGGTGGTTGCGAACATGATTTTTGAATTTAAAAATAGGCTGAATATCGAAAAACCAAAATAAGGAATTGCAGATAATCGATCAAATAATGTTTATGCCAAATTTGAGCCAATTCTGATGTGCCGTTTTTTTAAAGACCTTAAAACAAGTTTCGAAAAATCAACCAATCACAGTTTAAACATGGCGGCCATTAACGCGGCCTTAACGCTCTTAGTAAGTTCCTATAAAAATATTCCCCTGAAAAACAACCAATATACATCATAAGTTGTTAAACAGTTCTCGAGGTAAAACTAGTATCACACATCACAAATCTGTCATTACTTCAAAATAAATTCTCAGAATTTTCAACAACAAGACATTTTTAAATCGCACTTTAATTGCAACCGGTGTAAGTATACCAAGAGCGAATGGTCAGATTGAGAGGTTTAATCGATTCATTATACTAATTATTGCTAAATTGACAGAAACGTTTGATATATGAGACGATGTAGGTAGTTACAGAAGTTAAATTTGCAGTAAATAACTCAGTAAACAAGTCAAATGGACAAATACCTTCTAAATTGTTATTTGGAATGAATCAAGTTGGAGTGATAATGGATTATGTTAAGCAGTATTTGTTAGGTGTGAATATATGAGACTGTGTCTAATATTGATATTATGTGAGATCGCTGACATTGAATGTTCCCAAGTAACTCGGAGACATCTTCAATGCAAATGGTATTCATTTATGCGGGCTAAACGACAAAAATACCTAGAATTGAACGAACGTACGCACTGATTTTCCTTATGAGTGTATGTAGGTATTTCAAGTACCTACCTAGTGTAAAATAGGATAATATTTATTAATTAGGTACTACTCAATTCAAAAACTGTAATAAACATCATAAGAAAGTAGGTAATCAAAATGGAAATCACAGAACATATCCCCTCTGAGGTGGTATGTTCTGTGATGGAAATTATAATTATGTATATAATATTAATAATCAAAAAGATTTGATAACCAACACGACTTATAATCATTGTTTTTCCCTTGGCTGTTGACGCCTTGTCATTTCCTGCGACAGCCAGTGGCTTATTATCCCAATATTGTACAGTGGTTCCCACACTAGGCATACCTACCTATTTCATCTTATGGCCTTATACATTGTTACGATAAATTTATCATTTACGTAACATGTTCCATCTCTTCTTATTTTCATTATAAAGTTGTATTTTTTCCATTTCAGAATCAGCAAAATAATAATTCCTAATAATCTAAAATATCCACAGAGTTCAAAATAGTACAAGTACTGCCATCTATCCATCATGTGCGTAAAATGCAAATATCTTTTATTCATTTACCAGTACTGCCATCTAGTACCTGATGGATTTATTTTTCAAAGTATGATTCAAATTATTTCGCATTTGACAGTCATTTGTATTTTCATTTTTTGATAACCTTAATATAAAGTATTATAATTAGTAAACAATTAAAATAATTCTAGTGGATTTTTATCTATTCTCTTTTATTCCACGTGGGTTTTCATTGTGATTTCATTATAAAGTGAATATGATCTTTTGGGTGTGCTCGTCTGATTGGTTGAACTGGTTAAAATGCAGTTAAGTATAAAAAAACACAGAATCGTTTTCCTGTGGGGTTTGGTCTCTAAAAGGTTCTCTTTTCTCGACAGAAGTCTGGCAGGCAAGTCCTTTTTATTTTTAGTAATTTTTGCTCTATATTTTTGGATTCTTCCTTATAGATTTTTCAATATATTTTTCTATCAATTCATATTATCATATCATTGTTAGGTTTTTACCTCATAAATCTTATCTTATCTATTCTTGAAATATAAATATTATATTTTAATTTTTTTTATCTAATTGTTGGCTTCCATTTTGTGTGATTGCTGATTGGTAGTGCCACGTTAATCTGAGGTAAGTTAATTCAGATTTTTGGACTCTAAATAAGGTACTGCTGCTCTGTTTTTCAGAATCAATTGTTAGTGTGGGAATATTGGACTATTTGCTCTAAATAGAGTCGGTGAAAACCAAATTTGTGTGTCCATCCCTATCAACTCTTTATTGAATCCAGGCAGAGGCCTGAATAGCCATTTTCTGTTCGACTCCGTCAATTATTATCTTGACTGAAGGGTGTAATTATTTTTAATAGAAATCTAGACAGGTCAAAAATTTAGTTAAAAAGTTTTAATTAAAATATCTCAAGAATTTTGACATATTCTGGATTTGATTGATTTCACCGTCAGGTTTATCTTGTAGTATCTTTAGTAGCTACTAGCTACCTTAATTTGAAAGGAACATTTTGTCTATTTGGGGGAGAATCCAAAGATTTAATTTCTTATTGTTTTGCCTCATTTTGTTCATATTTTTGCCTGCTAAAGCTGCTGCCAGAAAAGCAGCATTTTGCTCAATCATAACGAGCATTTCAATTTAATCTTGTTATTATTTTAATTTTACTATTATCTTACCGTTATTCTCAATTATTCAATTGTATTTTTTTTATATTAAAATATATATATTTTTTTCTACTTGCAATAGCTGTTCATACCTGATTTTGTTGGAAGGGAGTGTCTGTACAACAATAGTTTTATATTAACCCGGCATTACACGC
This sequence comes from Ceutorhynchus assimilis, assembly GCA_917834065.1. NCBI lineage: Eukaryota > Metazoa > Arthropoda > Insecta > Coleoptera > Curculionidae > Ceutorhynchus > Ceutorhynchus assimilis. The sequence goes on along the minus strand of OU892283.1, from coordinate 31,352,373 downwards.
ACCAAAAAACTTACGTCATTACACGCGTTCGGTCAAATCGACCGACTGCCCAAAAGTTTATATGAATTATTAGCTTTTTTCGCGGAAACGATCCCAAACGTATCCTGAACGCTAAGGCATTACCTACGCAAGTTTACTAATTAATAGAGACACGAAACTTTCAAATAATACCTGCGTAAGTCATGCCTTAGTGTTCAGGATAGGGACCGTCTCCGCGAAAAAAGTGTACAAGCACTATAATTCCTAGAATTCATATTGTAATATAATTATTACAAAGGGAATTATATTATGCAGTACAGTTACCGTATTATCGACAGCCAAAACTACTCCCAATATCAGAAAATGCCAATTTTGAACACAAATATTTTAGATACTCAGGTTCACGCGCCTAGTCAAAAGCACCTACTATGAAAACAACGAACCATACTTCAACCAAAAACCAAAATATTTTTGGGCCATTGGGTAGTGGAAAACCTGCATCAGGCATTCCTGGATGGACAAAACTGTCACCCTTGTACCAGTGGCGTAATTACTGATTTTATCAATGGTCGGTCCTTTTGACCGGCACGCGTGTACTCCCGGGTTAAATTTCAATTTCCTTTGCAAGACACTCACTTTTTGACAGAATTCAGGGATTTAATATTTCAATATATTGGTGAACCTGATTCGGCCCTGTAAACGTAAGAAAAGAAAATAATCCAGCTTGAAAAAGAAGTTAGAGTGAAATGAAATTGATAAGAGAGTGACAGTTTTTCAATATAAATTTTGGAAGTTGTTGTTTTTCAATTGATTTTCTATGCCAAATTTTAACGGTTGAATCCAGCGAAATCAAACCCTATAATACATCAAAGTGGGTTTGTTATTAATCTCCTATGCAGAGGAATGTAAGGTCTATTAAGATTGACTTGTATATTTAGACAAGAGGGGTTACTTTCTAGCTCATTGGATGTCTGAGAAAATCTAGGCGATTGTAGTCCTTGAAACTAATTTGATGGAGAATTTTTGAATGGAATCCAGGGCTGAATGTGTGATTAGTGGATCTTATATGTTCACCAAAGACAGAAATGGGCCTGCTTAAGCGTAAGAAATGAATTTATATGTATATATAGGACTGAAATATATTTTTCATTTTGCAGTATGTTTGGAAATATTTCTTTTTTAGGTTTCTTAAGTTTGATTTTGTTGATCAATGTTTCAATGAGGTTGGGGTCATAATTGTTGTTGAATGCAATCTGTTGGAGAGTTTTTAATTTTTCGTTGTGGTTAGCGGGAGAAAGAGGTATGCTCAGGAGACGGTGGAGTGTAGCAGTAAAAAGAGGCTATTTTATGTTGATAGGGATGGTTAGAGTGGAAAGGGATCACATCACATGATTAGTTTGGGTTGGTTTTCTGTATATTGAGAACGTTAACCAATTAAGCAAAGTTCCAAGGTGAAAGAAATGTTTGGAGTGTAGGTTATTCAAAAGAAGACTGGTTCCCTGGGCGTCACTTGAGAAAACAGAGAGGTAGTGGTCCGCGTAGCTATACCAGTCTAGTAGGTATGTCCCTATTGAAATTGGTAATAATGAACTTGGACTATTGAACTGAGATATGAAATATAGGTATATTTGCTCGAAGTAGGTACTCTAGTTATTGATTTTTCTGATTCTTTGACGAGCAACACAGCCACTCACTCGACTAAAATTTAATTTTCTCAATTATCAATTTCTGTGTATTATCTTGTCATTCAAAATAATTTTAAATTTATTTGGTTTTATATTCTGTTAGAGCAAAGGAAGCCCTAATTATAATTATTGTCGAGCTCTAAGCCTTTTTACTTGGGATTGAAACTTCCCGCCTATAATTAATAGAATTAGAGACTGACTTGAAATCAGAAAAGAAAAATGATGAAGAAAGGAGAGATGTGCTGGCGAGTAGTGGCTATATAGTACATGGATAAAGTAGATAGAAAAAAAAATAAAGACAACACCATTGTTGTTGCACATGATAGTCCCTTTTCTCCTCTACATGTAATGGGGGCGTAATGTTTCAGTTGTGTTCTAGATCCGAGAAAAAATATAAAACTTTCAAATTCATACCATCATCAAAAGATTTGGAAATGAGTAGGTATTCAACAAAATATATTCGTTTCAAATGAAATGGCAACATTTTTCTGATTTAACCGCTTTCGTAAGTAGATACCTAGGTACCTAATTTCAATCGTTTCTGACTATGACTGTCCATGTCTATGGACTGTCCCTATGAAATACTAAATAGTTAGAGCCCTGTATAGCAATAGCATATTCTTCTTGATAACATTGGGTGATGGGTAAATATGGCATATTGATCAGATTTCTTCCGCACAAAGCTAAATCACAATAATTGCAACCATCGTCAAAGAACGCGCTTATCATTATGAATAATGCCCGTATTAGGTACATCTGAGTATTTTTCCGTGTATTTATTCATGTAGTTCAGAATGACAACCGAAAAAGTTCAAACGCAACATAAATCACCATTACGAAAAACAAAATAATGTTAGCACCCTGAACTACATAAATAAATACACGGAAAAATACACAGATGTAATACGGGCATTAGAGTTACAAATGTGATTTTTGAGTTTATAGGTTAGTGTTTTTGGTAGATTTAATAGGTTTTGGTGTAACTAGTTTTCATGCAAGTTTCTGACAAGTACTGTTAACAATTTGACTCATGGCGTTGATGAAATACAACTGAATCAAGGCTCGTAGTTCTGATACAACCAATGACACTCGTGAAGTTTCAGTTCCGTGGGAAATTAATGAACTGCATCTATCATTAACATGTTAGAGCTGAGGGTGGTGATACATATGTATAAAAAGTTTCAGGTATCTGGATATGTAACTAATATCTTGTTTATGAGTTATTAGATCTAAGATCACACACCATTCATATAATATTGAATTTAGTGTATTTTTTTCAATAAACTTAAATCCTCAATTATCCGAACGTTATTGATGGAAACCATTTCAGGTTCAAATATCGGTGTTGAAATTAACATTTACCTATCGGCGATGAACTGTCAGCATCGCGTTCTCTACATCTAGCCGCCCTTGCTCTCCCGTGCCTCGACATTATAGCCGCAATACTAAAGTCCGTCGCACAAGGCCTCATCGTAAAATTGTCTTCCATAATCACCGCGATATTACCACAACAACAACAGTTCACGACACATCATATCACAGATATCACAAAATTGTCCCAAAATCAAGAAAGGTCTATCGAAAGCCGCGGTATACGTAAGTATAAGGTGTAGCGGCCTACTATCGTAAATTCATTGTCGTTATCGGCATTGTTCAAAAGGTAAATACGCGCGCGCCAAGCCCCGCGTTAATAGCAGAAGCCAGTGTTTTGACAGAAGGAATATTTCAGGATCCCCAGTAGGCTCTACAGTTAACGAGTTCTCCTCTTTCAGATTGGCTGCTCCCACTCGTCAAGAAGGCGGTCCGCCACGTCGTCGTAATTGATAGTCTTTTGTTTTTTGCGACCCCACGGCGTCGCGACGGTTTTACTTGGACTGACCGCCGGTGCGTCGGGACGACGTCGTCGTTATCAAAAAAGAACGTGTTGCCATTTTTCGGTACGATGACAACACGTTAGGCTTTTGTTTTTCCCCTCCAGTGGTGCTGCGGCCACCTGGGCGGGCGAGTCTTTTCTCTTCGTCAGTCCGAAGAGCGTCGAAAATGGACGACGGCCCCAATGGGTGGGAACTCTAGATAGTTACGCCCTCTAGGCAAAGCATACGGGTGGTAGCGATTTGCCCCGTTTTACCTGTTTTCGGGCTGTTGATTGTTTTTCTTTTGTTCGGAGACGATAATTGCGCTCTATGTGGCTTGATACCCTTGATTATGAACTTACCTATCAGGCTTTTGCCAATGGGGCTGCGCCGGCGGAGGTGCCTATTAACGTGGCAACTGCGACTGAGTTAATAATAATTTATTAGGGTCTTGTATAATGTAAATTTTAAATTTTAATCTTTAGGAAAATTGCATGTTAATAAAGAGTTGTTGTGAAGAAGACATCATAGGTAGCGCCATGAATCCTAACTGAAAAAGAAATTAATAGGTATAGGTAGGTATTCATAAATAACTATTATTTATATACAATCATGATAGGTCTAGCGGATTCACGCTTTAAAAGTTTATTAAGTGTAATTAACAAAGTTATACTTAGGCGCCTCGTTCTTGGAATCCCACAGGATGCAGGAGCCATCAGCAAAGAGGTGGAAGAAAAACTGATATTATAAAATCCTGGCTCTTAACACTAGAAAAATTCAACTATACAACAAAGGAGTGCAAAGCCAATGAATCCAATTCCGCTGCGCTGATGCGTTTGCATCATGGAAAAACTTCTGGACTGTAAAGTCCGTCGATTTCAATCTGATACTCGAAAGGAATGTGAGCTTGTTGCACCTTACATTAGAACGCCAATGGTCACCTGACGTCACACCTATTTTTGTCATATATACTTCACCCCCTCGCTCCTCATACGGAAAGTGTCAGTTAAAAACAACGGACAATATGTTTTCAATAAGTAGTGTTGCAGCCTCCGAATTTTCTTTAATGGAATGTATCCCAAATAGCAGCCAACTCTGTCATTTTCCTTTATTTACCTAAAAATTGCTGTTCACTCCAATGGGTTCCAATTGAAATCCAATAAAATTCAATTGAACATACTATTTAACTTGATTTTCTATAAATTAACTCCGGTATTTACATGGAGCAGCTTCCTAATTTTTTAACATTCACATATTACTTTCTATTTTGTTTATATATCTATGGTACCTACCTAATGACAAACAAAATGAAGGTATACCATACCTACCTAACAACAAACAACATAATGCGATGGAATGAGACACAGCCAATGAGATGATGGCAGGTTTTTTCAGTAGAGCTAGGGCATTGATTACACTCCTCAGAGGCAAGCCCGTGTAGGTTGCCGGCCAGTGCTACCATAAATATTGATAATTTTGGTTAAATTTTGAATTCAATTCCAACTCCGAACAGGTAGGTACAATTGGCAGAAATTAAATTAACTGCATGCAAACACAAATCACTCACTAAATTAATCACTTTATTTCTTCAATGGGTTAACTTAACAATACGAAAACGAAGGACAAGATTGTGGTAAATTTCACAATCTACACACATCACATCTCTCTTCGTTTTTTTCCAAACCTAGGTTAGAATCTACTTAATCAGAGTGCACGCTGTCATCTGTGGCACTTGTCTTTCAATTTTCACAGTAACCCAAGCTAAGGCGTTTTCTTTTATTCCCCAATCCCAGAGCAACCAATTTCAATTATTACATGTTTAAAATAGAATATTCATTAGAACACCCGCAATAATAAATAAGTAATCGATTTGATAGTATTTTGAAAATCAGTTCGTATGGATGAAAAACGAAATTTGCTACTTGCTACTTTATCGAATGTGTACCTATATTGCTCAAATAAACTGAGATAATTGATTGCAAAGTGTTTATAAGTTTATTGATTTAACGGTATAATTCATTGTCGCAATGCAAGAATTTGATTGATTACTGACTCACTGTAGATAATAGGGGCATTCTTTCAATGTAATCGAACTGAACAAACCAATCTGATTTAACTGGAAGTCATTTTAATTTTTACATCATTTCGCACAGCTCTGTAATATTGAAAGAACAAAAATCTATATCAGCTGATTTTGACTCACAAAGTCGCAAATGATCTGAGAGAAGCATTGAGGAAAGAAGTGAACGAAAAAATTCTGGTATCACTTGGGGCTAGTATTAAACTGATTGCAATCATTTGGGTGGGTATGGTGGGGGCCCGGAAGTGATCCAAAAAGGAAAGAACAGGGTGCAATCAGTTCAGGTGACTTCGATCAGTTTGTCCCTAAAGCTAAAGGGTTGATAGGTCGCCTGGTAATGGGTAACTTGATGACGCATCTGGGGAACCTTAAGGAGATTTGCTTAGGTTGAGGCATACAGATGACGACACAAAAGTTATCAGGCAACTTACCTCTCTAAAACAGCCTTGACTATGTAGGAATAATAATTAGGTACGAAAGGTTCAAAATTTCAATGGGCTCTTTCACTAATTTTTGAAATTGGCATATTTGGATAAAGCAACTAAAGACAGAATTTTCTATATTTTTACTTTTGAAAAATTCAAAGTCCTTGAGTAAACAGAAAAAAAAGAAATGCCTCCAAATAAAACCCCAGAATTTATTTATACGACGTCGCAGCTCGCAATTTGACCGTGTTGCCACTAATTGTCAACAGTGAAAATTTTTAATAGATTTAATTCTGAAATTTAGTCACAACCGACAACAGCGCATTCGAATCTTTACGTACTTTTACAGAGCGCAACACAGCCGAGCCGGTCAGCTCCTTGCAACAACATGAGCGAAATGAAAAATATTTATGTGACGTCATCAATCGGCGCGTTTTAAATCATTTTGAATTTCGCCACTTTCAAGTGCCTGTAAAAAACTTATTCAACCTTGTAGAACATTTTTTTGGGTATGTAGAACATTTTTTTGTATATGCCTAAAATAGTCCCTCCTTTGGGATTTTATACTTAAATTACGTATTTAAATTTTAGTGAAAGAGTCCATTCTCAAAACAAACTTATGGCGTTTCCGATTGGTAGATTCAGTGCGCACTGAGTGTATTTGCATGCTTTTAATCGACCTGTAGAAGAAACAGACAGAGATAGAAAAGATTGCACTAGTTCCGCACTAGATCAACCAATCGGAAACGCCATTAAATTCTAACAAGGAACAATTAAATTCTACTTGGTCAACAAGACACAACTGTTCCTTAAACTTTAAAGTCTTAACACTAAGTAGATACAGGTTTAGTTAGTATATCAGCCACTTGATCCTCAGATCTAATATACAATACATTCACCAAACCTTGGTCAATTTTCTCTTTAGGGCCAAATTATGGACCGACTGATAAGTGTAGGTTCTTACCTAGCAGGTACTTTCTATTCTCTAGTTAGAGCATGGAGAGTTCCTGCTAGATAATAACCTGACACTTATCAGTCGGTCCATAATTTGGCCCTTAATTAAAAAAAAATTGATACCCAAGTGCTAGTCTTTTATTGTTTTCAGGGTTGTTGTTTGCTATGTTTTTTGCAGACTGATTGCCCTCATATATTTCAATTGGTCTGTTTAATTCAATATTAATGTCAGCTATAGGATTTTTCTCAACCAGCACGCTTCAGTCCCTGCAACAGCCAATAGACAAAGTAATATACTCTGACTCTGTGGATGAAATTGATACAGATTGTTGCTTTTTGCCAATGAACTAAACAAACGCACCTGGAACGGTGGCTGCATAATATGTTCCCTCTGCAAGGGCTTGTGCCAGGAAGGACATTAAGGACAACAAACAAGTGGGATTTGCATCTCTCTCTGCACTATGGCGGCTATTTATTGAGAACAGCTGTTTGAAGTGTTTGAAACATTAAGGTTAGGAAGATGACGAAGCTCTTCTTTTTTTTACGTTAAACGCAATGAGTGCAAGCGAGACAACAATCCCTCTGTATTGCTGGGTTGCATATATCAAAATTCGGCACACTAGCATAAGGCAGTGCGCCCGTTCCAGAGTGTTTGTTTAGTTCAATGCTTTTTGCTTGCCCATGATACAGGACGACCAAAACATTAGAAAATATAACCTGTTGTCGACTTTCTGTCAATGACATCACCGCCCCAATCTGAATCAACATACCCACACAAAACATTGCCATTATCAGTACATAGTTTAAGTTTTAGGTAGGTATAGGTACAATGTTCCTTTTATGTACCGTAACACTCTTTTCAAAGCTATATACAAGCTCTCAATTGCAGTTTCTAAGAAACGACAGAGCTGATACACTGAACAAATCAGGCCTTGTACCTAAAATTGCATACTTACATAAGACTTCCGATTATTTGCCTACACCGTTTTATGTATTTTTCCTCTCCTTTATTACCCTAAAAAACGACTTAAGCTACTTAAATTAAGAAAAAAATTATAAGATCTCTCGTGAAAACCGCAGTCCTATATTCAAAATAGTCTTCGTGAAAATTCCATTTGAAGATAAATTATGCAAGAGCTTGTGATGTCACAACCACCGAAATCGCATTCTTCTTTCCGGTCAGTCGTCAGTGAACCGTACCCCATACTTTAAGTGGTTGCAATTCGCTCTAGGAGATAATTGTATTTTGTTTTAGAAAATTCTTACACGTGTTAATACTGTCCCTGATAATCCAGTATAACGTCACAAAAACCTAGTTGCAACTTTAAACCGCCCTAACTCGAAAACGGATCATCGTAGCAAGATGCGGTTTAAATATTTATTCTTATATTTTTTTGCACTAAAACTTTCATTTTTGGGGTAATCACGTGACCAGCAAACGCACAGAGTAGTTAGGTATACGCTGTATCAGAGCGCTTGAAATTTTAATAAACGAACGCGAATGAGCCTGCACTGAACACACTTCTTAAATAAACGAACGGTAAATTCAAGCTCGGAGAACTCAGATCAAAATACCGAACGCACAATGAAATCAAAATGTGCATCCAGAGGTAGGCTTACTCTGCATTACAGTTTAACATTCCAAACCTTTCAAGAACTCTCAGCAAGCAAATGATCAGTTTGATCTAGTTCAGTGAAACCTTCTTCTAAATTTTGATATAGTGAATTCCCAAATAATTATTTACAATGCCCAAATCTTTTATTTCAAAATTTTTGTTTATTTCCTTTTCAAGATTTTCAACTTGACCCAAATTAGATCCCAGAATCAATAGGTCATCCACATATGTATAACAAAACATCACATATACCAATTTGTGGTACCTGAGCATCTTCAGTTTCATCATTAATTTCTTGGGATGTATCCTGAATGTCATCTTCTTCTTCTTCTTCGGAGTCTAATTCATAAATTTCTCGTTCTTCTTGGCGAATATTTGCTTCATGGTGTTGATTATCCGGATGGTCTTCTTCATCTTCAGTTTCATTCTGAACTATCTATATCTTGATTTATATCCAATTTAACAACTTTTTCTTCAGCTTTTTCCTTTTGTGGATAAAAAACTACATCACGGTGTAATTCCACTCTAGTTCTATGTTCAAAATAAATCCTACAGCCTTTCACTGTATCCTACCAGAATACCTGTCTCACTATTAGAATCCACTTTTCTTCGTTTATCTTTTCGAATATGCACAGAAACTTTTGTACCAAAATACTTCAAAATATTTGAATCAAAATCCTTGTTATTCCACTACTTGTAGGGTGTTTCATTTTTAACTGAACTTTTTGCTGTACGATTTAGGACAAAAGCAACAGTGTTTATTGCCTCTGTCCAAAATCTTTTATGCATGGTACTATTTTGGAGCATAATTCTTGCAGCCTCCACAAGAGTTCTATTCTCCCTTTTACCCCTTCCGTTTTGCTGAGGGGTGTATTTTCATGCCTAATTCCCCTTTTTTCTGGAATGTTTCCAAGTTCCTGACCTATAAATTCAAGGCCATTATCTGATCGTAAGGTCCAGTGGCCAAACCAAACGTGGACGTCGGCGACATCCGAATTGCGAGACCCTATTTAATGAAGTGGGGGGCCATATTTTTTGTGACAAAAAACTGGATATAAGATATAAAGACGGGGACGGGTAGCCGCCGATAGTTGTAAGAACCCCCACTATGTCTTTAAATTATAGCGAGGGAAAAAACAACTTCAATTTCGCAAAAACATAAACAATAGAGCGCCGACCGGCTGCCAACCCAGCGCAGAAAGGACGAGGAAGTGGAAATGTTTAATTTCCACTTTTTTTCGTTCTTCTTTCTGACTTGTGGGGTGGTAGGTACCCTACCTTGCGAACCTTACTTAAAACGCGTGGACATGGTGCAGAGAGGGGAAGGCCCGCCAACCGTTCCTGTTCAGGAGTTCAGTTCAGGCCTCAGTAGGTCCATATTATTTATTCGCACCAAAAAACGGCCTTCTTAAGAGCCCCACACACTACGTTCTTTCTCGTCGGTTTTCATCGCCGCGATGAAAACCCAGGAGAAAGAACGAATTGTGTGGGGCCCTTAACAGATGACTTGAGGCTTTTGTGTCACGGGCTCTCGAAGTATATGATTTGAGAGTTCTAGGTTAATTTGAGGTAGAATTAATAATTTTAGGTGAATTCTATGATATTTGGAAGTTTCGTATTGGATTAAGTTTATTTGTTCTCTACGTTTTATTTTGGGAAATCGAAAAGTGTCAAATTTCAGGATCGGTAACCTATTTCTTGCGAGGCTCCTTGGGGCGCGAGGCCGTCGGCAGTCGCCGACGTCGCCGACGCCTAGCTACGCCACTGGTAAGGTCATAATTTCTCTGTCTGTCATATTTTCAAATTTATTTAAGAAATTATTAATTTTGTCTGTAGTTTCTGACTTTTGTTTGATAAAATAGAGTACCTACTCCTGTACTTTGAGAAATCATCTTTTAAAAGTAGAAAGTATCTGGCACCTCCTAATGACTCGGCTTCAAAAGGCCCGCACAAATCGGCATGTACTAATTTTCCTCTGCGTTCAGCTTTTGCTGGTATCAAAGGATAATCAATCTATGTTGTTTTCCTATAAGACAGCTCGAACAAAATGGCTTTTTATTATCAATAAATTCAAATTTGTTAACTTTCAATAAATTTCTGATTTGGTCAAATTTTGTATAAGCCATTCTAATGTGCCACTCAATAATGTCATCTATTTCATCGCATTGAAACAAGGTAGCTAAATTTTCATCTTTTGGATAAGTTTTAAAAAACATCATAAAGAGCTTACCTTTTCTATCAGCAATAGCCTTAACTTTTCCAGCCTTGTCAATAAATTTACATATATCCTTATCTGAAGTCATTGAGAATCCCTTATTGAGGGCACAACCTGCTGAAAATAGGTTTATTTTCAGCGTTTGACAATATTGTTTCTATAATATTTTTAACCATTCAAAGCCCGTTTAAACGAATTTTTCCAATAGTCCCTTTACTTCTAGTGTTTCCCAATTTCCAACTTTGACCTGTTTTTCACTCGTTGTCTTCATTAGTTCTTCAAAAAGCTCTATATTCCAGCACATATGTAACAGTAATTAGCTTCTTCATTTGAAGTGATTCCTATATAAAGGAATTTGTTTCGTTTTTCTTATTTTCATCATTATTTGTTTTATTCTTATTTTCTTGCCCTTTAATTTTCTCAAAATAACAAGCCTGTACGTCATGACTAATATTTTTGAAAAATGTAAATTTCTTCAGTTTATTTCTTGGGTCAGTTTATTTTGAAAGCAATGCTTTGCAAAATGACCTGGCTTTCGGCAAATATAACATTTTAATTTTTTCTTTTATAAGTTTCCTTTTGCTGCCAGTGCTGTAGTCCTAAGTTCAAGTGCAGTGGGTTTGTTCTCTCTTCTCCAAGAAATAGTCTAGAGGTTAATTCATCAAGACTTTATTTATCAGCTGGGACTGATTCCCAGGCTGATCTGAAGTGTTTGTACTGTTCTGGTAATGACATGAGAATTTTAGTTGTTATCATTTTGTCTGATATCTCTTCTCCTGCTTGTTTTAGTGTGGATTTAATTTCATGTAGTTGGAAACTGTTTCTCCAAGTTCCATGCATTGAGAAAACCTTCTGTTGCAGCAAATGCACACTGAGGTACAGCAGATTCTTTATCGTATACAGATTTTAATTTGGAGCACATTTTTTTGAATGATTCACACGATAGTAAATGGGTTAGAGGTATACTCTCTCTATTCTTGTGACAATCAATTCCTGGGCCTTTGCGTCGTCTTTAATCAATTTGTGTATGGCGTCATCCCCTGTAGTGGGTCTTATTCTATCCCCTGTAACGACGGCAAACCATTCACTTCCTTTTAGCATGACACTTGTTTGGAATTTCCAAACCACCCTGTTTTCCCCATTCAACTTTAGCGCAGCCACACTTGACTGTTGATCCATTTTTTCCTAAATAGGTACTCCTCACTCACCACAAGAAACCACAAAGCAAGAAAAAACAGCTTCTATTTATTTTTCACACTACACTGCTCTGGGCCCATAACCTGTTACGGGGTGGAATAATTCGACTCAGCTCGCTGTTATTTCTTGTATTATTATTCGTTTATTATAACTTATTTGAACAAAAGTACAAAATCTTAGGTTACAAGAAAATTGTGCAACCAACTTATTTGACTGACAAGATAACGACTGACATTTTGACAATCTTTGACGTACTGACCTAAATTTGCACTGCGGTGTTGCCGGTTCATAACAACATAGGATTATCAGCAAAATAATATCATTGTTCTATTTATTAGGAAATCCCATGACCTGTCAAACGAAATTATTCATTATGGAAGTTCAGGTTAGACACCGTATTGTTTACATAGGTTACTGATAAAAATCAATGAAAAATGACTTATTTTGTCTCATTCTGGATATTTAGGTTTGACATTGGCATTGTCATGTTTGGTATCTACAACAATAAGGGCCAGAACACAAATGCTTTTTTTGTGAACGTCACCACGATTTGACCTGAACGGCCATATTAAATCACGTGATCTGGATGGCCTAATTGCAACAATGTTTAATAAAAAAATAAATATTTCGTTTGTGCCCTACTTTGCTAAGATCGTAGAAATGATTTTGATCCTAACTCATGCATAAAGTAGGTATCTTACCTGCCCTTGAATGCTTGCCCGAACTCCGCTCCGCGTCGTCGTTCGGGTCAACGACAGTCGCGTACGGGAAAGTATAACATTCTGCACTTGTGAGGATAATAACTACTTAAGGTTATCAAAAGTGACATTTGATAACTAATTTCTCCAGTTCTCCATCCTAGTCTAAGCTTCGACGACACAATAACAAGACCGATAAAACTTTTGAAGTTCATGCAGATAATTCGTTATATTATTTGAAATGCTCTTATCAAATCCAATCCATTGTAGTATCGTCAAAGGACAAAACATATCTCTTTGCCAAACAATTTGCATCCAATTCCATACGATGATGGAGCGCCACAGGTACTGCCAAGGCAAGCCCAAAAATTTGTGACAAAGAAGACTTTCAGAGCAGTCTACTGCCTACTTCCTTATTTCAAGCGAAACACAAGGCCTGCCAAAGTTACCCCAATCTTCTCAATTACCTTTCAATATTTTCAATTCAAATTTCCAGCATTTACAGCCTCATTGATGCTCGTTACAATGAAATTTTTCTTTTTGTTTATCGGCGAAGGAAGGTTTTAGAATTATTGTCAGATATGTCCCTCATTCTGCCAAAGTACCCCGTTTTACGGAACACTTTTCAAATATATTTCTATTTTTTTTTTTCTCTGGTAAAGTTCATAACCAGGAAATGAGTTACGTTTTCTTTTCAGAATTTTAACTATGACTACGTTTATTTCACGCATTGTATCTGGATTCTAAGTGGATTGGATGGGGATTAATAACTCTGAAATAAACACCAAGGATTAGAGAATTTATTCGGGTCGGAGTACTTAATCCAATCCTCCAAATTTATAGGATTGGATTTTAAATTGGTTACCTATCTCAAATGTAAAATAAACACCTTGAATCTCGGATTTAATGAGTTTGTTGCTAACTTCAAGAAAAAACCTGAATAGTGTATTAGCTGATTGCCTTTAATGAAGTTAGACACAAACTACTCAAAGCAATTTGCGCTTGCGCTTTAAACAAGGCTTGAGAAAGGATTTACACTAATCTTAATCCATTTAATACTTGTAAAATAAACGAATATGGATTAATAATCCTTAATCCACTTAGTATGCGGATACAACGCGGGAAATAAACGTAGTCATTACGTACTTACTGCTTAACTTTTTAATTCTATTATTAATATTTTAGTTAGTGTCTGAACTGGCCCAAAATGTATAACATTTGCAGATTATAAAAATAAATCCCGTAGATATACAATTTCCTACTCTACTAATGCACCTGATGCCCAGTCTGCATCTACAAACCCCTCAATAGTAACATCATTACATATCTGATTTTTTAAAAACTAAACCAAATTTTTTTATTCCTACCCTAAAAATATTTAAAAACCGTTTTCCAATAATACGCAGTATACTTATTATTAATTTGACTCAAAAAACTAGACTTTGCGAAAAACTGTCAGGCCTTGTAATACCTACTGCCAAATACATCAGGCTACCAATTGCCTGTTAATATGGAATGTCTCCATTAGAAATGTCTGCAAACCTGCAAACTTATATCTAAATTTGCTTTTAATGATGTGGACAAGTGGATGGCATTACAAGTATTCGTATTGAACCTTTCGAGAATCGTGTTTGCAACATTACAAATACCAGCGTTGAATCGGGCATTCTCAAAAAACCCCAACCGTTTCCATACATAATGACAGCCCTGTATATAATGTATTACCTATGTATGCATATTTAATACCTACCTCCTTTTCAGGTTTATTTAGATTTTTGGATGCCTCACAACTGTTCTTTTTAATACCCTATTACGATAAGTGGAAGCTTGGTGTTAATGGTCAAAAAACGGAAATGATATGTTTCCACAAGAAACATACCAATAGCACCATGCCCACCCCACTTATCGTAAACAACATCCCAGTGACTCTATCCCCAAAAGCCAGATACCTCGGCATCATATTCGATCAGAGAATAAAATTCCATCACCACGTCTCCCACGCTTTGGCTCGCACCTTCAGTGCGCAGCAAAAACTCTACCCCCTCATCGGCCCTAATTCTTCCTTATCACCTGAGAACAAATTGTTAATTTACAAACAGGTCATAAGACCAATGCTGACCTATCCCTAATAACACCGATCTCCCAGAAACATCCTATTTATGTACCATTAAGGTCCTTATGTTTCCGACATAAATGGTACATCGCTGCGATGTTTGTAATGTAACATCTCTAGGATGATTGTCCTGAAATGTTTTAGAAACATCCTTTCGTAAATATCTATCGACAAAAAGATTTTTTGTTCTCAAAATTAGATACTTATTACAGCTAAAAAATGGCTAACATTATTTTACAAAACTAGGTAGGACCTCAGACCGGTAGGACCCAGTATTAAATTTGCCAATTTTGTGTGATTTCTGAAAATGTCTCTATCACACACACAAACTAATTTCAAATTCCATAATATACCTGTAATGTATATAGATAATAAGGAACTTAATATTAATTTTGTATTGTAACAACAGCAATATTTAATTTTTCATTCTACTTACAACTTGGAATAAAATAAAATATGTATTGATAAAAGTCTTCTCTCTTTTCAACTTTCAAACATCGTGAATATTCGTGAAGCCGAAGTGTATGGCGCAGGCGCGTGCTCAGGCATTTGTACTTGTACCGGTCAGGACAGGAGGGCACGCCACCACGTCGGGTCGGCGCCGCAGCCAGCGCAGACGGGCAGAATCAGTCGAACGGGTCGTCCTGTGCGCTACGCTTGTGTTGTTGGGCGGAATTTTATTTCGTAATGGCGTCGTGCTGTGTGGAGGATTTGTCAATTTGTGGTTTTTCGCTACACCTAGTTGTGCCATTTTGTGTTCGAAAGGATCTCTGCGACCTACCAGTGCTTATTAGTTGGTGAGAAAGATTATTTGTTGAAAGATAACGTCGCATAACTATCAATTGCTTAGTTTATTTAATTTCAATATGGCGTCGGTTAGGAAATTTCTAACTTTTCTGATAAATAGCCCCTAGAAACCCGAACTTCATTCTTCATTAGGTAAGAGAAAATAACCAATAATTATTTTTTGTTTTCATAGTTGATTACATTCTAGGTGTGCAAGTTGAATTGTACTTCAAGAACTTTGGATTTTGGTTCTGTGGTTGTTTTGGTTAGATAATGGTACCTTTATGAAATTGGAGCACCAACAAAAAAAGAAAACGCCGAACTCCCCTACTACAACATGCTGCCACTGCCAAACTATGGTTTTCGATGACATGACGGGTCATAAATACTACATTATTTAGGCAAAATTGTCCGTCGATTATTATTAGTTGATAGATAATCAATATAAGTATACATGTACCTTATTTTTTCAATAAAAAATGTTATTGGAAACTGATGTGCCTACTTAATTTTATAATTTTCAATTTTTGTTTTTTTTTTTGGAAAAAGTTCTGACTTCCAGAAAATAGAACGAAAATTGAAAATTATTGAATTAGGTAATTTTTAATCCATAATCCTAAAATTCATTCACCTATTAAAGTCATACTAGAAACATATAGAGGATGTTTCTTACACCTGCCCCGGATGTATTAGGTACATCCCGCGTCATCTTAGAAACATCCCTGAGAGATGTTTATAGGACATCGCAAATGATGACACGGCTGTTGCCTGCAACATCCCAGGGATGTCCCCAGGAAAATAGGGACCTCCCAGGGACGTCTTCATTATCCCTGATGGATGTTTCTGGAATGTTTCTGCGATGTTACTGTGTTATTAGGGATGGGGCCCCTGTCTGGAACATCATATCCACAACACAAAGGAACCGACTGCAAAGGTTCCAAAATCGCATCCTGAGGGAAGTCCTGTCGGAATCTAGGTACGCCAGGATAAGGGATATGCATGTGCAAGCATCCATTCCCTATATCTCTTACTACCTGGACGACGTCAGCGACAAATTCTACAGAGAAGGAATCAATGGATCCCCCATCACACGCAGCCTAACTGCCATGAGATATGATCCAGACAACCCCATAGTTCACGGACCCCGGACTCCCATACAAGAATTGACCTCTCTATTTTGAACCCCCATGAACACCTTCCACATCCCAAAACCTGCTAACCACACTCCAATTAAATTAAAAACCCATCCAATGCACAGCTAAAATCCAAACGACGAGACAAAATTAGACAAGAAAATTTGGCGATAATGCCAACAGCCAAGTCTAAAGCAGGAGACTGGCAATTCTGACAATGGTCTAATTTCAATCTTCAGTTATACGGATAATACCAAGTTGATTTAGTGTGTATTTAACTCCTCTATCGCTAACTATGAGGAAATGAACTTGTCTAATTAACCATCAATCACCGCCATTTCGACCAACAAATCAAGGCTCAAATAGCCCAATTTAGCTGCAAACATGCATATCCCAATCCCGGTAAATTCTTGCACCCAATCCCTCCAACCCTCATTCTCTGACATCCCAAACAATCCACATCACCTGCACCAAAACCATTACCTAGAGGCTCCTCAGGACTGGTCAGGGTGCAGGGTTTAAATCAAAATCAATCAAATCAAATAACGCTTTATTGTCTAAAGAAAAAACTCATTGACAAAGCCTAAAAAATATAAATTTAACCCTAAATTCTAAATTTTAGCAATACGCAATACAAAATAAATTATAGACACATAACTTAGGGCTAGTCAATTGTTCAAATATACCACAAATACTATTTCGATTAGATAAAATTAAGTTGAAATACAAAAATTTACACAAAACAGAAATACTTTTTTAAAATCTTAATATAATAGTTAAACAAAACAAACAGTAAAAATTAATAGAAGATCAACGACTAAAAAACATCCTGATAGAACTCTTCTAAACTACAGTATGCCTTCAATGTTAGAACGGACTTTACACATTTTACAAAACTCTTGAGATCATGGAGACCCTTCCACTCATCCGGCAAATGATTGTATATCTTTGAACTTTCATACATTAAAGAGTTTTTGGTAAAACCACTCCTGGGTATTGGTAATGGTAAATTATGTCCATAACGTGTGTTGTGGATGTTGGGATTTATAAAATTTCTATATTTTTTGTGCACCAAGGAGACAGTCTCCAAAATAAAAATACATGGCAATGTAAGGGTTTCTTCCTGAACAAACAATGGCCTACAATGGTCCCTAGCCTTCAATTTGCATAAGTACCTAAGCGCCATCTTCTGTAGGAGAATTAAAAAGTTGTTTGTTACAAAAACCCCAAAATGCAATCCCATGTCTCAAATGAGACTCAACAAGTGAATAATATACCGACTTAGCCATGAGTGACCCCAGCTGCCCCGTGACAATACGAACAGCAAAGCAACCAGATGCCATTTTCTTGTTTAGACACAATATATGCTCTTTAAATTTTAAATCCGAGTCTATGTGCAAGCCCAGAAACCTGCAGCTAGCCTTATTTGCCACGAAATAATTGTCCACATTCAGATCATCCAAAATAAACCTAAAAGAAATAGCACTAGTTTTATTTAAATTGAAACAAAGTAAATTTGCGTCGCAACACTCCTTCACACGTCGTAGGTCTTCAATTATAATATCTTTCAATAAACTAGCATCTTCATCAAGCCACAAAATGGTCGTATCATCCGCAAAAATGGTAATACGGCCTCGAATATCTAGTCTAGCCAAGTCATTCAAGTACAATAGAAAAAGAACTGGGCCAAGGGTTGTAGAACCCCTTTCATCCGTACCCGCGCTCACGCGCACACATCCTCAAAGCTCACTTAACTGTTTGTGAGACTGCGTCCAGTGGACCAAACCGCCCAAAGGGCACAACTTTTTTGTTTTTGCTTTTTACATTAAAATTAATGATAAGCGGGGTTTTTCGATGCTTTTCCCCGCAGAAGGGCGCTGGCGCTCTGCAACCCATCTGAGCAAACCACCCACACCCTCAGACAGACCACTAGTGACCCAGTGCGCGCCATCCGTGGTATTCACCATCGACTCCAGGGTCATAAAATCGACACTAAAGGGCAACCAGGAAGGGGCTCGATTGGTCAACAACATCAACCGGGGCTAAAGATCGCGCACTGCACGCTAGGCGTGCAAGTGTGCGCAGCGTGCTGCGTCACGCTGGAGTTTTAGCTTTAAGTAGTCTCTGTCCTAGGTTAAGTAATTGTTGTAAATATTTTTAGTTAAGGGGCCCCAGCCCGGTAGCTATAAGTGTTTATTGTACAAATTGAATGTTTAAATAAAGAGATTTTGAGTTTGAGTTTGAGAACTTGTTCTTCTCCTTCCAGCTGCGAACACGTCAATTGGATTCTTCTACTGATTTATTTTGGTCGGTCTTGATGTTATGCACTAAGTAAACATAAATTTCGAAATTTTCTACGAGCACACCATCTAGACGAATTCTGACATCATATGAATGAAGACATGATTTTTGTTTTTCCAAAGTTCATAGAAAGACCTACTTGGACTTTTAGTATAGTCAACATCTATTGCAGTTCTTCTGTGTCATGACTAAATGATTACAATATCATCCGTAAAGCAAAGGTGGTTTAGATATTATTGGCCATCTATTTTATTAGGTACAATGTTGTTATGTAGGTACATTGTTGTCCCAGTTCAATATTTTGAAGACATCGCAACGTAAGAGCAAAGAGTTTGGGGAACATGGTATTAGAGCCATCAACTTCTTTATTCACTGCTATAATCCTATCCATTCATAGATCTTGTTGGTGATCTTTTGTCGTATATTATTTTTTATTAAATTTTTCTTGACTAGCTCCATTCTTGCATTGATGACTTTAAAGATTGCTCTACCAAATCAAAGGCTGTAGTCGACGAAAGCTATGTAGGGAGTTTGTATTCCGTGTATTAAAGTATCAAAGATCGTATTGACTGTATGTCGGAAAGCAGCTTGTTTCGGTGGTTGATACTTGCCGAAATTGTACAGTATTTCATTGGTGAGTAGTTGTTAGTTTATTTGAAATAGTAGGATCCGAGGTAGGATCACTTCCGCATTTTGCCACGTTTCGGGATTTGCTATTTTATTGGATTTTGTAGTAGATGTTCTTCCTAACTTTATTATTTCAACTGTGATACCGACTTCTCCCGAGACTTTTTAGCCCTTTAAACAGGACAACTTTCATCTTTTCTGTGGAAATGTCTGGCAATTCTACACACCCAACATTCATGATGTTTCCATCACCTATGCCGACAAAAGTAGATTCTTTTTTGAATAGAGTTCTGTGTATAAGGACTTTGCCAACTGTATCATATTTTAATTCATTTCAATCACCGTTGTCACGATTTCTGTATTGTAGTAGCTTATAGAACTAAAATTAAACTAATAAGTTTACAGAATGAGTTTCTTTTTTCAAAAACTAATTCGCTTTAAATTGAAGTCATAAAAAGACTATAAAAGCTTAATTGCGCCTTATTACTAATATTACCATATTTTCATTAAATAAATGCAGGTAGCCACAAATAAAAACCGCTATAATATCAGAATATCAGAATCAATTTTCACTAACAGTAAACTTCTGTATAGAAAATAATACCCTTACGCTTACGTATGACAAAAATACCACCAGGAAATGGAAATTATAAGTACATTTGCTGAAAGTTGATTTGTTTTTTTGTTTGACTATAGGGATAGATTGGCTTAACGTTTCACTCATACACTATATCTTATAGGCAATTTTATATTTCTGTCAGAGATTCTATATATAACTGGTTAACGAAGGTTTATTTTTAGTGCGTTGAATCTAAGAATACAGAATTACTTCTACGTCAGAAAAAGCATAATACTATTCCAAAGATAGGTACCTACTTTATTTTATTTATCTGCTGAATGAAACGCTAATCTCATCGGATGATTCCATTCGTAATATACCTAAAAACCAAGTAAATCCCCTTTATTCTGGAAATAAAATTATTTTCCGAATTTGCGAAAAACCTCAGGAAAACATTTTCCCTGATTGAGCAGCAAAATTTTACGATTTTCTTATCGAAACCGCTTATTGATACTACTATTCCCAAAATTTTATTAGAAAAGTTATTGGGACAATAAGGGAGTTTTTGTACTTATGAAATACAATAAAATCGACCGTATAAGGATTGGGCCATTATATGATCAACTGTTTTATGATCCCTTTGTTTTCCTCGATGTCCAGCCGGTTTTGTGATATACGAAAGGGACGCTACCCTAAAGGGCGGTGGCATAAAGATGTTTAGGATGGTACGTGACTTGATTTTTCATTTTATTCTTTCAGCAGTTATATGTTTGAATTTTGTTTGGTTATTTGAAGGATACTCACCTATATTAGAAATAGGCGTATTGAATGAGCATAGAAGTAATACGTTTTTAAATTGATCGCAATTTATTTGTTTCTTTATCCGATAACTTCTCCCAGCAAAGAGAAAAACATAAAACATTTCATTCATTTATTATAATGGTATTGAACCGGAAACATTTTTCACAAATAAGTAACGATACCTACAATGTCATCATGTGATTAATTATAATAATATAAACGTGGTTTCATAGAAAAGCTTTGCATTTCGTAACCCCTTTTGTTAATGAATTAACAAGAGGCCCATAATATGCTTGGTTTGCTCAGCGAATAATTATTAGGGGGGGGGGGGGGGGGGGGTGGATAGTGTAATAAGTACAGAATGGCGAGGACGCCACTGAATTAAAAAAAAAAAAAACTTAAATTACATAAAATATGGAAGGGTGAAAATTCAGAAACACACCTAAAAAAAAATAATCTACAGACGGAATTGATAACTCTGAAAAGGAAATAAATAAGGCACATAACTCAACCAAATCTTGACAAAGGTAAACCAATAAAACAATTAAGTTAGTTTCAAATTAAATTAGCGTATATTTCACAGTGAGGTCAAAAAAACCACGAATTAAATAATGTCAAAGTATAACATCAATTGCTGGCAAAACCCTTTGAATAAAATCAATAAAAAGAGGTTAACTCTCAATCAGCAGTTTCATCAAATTCATAAAAAAAAAATAATAATATTTCAATGTACCTCAATATACTTGCCATATAAATTCATTAACAGTCGCTAGCCATATCATTATCATGAAATGCAAATAAATATAAAAGATTTTAGTTTCCAGAAAAATAATTTAGAAAAAAATGAATGATCGAAAAATTGTATTGATAAAAATGGGCAGCTCTTGTCTAAAAAACAAATTCAATAAAATCAACTTGTACCTGTAAGAAATCGAAAGTTGGGTTAAATAACAGGTAAATGGTCTGGAGATATAATAGAAATCTTCAAATATATAAGTTATAGAACCCAGGGTTGATCAATTTTCGACAAGCTAGGTTCTTCCCTGATAATTTTAAATTTGAAGCGTTTTGTCCAACCTTGACTTCTGTTCCGATTACTGATAGATTATTATTGATAAAATATAAGTACATTATTTAAATATAACGGTATTAAAAGTTAAACAAAGTTCACTCCGGTGTCAAGGAAGCGAAAATGAAATCTCAAATATCCAAAGGTAATGTCAATAAAAAATCAATCAATTATGGTACCTAATTGATTATAAAGTAGATTTCATAAAGAAGGTAATAAAGGTTACAAATTTTAATAAAACTCCTTACAAGCCTCCATTTCAACAAAAGGTGGATTACTGTAGCCATCCAGCCATGCATTTTCTGTCACTAGACGAGGGAAGTTGCACATGGAAGATTCTAGCCTTGAATCTAGGTAGATAGAGGCTAGAAGTTCTCAGTTGTCGTCAAATAGGAGGTACAGGAGTCCACGTGAGGGACTAGAGAGCTCTATGCCCACGCTGCACGGAAACGGTGATCTTAACGGCACTCCGGAAAAAAGACGGCTCCCCGGTAAAAAACAGCTCTGCGGTAAAAGAACAGCTCCCCGGTAAAACCCTAATGAATAGAGACATTCCATGAACAACCATCACTTTAAAAATTAAATTAAAAAGGACTTACCACAAGGGGATTCGAAATTCGAACTCAAATAAAACGGTAATCACGAGACTTTTAATTTAAATTTTTTCGGTAATCAATGAATTATTGCCTTACGCAATTTTATTTCGCCAAAATATTGCCTGACGGCCGATAAGGTACTTTTTCCACGAGAACGGTAATGGATATTATATTTCACTTAGGAAGATGGCTGCCCGCTCCGGCCACAGTCGACCTTTCAGGGTAACGGCAAGATTAAAAAAGGGACCCAGTAAACGACAAGCTGAACAAGCAGAGCTTTCTTTCAAAATAGCTAACGGAAAGTATTGGTACTAAACCAGTACTTCAAATTTAAAAAAACTCGTGCCCTCTGATTTAATAATTTAATACACAAAAATTAACACATCACTTACATTTTCATCATTTTTTGCGTATTTTGTACTTTTATAAAACACCTCGTATAATTTTAGTTTAGTACTATGTTAAAGATGATAACTACAAAAAAAAACGGAATGTTTTCTAATGGTATCAATTTATTTACAACAAAAACCGCAAAAACCTACGAAAGGTACAATAAAGACAAATTTCTACACAATAAGTTTGGTCAAGTTTAGCTGATTATTATTGTGAAAAGTGTTTTGGTGCGCCATTTTATTTTTTGATCATCTTAAAGGGGGTGTGCGCCAAAAAAACAACTTCATCTCAAAAAAAAGAGAAAAAAAATCTAAGAATAACAGTGAAATCCGCACCCCTCTATGACAAATAATACCGCAGATATGGCTCTATGAAGGTACCGCATCTTACCCTATGACGTCACGAAAGCTCAAGCGACGCACGAGAAAGTGGATTTAATTAAATTTACATAATGTTTTTCCTGTTACCTGCAATAATCTAAACAAAACCACTCACGCGTGCCGGGCACAATCAAATTAACAATGTAGAGCGCCGCTGGACGAAGTTTTCGTGACGTCACGAGAGCGTCGTCCACACTTTAAAGCGGTATATCTCAGCGATGGTTTATCGTAGAATAACGAGGTTTGAACAGTTATTCTTAGATTTTTTTACACTTAAACTTTAATTTTTGGCGCACACCCCCTTTAATTATGGATGAAAATCAACGTTTAACACGTAATTTGAGTGAAGTGGAGGCCGTAAGGGCAATTACCCTGATTGAGGAAGGAAGGAGTCAACGATATGTGGCTAACCTGTTGGGTACTAATCAGAGTACAATCTCGAGAGTATTAGCGCGTCACAGAGAAACTGGACAATACTCTCGAAGACCAGGACAGGGACGGCGAAGAGTAACAACCGCTAGGGATGACGATTTTTTAAGGTTAACTGCATTGAGAACCCGACATTGCACTGCGCGACTTCTTCAAAACGAATTGCTAGCAGCTCGAAATACCCATATCTGTCTACAAACAGTAAGAAATCGTTTGAGGGAGTACGATATCAGAGCCAGAGTTCCAGCTACGGGCCCCCGCCTCACTAGGGAACATTGCGTTGCCAGATTAGAGTTCGCTAGGGAACACGTTGACTGGGGTATGGTGGACTGGTCGAACGTTCTTTTTTCTGACGAGTCCAGATTCTGCTTATATACCTCAGATCGGCGTATGCCAGTTTATAGAAGACCTGGGGAGCGCCATATGCAGTGCAACTTTCGAGGAACCGAAAGTTTTGGTGGCGGATCAAATTATGATATGGGGTGGAATTTCATACCATGGGCGTACAGAGCTTGTCGCGGTAAATGGAGGAAGAATGACGGTTGATCGGTACATAAGGAACATTTTACAAGAGTACGTTGTACCTTATGGTCCATTTCTAGGTGAAAATTTTGTGTTTATGCACGATAATGCGCGCCCACACGCTGCTAGGATCGTGACAGAATACCTCCAAGACGTCAATATTGTCACCCTAAACTGGCCAGCACGAAGTCCGGACCTAAATCCGTTCGAGCAAATGTGGGACCACCTTGGATGGACCTTACAGCAGCGTCGCAATCCATTCTGAACCATTCATGAACTTCAAAATGAGCTGACTCTAATTTGGGATGGTCTGGAGCAGCAATACGTCCAGAATTTGTTCCAAAGTATGCCGCGACGTATGGAAGCTGTGATAAGAGCTCGAGGAGGACACACAAGATACTAAAAAGCCAATTGTTTGCTTGTCAATTCCCTTTACGTATTGTTTCTACTCCAAATTAATTTGATACAACTTCTACAAATATTCCCATAATTTTACTTTTCTTGCATCCTTTCAACTTCAATGTCTTAATAACGTAAACTCCATTAACTATTTTTTTTCATTAAAATATTTTAAAAAAAAATCTATTTTTGTGTGTGATGCGTTAATTTTTGTGGGGTGTTTAATTGCTAATATTATAAGTAGCAGGAACCCTTTTTTCAATGCTTGTCACCAGACTGTCAACATTTAAAGATAATATAAAATTGAACTTGAAAGAAAAAGGAACAAGACATTTGCGATGTTACAATTTTTTTAGATGTAGCTCTCTATCCGATTACCTTCCTAATGAATGTTTTTAATTTAAAGGAATATCGATTTTCCGAGTATAAAATCTCTAATTCAGAAGGGTAAATCGTTCCCGGTAGGGCTTTTTATTTTGTCGACCAAACAGAAAAAAATCGCGCTGAAAAATTAAGACAACCGAAACGGTCATTTAAATCCGGAGCAAAACACAGTTAATTAAAGGAAAACCCTTAAAAAGCTAAGCAATCAGCTAACCGAAAAAATTAGATTAGGTTTGGGACTTATTTATTCGACAATTAACGTAAAGATCCGTCCCCGAGGGCCGATCAAGGCTAAAAAACATGGTCCTTCCGTACACGCGAGCCGCAGATAATTGAAGTGACATCCCTGGCCACTTAAAAGCGTCCCTGTTCCCGATCGGGACAGGATGACCGTTGTTATAGGGGATATATCATTGGCGTAGTTTTTTGTGAAATTCAAAATATATTCTTATTAGCAAAACCCCGTTAAACCGCCCATCATTGAACTAAGAATGCTTCAGCTTCTGATGTTGGTTTATCTCACTTCAGACACCCTTGCTTATTTAGGTAAATGAAATCCTCTGTCATATTCCACTTTGTATCTATACAATGTTACATTGCAAATGTCACTTGCTTTTTTTAATATAAATAATTTTTAGATTTTATAATTATATATAAATTATTCAGCCATATGGCGTCATCTATTGCCGGCTGAATGTATTATTTTATCGGCGACCTCGAGAAGGGAGTAGGCGTTTTCTTCTGTACTACCTATAGATCTACTCGACCCCAGTACTTCGTTGCTCTTTAACCTCGTTAATAGTTTTCGAACGTAGTAGTTTTTACATAGCTGAGGGTCCTCAGGTTGATAGTGTTTTCCTTCAAAACTGTCAAGTGATTTCTATTTATTCTGGAAGAAAAAATTGAATAGGCCCTTTTCTACTCTTGCCGTTGCCTTGAAAAGGTCCGAGTGTGGCCTAGAGGGTTAGTCACCTTCCTCAAGTCACAAGTCTCGTGGAAAAAGTACCTTATCGGCCTTCAGGCATTACCCTATCTTAGCGACATGAAATTGTGTAAGGCAGTTATTTATTGATTACCGGAAAAATTTAATCAAAAAGTGTCGCGATTACCGTTTTATTTAAGATTGAATTTCGGAACCCTTATAGGTTCTACCGTGGGCCTATTTTTACCGGGGACCTGTATTTTCCGAGAAGCTGTTTTTATCAAGGTAGGTATCCATTTTCAACAAGCCCCATCTGTGGGCATAGAGCTCTTGAGTCTGTCATCTTCCACGTGTCGATTCCTGTACCTCTATAGTTCGCCTTACGAGTCTAGCACTACGAAGTCTGAAGGACAAGGGGGAATAACGCCATTCATTTCGAGCTTATGCTGCCTGTCATAGGCGTCATAGCGTTTTTAAATATTACTTTTCCCTTATAAATGTAGGTGTGTAACAAATAAATATTAAGGTATTTTCTATTGGAAGTCAAATAGGCAATATTGCAATTTTTTTATCCGCATTCTTTCCATAGTGCTAGACTCGTAAGGCGAACTTTACCTTTGACGAAGAAAACTGAACTTCTAGCCTCTATATTCCAGGCTAGAATCTACGACTTCCAGTGCAACTTCCCTCATCCAGTGACCAAAGACTAGATAGCTACCAACTACCGTAATCTACCTTTTTGTTGGAATTGAGGCTTGTATAAAATTTCAATTATAACTTACTATCTTTTTCAATGAAATCTATTTTATTATCAATTAACATACTTGATTGAATTTTTACCGACATCACTTAAATTCTAAAGTTTCAATTTCATTCGTTATTCTTGACACTTTAGTGAAGTTTAAATATTTTTTTCGATTTTTGATTTGCCGTATTCACTATAGATTTTTTTTTACCTAACTTTTAGTACCGTCATAATTGTACCTACCTATCTTTTATCTTTTACTAATCATAATCATTAATCCGAACTGAGGTCAAGGTTGGACAGCATGCTCTGGATTTAAACTTATGGAGTAAGTACCTATAACAACAAACATTGATCAATTTTTAACCTTGGGACCTACGACTTGTATATTTGAGGATTTCTATCAAATCTCCAGACCATTTATTCCACCAAAGGGTTAAGGCAAATCCGATAGTTGTGTAGAAACCAATATAACAATGAAGAGAATACTCTAGACAAAGTGGAAATCAAAAGAGCTATCAAGACAAAAGAACAAAGAACAATAACATTGAAAATAGGCCCCCGTAAATTTGAACCAAATTTCAAAATTTTAAAGGTATCATCATTGCCAAAAAAAATTTGAAATATAAAGAAGATCGTATGTCTGTGCTAGCAGATATAAGCTTGTCAAAGTACGTAGGTTCTGCTATGCTACGCATAGGGAATATACGAGGATTCCGAGGAAATATCCCTACGTAGATTTTCTTAAATATCTCGAAAAATACTAATCCGATTTTGACGTTTTTGGGGTCGTTTGGTAGGTAAAGTCTGTTTTTTTTTAAAGATAATTCCCCAAGTCAAAAATTTAGTAACTTGGTTGGCAACACAAGCCTTTTCTACATAAAAAATTTGAAAGCATTGACAATTTTACATTGTATTGCCAATCTAATGTCATTTTGACTTTTATCTGCAAAAAAAAAACACACATTTTAAGCAAACCCCAAAAACGTCAAAGTTGGATTAGTATTTTTCAAGATATTCAAGAAAATTGAGGAAACATTATTTCTTCAAATCTTAAGTTCTTAAAACGTTTATTAAAGAAAAGCAAATGTGTCAACCATGTGTGCGCTGTGAAATTTATGGGAACGGGGGCGTGCCACAAGAAAAGTACCGAAGGCTGGAGAAGAAAATGAGAGACTAGAGAACAAGTGTCCGCCACTGTTCATTTTTCAATTTTTATTTTCTAATAAACTGATTGTTCAATGCAATTTGTGATTAGTTTGTTTGTCATAAGGAGTATTCACAAGTCAATTGAGAAAATGTTATTTTGTTTTTCCAGTTTTTGAGTCCAATTTATAACATATGCATTGTTCATGTATTTAACAAAAATCGTTTCATGCTGTGAACAACGCAGATAAAAAAAGTAAATTAAAACCTAGGAAATTATGTGCTGTCTTTTGTGCTGGAATTTTAATTTTTGGTATTCAGAACGTGCATTAGGGCCTTGTTGAGTCTACTAATACTTTGCTTCCCTGACGAGCGAATATCCTAGCAAACAAGTTGAAATAATCAATCTAGAGATATTGGCTCAAAATAACAACTATAGCTGAGTAGCCTCCCGTACGGGACCTGAGTACCTGCTGGCAGACTGGCTAACTAACCAAAATTTCTCCAGTATTGAAACTAGGTTGTGTTGATTGAATGTAGTGTGTGGAATTGAAATTTTAGCACAAGGACATGGACCCTACCTAATTTAAACTTCCATTGAATTATTGACTCACAATTATTATTAAAATGACAAAGTATGTTTTGATTTTTGAGGAATTCAGATCGAGGGTTTCTCTGCCGTGCTCTTTCCTCTCTTTCCTCTCATGTCCAGTAAGTAAAATTGAGTGGGTTTCCACAACGTAGGTCCTATTTATTTTCCATTTCGTTTTCCAGAAGATTTGTTAAAAGAAGGGATAATGAAAATTCACACCATTCAATCTTGCTGAACGAACCCGGATATGTTATACTACAAAATCTACGTAGGGATATTTTCTATGCATGGCATAGCAGGACCTACGTACTTTAACAAGCTATATCTGCTATAACAGACGATCCTCTCTATATTTTAATTTTTTTTGCAATGATGATACCTTTAAAATATTGAAATTTGGTTGAAATTCATGGGGGCCTATTTTCAATGTTGATCGTGCCTTTTTCATTATCAGAAATAGTAAACATGCAGACTAAAAAACTTCAATGTGACTAGCCTCGATGAAATCTTAGCGAAAATTTCAAAGGAAGTGTAAAGAGGTCATTATTCTCAGGCCCAGTTGTACAATCTTGGTCCAAAACAGAGTTCAGCTGAACTCGACTGGTATTTTAAATGGGAAAGCTCAAGTACCAGTCGAGTTCAGTTGAACTTTGTTTTGAACGTTGTGTTTTGAATCGAGATTATACAACTGGACCTTACTCTTCAAAGTCCTTTTAAATAAATTCCCTAAAAAACTGATACCTCACAGAAGGGGGACAATTGTATTACCAAGAACTCCGGTATATCTTTGTTATCCCAGATCTACAAATTCTCGAGGATTATGATGTACCGCCTAACTCAGATTTACCAATGATATTGTTCCAAACGGTGTTTCAAAGATACCAGCAGTGCGGCGTACCTGCAGGGCCCGCGGTGCGGGTGGGCCCCGGGATATTTGGGGCCCCCAAATTAAACAAGGTATTCTTCTCACACAAAATATTTTTCCTACAGCCGTGCGGAAAAATCGATTTTCCGCACTGATATGCGTGCGGAAAATGAGTTTTCCCGCACGGTGCGGTAAAACTTTTTTTTTTGACATATCAGTGCGGAAAAAGTTTTTCCGCACGGCTGTCAGTGCGGAAAAAATTTTACCGCACTGATATGTCAAAAAAAAAAAGAAAAATTTTACATTTTTTCGCCTGTAGGAAAAATATTGTACCTAACACTTGCGGAAAATATTTTTCCGCACGCGGCTGCCGTTCACCGAACTCGCTACGCGTCGTTCGGTGAACGGCAGCCGCGTGCGGAAAAATTCATTTTCCGCAAATAGCTATTTCCACTTATGTCAGTTCGAGTGTCAGCGTCATGTCTCAAACTCGTCTAATTTCGCAGCTAAGTTCTTTAGCTGTCATCTCAATAGAGCACGAAAGAGCTAAAGATGTAAATATTGATGAACTAGTAGATCATTATTTATCCAGTCGCTCTACTAGTCGACACAAAAAATGCTAGTCTCTACCACCAAAGTAATTAGAGAAAATGGTTTTATTACACTTTTCTCTATTATTTCTTAGTTTTGCTTGAACCAGAATTTGGTTATTATTGTTTTATTTTCACATTTTTTTTTTCATAGTTTTTAGGTCTGTTTTTTTTTACCAGAGTAGTACTTATTTTTTAATTCATGTTATGATCTTTGATAATTTTTTTTATGATATTTTTTGTTTACGTTTATTTTTACCGGAACTGTTCGGGGCCCCCAAGGAAAATGTCGCGGGAGGGGCCCCAAGAAACTCGGCACGCCCCTGGATACCAGTCATGATTGCATTTAGCTGGCCAAAGACTCAAAGAAGCTACAGCAGAGAAACTCAAAATGATGATAAACAACGAAAAAATAGAAAACATAGAACCAAACGACTACGAACGTAGTATATAACTTATAGTGAGAGTCCTTGCTGCAGATTCAACTACAGACACGATTCGGTGTTTTTGCACCTCGTCAGTGTAGTGTACCTATGATCCACACCAGAAATAGTCTATCAGATCAACAATTTTCGAATGATCTACAAAGTTTTCAGTCGTGTATGGTGTCCTGTGGTAGATAATGTTCGGATAGGGCCAAGAAGGGACACCAAACTGAACTAAATACCTCACAGTATTACGATAGAGACTATAATTACTTGTAGTGCTAAATTATATTTCAGCGCTGGGCCCCTCGAACAACTGATGCAGCCAGGAGCACGTAAGCACCAACCGATGTCCCCTAAAACCTATCCACAGTTCCTGCGCATCACGCCCTGTAACGCCAACAGCTTCTTACCCAAGAAAGATGGATCACGTTTCGGTTTCTTCTTCTTCACGCTCTCTTTCTTGAAGACAATTACATTTACATTGTACAGGAAGGAATCGACCGCAGTCCCAATCACTATGCATCCCCAGGAGAAGGTCAACATCTTGGTGTACATTCAACCAAACCAAATCCTAGTCGAGAGACACATAGAAGTCTTTTTTCTTGATGACGTTGCATTGGATGGCGACTTTAATCCAAAGCACCACCACTGGGGAAACCTACAAACTAACTTCAAACGCAGTATATAGACAATGGTTGCGGCAAGATACCTCTACATAATCTTGACTCCAAGCGTTATCACATTCATAGGCCGTTCAACCCAGCCAGACTTCTCTTTGTCTAAGGGATTCGATACTACCAGTGAAAAACGACTTGTCCAGTTCAGAAAATCTGCCAGTCATCGTTGAGCTAGGCAACCCTTTCTTGGGGAACGCTGATTGCAGAAACAAAACCTTCACGAACTGAAACATCTTCCAGCAGGAGTAAGAGAGAATAGCTCCGCCAATCTCACCAGAATGGCTGAAAAACTACCAACTGATATCCTCGGTGAGGCGTAAGCAACCAGAAGTTTTCCAGCCGGCAAATACATGAACTTCCCACAGGAAACTCTGATGCCTTAGAAAACGACGAGAAAACCGCATCCTGCATCGAGCCATTACCACAGGGATTCAGGAGAGGCCGATCGACTGTCAAATTCGAAGCGCCATAAACAATTTTTTTTTTAACAACTGAAGATGGGTCTATCTGTCTCCCTATCGTCTACAACAACGTTATCGGAAAGCACGACGCCTAAGCCGAATTCTCTCAAGCGCAGTTCTACACATATAGAGATCTGCATCCAAGAGTTGATAGACAGTCAACAGAGCTCACTAAGATGGCGTCAGATCCGGAAAATATCAAAAACATGGTTTTGGGCCACTTCCTTTTCAAGCGGGTCGTGGAGCTAACCAACATCGTGAACGGCATATTGTAACCCAACACTACCTGTCTTCGACAAACATCCAGGCCTCATCTCCAAAGGTCTAGTAGTAGAATAGCCAGATTCTATCACTCTCCTTATCCACTCATTTGTCACCAACCGAAGAGAGAAGGCAGCCGTTCCAGAACAGTCCGGATGATCGCCAAAGTTCCCATTTTCCCCTACACTGTTCAACATCTGCATTCACGACATTCCACTCCCACGTGGCCTAAGACCAAGACTGGTGCGCTAGCTCCGTTTGCCGATGACCTCTTTGTTACCAGAAGAGACAGGAGCCCCAGATTAATCACTCATCGACTCAACCAACGCTCTAGAGAAATGGATACAAGAGTGGAAACTCAAAATCAGCTCGATCAGGTGGTTTCTTAAGGCGAGACAGCTTCAAAACGAAAAAAAAAAAACACTTGGGATCACTTTTCCGATTATCTTCGAGAATAGCAAGCTAACCATCAGGAATAAATTGCTGCTTTAAAAGTTCATGCTGAGGATCATCCGCACCTACGGATTTCCGACGTGGTTCACTACAGAACAAGAATCAAGCGTCCTCCACATTGTCGTAAACGCACCTCGGTAAATGTGACGTAGGTACGCTATATTGACACGCTGAAATAGACATGCTACCCGAAAACATCAAGAAGATACATACCCCACATTTTTCGAAAGCCAGGAACTACACCGTCCGGGCCATACAAGGGAGTCTTGAACAAAGGAGAGAGGCCCCCACAGAGTCTCAAGTAATGACTAAGCATCATAAGAGGCCTATGCTGCATGAACGCTCTCTTTTGAACTTAGTACTTACTGAGTATTTCAAGCAGCGGGTAGTTACCCCAGCCAGTCCAGCAGCTGCGCCAGCGCTAGGACCAGAGCTTTGGCGCAGGCCCAGAACCAATACTTATTTCACTTTCTTAGGTTTAGTTTAGTTTTGAGCGAACTTGTCAACGCCATACTCAGTATGATCCATAGCAGTTCTTTTACTTCTATAGGGGAATAATTCAGTATGCCCTGATGGAGTCCCATCATAAAATATGTGGCTATGAATCACCTATTTATCCCCTATTTAATGGTATTCTCCCTACGTCCGCATTCCCAGATAGGTGAAAATGCAGCAAGTTGATTTCTGTTCATAAGGGTGGATCTAGATGATTCATAAAGAATTATAAGCCGATCACGTTCGAACTTGGTGATAGAGGACGCAAGGCGCCTTACGCGGGCCAAGCAACTGAGTGTCGGGATGCTAAGTCAGTATCTGTAATTGGTTCCGATGTCGATACTTGATACCTTGAATGGGAAAATGAATTTGTTCGTCGATTTTTAACTGACACTTTCCGTATGAGGAGCGAGGGGGTGTTTCATATGGCAAAAACAGGTGTGATGTCAGGTAACCATTGGCGTTCTAATGTAGGGAGCCACCAGCTAACATTCCGTCCGAGTATCAGATTAAAATCGACGGACAATATATGGAGCGATAAAAGCCTTTCACGCGACCTATTCCACTTACCGATCGGAAAGTGTTGAAGACTCTACTTGTTACGGCTGAAATTTCAAAGTATTCGAAGGCACTTTGCTTAGGTAAATCTTACTTGGCTATTTATATTTGATTTTGAATTTTCTTGGGGTTAAGTTCATTTCCTCAGCTTGACAGTCAATCCGAGTATTTTTCCTTTTTCATTGGCCCTTACAATGTACACCAGTGCCGGTTTGCGTAATAATCTTTGTATTGTTTGAATATTGATTAAATGGATTTCGTTTGTTGTTTACATATTTTGACGATCAGCTGTTCCGGGTCGATCGAGACGAGAGCGAAAGTGAATTTTTTTGTAAGAGTCGCCGAGTCCTTCCTGGTGGTGTCCTTATTAAATTGACGGCGTTCTTTTTCTATCTCGTTTAGTTAGACGTGGTGCGTATTTGGGTATGATTTTGCTTCGTATCTTGTCTTACTTATTGAGAGCGTATTTGGCTGTCTTGGTCGATTTGTTGTTCCATGTCACACATTATTTATTGTAAACCAAATCTCAATACCGAAATAGGTAACGCAAGTTTTCTATAGCTGTCCTTTTCTGTCCTATTGATTTGTTTGAAATGGGTTGTTTTCGGAGAGTTTATTCGCTTTGGAACTGGTATTTTTTTTTTGGGTTCTTGTTGGAAGGAAAGAAAGAAGGTTCTTCCTCTTTGGTACCGAATTTTCAACGAGTGAACTAGCTACTGTTCATTAATTCAAGAATTTGGAATTCTTATCCTAAAATGGAGATTTAATAATGTTCGGTTAGCAAACAGATCCCAGGGAATATTTGGAAGTTATTTTTGGTTTGGTTCCTGAGGATTATTGGCCGTTTTTGGCGATTTAGCTGGATGCTGGTTCCCACGCCATTTTACATCGGCAGCCATTATAAATTCGGTACCAATTTGCATAAATTTTGAGACCCTCTGTTTTGAGGTAAGTTTTGGTGTTCGACTAATTAGATTCCTTGTGTTTAGGGATTTTCTTTACAAGGCCGATTATTTTAGGGTACTCCCATGGGGATTGAACGTTTTATGTTGCCCTTTTTTGAGACGTTGGACTTTGGATCTTGAAAGTGTTTTGGCCATCTATAGTATCCATTTTGGTGGTTGAGTTTCATTTGGAACGACTGGCTGACGGCCCTTGAACTCTTGGCCATTGGAGCTGTTGGTTCGAAACCTAAAACCAAGGGTTTAAGCTTTGTACCCTGGACCGAAGCGTGACCATTCAAGCTAAGTAGTCAGAAATATTAAAATTTGCGTTGTTTTATTTTCTTTATTTATAACCGAGTGTGATGTTTTATCAAGCCTACCATTTTACCATATTTATATCGTGATTATTAGTTATTGAAATTTATTTAGAGGTAACATCACTTGTTAAGTGAAATGCGAGCCGGCTACGTAGTCACTATTGGGTTAAATAACTAGCCTCGATTGAAGTATATACATTTGTACTTTATTTACATATCCAATGGCTGATCATCAGTTGATACAATATTTACTTAACTCCTAATTTAAAGCTTATAGTGAATCAAATTTATTTCGTGTAGCCCTAGTGGTTTACAAACATCGGTATTTATACCAATATTGGTTAGTTTCGACAAAGTTTAATGTTTCATTTGGTTACCGTCTGACGGTCAAGGCTACAAGCTTTTAATTTCTGGATAGGGTAATTTCAGCGTTTTAATTGGATTTTTGTTCAATCTGTGGACATAGAACCGTTGACATAAGTGATTGTACAACCTGTTCTGTGTTCACCGTAGGGTAATTTCAGCGTATTTTTTTTTTAGTAAGACCTTTATTATTTTCTTACTCCTTTTATATTCATTTATTATTGGTGGTATCTG
This sequence comes from Ceutorhynchus assimilis, assembly GCA_917834065.1. Classification (NCBI taxonomy): domain Eukaryota; kingdom Metazoa; phylum Arthropoda; class Insecta; order Coleoptera; family Curculionidae; genus Ceutorhynchus; species Ceutorhynchus assimilis. The sequence goes on along the minus strand of OU892283.1, from coordinate 31,317,128 downwards.
CAGGAGCTTGCGTTTGGGTTAGTCTTCATATACTAACTACAATAAATGTATTGGCCTCACATAGACCTTTTCTTTTATTTGGCTCGAACTTTTGAGGTTTATTTTCAGGTGGATTTATTTTCCAAGTTTCTGTGGTTAGGTACTTTTAGTCATTTGTTGATTAAACTTGGTGGCGCTCTGGGTATTTTCTTAGGTAAAGGCAGGCAATAGAGAAGAGACCTGCGAACCCACTCGATTGAGCTAGCGGGGTGGTAAGTTTGGTGTTTTGGTTTTTAGGATATCTTGGCAATTTTGAAAAGTATAATTCGATACGTTTTCCTCGAAGGAAAATACGTAACATACTTCAGAAAAGTATTCAGCCATTTTGTATAATTATTTATTTCTTCCCCTTATCATCGTTTTTCTTATCTCCGCCAATGTTCAAGTAGCTGGAACAGACAAACACACGATAGGTCCTCATGATTAGCTAACAAATACAAATAATACGACTGAGGCAAAACTTATATGCTCTCAGGCCCAAACGATCAATGTCCCATTCTAACGACAACGGCATTTTTATTCCGACAAATTGGCGGTTTTATTTGTATTGAACGGGTTCTTGTTTGCTTGTTGGTGGTCTAAGTGAATAGTAGAAGATAATTAGTCATTAAAATTATATTATTAGAAACACTCCGCAATTGAAATTTATTGTGGCGCCATGCCGGAGGATTTTCATTGCTATTGTCCAGCATGTAGATTTTTCTTTAATTAAATTAAAGAGCCAGAGCTTTTTCCCATGTGAATGTCTACAATTATTAAAAAAAAAAAAACTTACTTTTCAAATTCCTGTTTTTAGGCTCAGTGCATAACTCCATAATTTCATATAACTAGGTACCTAGTGATTGTTTCAAATTTACAGTCTGTATACAGGGTGTCCCACGAGGTTTTTCCTAAATGATAACTTCGGAACGCATGATCGTATGTTCCACTGTATAATTTTTTATCATTTTCTTCAACAAAACCTTAACAAATATGGCATTGCCGATTTTGTAATTCAATTTTCTAACGAAAAATGCCATAATATACCATGAGTTACATTTAGAAATCGAAAGTTGACGTCACTTGACCGAAATTGAAGCGAAATCGGTGAAATTGGATGACAATGGTAGAAGCCGCACAAAAAGTTAACGAGATCCTCAAAATTTCAATTATATTGGATTACGCGTTCCGAAGTTATTACCTGGGAAAAATGTCGTTGGACACCCTGTAGATTAGGTTGAAGCCAGAGCAACATAATTAGCTTATAAACTATCATGGCATCATATTACTATCATTAGATGATAAATTAAACCTTAGAATTAGAAACGTCCACTTATTTGAGTAGACATCACGAACCATAAAAATCAATCGGATTCAATTCCTCGCCCACATTTATTTTATTGAAACGTCGAAAACTTTCGACAGTCAATCATAGCCGTTCACCTTATTAAAGACTTAATTAAATGTTACAAAACAATATTGTTAAACAACAGCGTGGGTCCTCCGATATTTGGTTTCCAATTAATTCCTCGACCATTTTAATGAATGAACATAATATCGCACCTACGTAAAATTTTTAACAATCCGAAACCTGATATTTTGACCGCTTCCGATGATTAAACTTGCCCATAATACTCTGAAAGCAAGATGAAAAAAAAAAAAAAAAAACAAGCTTAAGGGTATTTTAAACACTGTATTTATGCTGACAAGGTTTTATTCACATAAAAATTAACAATTAATAAATTTCGTTTAGAGGATTTTCAGACAGGATCGGCCTTAACTAAATGGAAAGTGAAAGTGTGAACTGCTAATTTTTCGATATATCGAATTTTAAACTAGCCAGTTGATGTGTCAAAGTATATTTCGAGAACATATTAATATGAGAAGAAAGAGAATCTTTCTCATCAGATTCCGAAGAAAACGGCAATAAACGTGACAAGAAAATAAAATGCAATATTCTGAATTCAAGTAGAAGAACAATTCCGAATATCCTGAAGGTTCGCGAAGTAGGAAAAATTGTGAAGAAAGACATTTGCAAATATCAAATTACTTTAAGTCTTCCATTTGTGGTGCAGGATGTCTCCGGTTTGACAGAAGCAGTTCATGACCTGCAAAACCTTAATGCTTATATCGAAGAATTGAACACAGCTGTCAACCCAATAAATTCCAATGTGGCTGAATTGGATTTGATAGACCTTAGCTATCCTCTTCTAGTATTGAACAGACGATTCCCAACATTAAATACTTTTGGTCATACGTCAACTCTCTCAAGAAAGACCATGGTATTCCTGAAAATATGGAATTCAAACATAAAATCAAACACCTAAAGAAATTGTCGACTCCATTGCGGAACACTTCGAGAGCTGTTATGAAGACTACTCCGATCGTCACTTTCCGGATATTGCCCTACAGGTCGAGAGTGTGTCACTAACATATCACACTTCTAGCCCTGATTAAGTTAGTGAAAGGCTGGCCGAACTGGGCAAGAGAAATGTGCTGGTTCTGACAGAATACCGCCATTATTTCTAAAAAACTGTTGCAGTCTTTTGGCGGCCCATTTAAGTTCCATTTTCCAGATTTCGTTTAGCGGGGGCGTTTTCCCAACTTCGTACAAACACTCCTGGCTTGTTCCCATCGGGAATAATCAACGCATATCTTTACTGCCATCTGTGCCCAATATTTTCGAATCAATAATCACCGACGAGCTGTTCGAAAGCTTTAAACACTTCATGTCAGACGACCACCATGGTTTCTTTAGAGGCAGATCAACCGCCACGAATCTGGGAGTGTTTCAGGACTTTTTGGTTAACTGCGTGGAGCAGGGTTTTCAAGTGGACGTCATTTACACCGACCTTGCATCGACCGAATCTGTCATCGATTGCTCATTGGGATACTCTCAGCAATGGGAATAACTGGTCCGTATATCCGGTGGCTGAAATCTTACCTTACGGACCGAAGACAATGTGTTTGGATCTTGGATCGGGAATGTGGAGTCTCTTGAAATGAGTGTTACTTTGGGTGTGCCGCAGGGATTGCATTTGGGACCAATTTTGTTACTTCTCTTTATTAGTAGCGCCGCATCTGATGTGCTTGGTACGTGCAAATGCCTTTTAATGCGAATGTTGGGTTTTTTGCGACGTAACTCTTCAGATGTCTGCATTATGAGAGCCATTATATCTTTGTATAATTTCGCAGTGTTTTACAGTATAATACTATCATTTGGTCCTATGTATAATTATCATGTACGTACAAGCTGCGATTTCCATATGAAGGCATGTCTTATCCAACTCGTATTCAGACAACATATTGATGATGCTTTTTTTGTTCAAACTAATTACCGGACAAATTACAGTTCACTATTGTCCTTAATCTTGCTCAAGATCCCTCAAAGAACAACAAGTTCAAGACAGGTCTTCCATGTCCGACATTGTAGAACTAATTATGGAACAGAGAGTTTTTGTGACAGGCTCATGAAGAATTATAATACAAACTTTGGGAGTGTCGACTTGTTTATGTACAGTTTTGATGTTTTTAAATGAAGTTAGGAGTAGGTAGATGTAACGCACTATAAAACTGTATATGTATTTGAATTTCTGTCTTTGTTTTTCTCTCCATACTATTTGAAGTTTCTAACTTTGTAAGTATTACAAGTTTTCTTCGTCTGTTATATAATTTAGTGTGTTGAATTTTCTTGGCATGCAGACGTTTCAATTTTAATTGATGAAAATTTTTTACTTGCCTCGATTAGGATTTGCACCTAGGACCCTCGCATTTCTAGTGCAACGGTCTACTAACTGAGCTGATATTGATGGTTGGGCGTCCCATCCCGATACCTGATGCTGAAGTCGCTATCTGTCGACGACGCATCCGTGTTTGAAGAGATAATGGATTCCAAAACAACCAATAATACCTTCTAACTCACTCCCATACCAACAATAACCGCTGAAGGTTGCTGTTGGTCTTCACAACCAACAACTTAAAATTGATGAAAGTCTTGACCGACAAGGTAGAAATGAAACAGGTCTTGGTAGCTCAGTTGCTAGAGCGTTGCACTGGAAATGCGAGGGTCCTGAGTTCAAATCCTAGTCGTGGCAAGAAAATTTTTCATCAATTTTAATTGAAACGTTGCCTAGAGTAACCAGGGCAGAATGCCGGAATGCCGAATGCATGGATTGGGGTCAAGTTTAACAGTATAAAAACTACGACGGATGTCCACTGTATCTGAAGCCTTCTGTCTTCTAGCAGGTCAGAGATAAAAGCGGGAGGTACAGACATCAGACTAGATCCAAACGATCATGGCGGCTTTGATATCTGGGATAGAGAAGATCTTCCAGCACCTAGCGGTGAAGAAGACGCCGGCTTGGAAAATGTGCTGAAGATAATCTCCTGAAATATCAGGAGGCTCCGAGCGAAATTGAGGTGTACACATATAACACAGTTGGCAACGCAACGTCTTATATGCGGGCATTTCTAGTGCAGTGTAGAAAGAGATGGAAATTTGATAGGCAAATACTTCAGTAGAATAATGACAGAGAAAAAGCATGCTCTACTAGTAGATTCTCAAGAACCGCTTTCTTGAGAGAGGGCAATGCTGTGGGTAATAATTCCTCGTTGCAACGGTGCCAAATCATCAAGGTTACATCATACAAATGCACGATGTATATGACTATCCATAATCATGCAGGACCTTCGACGCCATCGTCCATCATCGAATTGGATCAGGGGAAATTATTTTCGTTCTCTATTCAACCTTAGACTTTATCTAAACATTTCATTCTATTGCATTAAAATTGGCCCGTAAGATGTTGTCTTGCAAAATCTGTATGTAGAGTAGACCATACGCAAACGTATCACTTTTAGTAGGTAATGTGAGGTGTAGCAATACTGGCCAGCAGAGAATTGAAACACTTTTTTTGAGGAATAAGGGAAGAAATTGAAATGTAGTCTATAACCGTCGAAATCAAGACAGTCGGGCGAAAGGTTGAAGTACCTTCAGCTCACCAACCTCCTTGGGAGGGGATAGGTATTCGGGATAGATCTGCGACAAAGAAAGATTTCCACAAAATTCATTGGAGATCTCAACAGAAAATCTCCAGCCTAAAACTTCAACATAAGGAATAAAAACACATAGAGTACACATAAGCAAGAAGAGCAATAGTAATCCGACCCTACCAAGTTGACTACCCTCTGAACAGTATTGGATATCGGAACAAGAATACGAGAAGAAAGCAGGCAAATGTGAATGACTAACTGAAACAACTTCAGAAGTAGACTTAAAGACATGATACTCATCCCAGTGATTAGGAACGTAAAACTGAAACCTTGCAGGCTGGCATCTTGGAAGCTCACCAAACCAAAATCAAGCCAGATGACAAACTCCCAAGGAAGGTGAAACCTATATGGTCTGTAGAGGATACGAAGCATCAAGATTGGAGAGAAGCTACAAACGAACTTTCTACAGAGTCTGTCGTTTGTACAACATCTACAAACATTTAGTCCATAGAGTCACGAGACTCAGGGATTGCACTTTACGCACACACAGAGAAATACCCAATAATAAGTCAGAAACAAAACTCCAGGAAGAAATGAATCTGCATTCGAGAATTCGAGATGCTGCATCAATTGGAAGATGAAAATCGACCCAACAATGAGACAAGAGACGAGTCATCTTTATTTTCTAGAAGGCAATAAGGTGACGTCAAGGGGAAAGATACGCATGATTTAGGAAAGTCAAGTGGCTGGTCTATCCATGGAAGCAAAGGTGACGTGGAGATTGCACATTGAAACGAAAGAGCCGAAACATATTCAATAAAGTATTACGTAGTAAGTACCCTGAATGGACTAAATGAGACTCAGATAATCCATAAATTGAAAAACCAAAGACATGTCTTAAAAAATAATCCTGAAATGAAAGTTTACTAAATTGCCACCAAGTTAGTTCACCTCCTCACTCTGTAGTCTCCAGGGTATACCCAGTCGGTGAACTGAAAGAAGAAGTCTGAAAGTGTGATTGCCACCTGAACCACACAGATTTTCCGTTCATAGTTCACTAACCACGCATTCCATCCCGCACAACAGATAACTTCTCTGGGGGAGGTACATTGGTCACTGTTGTTGTGTTATTGCGGTAGCTCTAGCACTCGTAATGAGGTAAACTTTATTCCACTCTATCTAGTTGGACTTGCAATTGCTTATTTTTAGACGACGGAGCTTTAGCAATATTTGCCTAATCCGACGATTTTTGTTCCAAAATTTGACACCATGTTACATTGTATACTTTGACATAACCTCGAAAACCCCACTATCCTTGACCTATTATACAAGAGGCATTGCATTGAGAAATACGCTAATCGGTATATGGAAAAGTTTTAACAACAAAAATGTCCAAAATAGGAAACGAGTACAAAGATAGTGAGGAAAGGACAGACCAGGAAAATCAATAGTAGACGTGGTGGACCGAGAAGAAGCTTGAGAAGTGGAGTGGAAGAGGACCAGAAGAACGTTAGTAGTTCAGCAAAACGATATAGACAGGTAATTAGGTATAGAATACTGCGCCATCGAAAAAAATAAATAAAAAGGCGAGTGATTTCCAACCTGTTCCTTAGATATTACGAAATTTCTTCGACAAATAGATATCTGTGAAAACGTTGTATCTTTATAAATTGAGTATATCAATTATATCACCGTCTCTGATTTGAATAATGCAAGGATGGTTTCCATGTTCATAAATCCATCCCTAGCTTGAAACAAAGGAAACTGGTTTCGTTTATCCCATTTAAATAGTGACAAAACTGCTGCCACCAGTCAGTTGTTGACCATTTAACTCACACGGTGAGCACAACGAAATCCAATATATCATTTTAATAGGCTATTGCAAACCGACTTGAAATTGACTGCAGCTATAATTACGAGTGTCTGTCATGAACACTGGGCTTGATGGTTGTTGTCATAACAAAAAATTGGGCGCATTATTTTTCGTGGTTTATTCCCTTCGGTGAGAATACACTGCGGGGAACAATAAGCTTTGTATTTGGTTAACTAAAAAGTTTAATTAAATTCCGGTATTTTGGTCATACTTAGATAATTTTTACGAGGAATATTTCAATTTTAGTTAATGACTGAAGAGAAATTAACAAAAATTCTAAAAAATAAAAGATTTTATCTGCAATTTCCGCAAAAACTCTCACATGCCAAAAATAAAGATACAAATCTGCAGGTTAACCACAATAGGTACTTAAACCCGATACAAATTTATGCGAATTTAATATCACAAAGATTAATTAGGGCTAAACCCAAAAAATTGTTGAACAATAAACAGGCATTGAATAGAACTTCCCGGGTGGTTAACGGACAAAAACAAACGCGTCTATTTAAAAGGTTCTTTTCTTCTTTATCTTGATTCATTCCTTTCTCGGGTGCTACCTGGACCCATCAAGTCTCCAGCCAAACACTCGACTTGACAAATTGGCTGATTATAATTTTTAATTGACTACAAAAAAAAACGGAGAATGAAAACCTTTTGGGCCTCTTGAATGTTTGACTTTACGAGAGTATTTGGCTACTGGAAGCGCCTTTAATCAGCCGTGTCTAAGTTGTATAAATCGGGCCTGTGTGATACTTGAGAATTTTGGTTGCTATCCTCATAATCAGAAATGTGTTTTATTAATTGAAGTTATCAATGAATGTCTGAGAATGGTACGGGATGACATTTATGTAAATTGATTTTTAACTGGTAGCACTAGTTATGGGTGATGGTTGTGACGCTAATCCATTATGAGAGTTAAATTAATGTTGGATGCTGATATTGACTACGGACTAATTTCATTTAGTTGCTTGTTCAAAATTGTCAGTTTTTTTATTGAACGCGAGGCAAATTACATAAATGTGGGAAATTGCTCATATTGAAGTAGTTCTTTATAGAAAATTGTATCTGTTTTGTTTCCCCTATCAAAAGCACTAACAGTTTCCAACTTCTTATAAAAGCATTAAGAATTTGAAGAAATCCTTCAAACTGAACGTTTATAGGTGTTTTATGTACCCTTCACAACCTTTTTCCAGAGACCGGTAATATTAAAACGAAAAAACCTAACAAGGTTTACATCTTCAAAACCACGCATATCATCATTAAGTAATTAATAGTGGCGGCATTATTTATCCTGAAAGGGCCATAAATGTAAACTCACTAAAACATTTCGAGATAGTGTACACTTTGAAGGTTAACAAGTCAAGTGGCTTCTTGAAGATGAGGAGGTTTTAAAAGACTACCGACACTATTGAGATTTTGGAGTTTTAAGAATAACTCCAAAAAAAAAAATAGGTAAATCAAGATTGCTGCTAGTGATAGGTATTAAATTATTGAAGGAGCAACTTACATCTGGATTAACTTGATAAATTTAATTTGAAATCTTTTTTTTTATGTCCGGCAAACAAAGATCCAAAGGAAACTGTCAGTTCACTATCATTTCAAATCCTAATTTAATAGTTGTTTTTCAATTAAGTATAAGAGTATCAGCATCTTAACGTAAATTAAATTTTTGTTAGTGTAAACTTGCTTGAAAAAAATATACATTTTTAACATATTGCGTCGTTTCAACTGGTACTATGTAAAATTAAAAAAGTACGTCCCGCAGCGCCTTCCCCGAGAGAGCAAATAAATTAGGTGACAAAACTGCTTTTTTTTTCAACCTTTGTATCGGACACAAACGTCCACTTGTGGATATTTCTTCTGTATTTTATACATCCGGCCGTACGACCAAATAAATTATAAATCATTTAATTTGTCAGTTTATTTGTGAACCAACGGTGGGCGTATTTATCGCTTGGATATGATAATTAATATCTACAACGAAAACGGGCCTTTGGCTTCTGTATGCATATGATCGACCACAGGATCGGACTCCTTTTTCAATTACATAAGTTTAATTATATTATTCGACATTTTTTTCATTGTTTTGCAAACATAAGAATATTCTATCTGACATCTGACATACATTTGCCATTCTTTCTGTGGCAATAGCCCACCATTCCTAAATTTTGTGATTGACAGACATATTGTACAGAGACATGTGAAATGTGACAAATGCTGCCCAAATGAGTGAAAAGTCACCAGTTGATAGCCTCCTACTCAATATGGAACCTGAAGTTAACCAAGTTTTTGATAGCACCAGTCCAACTAATGTTCAGATAAATACCTACATTACTTTATTAAAAAGGTAAATGTTATTTTAGAAAGAGCCAAGATGAATAAAAGGGTTATTTCTTCCGTTAAAGCTTGAAGCAAGATTTGCAATTATAGCATTACAGAACAGAAGAGAAAAGAGATAAGCTTGTTGTTGGCATTTTAGACAAAAAGTTTGTAACAGGCCAAAATTGCATAACTAATTCTTACCTCCTTTCAATTTTATATTCAAGATTTCCTTAGATTTGTCAACATTTTCTCTATAAAATTTCAACAACAATCTCGTTGGTTGTAGATCCTGTAAATTTCCTAATTTTCAATAGTCAAATTCTATTTTCATTTGTTACTAGTTCCTGTTAATCCATATTTTAATGGCAGTGGATAGAGGTCCGAAAATTCGGATCTCTAGTATTCATACTTTTCGGATTTTCAATTTGTATATTAGGGGTCCGAAAATGCGGATCTTTAGTGGTAATATTGAAGATCCGAAAATAGATGTTTATTTCTAATTCTGTCTAATTAAGGAGTATCGTCGCAAGTATCTACAAAGAATAATATTCGAGATTAGTCTGTTTCTGCAGAAATCACAAATCAGTCAGAGTGAATTTCATTTGTTGATACTAGTTTTCTGACTGTCTTCAACCAATGAAATTTGCTCTGTCTAATTTGTGATTTCTGCAGAAACAGACTTAGTTATCTTGAATATTATTCTTTGTAGATATTTGCGACACCATTTTAATGAAACTAGCCCAAGAACCAAATACTACTGCACAAAACCAATTAGAAGAAAAAATAAACAGTATGTATTAAATTTCCTTTAAAACCCATAAAGGAAGACCCAAGTAGGGTTACCAGACCTCCTATTTTTAATATGAGACTCATATATTTTAACCGTTTCTCACATCTCATATTAACATGTTTAATATGAGACCATTTCTCATATATTTTCCTCAAAAAAAAAAGAAACCATGTATCACTACCATACACATGATAGGCCAGAGTGTCATGCGTCCGTTATACGAGCGTCCGATGGTATGACGGAGCTCCTATTTATTGAAAAATTTCCCGCCGCTTTTTATCTAAATATTTTCAACATTTTTCCGACGTCGGACAAACTTGAAATAATTTTAGCTTCCGTTTTTGGATCGAACCTTACAAAACGATTTTAGGTCAGGGATTTGTTTAAATATCAAAAAACTAAAGGTGTCCACGACTTGTTACAAGAAATGACGAATCAGGAGAAGTATCTAACTACCTAAAAGAATGTCCAGCAATACATTTCAAAACCTGCTAACAATCATATCTAGTTGTTAAGATGGGAGCTTTTTCGGATTTGGTCATTTTCCAGTACAGTGGCGGCCATATTGGAATTGGTACAAAACTCGATACAAATTTTTGAATGCACCTTGTATTGCATCCAACGATTTGACTTTTTTAACAAACCGTTAATGCCAAAATTGTGTCAGCTTTGGCTTTATACAAGGAGCATTGAAAAAGTTATGCCAACTCCAATGGCCGCCACTGTACATAAAATATTCTCATATATTATTATCCAATCTCATATAATCTTATACAGGGTCTCCTATTTTCAAAACTCAAGTATCTGGCAACCCTAGACCCAAGGGACATCAATTAACTGCAATTGGACTAAAAAGGTCTAAGAAAAATAAAAGTGTTTTATTCAAAAATGAAGTTCCTAAACTGAGGCACCAGATAATGCTTAATGCAGTTTTAAATACAGATGATGGCCAAATTACAGTATATTTGCATCTGCAAAATTGCAGTTCTGCAAATATGGCCGACTTGCATATCTGCTCTATTTGCAGAAACGAGAAAATTACAGAAAAAATCTGCAATTTTGTCATATTTATTGGAAAAAAGTGTTTGGGCGCTACTGATCATGCATGTGCAACTCTTATGGCGCAATTTGTTCCGCTAAAAGCTTGCGACTACAGACGGCAGAGGCGCTGTCATCCAATGCTGTTGTCAGATTTATACATAAAAAGTACAGTCCATTTGTTTTAAAAAGCTTCCAACAATGGAAAAAAAGTCGTGTGCCTCGCTAACATATAATTGCCAGAAGTACGATCTGAAATTACATTTATTTTTCAAAAGAAGTATCCCATGCTTTTGACATGTGGCAGCGTCGCTTCTCGCTTCACTTTCCCTTTTTCATCATATTTTGACAAATTTTGACACATTCCATTTTTATTCAATAATTTGAATCAGAGATTGAAAATTTTCTCCGTTCAAAGCAAAATAGTTTTATCTTGTTCTGTGGCAATGTGTGAAAGCCGAGGGAACAGAGTAAAAATGCATCAAATTCCCAAAAATGATGAGCAGGTATGTTTCGATCCCTACATTATACCGAAATTGGGATTTTACCTCCTGTAATTTTACCACTGTAACTTTTCTTTCTATTTAGGTGTTTATTTTATGCCTGCAAAACGTTTACAATCAAAAAATCTTATTAATTGTAGGTAACTATTATGGATTGGATTGATATCATACTGTATAGTTAATAAAGTAATTCAAAATTGTTATTTTTGTATTTAATACATGGATTAATTAGTATGTAACTCTTCCGTATGTGATCAAGAGACTGTTTACCATAATTTTATTTCCACTAGAAACATATTTAATTGTTTAGTGCTATAGTGGCAATAAAAAATGATAAACGGATCCTAAAGAAAAAATAATAAATTCAAAAAGGAGCGCTTCCCGCGCTCTCAAGTTGCTGACTACACACGCGAGAGGGCGCTGTAATTAGGAACAAAATGTTTGTATTGAGTTGCCCATCTATATTATAGGTTCGAGAGAGTTTTGTATCCCTTATCTATGCTACTGATTTAGCAGTTTTAAATGTCAAAGTTGTCAAAGTGATTGCAAAGACTTGCAGGACCGTTTCACCATGCGCAAATTTGCAGGCGACCTGCAAATGCATTCTGCTTCTGTAATACGAATAGTCAGGCTTGCAGGTCCTACATTTGTATCTTGGTGTTGCAGAGCTTCTGTAATTCCAGGCTTAATAAGCAAAGCATTACATAAAAACTTTAAAAATGGGAAATAAAACATTCCTCATCATCAACAAATTGATCCACTTCTTCTTGAAAAAGAAATATCTTTAGCAGAAATAGAAACATATTTTTGTCTGGATTCTTATGATTTATTACAAAAACGAATTGGAGAAAAACAAAATAGTATTCTAAAATGGATTTGTGATATATGTAACAAAGTGATACCTACATGAAGATTGCTTACGGTGTGATTCATGTCTTCGGTGTAAACATAAAGTGTGTTGTTTAGTAACAAAGCTGCCTTCTAGTAAGAAAGCCTGGTTTTGCATGCAGTGCAGAACAAACTAAATCACACCTCACACCTCTTACCCTATCAACCCTTAAAATGAAGAAATATTTATTTTTAATTATGTAATGTTTTAAAAAAATAAAAAGGTACTTAGTTTTGGAGGATTAGAGGATCCATTTTTTCTAGTATAATTGCTTAAAAATACAAGCATTTTATCAATTTTATCGAAATGGTATAATATTCCTCAATTACGACAGAATTAGAAATAAACATCTATTTTCGGATCTTCAATAATACCACTGAAAATCCGCATTTTCGGACCCCTAATATACAAATTGAAAATCCGAGAATTATCGGAACTTTAGTATGAACACTAGAGATCCGAATTTTCGGACCTCTGTCCACTGCCTATTTTAATTCAATTTCAAAATCAAAACAAATCAATATTTTGATTCCAATTTTAAATTCAACCATCTGTTTTCATAACAAAAATAATTAATTCATGTGTCAAAAATATTTCGTGGGGTTAGGTTCCGAAATCATAATGACCCGTTTTCAAGTGTATGTACAGAACTACTCCGTTCGTACTTACTCTGTTCGGTTATTGAGCGCTATTGATATCGGCGCAAGTTCTAGTGAACCCCGGGTCGATCATTGGTTCGATAGCCTTTTGAGATTTTATGCATTATCCTTGCTTTCGGTTTTTTTTTTGACTTTTGGATTGTCGATAATTTCTGTCAACCGGCGGTCGATTAGTAATGTTTTTGGTATCGTCGATTCTTCTTTAAGCCCTCTAATTTTGCAAACGGATCAGTTACTCTATGTTGTATTCTTCAAGTTTTGATTGTTTTATGGGATAATTATTTGTTGTTAATATCATTATTCGTCAGCCGTTGTTATTTTTCTCGGTTTATATTGTTGTGTGCAATTTTTGGTAAGTGAGAATTCTATCGATTAATTTTTGACGTTTGTCGTTATTCTGCATCATCTCTGAATATATCTTTAGGCTAGCTCGTTGATCTAATGTGGAGCACTTTCCTTTTCACGTTTGACTGTTTGAAGAAGCAGGTCCTTCAGAAGAATTATTTTTGTCTTCACCTTAAAAGGGATTTTGGGCCTGATTTTCTTCTGAATTGAATTTATGGCACACTGAGTTACCTTGCGTTGTGTTTTACTTTCGTAAAGTGCCATAATTTTCGCCGATGTTATCGGATTTAAAAAATTTGTGGTAAGTTGCTTACACGTTTTTTCCCATAGAAGATTCTGACTTTTTCCATTCAATTATTAGTTGAAAGCTGCCCTAAAGAGTAGAGAATAATCTCACTCACTCCACGATATTCAATCCAGACCTCGATCCAGATTTCCAGAGATTTTCGAGGCAAACAAACCCTATTTCCAGCAGGTAAAAATATAACCTTATTAACTTAAATTGTTGCAAACTCGAGGCACATTTTTCTTAAATACTCTCAAAGCTTTTCTATGATTTCATCTAATTTAATTTATTAATACATTAATGTTCAATTTTTCTATTAAAATAATTTTCAAGAGCTATGGTTTTTTTTATCAAGTAAATTTGCTATTGGAAACTAATTGAGCTACATTATAGTTTTATCTTCTAATTCAATCTATTTATGAAGTGCTTCGCTATTGGTTCAATTACAAATACAGTGTGTAAAACAATTTTTCTCTTAGGGTTTTTTTACGAGGGGTTTTATTTCACCACCGAGTTTTTACTCCCGGTTACAACAATAGACGTTCAATCGTACCCAAAATTGAACTAAAAGGCTATTAGACACCAGCCTAAGTAATTGGACGGTTACTCAAGTCTTCAATCCACTTAACCACAACCAGTAGCCAGGACTAATCTGGTTAATTGAATGAACCACCATCATCTGGAACATTTTGGTATCGTACTAGTTGTAGTTAACCTATATATAATTATTGTTTATTCACATTCTGTCCCTATTTGTACACCACAGTGATCACTTTCGGTAGTTCAGGGAGTAATTCATTGCTTGCCACAGTGTGGCAAATGAATTATTAAATAGGTAACTTAACTAGACATAAGCTGATTAATTTAGGTCAACTTACTGGTAGTTCTGCGGGGGGATTACGAAAACACGACTCGAAATGGACACTCGATACGAAAGTGAATACGCATCGATTGTGCTCGAAACGTCAGAGATGATTAGGTACAAGTTTCGTTTTGTGTTCGTGTGAGTTCGGAGATTTGTGACGCCTTTCGCTCAAATTTACCAAATTTTGTCAATTTTTTGACATTGACTTAATACTAATTCTAATTTTTTATTGTTGTGTTGTGGTTATTTGTGTTCTTTAAAGATTAATTTCGCAATTTCAAAGTGTTTAAAAATTTTTATAAAAGGAAAAAGTTAGTAATATGTTTACCATAATCAGAGTCATAAGGCGGCGAAGGCAAAATGATGCAAGAAGACGAGAAAATCGTGCATTAATTCATATGAGAAGAGAAATCAGAGAAAGTTATGATTCCTTTTTACATCCAGGGTGTAGCGTTCCCAGAAGAACGAGTGTTCCGTCTTTTTCAATGATATGCAAATGATAACGACATAAGTAGGTACAAAGACGGAACACTCGTTCTCTTGGGAACCCTGCTCCCCTGTTTCAAGAAAAAAGACCCAGAGGCAAGGTTTATTGAACTATTTAGACTTAGCAAAGTCTTGGTCCAGAACCTTATTGACTTGGTACGACCTCATCTACAATTACCCACAGATTCTTTATTTTCTGTAAGCTGTTCCAGAGTTTCCTTTGAATGACTTTGCCGTTGGGCCCTGCAAATTGACCTCTACCAAATAGAGAATGTTTATCTATAAAAGATAATAAAACCTGCCAATGGCGATCATTAATTTTAAGACAATTTTTTTCAGCGATTTTTCTGTTCAAAGTTCAAAATACTACAAAACGTCAAAACAAAATAAAGAATCAAACGAATTTTGGCCCCCAAAAATCCAACATAACTTAACTTTATTGGACTCGATTTCGTTTCGATAGCTTTTCGACAGACATCAACCAGTCGAGTGACTTTCGTCGAAATGCATTCGCATGGAGTGCGTTCGAAATCAAAATTTTGGTGTAACATGGCGGTTTCGGTTCGAATCGAGAGTTCGTAATCCGCCCCCTGGTTACGTAAGTGTGAGATAACCGTTCCGAGAACTAATTCTGCGTTATTGTTTTTTTATTTTTTATTTTCAAACCTTACTTTTCATATATACCTTTTTTTAAATTACTCAGTTAGTTATTGAGTTTCAATAACATTTTTGCATTTAAATTTAATTGTTCATGAGCCATTATTTCAAAAGTATAGCATTTCTGTATTTGTTAGTTGACGCTTCATTACAAGGTCACTTTATTAATTGAATTGATGACAATTCATTTTATTGAATGGCAAATTAGTAAATAGTTTTCACACTTTGGTAATATTGCTAATTTACTTGATTATTTTATTTTTTTTTTTTTCTTAATTCAAATTATTGTTCATTGTGGACTGCGGCCATTTGGTAAATAAACAACTGTAGCACTTGATTTGAATTGACTTTTATTTAGTTTTATGCACACAGCCTAGTTTTTGCTAATATTTTACTTTATCTAAATTATTATTTGAATTGTAAGGACCTGAAGCCAGATACCATCCTGGAGAGTCCGACTCATCTGTTCAGAGTCGGTGGCGCCCAAAACTAAAAAACCCACCCCCTACTCTCCAAATTATTTAGTTCTGAGCTAGGGCATAATTTGCACGCACTTTGACCTTCAGTCCTACCATCTCCATTCATTTATTTTTATTTTTTTTAATTTATATTTATTTTTATTTTTATTTTATTTTTTTTTATTTTTGACTTTTATTTTTTTTTATTTTTTTTTTATAATAGTTATTTATTTTACTAGGCAGAAAAGTACAAGATTTAATGCCGCGGCTGGTGTTTCATAGCCGAGGCATAGCCGAGGCTAGGAAACCAACCGAGGCATTAAATCTGCTTTTCTGCCATGTAAAACATATAATTTTTTCTCCGAATGTTCAAATGCACACATGGACATCTTTTTTATATTTATTTCATTTATTATTATTATCCAAATAATTAAATTATTTTGACAATTGTCATTGTCACCATCAATTTCAAATACCAAATTGAGTGGAATTATTACCTGGAACGTTGTGACACTGTCACTTTTAATGCCTAGGCAGTAAAAGTCCACTTTTACTGCCTAGGCAGTAAAAATACAACTTTTGATCCTGTCAAGTGTCATTAAAAGGCCGCTTTTACTGTCATTCGGAGAAAAACTTTTTAATCAGCGAAAAAGCGTGGCAAGTTATCCAAAAGCTTACAGTTAGTTAGTTAGTAGTGCCTTGAATCGGCAAAAACAAAAATTGTCCGAAGGGAAAGAATTAAATGGGAAATAAAGAAGACAGAATAATTCCCTCTCATTAGGTAGAATTTCTACTCAGAAAAAGCCCAAATCATAAAACATGGGTTATCAATCAACGAAAACGTATTCGCAATGTGGTCAATGTGGAAAAAAGCCAAGTCATGGAATTGAAAGAATGCCCGGCATTGAATGACCGCTGTCAAAAATGCTCGATAAAAGGATACTACAGTAAAATGTGTAAAGCCCAGAGTCAAACTAGTAAATTGAAGCATGTTGATGAAGTTGACGACTCATCCATAGACTCTGAGGTTGGGGAAATTATTGGAGAAATTAAAAGTGGCTCGAATGTTGCATGGAAAATTTGCACGTTCTTGAAGAACCAATATCTTTCAAGATTGACACCGGTGCTGACGTAACAGTTTCGAATATCAACATCTTCTTCTTCTTCTTGTGCCTATCCGAATGTTGGCAATCTTTCTAGCAATGATAATTTTATTTGTGACTGCTCTGAATAGACCTGAGGTGGATGTTTCAAACCAGGTTCTTAAGTTCTTCAGCCAAGATATTCGTCTTCTGCCGATGCTTCTCCTGCCCTGGACTTTTCCTTGTAGAATGCATTTCAGCAATTTATATTTGGTTTCGTTTCTCATATTGTGACCCAGATATTGCAATTTTCTACGTTTTACTGTGTACATTATTTCTCTTTCTTTATGAAGTTTTTCCAGCACTCGGGTGTTGAATACCTTGTCCATCCATGATATTATGAGGATTCTTCTATAAGTTCACAACTAGAATGATTCCAGTCTCTTTGTTGTTGCCTCCGTCAAGGTTCAAGACTCTACTCCGTATCACCTCCGTATAACATGATGTAGGAAATATGTATCATCGGAGCAATCTGAGTTTTAATTTGAAATTTAAATTATGTGTTTGCTTGCTTCTTCAATTTATTGATCTTATTTGTTGAGAATGGTCCAACTGTTCATTCAGTACTGTACCAAGATACATACACTTATCTTGGCACTCGTTCCACGCGTTTCTCATTGATGAAAAACTGTACCTACTCCTCCAATTCTTTCCTTGCTAATTATCATGACTTTTGTTTCACTTGTATTAACTTCTAGGCCATATTTCTTACTAATTTCAGCTAGGTACACTGTTCATTAAAAGCTGTAGTCCCTATGCAGTGTCGGTAAAAATAACGGTGTCATCAGCATATTTAATAGGTATTTACATTACAAGTGCGTTTATGAACATGATTACAATAACGAGTGTGAAAGATTGTAATAACACGAGTTATGGAAGGTAATTGTTCAAAAAGTGAAACACAACAACGCGATGCCTAAATTGAAAAGGAAGGCTATGATATTGTATGAATATGTGAACGACTGGAGGAGTACTTAATAGGTAAATAATTTACTATTCAAAAACATTTACCACTCTTGAGTGTCCTACCTAAAAAAATCTATGAATGATTTGACTGTAGGATTGCAACGATAGACTTCTAACTAGATTTATGGTTGTTAGATAATGGAAAAGATGTATTGGAGGAAGAAGTTGAATGCTATATGTGAACGTTATAATGAAAGAAACTGAAGATAACTTGAGGTTGATCTACCAAACACTTAAAAAGCACAGCAAGAAGAATTACAGAAACTTAGTGGATATCAAATACAGGGATGGCCAGAAATATCACCATAAAAAAATGAAACATGTCAAAAACATTTCAAGTATCATGATGAAATTACATTTACAAAGACAGGTTATAATTCCTTCATCTATGGTACAAAGAAACCTCAAATCAAATTCATATTGGACATCAAGGCATAAATAGTTACAAATCTAGAGTAAACATACTGTATGGTGGCCTAATAATATTGATGATTATATCATAGAGTCAAGAAACAGTACAAAATTGCCATAAATGTTTAAAAAATTAGAATCAAGTGTTAGATCCTATGACACTTCGAAAATTGCCAGACTTCAGACTTACCATTCCAGCATGTATCAGCATATTTATTCTACTTCAGAAAGCAAGTCTACCTTGTCATACAGTATGTGTAGGGACTCAAAATATCCAGAAATTATTAGGACACTTTAAGACAATTGAAAGTGAAGACAATACAGAGATATTGCAAGTGCTTGTCTTATTAGGGCAAGCCTTATTTCGACAGCTCCGTATGCGCAGTTTCCGTTTGGAATACGGATAGCCTTATTAAGGATAAGGATCTGCCTTATTTAGGAGAAAATAAGACCTGCCTTTGCCTTATTTAAAAGTTCTTAAGTCGATCGGCGATGATCGGTAGGAATCGCGAACTGAGTTTTGTTATGTTTTGTGTTTATAACCATAGATTTTAGATTCATGACAACAAATTTTGACTTTTCTTGAATTTTTTTTTCCAAACTTTGAGAAATGGGGCAAAATCAAAACAGCATCAAGGCACAGAGAAGAGGCAGACTAGAGGTTTGTTTGTTTGTGTCGCACTAACTTGAACTAAGCTGTAATATCAGATTATGGCAGATAAACCTTATAAAACGCTCACAAACGAACGCCCCAAGTGCAGGAAGTGGTGCCACGAACAACACAAACAAACAACCTCAAGGTTTACGTACAACGATGAAGTTTTGCTTAGAGGATTTGTGTCATTTTCCTGCCACTGTTCTATGATTCCACACGTACTATATAAATATTTTGAAGAAATAACTTCTTATTTTCAAAATATCTAAGCATATATTCCACATCACAAAGAAAACACTTCAAGTTCAAAACTTAAAATATAAATATTAACAAAAATTCAAGATTTTCAGGTTAGAAATAAGGCATCAACTCCCAGTGGTTTCTGGAAATTTGCAATATCTAAACTTGTCATCCGAAATAAGAAAATGACCTATCGCGTCTAAATAAGGTTTTAGCCTTATTAAGGCTAATTTAAAATATCTCTCTATTATAGAAAAATGAGAGAAATCTTTTGGACGCTATGAAACTCCATAAAAATTGTACCCAGACGGTGGACCACAATTTGATAGAGTTTTGGAAAGTTTGCAAAACTTACAACTTTAACTACAGAAGAAGTAGCCCCAGGTTTCTACAAAGTAATGGTTCAGTAGAGAGCTGTACAGTTAGTGAAAAAACTGTTAGGAAAGGGTGAAGATTCTTATTTGGGAATATTAGCATACCACAATACACTAATTTCATGTAGAAACTCTCCATCAGAACTACTTTTTGGAAGGAATTTTAACTACTACAACCTAAAACTAAAACTGAAAAAGTTAGGACGAAGCAGGGAGATGAACAAGAAGAAGCCAAGAAAAATTATGATTGCAGACATAAATCAAAAATTTTACCAAAATTGAATGACAATGACCTAGTTTACATAAAAGATATATATAATAGAAATATTCTAACGCTAAGGATGTAAACATTGAAATGAAAGTATATGTAGAACCCTAAAACCTGAACAAAAACAAAGAAAAAACGAGGATCAAAAAAAAAAAAAAATACATTTTTATGTAAAATTTGTTTACTTTAATTCAAACTTCTTTGTTGTTAGTTAATATTCAAAATTCCTATTCAAATTTAATGTTATGTTAAACTTTATAAAATTTCCTTTGGTAATTTACTTTAAAAAAAAAAAATAAAAGAAAAGAGGCTCCCAAAGTTTTATTTGGAAGTTTACTCTAAAACTTCAATCAATGAATTAAATTCTAACTAAAACTTAAATTATTCAGTGTAACACTTCTTTGGTTTTCGCCTTTTTTTCTGCCTCCTTGCTTATATGAATATCGTTGTTAAATGACTTATTTTCCACTCTTCCGGTATCTCATGTGTCCCTATGCATGTTTGGAATATTTTTGTGAGGTGTTTGTGAAGTTTATTGCTTCCATACCTTATAAGTCCTTCATAAATTTCTCCCGGGCCGCTGGCGCTCTTCCATTTCTCAAGAAGCTACACTGTTTTAACTTCTTCCTCTATAACTATTTTTGTTGATCCTGCGGGTTTTATGTATGTTCTCCTTCTTCGTTGAATTCGAAGATGAAAACTACCCGTTGTTCTGTTCCCATTGCCGTGGTATCATTGTGGTAACAATATTCTTGGTTTTTGCTGGCCCTGATCCTGATGGTGTTTCAGTAGTCTCCAACTTTCTGTGTTTCCACCTTCCAGATAAGTATTAATAAGTACCTAATAAAGTTTCTTTCCCATAACTCGTTTTTTTTATTCACTATTTTATTCCGTACTCTTGCTTGTGCTTCTTTATATATTGCTTTTTCTCCTGTTTTATTTGAATTATGTGAACTTAGGTAATGTTGGTATTTCGTCAGTTTATCAGCTATGTCTTTCTCGAGTTCTTCAAGGCTTCAAATACTGCACTATGATTGCCTTCTATGATATGCTGGTAAAGCATTTCAAGTTTTTGGAACTTCAGATTACTCTGTTTGTGATCGTTCAATTTTTTTCTTATTTGCCCAATGCTTCAAATGCTGCACTGTGAATACTTTCTTTTATATGCTGGTAAAGCATCCAAGTTTTTGGAAGGTCAGATTACTCTGTAATTTTTGGAGTCTTCTTATGTAGAACGCTGTTGTCTTTTAGTGATTTTGGGTTGTATTTCTTTGGGTCAGTCTTGCCATCTTGTTCTTCCTTTCGGTTGTCCCTTACGATGTTTCTGCCAGATCTTGGCTTCGTTTTCAGAAGGAAGTGGTGCAGGAAGTGGTGGTTTCCAAACATTTTGGATTTCAATTCTGAATTTGCAACACCAATATGCTCTTATTCATTATTGGTTTCTCAGAAGCCATTTCAGATATGAAATGTTTTTCTTCCCAAAAACAGACAGCATCTGGCTAAAATAATGAAAAACACAAAAAAGGAAGCAACGAGAAATGTAGGTAGTCATAAAATATAGAAACAAACAATGAATAAATAATGAATTCTTGAATCATATTGAACAAGTAGACAAAGTATATGTTAGATACAAAAATAATCCTCAATAGCAACAAATTAAAACATAAATAGGTACTTAAAATCAAAATTTCACCAAGTAAAGGGAGATTTGAGGAAAACAAAAGCCGTAAACGAGTCGGCGGTCTACCCTCTACCCCGGCTTCTGTATGCAGCATCTCTAGGTCGCCACTCCAATATCTTCTTCATCCACCTATCATCTGTCATTCTTGCGACGTGGCCTGCCCAGTTCCACTTTAGGTGCGTGTTATTCTCTCAACAGCATCTGCAATTCTATTTCTTCCGCGTATCTCTCCATTGTGGATTCGGTCTCGCAACGTCACCCCCAAGATAGCTCTTTCCATGGCTGGTTGGGTAACTCTTATTTTGTTGATCGTTTTTTGTATCACTGTTAATGTTTCTGAGCCGTACGTAAGTACTGGGAGGATGCACTGGACAAAAACTTTACGCTTGAGGCTCACTGGGATCTCTGGGATACATGTTTCAACCGGCCGAAGGCAGCCCATGTTAGGTTAGTCCTATTCTTCGGCTAAGCTCACAGGTTTGGTTATCTCTGCCGATTCGAATTTCATGTCCTAGATATTTATACGATGTTACGTGTTGGATTTCTTTTTCTTCTATTTCAAGATTACAGCTAGGGATCAGATTTGTCATAAATTGGGTTTTGGCGATGTTGATTTTTAATCCAATTTTTTGGGAAGCTGATGACAGTTTCGCGAGCATTTAATTTGCTTTATCTAGCCGGTCTGAGATCAGTACGATATCGTCAGCGAACCGCAAATGGTTCAGTTTTTCTCCATTTACGTTTATTCCCTTATTGTCCAATTCTATCTTTTTAAACATTTACTTAAGCAGAGTTGTAAAAAGTTTGGGAGAGATCGTATTCCCTTGTCGAACGTCCTTTCCAATTTTAAACTGGTTTGTTTCATCAGGAATTCTTACTTTTACTGTTGCGTGTTTATATATGTGTCGCAGTAGCGGTGGTCTATACGATAGTTGGCAAGAGCTTAGAACAATGCGTGGTGGTCTACGGAATCGAACGACTTTTCATAGTCCACAAACGTTAGCACCAAGGGTTTGTTATATTCTACACTTTTTTCTATTAATGACTCTATAACCTGAAGGTGATCGTTTGCTCCATACCCATCCCGAAACCTTGTTCTCTTGGCTGATATGATTCTAATTTATTAGTAAGACGTGCAGTTATGATTTTGGTAAATAGTTTATATGGATGTGTGAGCAAACTAATCGATCTATAGTTTTGCAAGTCTGTGATGCTGCCTTTCTTATGCATAATAATGATAATGGCATTGTTCCACATCTCCAGGGTTGTTGCTTCATCAAGACATTTATTAAAGAGTTTAGTTATCACTTTGAGTAACTTTTTTCCTCCTAGTTTCACAGCCTCTGCGACAGCACCATCCTCGCCCGGTGCTTTGTTGTTTTTCATTTCTGACCTTGAAACCTCTTCTTCGATTATCGGTGGCATTTCTTCTAATCCCTGATTTAATATATGGGGTATATTTTCCGATATTTCTCTCCGGCCTTTGTTACTATAGAGATTTGTACAGAAGTCTTCAATAATCTTTATTTTCCTTTCTGTTGTTTGTTACTTCCTGTCCTCTTTAATTTTCTAATTTGGTTATTTCGGTCTTTCCTGTGCTTAGTAGTTTATTTCGTAGTAGGTACTCTCATGCTTTTATTTTTTTCTATGACCTCAGTGACCCAGTACATTTTCTAATTTCAGCCCTCGCAGCTTTCGTTATATTCTCATTTAGTTGTTTTAGCTCATCCTTGTTTTGTGGATATTCCTCCAGTGATTTTCTCCTCTGTTTCATTAATTGTTTGGTATCAAAAGTCATATCAATATATAAATGACATCAACATAAACCTGGAAATAAGAGACCAATTAACTACTATAACTGCTATTTTCTCAAAAATATTAGAAAAGAATTTCAAAAGAAGACTGGTACACTTTATAAAATCTACTTTCAGATTTGATAGTCAACAGTATGGTTTTCAAGAGGAGAGTAATACACAGGCAGCACCTGTCGAACTAATAATAGTATATTGTTGTATTAGGAATAGAAGCTTTACTTTTTTGTGCTGAAGTGGTACGTTTGGCTTGCAATACTGCTGAAGCACAAAAAAGTGCTTCTACTCCGTATGCAACACGCTATTTTTTCTTCAAACGAATGGGGTAAGCTCGGGGGCAAGTGGATGGTTGAGCGGCAGTAAAAGTACGAGCGGCACTAAAAGTACTTTTGCAGCCGCTGGGGTTGCCTAGCAGCATAGAAATTAAATTTCTACCACCTCGACAGGTGTTAACCCGCTGGATTTGCCTAGCAGCATAGAAATCAAATTTCTGACATCTTGACAGGAGTTAACAAAGTGACGTTTTTCTGACGTTTGGAGCAAAAATATATTTATTACGAAAGCCCTTAACAATAATAAACAGTGATGTGCCTGTAGACAATGTCAACGTAAACAATTCATTGTCTACGTGTAGACAATTCGAATTGTTTACGTGGGCATTTGTCTACACAGTTCTACACATTGTCTACATGTGACGTAAACAATAAACTTATTTTAAAAAATTTTAAAAAAAGTTCCAAAATTACTACTACCTAAGTAGCTTATACCTATCACTTTGATATCAGCATTCACTGATTATAAATATGAGGAAAACCGATTATAAAATAAAAATAATTTTTGAAAAGGAAAGTGTGAGGTTAGAATTAAACGTCATTTATATTATTTTACATTGTTGATACGTTGTCTACATTGTCTACATTGTCTACACGTAAAGTAGACAATGAAAGTCTACGTGTAGACGCACATCCCTGATAATAAATAGGCTGTTGTGCTGCAGTATTTATTGACCTGCAAAAAACATTTGATACTGTCAATAAAAATAGGAATCCGGTCGGTTTGCGCTCGATCGTCTTGCGAAATCGACCAGTTTGCGCTCTGAGATTAATTAATATACAAAAGACAGAATTCATGGTTTTCAAACAGAAAAATAAACATTGCCAGAATATAGACATTAGGATAAAATAATATAACAATAAAATAATAGACACATATAAGTCTTGGACTGAATATTGACTCAGATCTGACTTTTATATAAGGTCTGTGTGTATTATGTACTGCTTGAAGTTCAACAATAAACACTTATTTGAAAAAAATAATAATAATTTGAATTTAGATCTTTTCTTCCGGCGCAGAAAGGTTTTCCTGCTACATGTATTTAGCTGCAATATGACAAATTTATTGCTTCCAAATTATTCCAGGTTGCTAATTGTTCACAAGAACAATTAGTATACCTACCTTGTTACTTCTATCGCCTTGATGGTTTTTGATGGTTATCGATTCCAAGTATCTATTTTGATTTCTCCCACTTTTTTCATGGGAAATTGCGCACTATACTTTGGGTTTTGGGAAAGAATACTCAAACCTCTCCTCTTTCAACAAAAAATGTTAATATAAGATTCCAAGGAGTGGCTCACAATACAAATATGTAAGTATAACCATAAATATAGGTGATAAAATATGTGTATCTCATGTATCCCATCAAGTCCCAACTATTGTGTATAAAATTCTTGTGGTAGACCCAAAGACGCTGCAAATTCGGCATCGAAAAATTGTCAAAATTTAAATAAATAATTACTACAAAAAGTGTATATCCCCTGTAGACATTAATTTTTCACTGACCAACATAAAAATATAATTTCTGTAATTATCTCTTCGAGAGTTTGTTATAGAAGTAAAAAGTCTACACAATATTCAATTATTGAAGTTTGTTTTTGTACATTTTCTTCTAACAATTTTGTCAACATACATTTAAGCTTGATTATTGTTGGACAGAATTTCTATTACCTATAATGAATAATTGTATAAACCAACCAATTATTTGTTATGAGCAGCCTACTATATAGCAGCTAAAATATTATATATATAAGAAGGAAAGACGTGTGGGGTCGGCTATAAAGCCAATTATAATTTATAGACGTTGACGAGGAAAACACTTGAGTTTAACGTAGCTGAAACAATACTTCAAACGTTATTTAGCTTATGCTTGAATGCTATTGTTCTTGAGATTTATTTTATTTCAAGTGGCCGATAAGCATTTGGCATGAAATTTCAAGAGCAGTTTCCTGTTCTTGGATTAGCCTATATAGGTAGATTTTTATATTTTTTATTTCATAAATATAGAAACACCTTTCGGGTGGCCATTTGGCGATTGTTTAATATTCGTGAATAAGTTGGAAACACGTTCTTCTTTTTCTTTTTTGGCAGCCGTTCACTGTCCACTCCTGCGGGGCCGATCCTCGGGCTAGGGAGTAGATCTCCCCGATAGAACGAATGTTTTGTCCTTGTCAACGTAACCGAAAAGTAAATGTGAATGATAAAGACGAAAAATTTGTTCTGTCGGGGAGCTCTACTCCCTGGCCCGAGGATCGGCCACCTCTGGACATAAGCCTCTTCAAATTGTTTCCATTTTGGAATTAGGAAAGCAACTACACACACACTCAAACCTCATTACAAAAGCAGAGTTTTTCACTTGTTCATAATTACAGCTTTATTGTTCTTCTAGACCAATTTTTATCAAATATTTTTGCTTACGCTGTCGTACACCGTACACTTCCTTGCAGCAGGCCGTAAAAAACAAATTTAATTTCTGTTCACTTCGCTAAAAGATACCTGTCGATATTCAAAGAAAATGTATGTATTTAACTACATGCTGGCTGCGTTATGGTAATCTTGCAGTGAATTAGTAACAAGAAGCTCGAAAAATGGCCATAATCAAGCGTTTCTTATTATATGCATTTATTGCAACCTTTACCAGCCTGCAGGTCTTATTATTACATCTTTTTATGGAGCATCGCCACCATTGAATTTTTTTTGAGTTCATTATACATATCGTACCAACAAAAAGTTAATTAAAATATGTTGCAATTTGAAATCAGATATGAAAAAATTTTCATTTGCTCAAACATAAATCAAAGCCAAAACAGCTAACAAGAAAAAACACACAACTGACAAATCCGACACTGTTTGCTTCAATTCCACTTGGATATAAAAAAAAGCAAACAGGAGCCCTTATATCACCCCGAAATAATGAATTGTGCGTAAAACGAATCCAGACATTCGAAACGAATCAGACATCCGCCGTTTTGAATACCAGATCAGTTTCGGTGATTACAATACTTGGGGAAAATAGCGGGAGGCCAATATAACTGAACGTTTCCAGTCACAAACATTTCGAATTGCATATGTATATGCCCGAGAATGCAAATCAAATACGTTATACACGAACTGTGTGAGGTCGATCTTAAGGCGCCATGTTGTTCCGCCATATATGGCGGCGTGTAAATTAATGCACCACACTCTCATAGGCTACCAACGACGTCTAAGTATGTACATTGTTAGGGTATGTGGAAATTGACGTGATTATGTGAGACTTGCTGTGTTTTGCCGAGCATGCCAGATTCAATAATGAAAGCTCATGAAACATAAAATGTTAGTTTATTACAGGAACTAATTTTTGCATATTGTTAAGAAATAAATAGTAGGTAAAATGTATAATATTTATCATCAATAAGCAGATTATTTATTGTGCCACTGCCACTACCTATATTCTGGAGGATCTGCCGACGTAGGTACTTATTGTAAGGAACTTAGATGCTCATGTAGATACCTATATTTATTTTCTATTTAGATAGACTTTAATTTATACTGAACGGACAAAGAAAAATCTAAAAACAAAAATTATCCAATATTCCTCCAAAAGTAATAATTCATTGAGATGTCGAACTTAGATTATCCAAAATGATATTATTGAAAGTTCATTGCCCTTCTCATATTTTAGAAACATGGCTTCCTGGTTGCATAATTAGTATTGGGAAATATCGACTTCGCGTTGAATTGCACTTAGGAAAAATATTCCATACATTGACTATCCAATTTCCAATTATTAGAATATTCAACTTACCAATTCTTCCCAAATCTGTCACATTGACGTATAGATAAATTAAAGTAGAAATCACAGAAAGGCGGATTAATAAAACGACCTAATAAACTCAAATATTTTTATATTATAATGTTTACATTGTTTTGATTCACTACTCCTAATGCGTTGGTATTGTCCTCGATTTAAAAAAAAAATTGTTATATCATCTAGCCTACATTATGTAAAAATACTCCGACACGCGTACTCTCTGCATTCTGGAACAATCGCGGGGTACCATTTGAAATTCGAACACCGTGACAAAAAAAGGAGGAGCTACCCGCCCTTTTGTTTACAAAGCCATGACTATTAACAATGGTAACACATTGACTAAACAAACAATGTTCCACTCAAGTTGAAATCCGACCGAGTAATGATGACTAGCGATATTTTGGGTTGAATAGGTGTGTGCTGTGCAAAGCAATATATCTGTTCTCTAGCTGTCGAAGTTAATTTTGTTGTAGGAAATTTACTGCTTACTCGTCAATAAATATACTATGACTAGTATTTGTATGAATGTTTTAGACACTTATTTCGAAAACGCACTTGAAATCTTGAAGAGGCTCATCGAGTTTTTGCATGATACTACAAATGAACTGAGAACGTGATTTTACAATTATTTTATTATTAAATTATTGAAAATTTATTTCATAAATTTAAAAGGAATATCATTGCTGAGCATAAAGATAGGGACATTCAAGTACTGTCAGCATTTTCTGTAGTGAATATGTTTGCACAAATATAAAAAAGGTCATTTTACGAAAAAACTCAAATAGCTCTCAATTGAAGGAAAAGAACCATCTTTAACAGGATCAATAGAACATTTCGACGCAAATTTCTTGTAGAAAGATGACAAAAAGTAATGACGATTATTGCATAATCAGCTGGGTCGAATCCTTGAAACTAAAAGGGATGAATGACTGACAGAATTTGATGAATTCAGCCGAACCATATGGAGGGACATTATCAATAGCTTTGTTTTGGTTCGAAATATAGAACGGTTCTGGGAATGCGCAGAACTGCTTGCGCACAAAAAATAATGAAGGACTGTTTTAATATTAATTCTGAACTGATTCGGAACCGAAAACAACAAAACGAGCCGCAAATCACACGAACCGTTCTAAAACAGTCCCAGAACTGTTCTCATATAGTTCTGATTAAACCAAAACGCTATCAACACAATTCGATTACGATTCTGAAAAAACGAAAACGCGTTTTATAACATGCGCATGTGAAGAATGAAGAATGATTCCGAACTAGTTCTGAGTGAAACCAAAACAAAGCCACTGACTAACTGCTTTGGTAAGTCAAAAGTAGAAAATTAATCTTTAGTCTAACAATGGTAGCCATAGCTGTAGTTGAAGACGTTAATGTATATCTATCCACTTTGAATTACTATCAAAAATTTATATGAATCCTTTTCAAAAAAATCAACATGTACTCTACACCAGACTTTCGGTGGCCTCGGCGAAGACAACAAGTTCAGGTAGATTATTTTGAGTCTTCTGGCACGTTTCGCAATTTTTTCAGAAAGATTTGGCCACCAGAATACAGACCGAGCAAGCATTTTGGATCTGACCACCCCAATATAACTTTCATGGAGGACACTCAATACATTGAGTCTTAAGGAATTTGGGACAATGACACGGCTTCCCAACAAAATACAACCCTTTTCCACTAAAAGCTCATTTCTTTCTAAAAAATAAGGTCTCAACTCGAAATCATAAACAGCTAGACTGCGGCCAGCCTCTTATAGACAAATCCTTAACCCCAAACCGAATTTTCGCGACGAACTACCTCTATGAATTCCATGATTGCATGAAGACAAACGGTTTCGCGAGAAACTCTGTTACAAATAACACCAGTTATTTGAACTTTAAGACAAGAGAACCTTAGGGTCGTGGAATTCAAAAAATTAAGATAACGTGTAGCCCCTTTATGTGCAAATGAAACCACTCAAAATCCAACAAACAATGATTTTATTTGATATTTAACAATATAGTGACAAATGCCACTTTCTTCAAAACATGACAGTTGACAGCTTGGTTGTTCCGGTGAATCTGATACCATGTACCTTTCCAATCCGGAGCTCTTCAATGGGTGTTCACTTTCGTGAACTGGAGCTCTTCGTGTTATTTGCTATATCCAGGAAAGAGGATAGATTGCTGGGGTGACGTCACTCCAGCTGATCCAGACTCCAAATAGTGATATTTATGTCCAGTAGGTACCCAGAAGAGAATAAGGCAGTTATATTTGGAATATTAAATCCCTGAATTCTGTCAAAAAAGTGAGTGTCTTACAAAGAACAAAAAATTAATATGAAATTAGTTTATTATAAAACCATTGTTGTGCAGACACTCCCTTCCAACAGTAGCAGGTATGAGCAACTATTGCAAATTGAAAAAAATATATATTTCAATATAAAAAAAATTACAATTAAATAATTGGAAAATAATCATAAAAATAGATTGAATAAAAATGCTCCCTACAGGTTGAGCAGAGTGCTGCTTTTCTGGCAGTAGCAATAACAAGCAAGAATATGAACAAAATAAGATAAAAACAATAAGAAATTAAATCTTTAAATTCTCCCCCAAATAGACAAAATTTTCCTTTTAATTTAAGGTAGCTACTATAGGTACTACAAGATAAACCTGAGGTGAAATCAATCAAATCCAGAATATGTCAAAATTCTTGAGATGTTTTAATTAAAAAAAATTTTAATGAATTTTTGACCTGTCTGGATTCCTATTTTAAAGAATTACACCCTTTTCCAACACTCTTCTCTTCGAGAAGATGATAATTGAGATAATAATTGATGGAGTCAAACAGAAAATAGCTATATAGGCCTCTGCCTGGATTCAATAAAGAGCTGATGGGATGGACACACAAATTTGGTTTTCACCGTCTCTATTTAGAGCAGTCGGTCCAATATTCCCACAGTAACAATTGATTCTGAAAACCAGGGCTACTCCCTGGCCCGAGAATCGGCCCACAGAGCAGCAGTACCTGTCTATTAGCTCAAAAATCTGAATTGACTTACCTCAAAAAACGTGGAGCCACCAATCACACAAAATAGAGGCCCGCAATTAGATAAAAAATTAAAATATAATATTTCTATTTCAAGAATAGATAAAATAAGATTTATCAGGTAAAAACTTAACAATGATATGATAATATGCACTGATGGTAAATGATGCGTACATCTGCAAACGTTTACTCCACTGCTCGTATTTCCATTTCTATTCCATTCAAATACACTGATTTCACTTTTGTTAATTTATTTTTTACTTCCGATACAGTAGGTAAAGGGTATTACACACACACGTGTGTAACAACTTAAATAATTCGCAAGAACTCAAAAAATACTATTTTCACGACACGAAAGCAAGTTTTTTCACTTATTCGACAATAATTCTAGAATTAATAATTAACCTCACAAAAAAGCCCCCGAATCTTGTCTGGTGATAGAGAGGGTCGATTGACATATTTAAAAATTATGAATATAGAACGGGCGGCGCCATCTATTGTAAAAATAATGCAAATTGGCACAGGTGCCGGAACAGTAAACTTTATAGAAAAATTTATAAGGGAGAATCTGAAAATTCAAAGGAAAGATTATAAAAATAAAAATGACTCGCCTGCAAGACTATACTGCCAGGAAAAGAGAACGTTTTAGAAACCAAACCCTATAGGAAAACAATCCTGTGTTTTTTATACTAAACTGCGTTTTAACCAGATCAACCAATCAGAAGACTTCACCCAAAAGACCATATTCACTTTACAATGAAAAACCACGTGGAATAAAAGAGAATAGATAAAAATCCACTAGAATTATTTTAATTTAGGCTAAAAATGATTATTTCAGAATCAGAAGTTAGAGAAAGACAGAAATATATCCATTTACTAAAAGTGAGATAAACATAATTTCTTTCAATGAAAATACATATAACTGTCAAATGCGAAATAATTAAACTCATACTTTGAAAAATAAATCCATCAGGTACTAGATGGCAGTACCTTCATTCAATAATAGATATTTGCATTTTATGCACATGATGGATAGATGGCAGTACTGGTATTATATCGAACTTTGTGGATATTTTTAGATTACTTAGATTATGAATCATTATTTCGCTAATTCTGAAATGGCAAAAATACAACTTTGTAATGAAAATGAGAAGAGATGGAACATGTTACATAAATGATAAATTTATCGTAACAACTCATGACGTCATACGTAGTTCGCCGGAAGCATGGACGCAGCTTCAAGCCAGCGCTCAAACTCATGACGTCAGAAGATGAACTATGGTTCGTCCTTGAATGAACTATTGATGAACGCGATGAACTACATTTGTCATGAAAATTCGGTTCTAGATAAAATTATTTCCCTTTTGGTCTGGAAAGCAATATCATAAGAAGAAATCGGTACACTTTCTAATAAATTGAATGAATTAATACAAGGTACCTGTGTCGGAGACTGCAACAGGAATCTTCAGAGGCCATCAGCATGGCCAATCTGTAAACCCTTCTTATACACTATTCTATAATTGTATGCTGATAGAAATACCGCCCATCTTGTTATTCTAGATGTTGCAATTGTTGGCAATGACTTTGATAGATTGAAAATAATTTGTAGAAACTGATGATCTGATTCCAAAATAAATTCTCGACCATATAAAAACTTGTGAATCCGCTTAAATCCAAACACTATTGCCAATGCCTCTCATTCTAGTTGGTAGTAGTTTTTCTCTGCTTCTGATAGAGTACTAGACATAAACCATATTGGTCTATCAAACCTATCTTCAAGATGGCACAACACTGCACTAACTCCGTTCGAACTAGAATCGCAAACCAACTCAAGTGGCTTCTCCGGGTCGAAATGAACGAGTAGGTACCTACTTGGTTACCTGATAAAAGTTATATTCCTTTTACCAACTTTTTATAGAAATTTAGTAACCCCAAAAATGCTCTTAACTGAGTCAGATTTTTAGGGACAGGGGCAATCACAACCGCTTCAACCTTCTCAGATGTGGGATGAATACCTTCTGCATCTATCTTATGACCCAGTTATTCCACAGAACTCACGAAAAATTTACATTTCAGAAGGTTAATATTACTTCAGATTAAGTTCCGACAACCGTTGTAACACTTCACAAATGTTCATAACATTCAGCAAAATCCTTGCCCATAATCAGAATATCATCCAGATAGCATATGACATTAATTAACCTGTTCAATATTTTGTCCATGGTCATCTGAAAAATAGCGGGAGCGTTAGTGATGCCCTAAGTCACTGAGTGTATCTGAATAGACCGAAACTAGTGTTAATAGTTCCTGAGATGTGGGGCAATTGTTGATAAGCACCTAATAAATCCAGAGTAGAAAACACCTTACCACCGTTCAATTTTGACAGAGAATCGTTTATATTGGGGAGAGGATACATATCCAGACAAAATACCCGATTTAAAGTCACCTTGAAATCCACACATACCCTGATATCCCCATTTTTTTTTTGGACAATAACAATGGAGCTTGCCAATTACTAGTGCTAACAGAAACCAAAATACCCTCACTGACCAATTCATCAAGTTTAATTTTCAGTTTATCATGCAAAGCATAGGGTACGTTGTAAGGTTTTCGGAAAATTGGACAAGAATTCTCTTTCAATCTAAAAGGTACTTCAAAATTTCTTAGAGGCTCATTTGTATAACCCGAAAATAATGCAGGAAACCTTGATGTAAAATATGAAATTAATTTGCTTGTATCACCAAATACAGACCTATCGGACACATTGTTTATAAAAATGTTCTTCCTCCATGAGAATTTAACATATCTAGGCAATCACGTTCCAGAAGGTGGTTAAAACTTTTCTCAGCATTTATAACTAGCAAAGGAGATTTAAATGTATGACTTTTATGGAAAATATCAGCAAGCATCTCTCCAACTACTGACAATAATTGACCAGTAACAACTCTCAACTTACATGCTACTGCCCTAAGAGGAAAAGCCAAAAATAATTTTTCATGTAAACAATTTGAAATCACTGTCCTTGAAGCACCTGAGACAATCTCCATTTCAATCAATTTCCCATTGATCAGAATTCCAACTTTCTCCGCTCCATTAGATTGGCTTAAGGCTACCAAATGAGCCAATACAAATCATCTTCTTCATCGACTTCATAAGGCATCTCCTGTGTTTCTTCGGAAACACTGCCTTCTGCCTCACCCAAGCTATTCAATTTTTTTTGCCTTGCACATCGATGAAACATGGCCTTTCTTACCACACGAAAAGCAATTCCAATCCACTGTTGGGTCATGCACTCTCCCACAGCGGAAACATTTCAAATTTTGGGATCTTGAAGGTGGAATAGACCTAATTGGTTTTATTTGAAGAACCCTTCCCATGTACTGCACCTAAATTGTCCGTATTATAAATAGGTTGGAAAAATTTTGACTGTGCTTCCACTAATTCGAAGCTCAAAGCCCATTGACTAGCTCTCTTGAATGTTGAGTTTCTCTCTGTTAAAAATTGTTTCTGAGACGATGATGATGCCAACCCGCATACAAATCTGTCTCGTTTCATCCAAGAACAGACCAAAAGTCTAACATCGACAAAATATGCTGTATATTTAGGTGACCTGAACTTAGCAATCAACAACACAAAAATTGCAGACAAGTTTCTTCATTCAAAATCTGTAACTGACATTTGACACCTTTGTCATCCAGCCTTGCATGCATGAACATAGCACAATCAAGATAATTTCTGCAGATAATGGCAATGCAAAGCACCATGGATTATGACAAGACCGACCATCGTCGAAGTCCTGCAGGAAGGAAACTGAAGATCGAACGTCTACTGTTTAGAGAAAAGTGTATCATACTCTCAAGAAATACAAGAACTTTCTTTCGGATGCTACTACAACCAGACTCAATCATCACTGGGGCGTTTTATCCACACCTAAATGCGTTGCAGAATATATAAAAAAAAAATAATTTGCCACTTGGGCCAAAATCAAGGTCCAAAGACTCAGCAACAAGCCAGCATTTATCAAAATTCTTTTCACCCATCATCAATCCCTCACAAGGCCAAACCTTATTCTCAACATTTCGTTACCGTCCTCGAAAACAAAATAACTATTCCCGAAGATGTGCTGAAGAATTGCTGAAAATCATAGAGCAATTACCCACTGCTATAGCCGCAGACCAAACACAAGTTGCCTGCCAGTATCTACGAAATTCCGACTTTCAGATAAAATATAAATAGGTATTTTGCACATGATGACGACCTTCCATAAACAAATTAACACAAAATTTGGCTGCCTAATTTAGACAATAAGGAGCAGTGATTAGTTAAAGAACAATTGTAGAAGGTTTGCACCCTCAACAGTTGAATGAAGTAGGAAGTGTTGTGGGCTTGGGGCAAAAAAATGCAGTCCCTTTTTAATTTCAAAAAATGCCGAAAAAATTCAAAGTCCCTTTCAAATTTCAAAAAAGGCTAACGTTTCGATTTTATTTAAAGTCTTTTTCAAGAGCCGTCGGCAATTTTCGGAATTTAAAAGGGACTTTGATTTTTTGCCCTAAGCGCACAACACTTCCTACTCCGTTGAAGAACAATATCAACAAAATAAGACAGTCCATAAATTCACCATGGAAAAAGCACAGATTCGGGCCCTGACGTCCTAGTTGAACACTTTGAAGAACACATCGAAGCTTCAGTGTAGAAAACCCACCCACACGGGACAAAGCTCACACCATGACTCCAAACATTCATGGTCAACCAAAAAGGAAATCATCAAAACCTTAGACATCAGAGCCACTACCATCTGCAACATCAAGGAGTCCCTAGGAAACAAAATAGCAGTTCCTCAAATCAGCTCGTCGACAAAACCATAGAGCAACCAACCACAAGAATGCAATGGTGAATAACTAGTTTCTGACATTTCCGAACCCTCAAGGTACCTACTTTCGAGCAAATCAGAAGATCGCTGCAAATTATTGCATAGTGTATTATTGTTGGGCTCCAAGCGGATTGCATCAGGTTCATCAAATAAGGGAATAAAATGAAAAGAACATTGTTTATTAAGTACAAGCCAAAACAATATGTCATGACCCGAGAGTTCATCAGCTGACTGCCTAATAATGTTCGACAACGATGTTGTGGCAGAATTTAATTAAGCCATGCGATTGAGAAATTTCATAAATCGTTTTCAAATCACAGTTCACCTGCTCCTCGGCATTTTTTTATCCACTTTTATTTTAATTATTCTTGTTCTGCCTCTTGAGATTTTTTTTTATACTTTCATGTTGCAGCTTTCACTTATTGTATCTTTTATTAGTTGGTTATCTTTTCTAATTTCCTTTCTCACTTCCTTGGTAAGAATTTTAAAACTGTCTGAAGAAGTTCGATCTGTCCGTTCTTTTCGTTCTTACTGATTTTTTAACCGGAGTGTTTATGGTTTTTTCTATTTGCATTTGTTTTATTGTTTCTATTGGTTTTAGTTTTGTTTCTGATTTATTTTTATATCTGATTTGTTTTTTAGTCAAATTTGCTGCGTTTTGTTCTCCTGTGTTCATTAAAAAAAGAAAGAGTACCAAGGGAAAAGTTTCATAATTTCATAGAGGAAAAACTCAAAAAACAAGTTAAGTTCCCAGACCGAAAGGTAATTAAACTATCCTATAATAAACATTTGCTCTTATATCACTAAAGATAATAAGTTCATAGTCACTTTTAAAAAAAAGTCTTCAAAATCATAATCTGTAAACACAAGAACCTTGAGGTTGCAGACTTCATAAATCATATAACCACTTGAAAACCAACATAAACGGTTAACAAGAAAAAAAAAACGAACTAATCAACAAACCAAGGTGGCAGACGGATCACCGTCGCCAGCTTTAAGAGAATTACAAGTTGACAGATTCTGTTTAATTTTTTCGTTTGACGTGTGACGCCCGCCCGATAGTCGGCTTTTACGGGGGCGCCTTCGTCTTACAAACCCTTTAACCATTGGCGTGACTGAAAATTAGTTAATAAAAAGGTATACCTAGCTAGTATTAGGAAATAAAAATTTGTTGATTGCCTAGTTACACAGCTCTCCAATTCAATTTTTCATACTGTCTGGAAAGTATCACACTAATATTTTAAGTCTGGACAGTAGATCGAAGTTCATTCCAAAAAATAAAATAGCCCATCACAGATATTCTCTGATACAAATTTGTTTATTTTTCTTTAGAAGTATTTGAAGGAAAATGGTTAATCTCTATCATTGTTTGCAGCTAGGTACATCACAATAATGAAAAACATTCTGATCAAATTGTCCTGATCATCTTTGTCTATAGAGTCGGTGCAATTTTTAACTATCCCAACAACCAAAATATTAATTTTATTAGTACGCACTCTTTTAAAGAGCTTCAGTAGGTATATCGATAGAACTTTCTATTTTGTTCTGGTGATAATCTACACTTGACTTTTTTTGTCTAATTTTCACACACTAAGGAAAATATATCTGGATAAATCCTCTATGCTATTTCCAAATCTTTCTTTGGCAAATTCATCAACATTTTATCATTTTCTTTTTGTTGAAATCAAATAGATATGAACTGTAGACGAAAGTTCTTCCATTCTCGACCTCGTTTAATCCATAGACTCTTCACTTTGGAAAACATTCTTCATTTTCGTGACATTTTTATCCAAAACCCGCTGGCAGCATCATGAAAACATTATCTTTCACTTTCCTTTCGGAAAAGCATTAAATTTCTCTTCTTAACTAGTCAAATAAATATTCTTACTGCAGTGTTCCTGCAGTAAACACTTCTTCAACGCATTTCCTTGTTTCTAAAGAAATGCTTGTTTTACCAAATGATCTATAAGCTATAGCTTTTTCTTCTGTCATAATCTATTATGCATTCATCTGTATTACCACGATTATCTTTATTACTTCTTCCTTTTTGTTCCAAACTCTCCTCATCTGCTTTGTATGTATCTTACTTTATGCTGACCATAATTTGATTATTATTGAATTTTGTCGACTTACTAGGAACAACCACTTTTTCCTGAAGGAGAGCATAGTTCTCTAATGAAATAATTATAATTATGCTAAAATTTTTTTTTAATGCTATAAATGTTCCTACGTCACTGTTGATTGTCGGTCTTTTAAGAGCCCATTTGCTTATAACGATTACACCCCCAAACAGATGTCTGTATTCGAGCAATCAACCCTATAATATCATAAAAGCCTTCCGTGTGCTACTGCATGCTGTTCTGTTTACATTTTGTGATTAGACTTATGATGATGGGGTCGGAGGTTTATAGGATAGATTAAAGCCACTTTTTTTTATGTAATTTGATGGCGCCCCTATAGAAGCCCAGAGCTACTACAGTGGCAACATTGTCGGTAACATAGTTTCCATAAATGTGTATTATAAATTGATTGCTCAGTAAAATTCATACAATTTGATTCAGTCGTACTCATCATATCCATTTATTGTTGGTAAGGAGAGGATTAACAGATTTTCAAATGAATAATAAAAAGGTATGCATGTTTAAAATAACTCCTAGGATTAAATAATATATTTCGCAAAATGAATTTTCTTGTCCCGCTAATCCTCCGAGGTCTTACGTACCCATACACCTTCATCATCTTTAAATTAGCAGGGATTTGGTTTCGTAATAAGACGTCGCGTCGGAAAAAGTCCCGGCAACGATTTAAACGAATTGTAGGTACCTTTTGCACGGTGACTCAGGTGCTCTTACTTTGTCTCTAATCTGCTCGTTAAGGAATAACGTCTTCAAAGGCGCGTGACAAAAAAAACCTTATTAAATTGCCTTAAGCGACTGTCCCCGAGGGAAAAGTTGTCTCTTGCGGAATCATTTTGTAATTTTCTACTTAGAAGGAGGATGGTTTGGGGTGAAGCCGAAGCCTACATGGACCAAGAGGGTGCGAATGATTGAGTGTGCAGAGGTTCAGGTTACTAGTTTATTTGATAGCTGTTTAGGGTCTAGGGATGTCCTCCTGTAATAACGGATTCGATTAAATGTGATTGAAAAAATATACTCATAAAACTGCAATTTCTGATTTCCATTGTCTTGATTTATTTTGATACACAACGTTCCCTAATTCTTATTAAGTAAGTCAAATCAAAATTATTATGGGTCAACAATAGTGAGCGGTAAAAATAAACCGATGAGACTAT
This sequence comes from Ceutorhynchus assimilis, assembly GCA_917834065.1. Classification (NCBI taxonomy): domain Eukaryota; kingdom Metazoa; phylum Arthropoda; class Insecta; order Coleoptera; family Curculionidae; genus Ceutorhynchus; species Ceutorhynchus assimilis. The sequence goes on along the minus strand of OU892283.1, from coordinate 31,278,075 downwards.
TGCATCGAGTCTGTTATTACTACTGTTAAAATGGCAATACATACATTCGTATAGGTATAGTGTACAAATTATCTTGTCTATTCAGCTATTTCACTGTCTATTTTTGAGCAAGTTGACTAAAGATGAGTTAGCAGTGTTCCATCTGAAGCGATTCCAATAACTGCAGACCATCCGATTTAACAAAAAAATTAAGCGGAAAAGCCTGGCACATCTCTGCTTACAAAGTTTCTTGTTATGTCCTCTTAGATTTTAGATGGTGGCTGTCAGTGCTGTTACTGTAGTGATCAATAATTTTCTTGGACATCTCTACTAGATCACCGCGCGTTAGTCTCTCATGCAGAGAAGGAAAATTCAGCATCTTCGGCCTTCGTTTGTATGGTAGGAGGTTATGAAGAGCTGAGGGAATTCGTCATCGCTCCACTTTTTCAAATGCTCCAATGTCCCTGACATAATAGGGTCGGGTTAGGTGGCCCCAACACTACAGCCGTCGGCTTATTGTATTGTCCTGTTCGTCTGTTTAGTCTGTAAAAAGTTTCGTGACCTTGATCAGGTTTAGGAGCCTCTTCAACGTGTTACTTTTTAGAGATAGTGTCTTCTGGCCCTATCTGTCTGTATCTCCACTAGCGTAAAGCCTCAAATTCGAAGCTTATGTAGGTGGCGGTTTCATCCTTCTCGTCACAAATTCTGCATATGAGTTCTTCTTGGGGGATGCCTACAGTGTCCAGTTATAAGTGCAGTTATTATCCTGATTTTCATCCTGTTTAATTGTAGGATTTCTTCAGTAAGTTTAGGTGATGGTTGTTGTACCATTAGCCTATTGTGTTTGCGCTTCGGAAGAGTTTGCCAATAGGTTTTGTGTTGTCTATACACCCATTGGTTTATTTTTGTTGTTGACAATTGCCGGTTCAGGACCAGTATAACTGGTAGCCGACCCTTCTCTTGCCAGTGCATCTGCATTTTCATTTCCTTCAATTCCTTTATCCCTGGCATCCATTTAAGGGTTACCTTGTTGGCCATACTTAGGTTTTTGAGGTTTTCCAAGCATACCCAGACAAGTTTGGATTTTATTTCAAAGCTGTTGAGTGCTTTGATCGACGCTTGACTGTCTAAGCAGATAAGGATGTTTTTACCTGTGTATCCCCTCCTTAGGTTTCCCCTCAGACAGAAGTCGATGGCATATATTTCTGCTTGGAATACAGTAGCGTATTCTCCCAGAGGTTGACTGATGTCGCACCTGGGAGTTTGTCCATATATTCCAGCGCCGGTTCCAGTTTCTGTTTTGGAGCTGTCAGTAAACCAGACAATTTCCTGTTTCGATGTTACCCCGGTATTTTCTACCGGGACAATTTGATGGCGAAGGATTTATCGAGGGATTTTTTCGGCATCATATAGTCGCTGCACATGGTTAAAATCGGGTTTGTGATTATTTTGGTAATAGCAGCATGTCCATTTGGTTCCAGGTTTCGTTCAGCTGGAGACGATATGCCCCGATTCTAACCTCCGCTTTGACGATAAGGTCATTTGGTGGGAGGTTTTTATCTTTTGGATGTGTTGGTTCCATGTCAGCTTCATATCTAAGATGCTGCCTAGAAATTTAGCTTCCCTGCCAAACTCCAACGTTTTTTGGAATACACGGGGCGATAAAGTCCTCCAGATTTCTTTTTCTCGTGAAAGGAATGAATTTTGTTTTGGAGGGGTTGACGCGAAGATGCTTCCTCGTGCATCATTCCTCAATAATTCCTAAGGCGTCCTGCATGAGGTTTGATACCGTCCTGGTAAATTCTCCCCTAATGACAACGACTATGTCATCCGCGTAGCCTAGGGTGGAGTAGCCTTGATCGTTTAGTTTCCTCAGAAGTTCATCCACGATTAGATTCCACAAGAGTGGTGAAAGTACTCCGCCCTATGGGCATCCTTTTATCGCAGTTTCTTTAATAGATGTTTCAGCAATAGTCGAGCTTATAGCCCTGTGTTTGGGCATGTATTTGATCCATCTGCATGTGATATCATTGATGGCATGTTGCCCAGCAGCTCTGACTGTGGAGTTGAAGGAGGTGTGGTCAAAGGCTCCTTCTATGTCACTATTGCGATTTCCTTGTTTTCTAGTGAGTTCTCTATTCTTGTCACCAGTTGGTGAAGGGCTAATTCGCATGATATGCCTGGTTGGAAGGCATGTTGGTTTTGGTGGAGTGGCCTCTCTTTCAGTGAGGTTTCCCTGATGTGCTTTTCAACTAGTTTCTCTGTCACCTTTAACATAAAGGACGATAAGCTGATGGGTCTGTATGACCTGGCCTGAGATGGGTTTGCTCTGCCAGGTTTTGAAATAAAGACCGCTTTTACTTCTCTCCAGGTCCCAGGAATATAGTCTGTTGCCTGGCTAGCTCTGCACAGTCTGCAGAGGTGTGGTGAGACAAGGTCCACCTGTTGTAGAAGTGCTGGTATTATTTAATCGGGTCCCGGTAATTTGAAGCTGTCAAATGAGCGTATTGCCCATTTTATGTCATCATAAGCTACCCCTTTTTTAGCAAGTTCCCAGTCCTCCTTTTTCGCTTCATTACGGAAGCGGAACGGCTTGATGGGTTTCAGCTATCAGGGTTTACTCCGGTGGAGTCTGGAAAATGGGTTTGAAGAAGTAAACTTATTGTTTCTTCCCCATTTTTTGTGAAGTTCTCGTCAGGTTTTTCAATGGTTCCCGTCGGTTCAATCGGACTCTTGGCTAGAACTTTCTGGAAAGATTCTTTTTTTGCTTTCCGGATTTCTTTGTTGTATTCCGTTAGGATTTGCTGATATGCTTCCAAGTTTCCGGGTTTCTTTGCTTTATTAGAAAGCCTTCGTGAATTTTTCCTGAGCATTTCGAGGTTTGCATTCCATTACTTTTATTTGCGGGTGGCTTTCCTCGATTCTGCGCAGTTTTCATGATATGAGGATGGCTTCCAGCTATTGCAGGCATACCTCCTCTACATATGTTCTTGTTTTAACTACCATTTTAGTGTTAGTCAGATTTAGTCTAAGGTCCTGTCGGTATTTCTTCCAGTCAGTATGACGAGGGTTGCGATATACACGCTCTGGTTTATCAATATGTCTGATTTCCATTTGAATATACCTATGATCCGAGAGACTCGGTTCATCATCTACCCTCCAGTTACATATTTGAGAGCTTATTCCGAGAGACGCTAGAGTAACATCAATACGTTCTTGCGCCTATTTTTTGTTAGAAAAGTAGGTTTAGTTCCCCGATTCAGAATGTCTAGGTTGTTGGAGACCTAAGTAAGATGGTTTATGTCGCTACTATTCCATGCGGTGTGATGGGCGTTGAAATCTACTGCAATGAGAATCGGTAGATTATTTAGCCCACATCAGTATCGCACTAACCTCTCCATTTCTGCAGGTGGAGGTGGATTAGGAGAGTCATATGGCAGGTACACAGAAGTTATAATAAGCTCCTTAGGGCCATATTCTCCGTAGTTCATAAAGCCTGGCCTAGTGGAAACGTTTGCCTTTTTGTGTGACAAAGTCGAGCTTTTCCACTAAGCCAGGCTTTATGAACTATGGAGAATATGTCCCTGAAGCAAAAATTTGTCATTTTCATTGCATTAATATTGTTTGCAATAATGCAGCTTCTTACATTCTCTGAGTTTGAGTTACCTATTTCCGATGTTGCCTAAACCCATGACTCTGTTTCCTGACGTCCAGGGTTCTTGGATTAGAGCCACGTCAACGGCCCCTGCCTCGAAGGTTTTGCAGAAGGCAGCAGTTGCAGCCTTCTTATGCTGCAAGTTTATCTGAAGGACCAGCAGCATTTTTGGGTTTTGGATCGAGGACCCTGAAGGTTAGCATCGTGAGGCCAAGGTAAAGCTTGAAGTCTTTCTTGGTTAGCCCCTTTGGAGAGTTCTCGTCTATTCCCACAACGAGGTGGTTCTACCTTGATGTTGAATACCTTCCAATCATCCGCGACTATCCCCTCGTTTTGGGTTTTTAGAGTGTTCTTGTCGGGTCGTCAGCATCAAGATGTTCTTTGGGTATCCACACCGATACCGTTACTCTGGGAGCGACATCCTTGGATGATAGTACCTTCAGATTTGAGAAGTGAACCATGCCATATTCTACTTGTCTATGGTTGATATTGGATGCTTTTCCAGGTTGGCACTTCCAGATATCCTGGAGGATAGCTTCCTGTACCTTTTTCCCTTGTTTTGCTGTTATCTAATTGTCAGGATAGGTGCTTGTGATGACAGCCATCTTGATTGCTGACACAACCTTGCTATCACTGGCTCCAGTTGGTTTACTGGATTTTGTTGCAGCTTGATTATGTTACGCAATCTTTTGAGGGTTTTGAGAGGGTATTGATCCCTCTGAGCGAATTCTCTCAATCCCCTTTTGCTGCTGGTTCGCAGTACCTGTTGGAATTTTTTGTGGTCCAGCGTTATCAGTGCCCGAAGTGCCTTGTCCCTATTTAGGAGTTTGGGGTTTCGTGTTTGCTCTTGATTTACGAGGTATAATAGGTTCCCCTTTGGCTTAGGCTCGCTTGATAGCTTTCTGGCGTTTCTGGGCGCCAGAGAGTTTGGCCTTGTTTATCTTTATTCTGTTGATTCGAGACCCAATGTTCCTTATAGGTTTATCATCTTCCATGGTTTTGCTGCTTCCAGCTTCCCGATTCGATCCGCAAGGCTTATGCTGGCCTCCGGTTATCTTGTGGTGGTTTGGTCTGTTGAACCTTCCACCGACTTTGTTTCAAGAGATGGTTTATTTCAGGCTGAATCACTGGGATTTTCCTCTATCTTGGTATTTTTGTTTGTTTTTTCCTTTTTGTGTTTCCATAATATGTCCCACGAGTGAGGGGGAAAGCGTGATCAAGCCTAATTGATCTGAATTCAGCCACTCAGATATCACATAGTTCTTAGAATTGAAGGGTCTAAACTGAAGCTTATTAGTCAAAGTTGGGGAAAATTTTCCAAGACTTGCTCTTAATCTCGATATCAGCAAAACCGGAAGACCTTTGGAGATGAAACTGCAAGGAACATAAGAGACACAAACAGAGGATGTTGATAAATCCAGAATATTAGGGCATTCATGGACAAATTAACATGGACACAAATGGTCAGTGGTGAAGATTATCCACAAAGAACAAAATTCTCGCAAAAGAAAGTTCAAGAAGGCAATTTATAAGTCAAGACCAAAATGTATAAAGTAATCCTAGATAGGAATCCCCAACTTTGATTGATAAGCCTTTCTTTTACCAGCCCTATCATTATTTTTATGATGGTTTTCTGTTTGTTCTAGAGTTCCAATATATTTTTCAGGATTCCAAACATTAGAAGCTAAGTATTTTTAATGGACTGTTTGTTCCATTATTGTGAATATGTTATTCAATCTGACAATTTCTTGTTTGTTTTCATGTATTTTTTCTCATTCTGAATCTTCTAATTCCTTTTTTGATATGATTTTTCGACCTTAAATTATTCCTTCGATCTTTCCATTATGTTATTTTCTTCCATCAAAATTTCTCCATTCTGCAAGCTTGTCTCTGATCAAGAGCATTTTCAGGAATGAATGAAAAAAATTATAAAGGCTGAATAATACAAACCACCAAATTTACCATAATTAAATTTGAATCTAGTGACCAACAGCTCAGCAGATGTACCTACACTTTGAAACAGGATTGATTGCAAAAACTACGCGGGGTGCCTTTTAAAATGACCATTGGTCATTCTGTATCGGAGTATAAGCCTCCGAAATAATGTATGACTTTTAGTACAGGGTCAAAACATATTTAAATACATACATACAACTCGATAGTATCAGTTGTTGATAAGATTTTCTATTAACATGATGTCCCTATATGGTTTCTTAGTAGAAGTTATTTTGGAAATAGACTTTGAAGAACTAGAAACAATACCTACTTCTTGATTGAGGGCTTTTGATTCGCTAGCAGCAATCACTCGAACTTTGCTCGAACCTTCATCGTTTGGTTTATCAGTATTAACAATGAAAACATAAAACCGTAAAAATGTTTCTAAGCAGTTTCCCATAAGAAACTTACAACTTCAAAGGTTGACTTCAAATATTTATTCATATATTTAAAATAGAAAAATGGTAGAAACTTCTTCAACGACAAATCAATTAGATAGTCTATTACTCTACACATGCTACACTATAATTATTGTAGGAAGTTGAGGGCATAAAAAAACCAAAGCTCTCGTACTATAATATGATAATCTCAAGTGAGTCATCAAGCTCAGCTGCTGCAACCTATTTCAGCCCCATATTGGCCACATCCAACCCTCCGAATTTCGGGGGATCGGATGAGCGTGCTTATTCTGTCAACTTGACCGCAACCTCCGGTGTTAATAAAGTGATCAGATTTACTGCAAATCCAGCTAATAAATTATGCTGGTTTTGAGTGCTGACCATTGTTGGGCCCGAATTGAAATTCTATTGATGAGCGTGCTGTTTGGTCGAGAATGCGTTTATTCGCTCGTTTATCATTTATTAGCTGATTGGATTGTTCGGTGGGGGAAATTATTCCGGTATGGGATCTGTGATCCTGTAAATGCGAAGGATTTTTTTTAGTTGTCGATAAATTTTAAATTATCGCTTTAGGGACTGGAAAATTTGATTTGGTATTATAGAGATTTTTGAGAATCTAATTTTGTAAATTTGATATCGTTTTACCAGAGCACCATTTATCTTTTCATCAGAGCAATAGGCAGGAGCAACTTTGTGTTATTGATAATTTCTTTTCAAGCCATCGCATGTGAAGACACAAGGCCTCGAGACTAATTTACTGCATCGATGACCAGTATTTTTCAATTTTCTCTCAACTAAAACCAATATTTAATATTGTTTTGAAAGTTAAGAGCCAACACCGGCTACCAGCTTATGAATAAATAACCAGCCCATACCATATTACAGACAATCTTTTACGTTACGCTCTCTCGGAAAAACAAGCTCTAAAAATCCTCTAAAGTCAGGACCACAGCGGTCCATAACCTTATTTACGATCCAACTTTACGGCCGGAGATATCGCAAGTTACTGGGCTGACCTGCGAAGGTGCCTTTTTTAAAAATTATTTTCACTCGTAACTAACGCCGGTAACACCTTATGGTTATTACTTCTACGATGTCATATTTTAAATTATGTAACAGTCAAGTTTTATACATTTATTTTGTCTTTTATGGTGGGGTTCTTTTAAAACTTTTACATTGTTTTCATCATTTAGATCCCGGTGGTTTATTGCATGAGTAATAGTGAACTGATAGAGGTAGTCATACAAATTATGATTTAGATTGAATGAAGATACAGTATTTCTAAAACAAAAATATTCACAAATACTTTCGGCATTGGAGTCATTGAATAGCAGAGCACTGGAACAATATTGAAACAAGCAAAATTCTACACAAGAAGAGGCTTCAACTTTGGCTTTTGACTTTACTACAACAAAGTGCTCTCACAACAGTAGAAACACCCTATTACAAATTAACAGTTAAAAACAAATACTGGTCCTTCTTCTTATGAGATTGAACATTTTGCATTTTTCCTTTTTCTTCCCTTACTCAATATTTCTCTGATCAGCTGTTGGTCGGTTAGAGTTCCGCAAGTGCTCTAAATTAGTCAATCTAGAGATTTTTATTGAGATTGACCTGAGTAGGTATTATACTTATGAAGGCATCTGTCGTTTGTCTTAAGTTTCCTGTTGACTTCAATAGCATAATAAAAATCTAATTGGTGGAAACTTCTAGAATATGTGTTGAATAGGCAGACTTTTATTCTGGAAATGTAGAAATGGTAGATCTTTCCATTATGATCCAATGAGTTCTCTCGAGTCCAGTGTATAAGCCGATTAGGGTTTTCAGCTTAGTACTGCTTTGGTACTGCCGAGCTCCAGCATCCTTTCAACCGAGCGTTCTTCCATAGGTTGTCTTATGATTGCCTTTCCTTGTGTCATCCCTGGCAGGTTCAACCAGTGTTCGTAAGCTTTGTTGTCCGCCCAGAATTTAATGGTTTTACTTGCTATGTCAATGCCCAGCACTAGCTCTGATTCTGTGAAGTTGGTTTCGGCTCACCCTTTGGCAAGGAGATACCATTTAATTGCCCTCGAGGCCAGCGTTTTCCGTTATCCACATTAGGGTTACCTTGTTTTCCTTCCCTAATTTGCTTAGAGCTTCCTGACAGCACCATAAACGCCGGCTCCCATCCCTCTGTCTGTCTTTTATTCATCTGTGAAAGATCCATCAGGTATTCGCCTTCTTCAATACTTCATAGAGTATTCTGGTGAGTGGTAACTTTAAAATGACCAAAAGGCAGATTTCACTTCACATCCAGATGTACTGACAATAAGCTTCTATTGGAGTGAATTATTGTTGTAGACTCGAGTGTTCTTGCCTTCTATACCGGGAATAATCTAACCCATTCTGAAGAAATAAGCTTGGCTGAGGTTATTTAGCAATATATTATGTTTTAGTGTAATAACCATTTCAAACTTACTTTCTACCTTACTTTCTATTAAGTCAGAACCCCATTTAGAGACATATTCGGTTATAAAAAGTTGCTTAAGTTGATCAGAACTTTAAATATTTCTCCTCAACTTGAAAATTCACAATTTGAGGAGAAATATTTAAAGTTTCACTGATATCTGTAGACTCCTCTATGCATTATTTGACTAACAAAATCATCATTATCTTCATTTACTGCAACCCTTGAAGTAACAGCTGGGTAACCTAACTCAATACTGATGCTGTCATTAGATAAAAAATCCCTACCCAAAATCGCTGAATAGATCATTGTACTATCTGGGACAACAAAAAACCCAATAGAAAGAGAAACATTATCAATAAAAATATTAGTCTTAAAAGTTCCTAAAAATAGTTAAAGGGGAACCATTGCTTCTGGTGGAATTTAGCCCAACTAAATTATAATTTAACTTACAATGATCATCTTCCATAGAATGGCATTGGTTGAACATGCATAGCATTGGGATTTTGAGATTGACCTTTTTCATATGTCCGATTCCCCTTTGGAAAGTCTCGAATTCGATTATTCATTTCACCGCACTCATAAGAAGAACCCTTCAGTCGAGAGGGTCTCGAGAGCACTTGTTTAAGGAGGTTCACTTTTAATTCCTTTAACTACAGTTGCAGGCAAGTCTCCTTGAAAAAATGAAGCACCTCTGTCGCTTCTGGAAATATCGCCCATCGCACGCAGTACTTCATCCAAACTGGAAAAACATTTTATTCGATCCTGGCTCTGCAAATTGCTGTGTTCGAAGCCATCGATGACATAATCCATCATGTCGCTCTCACCTAAACCAACTAAATTTACTGATTTAACTTTCTCGTGGAGAAAGATTGAAAATGGTTCGATTCAATTCCATTTGCGCCACTCAAAATTTTTCATCAACATAACCTTATCAGGTCTAGAGGCAACCATTTTCACAAATTCGTGTTCTGTCTTTGAATGATACCATTCTTTTGCGGTTCTTGTCACTTTTTCAATTGAAATTGACTGCATAACCTACTCGGGAATTGAATAAACTGCCTGGACCCCATCAAGTTTCGACACCCAAGCTTCAACATTTTCTCCTGATGTTTCTGCGAACTGAGGTAGCACAGCGGCAATCTCTTTATCGCTATAAGGAACCAAGGTTCATAAGGAACAGCGGATTGCTGGGGAACTGCCATTGGTTGAAAAATTTGGGGTTGTCTTTGTTCATTGTGTAACAAAATCCCTCTTACCGTAGCTTGCACAAGATCCTCTATAGCTATATTCTCAGGATCTTGAAAATTCGAAAGCTTTCGAAGCGAAGCACTAACACTTTCCTTATCCATTGTGGCCCCAAACAGTTGACATTAGTCACTAATAATCGTACCCACTTATTTTTTACCTCACACCTGAACTGTGGGAATAGGGAGAAAATAAAACAAAACTCTCGAAGTTATCAAGTTCAAAATCACATTAGTTATATTTTCCGTAACTGATCTACATAAAAATGCTGTGCATCAAGATTACATAAATACATAATCGACAAATCAAAGCTGTTGACCACATTGCCTCTCTCTGCAAACCCGCGCAAAAACTTAACCCAACCCAAAAGTCAAAACCGTCAAAACTTCAAAACAATTTTGCCACACATAGGACACCAAAACTAAAACCCATTGTTGCCAATATTATCTAATATAAGACATAACACATAAATAATCCTACATATTATATTATTGTAAACAGGAGTAGGCGGTTTTTTAAAAAACCGACGAGACCGCCGTATTTGGTAAGACAACTATCACAATATTAGTTCTGTTTTTTGGTCTATAAACAGTTATGCACAAAGGAGGATGTGGTCCAACTCGAGGTCCAACTTCTCATTTCCTGGTTGAGGCGATTCTTGAATTGATTTCTGGGGGTAGAGTTAATGGCGGCAACAATCAGGCGGTTCCAATTGCAGACTACTCCATTGACAAGTAAATTTCTTCGCAGGAGCTTATTGCATATTTCTTTAGAAAGCTTTTGTCCTCTTAGGTTTGTGTTGTGACTAAGGTGGAAAATGTCTCTCAGATTACAGGCATAGTGACCGTTGAGTATTTTATCTATTTCAATGAGATAACCTCTGATTCTCCTGTCCCTGGAAGGTCTAATCTTACGAGAGCAGATCTTTACGTTCTTGCGGCAATCTGATTATTCTGCTTCGAACTCTTTCTATCTGCTCTATATCTTTGACGTAGTATGGGCTCCAGATAGTTTGGGCATATTCAAGTTTTGGTCTTACATACGACTTGTGACGTTTCAAGGTCATTTCTTTTGATAGGTCTTCAAAGGCTGTCTGAATAAGGTAGTTTGAATTAGCAATTTTGGACATTTGTGTGATATGTGTACCTATCCCATTTTGGGTTAGATGTTAAAGTGACTCCTAGATCTTGTTGTTTTGTTATTGATGTTATTTCCATTTGCACAAAGGAATAGGTAATTGAATTTGGGATTGTTTTCACCAATATATATAGGACTACATTTATAATCATTCAGAGACATCTATTACTGATGTGTCCACGCTTTAATGTTGTTAAGATCCATTTGTAACTCAGTTTGATCTAGCAGTGGATTTGTGTATACGTTTCCATCATCAGCAAAGGTAGCATTGTTGTAGTGAAGCCCTTGATAAAGATCACTTTCCCTGTCGTAGGTACAGCGCTGTGTACTGTGTGCTTCTCCAAAAGGGAGGAATCCACACGTACTTGGGGAGTACGTTCAGTGAAGATGTCTTCTAACAACCTCAGAACTTTAACCTCAACTCCAAAATGTTCCAATTTTTATAGCAAAAACTCTGTTGGTATCTTGTCGAATGATTTTTCAATATCAAGGTAAATGACATCGGTTCATGGTTGTTTTCAGCCAGGGTGCAATCATTTAATCTGGTTAGCAGGTTTGTTAATGTTGATTTTCCTGTTTAAAGCGAAAGCCACGTTCCGACACGTCCGCGTCATCGTCACGGCCAAGTTCCCATAAATTTTTTGGAACTAGTTCCATCGCAGAAAATACAATTATTATCATTTTACATAGTTGAGAACTAGCAAAACAACTATACGGAAAATTGCTTCTCCTCTGTGATGTGGCCATTTTCAATACCGTAATTTATGAGAATATTTTTCCTTTTAGCCTTAATGATGACACATGACAGCTACCTAGTGGTAAAACTTTTGCTGTTGCTTTGAACATTGGATCTAAAATAATCAAAGAAAGTTGCGTATTCTTTCTAGTTAATTATCAGTGATCAAAGTGATACAAGTGAAAGTGATAGCATTCTTTAAAAACCTATGTTGCTAACTTCGTTACAAAAAAGCTAGGTTGGGTCTTGTGATCTTGGCGCATGCGAGTGTTATCACTAATCAGTTCCTGTTCTTTTGAGTACAAGTGATCAAACTGAAAGTGATAATTGTTAGAAAGAATAAGCTGGCTTACGATCAGACCATTTTCTGAGTGCATTGACATCTTTTTCTAAATGCATGTAAACTATAAGGATAAAAATACATTTTTTTTGCACTGATTCTGCAATCGCTATCAGGTATTTTCTTCAAGTTAGGTCAGAAAGTGTTTTGATCGTAAGCAGCTATAGCCTTGACTTGTTCGGCCACGTCAAGCTTCTTGGTATGGTTGGTGTGAGTGCCTTAAATGGTTATTGGCACTCTTCACATCCGTTTGGATTTTTCTGGTTTTTTTTGTACCACAGCGTTGCCTAGTTTGGGCTTTCCTGCTGTATGATTTCCTCTTTTGGCTTCGTGGTCCTAAGAATCTCCAGTTGGTAGGAAGTCTGCCCGCAGACATCGATTCAGTTCCTTCTTGGTGGATTACACGATGTGTTTCTCGGTATGGCATGGTGTTTTTTGTGTAGGTCCCGATTTGTCTGGTGATGTCGAGTCTTCTGGTGGTGTGTGTGAAGAAAATCCTCGTTCTCTTGAGAAGGTCATCTCTGATGGGTCTGATGTTTGCCCTTCTATAAACTGTGTTGTTTGTAATGGATTAGTCACATTTATGTTCAGCGCTATCCTAAGCATTTTGGTTTCTGTACTGAATAGCAGGGCTTGAGCTCCATACCGGGTATGCATGCTAGTACGTATGCCCGGTAGAGTCTGATTTTTGTTCCGGCACTCAGTCTGGAGGCTGTCGGTACAAAAGGGTGTATAGCGCCGCAGGCCTTCCCGCTCTTCTTCGGACCCACTTGCAGTGATCATTAAAGAGAAATATTCGGTCCAGTTTAACTCCCAGGTATGTCAGCTTTTGTTTGTCAGGTTGATTTGGTTTTCTTTTATAATTATATATTTCTGTTCGGGTCTTCGTTTGCTGTTGAAGTGTATCAGGTTAGTCTTCGAGTGGTTCAGTTTTAGTCTCCATTCTGTAGAGTAAGCGTCAATTGCCCTGACATATTTTCGACTTTATTGGTCTACATAGATGTGGATTTGGTGTAGATTGCTATGTCGTCTGCATATAGGCGAAGGTTGGTGTCTGATTTTTTCGGAATATCCTTAATGAAGATGTTGATGAGGGTTGGACGTATGACTCTGCCGTGGGGTACACCTTCTGTGATTAGTTTTGTATCTGATGTAGTGTTTCTTATGCTATGACTCTGAATTTTCTGCTTTCTGTGATGCTGATATCGCTATATTGACATTCAGCTAGATTCATTCGCAAATGGGGGACTTTCTCCAGACGGTGTGCGTTCCCTATGTCTATTGTGCTGGTGTTCTCCATGTTGTTGGCATCCATAGTAAAGTCCACTGCTCTCGCAAGCTGGAGTTCGGTCGTCCTACCAGGTCTGAAGCCAAATTGTCCAGTTATTAGCAATTGATTATTTTCTAGGTGTTTGTAGATACGTTGGTTCATTATTCTCTTTAATACTCTCCCCAGGAAGTTTAATAGTGAAATGGGTCTGTAGTTTTCAGGTTTACTCTGATGGTTCTGGTTTTATAAACATACTTAATGTTTTTTGACATCTTATATTACAATTATTAGGGAAGCATTGGAGTTTAATGCACGCATTGTAAATGTAGGTAAGCTGTACCTATAGCTTTCCTTGGGTAGGAATTTGCAATATTTTGCGACGATCCCATCATTCCCTGCCGTCTTACATGGTTTGAATGGGCTACCTCTCTAGGGCTACTTAATAGGTCGTCTGCAGTATCTACGGTCTTCTACTTGTCTCCTGATGACGTCGTTTGATAGATGTTTTGTAAGTTTACTTGTTTTTATGATCTGATTTGCGCACGCATTTGTTTCTCTTTGATTGTCTGTCTGTGATTGTGTCTGTGGGTAGTGGGGAAATGTTTCGTGGATTGTTCCTTTTATGTGTTTCCAGGTATTGCCCTCGTCGTGGGAGGCTGGAGTTTTTAAGTCCACTCGCCGTTAAGTGTGAGTCCATGAGAGATTTGATCAGGCGCGTATTCAATGTCAAAGTGGTCCCTGGCTCTCTGGGATCTTGCCCTTAGTACGTTTCGTTTCCGGATTTTTACTTGTATGTGTCTAGGAAACTTTTGATTGATGGTGATGGTTATTATTGGACTATGACGTTCCTTGGCCGTCGTAATGATGTTCACTAGGTTCCGGATTTCCTGATCCACTTCTCCCGTCATGTTAATCTTTTTGTGTACAGTGTTGATTGATTTTATTTTTGTAAGCTGTCCAGTCTACGTCTTTGTAGTTTGAACTTAAACGTGGCTTGGGTATGTTCTTCCTATTTGTTGGTCGATCTTGAATAAGGCAGGAACTGAGGATGCTTCCATCAGTGTTTGTGCTGATTCCACTAGGTTTCTTGTGACTCCTATTCAATTATGGAGTTTCATTGAGGTCTGGTGGGTTGGTCCAGGACTACGATTCGTAGATCTGTCACATCTAGGATGCGGTTTAGTGTATTTCCGGCTGTGTTTGGGTTATCCCAGTTGGGATGTCGGGCATTCAAGACTTTTGGATGGTTCGTGGCATTTCCTGGTGGTCTAATTGATTTTCATTTTTATTGTAGGCCACCACTACCTTGATTCCCTGGAAGGCTACCGCTATTGTTTTGATGTCTGTAGTGTCTAATACTAAATCTTCGCATTCCGTACTTCGTACTGAGTACACATCATAGTCTTATATTCTGGGTGGTGTTTTGATCTTTAGCCTAGTTTCCATTATCGCGATGCCTTATCTTTTAGGCAAGGTTATTTCATTGATTTCTCTGTGAGTCTATTGATGTTTATAAGTAGTACGTGAAGCAGAGCTGTCACAAATACTGGAAAATAGTATTTCAAATACCAAGTATCAATTACGGGAAATTCGTGTTGCAAGTACAAATACTAAGTACTTTCAATTTGAAAAGTATTTCAAGTTTCAATTACTTTAATTTAGTACTTGATTTTTTCAAGTAAAATAATTGAAATACTCTGTGAGTGTTTCAAGTACTTAATTAAATATTTGAAATACCCATGGTGTATTTGAAATAATAAGAAGTACTTCTAGTACCCACTAAAAAGGAATTCAAATTATTTAAGGATTTTATTTAAATTGTATTGAAGGCTGAAAATTGGAACGGAGATACTTTGTGACATTGTGAAATTCAATTCAAATTAGGCAAACATTTTAAATTATGTGCGCGAAGCCAAATTTTTCTACCGATAGGTGAAAACACATATAGGTACCTCGCTCGCTACAAAAGCCGCTTGGCAAGCTGAGTTTGAAACCTCCTCAGAAAAATTCGTAAGAATTTCCAATTGCTTAGGTACCACCTTCTCGTCGGGATATCTATGTAAATACGCTTACGATTTCCAGTTTAACATATTTTTTTCAACAATAAACAAAACAGAGTAACTTTCCGATTTCGATCGGCCCTGTTTCCAGGGCAACTTTGTGACATACATATAATTAGTAAATAGAAGAAGCTTATGTTCAACCTGAAAGGATGGACATATCTCCTAATGTGAACGACTTTCTATTGATGGAGTTCACATCCCAATTTCTGGCTGAATATGCGGGTGATAAATACTATATATCTATATATATCGTATGATATACAATGAAAGTTTAAAATGTCTAAATCAGTATATACATGTGTTTCTAATATGAAAAAATTATCAAGCAAATATTTGTTGACATTTCCTATCGTTTCAGACTAAAAATGCCAGGGTTACATCATGTTTTCATTGTAAAAACGCACTGTCACAAAGTTCCCCTGCAGCACGGGGTAAAATTGGGACAATTTCAAATTAAAAAAAGGCTGAATTATCATTATTTTTTCAATTTTCTTGAATTGCCAGTCTGTAGCGCAAGAGCGGATATAGGTACATGGTGTATTTTTTTTTTCAGAATTTTATATGGCAAAGAAATGTTCGAGAATTTCAAAAGACCTCAAAACATGTCACAAACTATCCCCGTTTTACGGTACCTTTAAAAAAGTACTACAGAGATTCCAAATTACAAGATTCCAGTTGCAGATTGTAGTTACTTTCAATTTAACGATTCAAAATTTATCTAGTATATATTGTGTACAAATGCCCAGTATTTGAATTACTTTTTTTGTAAATCCAAGTACCAAATACAAATACTTTATTAAAAGTATTTGCAGATTCAAGTACAAATATCCAAAAACAAAAGTATTTGAATTATAGTACTTCAAATACCAAGTAATTGAAATACATTTTCCAAGTAATTTACTTGAAGTACTGACAGCTCTGACGTGAAGTCCTATTTTCAATGGCTTACTAGGATTTGTAGGATGTCTTGTTGATTCTTGGCTTGAGACATTTTATTGTCCAATGTCCTAACTTGATTGATTAATTCTTCATTGTTGAACCTAGTATTTAGTTCATCAATTTCTTTCATCAGTGTTTGGAAATCTCCAATGTCGTCTGAATTATTAGTGAACTTGACCTACTCAATCTAAACTATGACAAATTTGAATAGGTCGGAATTAAACCCCAGGTGGGTGGATCCTTCAAGGAGCAATACCACAAATTACAGATCAATGAATTTTCCAGGGAAGACCATTAGTTCACATCTCGCTGAAGATCGTTATCTATTGAGAAATGGACTGAGAACTAGTGTTATTTAATTTTTAATATATTTATTTTATCGAATACAGCGTGGAAAGCAGAGCGTGTGAACTCATAGAACTAACTATCGGAACTGACTCAACATCAAAAGACAAAGAATTACAAACCCTTTCTTTTAACTAAACAATTCTTCATCTGAGTTATATTATGAAACCCAATGTTATTATTATACAAATAATCCTTTTTTTCAATGTTAAATATAAGCTTATGCCACTGTAAAAGCCCACGGTATTATAAAGATGCTGAGTAAGGGATACTGCCTGGAAAAGTACCGTCATATCAAGGTTTTGCCCACACGAATGCAGGCGTCAGCAGTATTTTATTATAAATACGACGTGCGGAGTTTCTCTCCTCATTCTTTTGTTATCAGTTAAGCTATAGCAATTAGAATCAAGATTCTTTTGTTTTCGGCTTTTGCCGCAGCAACTTAAAGTCTAGTATTTTTTGTTGTAACTTCTTAGACAGAAGACTACTAGTGTAGTCTATTTGGAAAAGGCTCGTGAAAAAAACAGAAATGCAACACTCTACCCAACACAAATGAAATGTTTATTTTCCAGTATCATTGGCCAATATTTAAGAAACTATTGATTTTTTGACTCTGGCGCAATGGTACCTACCTTTTAATCAGGAAGACTTCCTCTAAACAATACAAAAAATTCAGGAAATTCTCACATAGATCACTTTTCGATAAGGTTTGAGCGGGGTCATTTATCATATTATCATCAAACCCTAATCACTGAGTAATATAACCTAAGGGTTGAAAAACGAAAATAGAAAAATCGTCCTCAAGAAATCTGACAGAGGCAAAAATTCGCCTAAACGTATCCAGGGAATCAAAAATACAACATACAAAATATCAAGCAATGAAATCAAACGAACGCCTAGAAAAATTATTGTGAAAAGAAAGATCCAAGATAAAGTGGAGAAGAAATGGACGTATCTCAGAGGAGAATACACCATCTAAGAGAAGGGGCATCAGCGCGTCCCTTCTCGGTTATTTGGGTGACCTCTACGTCCTCTATTTCTTTCAAGACTCTGCTTTGAGCATGTCGATAGACAATGCTTTGATTACCGCGTTGTTCTTCTCGATAGACAGTCCTTGGATAACCATAAAGATCTTCATCTCCTGCTGGAGCTAGTAAATGAAGTACGGTCTCTTTCATTTTTTTATAAGGACCTAATCAAAGTCCTGTTTTGTCAGCTAGGGTTTTAGAGAAAATCTTCGTGCACTCACCAAAAGAAAAAAAACTGGACATATCCTTGTCTCAGATAAAAGATAAAAAAATCCGTTGAAGAAGGCGGAATCACAATTGAAATGATAAAGTTACTGGAAACAACTACCACAAAATCCGTCTTATGAATAAATGTTTCCATCAAGGCCAACTCGCCGAAACATAGCAAAATGCGCTAGTGAATATGGTCAGTGATTTACACGGCTTCAGTTTTGTTCAGAGGTTAAAACCCATTTGGCTATTTCTCCTACGGCTAATAATGACAGCCATATTGGAGCCGTAAGTGGGTATCTTTTTTCCATATACTTAACAAGATTAGTTTTTGCCTCATTTTCACAATTTCAAACAGGCTAGTTATAACTTCACTTACCACAGTCAACTTTAGCCCTCAATAATAAATACCGCAAAAGTGACCCCCGGGGTCGTCGTATTCATACCGTTTGGCATTTCCATGTGTAAATGCTTTTATACTCATATACAAAAAAAAAAAGACAGTAAACACCGGAGCTATATATAATTTAAGGTTCATTTACCATGGCCTCTGGCTATAAACATATGCGGTGTCATTTAGAAACAGGCTTTAGTGGGTTTTAAGAGCACACGCCTCTTTCAATTGGCTCCAAAAATCATCTGCCTAAAGTGGCCTCTATTGTTGTCCTATTCAGGTCCGGTCAATGTGATGGTCAGTTTGTGACTTGTTAGATTTATTGGATGATATTTATCTGTCTTATTGTGGTTGCGACATTATAAAAGACCGCTTAATCTCTAGGGCGAGAAGTGGGTATGTTTTAATTCTTTTGTGAATGACGACTTGAGGATGAGTGTCTCGTATCTGATAGCTTAAAGTATAATATGTCTTTGCTAAGGAATAACAAAATGACTCTATTAGGTATATAGACAAAATAGCTCAAATTTAAGACATTTTGACTATAGTCAATTCAAATATAATATGTTATTCGTCACCGAAAAGCTGAAATAAGGTGAAGGGTGGAGAAGTAATAAAATAAAGATGTTCGATTTAGTACCTACTACACAAACCTATTTAGAATTTCTAATTACTCTTTATTATGAGTACACAAACAACAGCTGAACTAAATACCTAAACAACCGCACCGCTAATTATAATTAGACAAAAAATCAATTATGCAAAAAGCCCCTTTTATCTAACTTCTTTATATTGAAGCGGTAGATGCATAATTTAGTGTAAAACTACCCCATTAGAGATACCCCGATATAATCGGTAGTACCATGGTACCACTTAAGCTCGAGGCGGTATCTTGCAGTAATCAGAATTAATAAGCCTATTAAAATTTTGCAGCGGAAAATTAATTAACGTTTGAGAACTTTTTTTCATAAAATATTAGTTGAAAAATATAGGTACCTACCTGTCTGTCATTTTTCTTAAGTACACGGTTATAATTAAAGAAACATTACGTTGCAACATTTACAATAATTATTATTCATCGCATTTAAAATGCTAATTTATTCGTAATTTTTTTTTTTAGAGTAGCCATAGAATTAGTATAATTGATAATGCATCACATTAAAGTAGCTACTTGCAGTTTTAGTTTGCATTTCTATGCTCACACAAAGGTATAACAACCCCAATAGCATAGCGTGTTATCAGAATTGCCTCTGTTTTCTCCGAATAAATTTTCAGTTTCCACCTAGGCAAGTCTTGTTATGTCTTTGAGGTGGTCCTTATGGTTTCAGGGTGCTTGTAATTTGGATATATACATGCGAAAAGTGATAGTTTATTTCTGTTATTTGCTGCTACATTTGATACAATCAGAGAGAAAATAGCAAGGCATATGCTGTATTGGGGTTTAAATGCTGTACAATCTATGGCGATATATCGTATAGCGAACTCACCATTCACTTTATAAGCGCATGCCAGACTTGGTCATAAGAAGTGTGGATTGACGTCATAAGCAAGATCTCTGGAACATCTCATCATGGCCTCATCCGATCACCCACCCTAGGAAGGCCCATATCAACGAACATGGCCAACTTCTTGAAGGGTGTGGATACAAGATTGTTATGTCTGAGCATGTTTATCAGCGAGAGTCAAAAGTGACGTAGGTATTGATCTCGGAAATCTCTGTCTCGGAGGGTGACGGATATCACATCCAACGATACGATTTAGATTTATCCCTTACATGCCAGTGCCAAGACATTGAGTTTTTCTTCCTCAGTAAGGACACTATAGAAGAAAATTCGGACCAGATTACCAGAGGCCGCGACATAACGCCCAGACTAAATGGGAATAATTTCTTCCTGTACTATCTTGGTTTGCAATATGAATGACTTTCATCGGTGTGGAGAGGATCAGAATCACGTGTGAATCTGACCAAGTAATTCACGTTACCAAAAAATGATTTTGCCATAGTACTCACTTTGCACGAGCTCTGCTAGGTTGGAAAGTAAGAATGCGGCCAAAAATCTAAGCTTAGGAATAGACTGAAACTTTAAGGGAATGTCTTTGTTTTCGGCGCACATCGGAGAGGTTTTCATGACTCTATAGGCTTATAAAATACGAGAACAAATAACCCACCTGACTGGCATTAAAGAAACCATGAAGTTCAATCTCAAGATATAAAGTGCAACAGCGCGTCTCGGGATCTTGGATTGATTGAGCTGTTAAAGCTGAAACATAAAGATATTCCGTGTTTCCAATCAATCGGAAGCAGGGGTGCCGTCCCAAGCGATGCTGGCTGCCCAAAGCTGTTGGAGAGGATATTTGGCCAAACATCAATGACTTGCCTCGCTTGTCTATCAGCGGACAATTCACCATCTTTGCCGATGACACCACCATCCTTTGGCACGACAGGGACCCAAATAGGTTGCAGCAAGTGATTGAGAGAGATCTTGGGTGTGTCGCGGAATGGTGCAGTTCTAATAATCTTTCTCTTAATGTTTCCAAGATGTAACATTTCAAATGTCACAAAAATATATTTATTGTTCTCAATTATTTTTATATATTTTGGACTCATTTAAAAGTACTATTTCGTACACCTAACGACATCTATGATTCTTCTAACTAGTTTTCCTAACCTAATATCGAGGATTCTGTTATTTCCGAGAAAGCTGTAGCGCTGTCATATTTATGATTTCGACAAGCTTGACAGACGAAGAAAGAAAAAGACAGAACCAATTTGGGTACTTTTGACTTGCCCTTTTCTCTTTTGTCTTGGGACCGAAAATATCGTCCAGATTTTTAGAATTTTAAAAATCTTAAAACTTTATCTTTGTTTTTGGCCATCGAGTCCATATTCTCAGAAATTAACTAGCCAGAAGAGTGCTTGATCGTGTCTACTAGAAAGTTTCCTAGAAAATCAACCGATTGTTGATTTTTGTGAAGATTTTGGAAAGTGAGGTTACTATCGGCCGTTCAGGTATGTAAATTCCTTTTTCTCTCTGTTGAATGAGTCCTTATATTTCCTCAAATCATTCAGGCACCTTGGGCAGGACGAAAAATCCATGCCTGCACTTCTCCAAGTGAAAATTGACGAATTTGAGACCATGCTGTCCTGGAAACTCAGAGCAAATCTGGGCCCCTTCACAAGGGAAGTTTGTGTCCTGTAAGAAGTTGATCCCTAACCATTATTTGGTTGTCTCCAGCCAGTTCGGTACCTCCAAATCTCAAATTTGTGAAAACCTCCGAGGCTTTACAAGGATTCCGTCCAGGCTTGTATAATTATTTACCTATGGGTGTCTTAAACGTGCCATCTTAATAACCGTAACTCTTTTTTTACCTTTTTTTACCGCCCCCTATCGATTAGCTTTATTAGCTAATTAATATCTTCGTAAATTTAATTACCGTAACTTATTTTTACCTTTTCTTTATCGCCCCCTATCGTTTAGCTTCATAGCTAATTAATATCTTTGTAAATTCAATTACCGACTTAATTGTTTACCGTATAGTAGTGTTTAGCTATACCGAATAGCTAACTACCGTTTAAAATTAATTATTAATATAATTAATTATTTATTATCAGAGCCAGCTATTGGCATTTATTATCGTTTTCTCAATAATTATTTATTATCCAAGAAGTATGCATTATTATAAATTTATTTCCTTTATATCGAGTACTGATCGATATAATATATTGTGGGTACATTAACCTTTAAAAGTTTTACTTTACTTTTGACTTCAAATCAATAATGTGGTTGTTTTACAAGGTAAACTGATGTAAAATTTTTAGGTAGTCAAATTTAAGATTTATGGTTATCTATTTTGAACTTTAAAGGAAAGAAGGTAGAGCTCTTCCCGAAGCCGTGACCCCCTGATTTCATTTAGCAGGTTTTTGATATTTAGAACTGCCTAGGGATTTTTATTACCTTTCTGCATTGAATAATTTGTTTTCTATTGATTTGATTGACTTTGAGTCAAAAATTAAAGGTAAGTTGTATTTTGACTTCAGTATTTATACTTAGGTAATTCTCATCGTAGGTATCTATTTAATTGTTTTTAAATTTCAATATTTTTATGTACCTATTTGAATTAAGTTTTGCTTCCGTAAGCTGCTTAATTTTTTCAATTAAAATTGGCTACTGAACAATAATCGTCGATAAACAATTTATCTGTTTCAATGTAATGAACTTGGTCCGTTTCATGATTACACAAGTTTTTTTTTAGCTTAAATTTTTGTTTTCTCTTTCTCTGAACATTTTCTTTAATAATTAACACTATAACATACTTAATGACTTTTGATATTTTTCCCTGAAAGTTTTTAATTTCGTATTTCTTCAATTA
The DNA here is from genome assembly GCA_917834065.1 of Ceutorhynchus assimilis. Lineage (NCBI taxonomy): Eukaryota > Metazoa > Arthropoda > Insecta > Coleoptera > Curculionidae > Ceutorhynchus > Ceutorhynchus assimilis. The sequence continues at coordinate 31,255,521 of OU892283.1, read as the reverse complement.
CTTATCTCAAGTTTTATTTTAATTCTGAAATGGCCGACTTCAGGTACCTTTTTTCGTATCGGCCAGCCGCCCTGAATGTTTATTTACTGAACAATTCATACACCTTCAATTTTCTTAAACCATCTCGATCTCGTATCTTTTCTCGAATCTCTCGTATCGTTCAGTCTTTCTAAATACCGTTCTCGTATAAATACGTAGCGGACAATACTTTCTAGCGATCCCCTCGAAGAAAAGACTGTTCAGGAACACAGCGCTCCTGCCTTCGCGAGCTCTTGATTTTTCTCATTTCCCACTCCGAGGAAAACTTGTCCCTATGCCTATGGTCCCATAAAAATACCCCATTCTCGTCCCTATTTCATAGTAAAGTTTTCTTTCTGATATAACTTCAAAATCATTTTAATACCTCAGTGTCATGACATGTATATAATTATTTTTGCCTTGCCTAATCAATTTTTCTTTTGTTTTGATAATATACATCACCCTACTGTTGTCGATATGACATTTTATCGTGTGTCATACATTGGTTTGCATTGACATAATATTTTACCGTTGTCTTATCGATTTATCTCTGATGTATATAATGTCAAAGGTTATCTTCATATTGATTAGGACAATTAGATTAAGGTTGATTACCGGGCCCCTCCTCTCCTAATCCTAAGTACCTAGTTGACAATATGATATAACCTACAGAATAGCAATGTCCTGGTCCCTGGGTACCTACTGCTATAACACTAGTCGGACCTTGCGGCACATGGCACAGTTGCACATTTGATGCGCCCACTATATGAAATTTTCTGTCTCCACTCTCGCAGCTATCTTCCAATCGGCTAGCCTTGCGCTAAAGTGGTTTAACTACTCAAGGAAAGCCTTCTGGATTTTTTGAGACAATCTGTTGGAGCTTGGCAGGCACTGGGAGCTCGTTTACGTTTACGAAGAATGTCCTCCAAGATTCTCTGTTGGACCTTCTTATGAAATCCTTGTATCTACGCTGAGACTGCTTGAGGCTGCCCCAGTTTGTTTGTGATTTAGACCATATGGCCCTATTGAAGAGCGTGCGGGTTTCTTTACGAGCTTTGTCGAGGTGTAAGTTCCGTATCAAGGAGTTTCTTTTTCTTTCCTTGATAGGTCTGAAGCTGACAGTAGTGATAGCAATACGTATAAATTCGGCTTCTGTTCACTTGCCTCAGGCTACGGCATTGCTTGGGAGCGTCTTCTAGCTTATTCCTCTAGATCTCAATAAATTGGGCCCAGTATGTGTTCCGGGAGTTCCTGAACGTACTGAGCCCAGGCTTGTAAGCAAGATCCAAGTCGAAGAGGATGCGCCTATGATCCGATATCGACGGTTCGTCAGACATTGTCTTTGCTTATCATCGGGGCCATGAAGAGTGAGCTCAATATTAACCTGGTCGGCATCGTTTACTAGTAACAGACACAGATACAGCCTCTCTTTTCTGTATTTCCTCGGAAAAATTAGTGAAACCACACCGATCAGTAACTTTCCTCTAGGATGAAGTGGCATCATAGATTGGAGAATGAGATGACCATTCGGATTCATTCCAATATTCATAACAAAAAATCAGCCTTCTTCAATTATTCAAATAGCAGTTCTGTAGTTTATGAAACTATATTTCATTTAGGATTCTGCGTGAATGTTCTTCGAAATCGCATTCGTGCAATGCTAATTGCTAGTGAGTAGTTACTGATCATGTTATGATTTTCCTGAACCTTGGATATCAGTAATCCTGGTTTTCATGATCTCAAAAGGTCAGTTAAAAACCTTGTTCTTAGTAAATTAGGTAATAAAATTACAGTACACTTTCATTTCGTACGAGACCTCTCTACAATTATTTCTCGAACAAAAGCTCCATAATACGGTAGTGCGATTTCTACCCTACCGCATTAATGAAAGCATTATACTAAAGAAATTTTTGTTAACAGGTTTATCTAAGTAAGTGATGTTGAATCATTCAAATTTAGGTTTTATTTTGAGAGCCATTCTATAGATTGCGATGATTGCATGAGACACCTACTGTAGCTGGTACAACTATTTTGTTTCAGATGGATAGGTACTCCAAAAAAACCGAAACTTTGCGACCATTGAAGTACGTGGATCTTCGAAGAATTATTGCCGATACCCTAGAGTCAGTGGCGTAGCCAGTAGGGAGGCAGGGGGGCGACTGCCCCCCCCCCCCCTACACGTATGGCGCCCCTTCCGTTCTTAAAAAACAAAAGCAAGTCATTCAAAAACGCGATATTATTTTGCATACACATTGATTTTTTTGTTGACGCGTTCATGTATGTGCGTACATGTTTTCAGTCATCCAATCCGTGTGTAACCGCCTGATAGGGGTGAATGATGCTCCGGTGAATTCTGGAATCGCTACAAATTTTGTATGCGCACTTGGAACACTGTAGTAAGACTGACAGTTTTGATAGTTTTGTGCGAGCGCCTGTACAAAGGCGTCATGCAAGTTGTTTGCACGTTGATGTATGCAGTATATGTATAGTTTGGCAAGTGGTAACTTGGTAGAGACGAAAGGGGGAAGAAAACTGGTACGTAACCTAAAAATATCCACTGACACCTCAACTGACACCGCCTGATGACAGCCATGTCTTTCGGTTCAGTGGCACCGGAAACACCAAGGAAATAAACCAATAAAATTATTAGAAAAAAATTCTCTAGTTTTGCAAATAACCACGTCACTGGTGCTGTCGTTCAGACTCTAACCAATATAATCATGCCTCTGAATAATCACGCCTCTCCACATCCATCATTTCGCAATGTTGCCGGATTTTTTTCTATTTCGAAATACTACACATGCCCATACAGCAAAAAAAAAATATGTCACTAACTTGTTTATCATTTGTTTCCGTCAAGTTTGGCAAAGCAGCAAATTCTTTTGGAGTTCGCCGTTTGGCTAGCCAGACTATACCAAGCTAACCACGGCCGTGTGTAACCGCCTAATAGGTTGGGTGGGGCTGCCATCTGTCCGGATTTTCCCGGATTTGTTCTAGTTTTCAAGGCGTCCCCGGAAACGTCCGGGAGGATTTTTTTGAAGCTAACGGCATGTCCACATATTATTTCTTGTAAGGGTTAAAATACATAAATGTTTTTCGGCGTGGCACCCGAGAAAAAAAATGTTTTTGAAGGCTTGAAATAAACTTTTTTGGGCGTGGCACTCGAGAAAATTTTTCGCCTCCGGTGGCGCCCTCGGCGGGCTTTTCGTCTTTAATATTCTCCCCCAATAAGCAAATATTACAAAAGCATACAAACATTCATTTGTTATCCCCCCTCCAAAAGAATTATGCGCTCCTTATATGTTTGCCCCCTCCGCCCCGCAAGGCTGGCTACGCCACTACCTAGAGTAGCAGAAAGATCACGGTCTCTTATAACAAAAGATATGTGAACCTGCTCTTACATCTAATTTTTCGCTAATCACATTGCTAAAACTCGAGGGAATTTATCGATGGTCGGTCAACTTAATCTGCGGTCCACGAATAGGAAATTTTGGAAATTTTAAAGCTGACTAGCATTGATGCTATGAGTGAAGTCTACTTATCTAGGACTAAGATTTGGCAAAATTTGTATCGATCCTGCGAGAAAAAAATTTGTACGTTTATGGAAATATCGACCATCGATCAACATTCTTATTTTATCCAAGAAAAGGTGACGTTTGCGATAACTATAAGAAATATTTTTACTACCTCATCTCCTACTGTTGCAAATTTATTACCCGAACCAAAAAATAATATAGAAAGAAAAGCCTGGCAAAGCGTAGAAATACAAAACGCGTTGCCTCGAAATCATGGATCGAGCCTCCATTTATCACGCCTTTGACGCTCGCCTCTTTCTCTACCCTATTTCACATAGCTGGCACCCCATTCTTTAACGGCGCTGATGCCATTTCATACTTCCCGCTATCTATCCCCATCCCTCCTTATATCTTCCACTTATTTTCCTTAACGCTTGGTTACCCGGGAAACGTATTTTATCTTTCTGTCGTTGTCGACCTCCTTGTTTGTTTCGCAACATCACAGTTTCATGGCTGGAGAAAAGAGAACAATTTTTAAAAGAAAACGTATCGAAGTCGGTTTATTTTATATTGGATTTTCTTTCTTGCAGTAGAATCGGATCCGCGTATAAGTGGATATCAAATTTTAACAAATTAGTTTGTCTTGTGTGGTATTTGTTATCCTACTGACTGCGCCAATAAAATCATAGTTATTAACTTTTGTATGTTTATTTGCCTGACAGAGATGCCATTATTTATATTTTTTCTATAGGAGGTATACCTCATATCCTCATATTCTAATTTCTAACTCCGGTAGTATTGGTCATTTGCTTTTAGTTTTAGGTGCAGAAGTACCTACATTTCTACAGGAAGCGTATGTGTTTTGGACTTGGCTCATATTCAATAACTTTCAACTTTTAGGTTAACACGAATATTATAAAAATAATTAATTTGTCGATTCCCAAATTATTTGTGGGCCAACAAACATTTTAATTAAATTTTAATGTTTATCTGATTGGTCTGAGGCTAGAGTTTTTTGGTAGTTATTTGTGAAATTAATTGACCAAATCATTTTCAGGTTCGACTACATAATATTTCATTCTTCTCATAACAGTTTTACAAATAACAAATTGGCAATGTTTTGGATAATTTTAGCTCTAGTAAATTTAAATTTTATCGACAACGCTTATGGAGAACATACTCTTAAAGCACTGGTAATACATTAAAAAATTCATTGGATTTTAGGAGCAATATTTTTTTTCAGGGCCAGTTTAACAGTTCTGATAGAGATTACACTCCTGAACTGAATTTTTTAACGATTGAATATGTGGAAAAATCGCTGGTTGGGACAGATTTTCACTTCAACTTCAAGAAAGTTAATAGAACTCAATTTACTTTGAATGCTGAATTTGATTTGTTACAAGATTTAGATGGAAACAAAATGGAAGTAAGAAATTAGATCAATTTATTGAAGAAAAATTATCAGTATCTTTTCAATTAGACAAACGCTATTTCTTTATAAACAGAAATACATAAATGATTCTCAATTTCAGATAGTTTCGGAATTATATGCCCTGGTACACCATCATTACAAATTTATGGGCCTCCGACTGGAAAACAATGCTTGTCAAATGTGGAAAACAAATTACTGTATGATGAAAAGTATTTTGAAAAAATATACCAATATTGATGCTTGCAATATTACAAAGGTATTTGAATTGAAACAAGTTCGGAAAAAGTGGCCACTTTATTAAAGCCAATTCTAAAATCGAATATCAATGTTTTCTAAACATATTCTTCTACCCCATCCTGTCTTACAGCACTTATGGCACTATCTGATAGTACTTCCAATTCTACTTCATTGAACTCCACATTTGCACTATTTCTACGTATCATTTCAAGGGGTCATGAAATTGGCAATTGCCACTACTATTCTTGGATGCTATGTGTCGATATACGTTACAATGGAAACATTATAAGATCTTTTAATTTTCTCATCAATTTGCCCCATGTAAAAGGGATTTCTTTGAAATCGATGAGTTTTAATTCCTCTCTGCTTGTCATCAGCATCATAGGTGATCACTTGATAGCGAGTATGATTCTCTGCTATCCTATTCTGATTGTCGTCCATTGTGCGTTTTCTGATAACCAAATATATAAACCAAAACTGGAACTGCACACTCTTCCACTGTCTTAGCACACCCAGCCCCTGGCAGCATTGTCTCAACAATAAATAAAAATTTACTTTTCACAACGTCTTCACTAATGCTCTTTGTAAAATAATTTTTTTAAACGAGCAAAGACTGTCTTTCCCTGAGAATAGCATGGAGTTAATACGAGCCTTGATCGGCTTCTTCTCTTTCTCCTTCTTCTTCTTTTCTTCAAGCCTGTTATCAACCTTCTTTGGATGTAGTAGGCCTCTTCCAAATTCTTCCAAGCTATATATTAGTTAGAACATAGTAAGTGTTTTATCATCTGGACTTCTCCAAGTTCATCTTCTTCTTCTTACAGGCTTTTGGAGAAAAGGGTTCATCATTAGGAGTAGGGATCTAGTACTTATTTTTCCTGTCCTCTGTCCGCACTATCTAACCTATTTCAGGAAATGAATAATTTTTTTCATTGCTTCTTTGTTCAAACCCAATAACTTTGCAAGTGATTAAATTTTATGAATTTTGTGTAGAGGACAAACGGTTGAATAACAATTTGGTTAACGCAACTTTTACATACTTTTTTTTTTCAGAAACGCTACTACGTCAAAGATTTCGTGTTCGATTCGTCCTTCTTCCCTAAAAGTGTACCACTAGGATCTTTTAAAGCATTAATTACCGCTAAAGCTGATGGCAAGAAAATTCTAGAAATAGCTTACTTTCTGAGAATGAACTATTATGCAGGCTGGCAAAAAGATGCTTCAAACCGATTAAACATCAGAGTACTTTAAGAACCACCTTATGCAAAACTATAGGTACTTCTACTTATTTTAATTGCACATCTAATTTGGGAATATATTACATACTCTAATTTAAACTGTCCTTATTATTAAACAATTACTTACGTACAACGTTACGCATTTAAGCAAAATATAGACTGGTCATGTCGAAATTTAATAATTAATGACCCTTTAAACTCCTGAGGAAACGCCATTCTGTTTTTGAGCTCTTCTAATTGACGGCATGTGTAACCTTTAAATTACATGCGTAAGAATTCATTTCAGTAGCATAAAAATGTATTATTGTTTAATGTCTTCGGGCAAATTACCGAGTAGCAACCAAGAAGCTAAATACCTCGTATTATTTTTGTAATGACTGTTAATATTAAAAAAAGCGGTGGTATTATTATCGGTGCTGCGGCTAGAATCCAAACGTCCGAAAGTACCCTCATTATGCATCTCTAATGCTTTTAATTTTTACAATATGCCGGTGATAAAATCTAATTTTATATACGATAGTAGGTACTGCAGGGTGTATGAAATTAATTTCGCATAATATCAAGTTGTTGTATTTGGTTCCCATTTTCTTCGACGTAATTTCAATAGCAATGAAATAGGAGGAAAATAGCTTAGAATACAGATGGTTTCGAAAACTCTTTTAAAATCTAACAACACAGCCAACAAAAAAAAAAAATATAAATATCATTAATTCTTTTTCTTCTTCTTTTTTAAGTGCCTTGTCCTGTTCGAACATTGGCATTAGCGCTATCTGCACTTTGTCGACCGCTTTTCTGGAGAGACTTGTTGTAGTCTCACCATACCATTATCGCAAATTCTTTAGACACTTATTCTTCGACGCCCGGATCCTCTTCTGCCTTCGATCTTTCCTTCTATTATCAGTTTGAGGAGTCTGTATTTTTCTTTTCTGAGGATGTGTCCAAAGTATTCCAACTTCCGTTTTCCAAGTGTGAGCATGACTTCGAGATGTTTTGACATTCCCGCAAGCGCATTAACATTGCGCACTCTGTCCATCCAGGGTATTCTCAGCAACGTCCATATTTCGAAAGCTTCCAGCTTTTCACACATGGCGTCTGTTGGAGTCCACGCCTCAATATTTCTCAATATCAAAAACCTGCTAGGTGAAATCAAAGGGTCGCGGTTTCCGGAAGAGCTCTACCTTCTTACCTTTAAAGTTCAAAATAGATAAACATAAAACTTAAATTTGACTACCTTAAGATTTTACATTAGTTTACCTTGTAAAACTACCACATTATTGATTTGAAATTTAAAGTTAAATAAACCTTTTAAAGGTTAATGAATTCACAGTCCACGCCTCAATTCCATAATAGAGGATACTGGGCTGGGACTCTATAACGGATAGAGATCGTTATAGCACTTGCTGTCTTCTTCTCCCTTTTCGAAATCAATAGAGAGGGGACGTCAATAGACACAACGTAGTACTCGAGTGCGAACGGAGAGCGACAGACTTCGGCAAGACAACACGGGCTTCATTTTCACGAATGATGCTCTGGCTTGTTCATTTCGGGCACGGACCTTCCTGCATATTTGTATGACAACGCGTTCGATTGTTGGTTCTGTACCTGTAGAATACCTCCTCCAACTTAATTCCTGATAATGACCATCCATTTGTTTTTTTGATGTTTAAATTTAAACCAAAATCTGCACCATTAGTGACCTGGTCAAGTATAATCTGAAGACCCTCCAACGAGTCCGCGATTATAACGGCGTCGTCAGCATACCTAAGGTTATTTATGTGAACCATTAATTAAAATTCCTTCAGGACAGTTTTCCAGGATATCTCCGAATATTTTGTTTGAGTAGATGTTAGAAAGTAACGGTGAAAGGATACATCCAAAAAAATTCACATTATTGAATATGGTAACGTCATATGACGAGCCTGGCCATCTTGCGACAATGTCCAATATTTTTAGGTGGGCACTGCTCACAACTTGGTTTTTTATCGAAAAATACCCCTTTGTATTCCTGAACCATTCCGCATCATTCCCTCCTAAAATGATTTTTTTCTATGGCCTAGCTTAATACTCTAGTTCTATACCTATCTAATATTTACCTGGAAATCAAATTTTAATGCGGGTTCCATCCACAGCTCCTATGATACGCGGAAACCTTGATATTTTATAATATTCAAAGTGAGCTACATCTATTTCCTCTTCAGTTTCTGGCATCTTAATATATTGCCTGTTTACTGGCCAATGCCCTGTCTACCCGCTTGGTAATCCGAGATACTGAGACACTGTGCACTCCGGCAAAGTCTGCTATGCGAGACTGATGAGTTCCCGTTGCTCACAGTCTCAGAAATATTAGTAATTGATTTATAGGTGTAACACTGTTGTTCCTAACAAATAAGAAGAGTAGGTAGGTGGTACTTACATATTGGCTCTAATATACCCTTGACCAGTAATTCCACAAAATTTTAAATTCATATCATCCAAATCGTCGTCGTCATTCAAAAGTCCTATTCTATTCATGGTAATTACTTATTTAAACAAATCAACAGCTCAATGTTGCAAAAAAGAAACTCACAAATTCAACAAACACCTGTCAAAAACAAAAAATACGAGAAAATTGGGGTAAGTTGTGTTTTAAGTTCACCTTAAGCTGAAGAAATCTTGAGCTTAGCTCAACTCCTACTTAAGTAGAACCTGAATGACGGTGCCATGCAATTAAATCAACTTAGGTTGAACTTAAGCCTTAGGACCACCTTAAGGCTGGGTTCCGTTGCCAACCTTGGTTACGGTTACACGTTCCGTAATGTATGGTTCCTGACAAACCGGTCTATACGGAACGCGGTTGGTTATGTCAAACATGTCACCAAGGCAACCGGCGGCGATTCAGCGAATGGAAAAGCGTTCCGTATGAAACCGAAATTTTCAGCAACCACTTGTCAATTGTTGTCAACCGCTGTCAACCGACGTTGTACCGACCGGTTAACCAGGTTAGGCAACGCAACCCACCTTAAGTATCAAAGTATCACCGGTGCGAGTGGGTGTAAAGGAATGAGCAGTAGATATAGATGGCTGGTTCTGCATCCTCCAACGCCTCCGTGACGTCTGTGCATGCACCAACAATGTCGTCGTTACGTTATGAAATTATCGGTGTCGGTGGTGCCATCCAGCGTATATAGTGTGAACTTCGATGTGTCGTATCACAGGATGCTGTAGTGGTAAATAAAGAAAATTCTTGAATCATCACGATGCCGACGTTTGATGGGGGCAGAAGCCTAACCCACCTGAAGCTACTAGTGCCCCATCTGCTGCCTATCATCCTACCATCTGTCACCTATCATATGTCTAGTACGCCATCTATCTGAGTTAGAGAAAGAAGTACTAACCTCCAAACAATTTTTTTTATTTTTTATATTAGAAAAAATATATATTAAAACAATCCGCCGCAAACTCTAGACGCTTCCTCAGCAGTTATCCTATCTGAACATATCATGCCAGGGCCGCTCGCGTCGGTAGAGCAAAAAATACGCTCTATAGCCTGAAGCCAAATGTAGTTTCTAGTAAAGCTATGAAGACCGCACAATTCGAGGAAGTCACCAAAATGGGAATGGGAAGGAGGCGAAAGTAATGGGTCATTTACATCCACTTAACTTAACTTAACGTACGGAAATTAATAAATAGAGAAAAGTTGAAGATCATGTACTTATACGTAGGTAGTTGTTTTATCCACGTTAAGTGGATGTAAATGACCCTTAACTTCTGCGCAAACTACTTTAAAGCTGGAACCTGAAAGCGAAGTATTCAAACTTTCACAAACAAGGCGGTCGTTAAGTCACAAACTCAGGAAATTCAAGAATTTTCGGGGTGCAGGGTAATCAGCGGCAACAGCGCACAGCCACCGCGTTGGTCAGCAGGCCAACTGCGAGTTGGGAGAGCTGGGTTTTCTTATGGTGGAGAGACTCAGACAGGTTTAGTTCTTTTTTTTTTGCCAGTGGGACCTCTGATAAGTGTTTTTGCTGTGGCAGGTTTCACGCACCAAATACGCGGCAATGCAAAGATTCTATTTGTCATGCTTATTGTAGAAGGAGAGGTTATTTAAGTGCAATGTGCAAATATAAAAATATGAATTTTTGCGATGTTTATTATAGTGAATCGGATAACGATAACATATCACATGATTCGTACCAATCTTACTGATACAGATGTACCTATTTTTATTGAACTATTAATATAAAATAAAATGATTAAGTTTTAGTTAGATTCGGGAGCTGCAGTTTCGGTTGTACCATTTTCTATTTTTGAAAAATAATTCTTTAAATTTCAATTGTCGGAGGCGAACATTGCGTTAGTAAATTTTCCGGGTCATAAAATTAGGCCTGTTGGAAAATTGCATCTGAAGTGTACATTTAATGATAAAACGAATAAATTGCTGAAGTCGTATTTTCCCTTAGTGTTTTCCCAAGATCTAGGTACTTTCAAGACGTTCAAATTCAAATTGAAATTCAAGGTGAAGCCAGATGCAATTCCGAAATGCTGTAAACCTAGACCCTCGCCTTTTGCACTGAATGAAAAAGTCGAAAAATAATTAGACCATAAGGTAATTTCGCCTGTGGAATTTTCAGAATCGGGCACACCCATTGTATGCCCATTGTAAAAAAATGATAGTGTACGGATTTGTTGCGATAACGATTAATTCTTCTATATCAACTGATCAATACCCAATCCGAGATTAGATCAATGTCAATAGATGCAGGGACTAGGACCACACAAGGTTCAGTATATTGTAACGCTCTTTTGTCGAAACAAAAGAATGCTCATAATTGTGCTCGACTATGCTCAGTAGAGAGAGGACGCCATTAGTTTGTATAAAATTATTTTGATTATTCTTTGAGCCATACTAGACACTTTTCAAATAATTAGCTGTTATTTAAAAAGATAAATTGAAAAATCTGAAAAGGTAAAATAAATCCAATACCTTATCTGACATTTAACCCCTTCAATAAAAACACAAGTTTTGGAATTGTAAAAACAATAATTTATTGACAAGATGGCGAACTCATTGTTCATTAACATTGAAACAAATAAATTGTTTAAAGGTGATTATCGTCAGTATCCAATTAAAAAAAAATAAGCAGCTTTCCGAAAGCAATACTTAACTTAAATAGGTATACAAAAAGTTTGAAATTCAAAACAATTAAGTAGATACCTACGATCAGACTTACCTAAGTGTAAATGTTGAAGTCAAAATAATATTAACCTTTAATTTTTGACTCAAAGTCAATCAAATCAATAAAAAAACAAATTATTTAATGCGGAAAGGTAATAAATAATCCCTAGGTAGTTATAAATATCAAAAACCTGCTAGGTGAAATCAAGGGGTCACGATTTCCGGAAGAGCTCTACCTTCTTACCTTTAAAGTTCAAAATAGATAACCATAAAACTTAAACTTGACTACCTAAAGATTTTACATTAGTTTACCTTTTAAAACTACCACAATATTGATTTGAAATTAAAAGTTAAATAAACCTTTTAAAGGTTAATGAATTCACAATAATATTATATCGATCAGTACTCGATATTACGGAAATAAATTTATAATAATTATAATAATGCACACTTATTGGATAATAAATAATGATAGAGAAAACGATAATAAAATCCAATATCTGACTCTGATAATAATTAATTAATTTAATTAATAATTCTATTTAAACAGTAGTTAGCTATTCTAGCTAAACACTACTATACGGTAAACAATTAAGTCGGTGATTGAATTTAGGAAGATATTAATTAGCTAATGAAGCTAAACGATAGGGGGCGATAAAGAAAAGGTAAAAATAAGTTACGGTAATTAAGATGGCACATTTAAGACACCCATAGGAAAGTAATTATACAAGCCTGGACGGAATCCTTGTAAAGCCTCGGAAGCTTTCACAAATTTGAGCTCTGGAGGTACCAAACTGGCTGGAGACTACCAAATAATGGCTGGGAATCAACTTCGTACAGGACACGAACTTTCCTTGAAAAGGGGCCCCAGATTTGCTCTGAGTTTCCAGGACAGCGTAGTATCAAATTCATCAATTTTCACTTGGAGAAGTGCAGGCACGAATTTTTCATCCTGCCAAAAGTGCCTGAATAAATTGAGTGGATGTAAGGACTCATTCATCAGAGAGAAGAAGGAATTTACATACCTGAACGGCCGATAGTAACCTCACTTTCCAAAATCTTCACAAAAATCAACAATCGGTTGATTTTCCAGGAAACTCTCTAGTAGACACGATTAAGCACTCTTCTAGCTAGTTAATTTTCAAAAATATGGACTCGATGGCCAAAAACAAAGAAAAAGTTTTATGATTTTAAAAATTCTAAAAATCTGGACGACCTGTTCGGTCCCAAAACAAAAGAGAAAAGGGCAAGTCGAAAGTAAAGTGTGTTTTTTTTTTAAAGATAAAAGTCAAACTGACATTATTTTGGCAATACAATGTAAAACTGCCAATGCTCTCAAATTTTCTATGTAGAAAAGGCTTGTGTTGCCAACATAGTTACTAAATTTTTGACTTGGGGAATTATCTTTAAAAAAAAAAACAGACTTTACCCAAATTGATTCTGTCTTTTCTTTCTTAATCTGTCAAGCTTATCAAAATCATAAAAATGACAGCGCTACAGGTGACTCGGAACAACGGAATTAGGCATTCCAACGACCTGTCAAAAATATTCCAAGATGGCCACCGTGGCGGAAGTCCATTATCCCGTATATGACAGTACAGAATTTAAAGCTTTTTAAAGTGCATTTTGTGGTAGTTTTGTGAATGAACTCTGTCTATTTTTTTATTTTATTGACTTCATTAGTGTTTTTTTCAATTAGAAATGCCACAATCGTGTGCTGTTATTGATTGTCGTAGGGCACTCTGGATAGCAGCAATTAAACGAAACGATCTCACGGAAACCAAACTAAAGAACCTGAGGGTCTGCAGCAGGCATTTCATTACAGATAAGCCTTTGAATGAGCCCCATTCTTGAGAAGAATTTCCCACAGTAAACATTAATAATTATAGGAAGTTTACCATCACGAGGCCAACATATTTATTAGGGTGAAATTTTATTTCTTTTGTAATACTTTGTATCAACTTTTAGGCAAACCTACTGCTTTAGAGGATGAAAATCATCCTGACTGGGTTCCATCTCAAAATTTGGAACACCAATCCCAAATATTTTACAGAAAGCCTGAGGATGTGGAAAGAATAGAGAGATTGAACAAAAGAAGAAGGCTTAAAGGGAGTGATGAGGTGAGAGGGTAAAAACAAACAGCATTAGATTTTTGGATTTAATAAAATTTACAGGTTTGGCCGCAATATGAAAAGTAGAAATATAAATTAAAAATACATAAATTATTTTTGGTATTATTTTAATGTAATTTAAAATTTGGATAGCATAATGATGTGAACACATTTTTAGCAGCAGATTGGACATGAGAAAACAGATACCAACGTTCTCTCAGAAGCCAGAGACCAAGACGAGGTAGAGACTGGAACTGCGTCCCAAACAGAACTAACCATGGATGAACTCTGTGTAAAATTTGAACAACTCAGCTTTGCTGCAAGAAAAATGGAAGTTCTGCAAAAAAAAATTGGAAGTTTCGCCATTTGGTCTCAGGGAGGAAACTAGCAACGATCTGAAGTGGAATTATTATACTGGTTTTGTTTATAACCTTGTATTTTCTATTATTTTTAAAGTTAAAGAAAGTAGTATGACCACTACAAGTACTACTGCTCTTAGTAGTTTTAACCAATTATTGCTTACCCTCATTAAATTGAGGTTAAACTATGATTTTTGTGATTTAGCTTGGCATTTCAAAATTTCCCCTACGACTGCCTCTACATATTTTGAGAACATTTTAAGTATTCTTTATACTAAATTGAAGCCTTTAATAAGATGGCCCGACCGCTTACTAGCCCAAAAAAACATACCATCTTGTTTTAGAGATGCCTTTCAAGACAGAATGACTGTTATTGTAGATTGTTTTGAGGTTTTTATTGAAAAACCGCCTTCTTTAAAAACCCAACAACAGTGGTGGTCCAACTACAAACATCATAACACCATAAAATTCTTAATAGGAATTACACCACAAGGAACAGTTAGTTACCTACATTAGTAAAGCTTGGGGCGGAAGGGCTTCGGACAAACAAATTGTTGAAAATAGTGATTTTTTAAATTATATTTTACCAGGGGATGTTGTTTTAGTCGATAGAGGATTTTTAATAAAAGATACATTGGGGCAAAATTGATCATACCAGCTTTCACCAAGGGTGAGAATCAGTTACATCTCCTGGTAATTGAGGCGACCAGAAACATAGCACATGTGAGAATTCATGTTGAGAGAATCATTGGAATGATGAAAAATAAATTTAACATTTTTAAAGATAGACCATACCAATTAGTATGATTAAAAAAGGAAATAATCCAGAAGACCTATATTGGACAAAACAGTGATAGTTTGTTGCGCCTTGGTAAATTTATCCTTACCTATTGTCCCTCTCTAATTTTTTTTTTTTTTTTTGGTTACCTACCTACTCACGTAGTTTGAATAGTGCGTGAAGTAAGTAGGTACTTTACGCACAGTAGTAGAAAAAAAATTATTTCTGAAAAAATGACAATGCCTTGATTATATCAACATATTCATGACTACACAATAACTAGATTTGGACACGATATCAATAAAATTTGAGGTTAACATAGCCAATCCTTACTACATAGGGGCAATTTTGTATCACAAGATACCCATTACCGTTTGTGGGTCAACACAAAATAAATTCTTAGGTTTTATTAAAAAAAATGTATTGAAAAATGCATTTTATACAGTGCGGGAGTTAATGAGCTTCATACAATGAAATGAGTATTTGTTCTAGTAATATATTATCATATGTGATCTTAGAATGTAATGTAATGTAAGTATGTATATATTGGAAATTCTACCTGTTGTAAATACTTTTCTATATCCCAGGTGAGTTCTTCGGAAATAGGTATCTACCTATCATATGAAATTTGATAAATTAAAAATAAATTAGAGTACCTCTATTTGTTAAAGTTAACCTACAGTAAATTCTATATATAAGTACATACGTAAATTATTATTTTTTTCTTTACTTTTGTTAATTTATTTAATTCAATGGTTCCTCACATAGGAACTTTTGATTGTATTCCAAATCTTTTCCAATTAACGAAATGTTATATTTGTAATAGGTATACCTTATATTTAGGTATTTTTAGCTTTAGTGTTCATGTTCAACTACGAAAATGTTTTACGACCTATTTGCAAATGGAATTATGATGCATGCATATTTTTTTTTTAGAAAATTAATTGTCAATCTCATGAGTGAAAGAGTAGAAATTTAATTAATCCAGATTCGTGAGAATAAAGAAAAATATTTATCACAGTAAAATATTTGAAAAACATTAATTAAATAAATTAATTTAAACTAAAAAGAATCTGCAACGCAATTATCATTTTGTTCAATTAATAAGTTTACATTCCAAGTATGTAGTTTTATTTTTATCACAACTATTTTTCTTTCACTATACCCATAGGCTATGAAGGACTATTAAAATCCATCCACACACTAATATATATATTCATCAACAACAATAGTATCCTCACATAATAGACCCTGAGATAGGGCCTGTTTAGTGGAGTATTTTTTTTTTGTCTGGCATTTTGATGGTATTTGCTTTAAGGGATTGGATAGATTCCATGTTCCATCTGTTTTTTGCACTTAGTTCGATGGAAAAGTATTTCTATAAACTGAATTTATCAACAATCACGTCTTTTGGTAGATCCATGAGGTGTGCACAGTTTGAGAGAAACAGTTCTGCCAAGGTGTGTTTTCCTTTGTAGACCTATTTTCTCCAGTCTGAGACATGATCTACTGGCAACCCGCTTCACTATTATATGGAGTGGTTCTGGACCTCACTAGAATGACTTCTAGTGCCGCGGTTGGGCCTGATCTTATTGCTCCTGTTATACAGAGACACGCGTGTCTTTGCACTTTTCCTAGGGTTTTCCTAGCTGTTACTAGCTGTGAGGTTCGGCTATACCAGGCTACCGCTCCGTACGTGATGATAGGTCTCACTATCATGGTATACATCCATCTCAGGATTGATGACTTACAACCCCATGTTTTACCCGCAATGTTTTTGTAAACCATGAGTGCCGATGCAATCTCGGCACTTTGTTTTTTGTGTTCTTTACATGTCGGTTCCAGAGAAGTTTAGAATCTAGGGTTATTCCTAGGAATTTAACTTCTTTTTTCCAATCAAGTCTGCTTCCATCGAGGCGAATGTTTCTCAGGTTTGGGAGTTTCGTTCTTTTTGTAAAGGTTACTAGTGTGGTTTTTGCTGAGTTTAGATTCAGCCCCACTATCTGACACCATTCTTTCTGGTTCGAAGTGCTCTTTCTATAAGGTGGCAAAGTATCCCTTCGTATTTGCCTCTGGTTATGATGACAATATCATCAGCATATCCAAAGCAGGTGAAGCTCTGATCGGTCAATAAATTTAGGAAGTCGTCAACCACATCAAAGGTGAGAGTACCCCTCCCTGTGGACATCCTCTAGTGGTGGTGACCTGTATGTTTTGTTCACCTACGTCAGTTTATGGAGTTCTGGTGGCTAGCGGTTTGCACATCCAGGTGGATATGGTTTTGTCCTCTATTATTTTGACGAGCGCATTCTTTATTGACTCGTGAGAGGTGTTATCAACTATCCCTTCTATGTCCAAGAAGGCGCAGACGGCTACTTCTTTATTATGCAATGTGCTTTGGATGCTGTCCGTGAGTTCAAGTAAAGCGGTTTCTGTTGATCTGCCCGCTCTGTTAGCATGCTGCCTAGGATGTACTAGCGTCTTTTCTAAAACACTTGTTCTGATGTAGTTATTTACAACTTTCTCAGCTGTTTTAGGTAAGAACGACGTGGGGCATAGGTATAGGTCTGAACGACTTTGGAAGAGTGGCGTCTCTTTTCCCTCCATTTGGGATGAAAGTTACTTTAGCTATTCTCCATTGACTGGGTATATATCCGGTCGCTAAGCTGTATCTGATGAGTTTGATAAGATACGGCATGATTTCATTCTGCCCTTTTTGCAGCAGGGCTGGAAAAACCATTGAAATAAAGTTAAAGATACGTCTCACATTAATTAGGAGCCTATGTCATAACTACCCAGCACCACTCTTGCTTAGTTATTGCATTTTTGACAAAACCAAAAGGTTTCTGGTGTATCAATCAGTTCTACACAGTCAAAATGGAACCAGCCTATCGTACAATTATCAGCATCACACTTAATCATGGGTCTGCCATCATCCACACCATTACATGTACAAAAATGTTCAATTTCGGCAGCACCTTCTTTTCTAGAAAAATATTTTCCCAATAACTCAGGCATTATGACTTCGGAATAAAAATTTTTAGCAATCTCACTATTTTTCTCCCAAAATTCAAAATCCGGAAAAACTCTCTGCTTAAAAAACAAGTTGGGAGACTAGATAACGAAGTCACAATACAAGATGTTAGTCACAAATATTTGCATTTGGACTTGGAAATAATAGGGGTGAGATTTGCTCAAAACTACTTCCTCATCCTTCACAACCAAGCAAGAATTTTGTACTGCTGCATAGGCTTCAATACTTTCAAATGTAGTTGACCGTAACAGAAGTGGACATTTCACTTCTAAACATCCCCCCAAACAGCACTCACAAAAGACTAATCTATCAGGAGATGCACCAAACTGGGGCCATCTCTGATTGATTACAAATCCTATTTTATTAATTGAAAATGAGTCATGGTTTTCTTCCTCCATGACTTTTCGGTACGCTTCAACTGCGCTAGCTTCATTGGTTATTCCCCACAAAGTTGCTTTTGTGGTAAATAACCCCTTTGTTGGATAACATATCAATTTTATGAGTGACAAAGAGGGTTTTGCAATTTTTGTTCTGCAAGCAGCTGGAACCTTGATGCAGTTATTCTGCCAGCTCTTTGCATATGTTACCGTGAAAGTCCGAATTTTGGTGAATCTCCGGATACACCGGTGAATGTCAACATCCACCAAGTTACTTGGCGTATGTCCGAAGTATTGTTCAAATATCATTATTTCTAACTTACACCGGCGAATGTCAACATTCATCATGCACTCATGGTGTATGTTGAAAATAAACATTTTTTTATTAAACGAAAACAAAAATAAAGCGTGGGTTATAATTTATTTTATAACGCATGGGAAAAGTTTTCCAATAAACATAAAAAAATTGCTGAACTCAGAACAAACTCAAAAAAAATATTGTTATAACAATTTCATTTAATTTTTTTAAACAAAAAAAAAAAAAGAAAAGTACTTAAATGTATGACAATCTTATTTATTGCAATAACTCAAACTACCATGACACTTGGAATTGCACAAAAACCTTTTGTTTTTACAGCTACATTTAGCTGTGGAACATTTCTGTTTGCAGTTACAACGTGTATAGCCTGGCCCTCCACTTTTTGAATTAGCAGAAGCTACTTCTCAGCGATATTTCTTGAGTTGAAATCTTATCCATGGAAATTAACTTTTCTTTACAAATTGCGAATTGATTAGGGGTGAAAAGCTGCTTTAAGGTACCATTTTTATTTGCTAATTTATAAAAGTCTGAATCCTCTATCCCAACAACAGTTGCTAACACATTTCAGGGGTCTGTACGACCACGGTTGACGTCAGGGACTTTAATTCTTACGGTATCGCCAATTTGGGCCGGAGGAAACTTTTTTTTTCGAGGTTCGCAACATTTTTGTTGCTTGAAGTAGAAGATTTTCTTTTGCGGCTACTCTTTTTGAATAAATTAGCTCGTGTTGTTCAGTCAGAACTTGAGATGAAGACGAATTCGGTTGCAGATCAGCCAGTGCTTGAAATGAAGACGTGCTGGGTTGCGGATCAGTCAATACTCGAAATGAAGACGTGCTGGGTTGTGGATCAGTCAGTACTTGAGATGAAGATTGTGGATTGGCTCCAAAATTTCTTCACAAGTTTTAACGTAAGCTTCTAGCTGTTTCTCGGTTTCAATGTTAGAAATTTGTCCGTGAGGGAGAGATGACGATGCTATGCCTCTTTTTGGTTTAACGCCAAACAGAGCTTCATATGGACTCTGGCGTATCCCTTCATGGTGAGCTGTGTTTTTGGCGAATTGGACAAACGACAAGCCTTCTGACCATTTATTTGTATCATTTTCGTGCATCCAAGCAGTTAACATATCCTGTATGTTCTGATTGGCTCTTTCGACTGAGCCTTGTGTTTGGCTATGACGAGGCTTTCCATACACTATTTTAACATCTTTCCACATAGCGCACAGTTCAGATATAACTCGGTTACTGAACTCTCTACCATTATCTGAATGCAGTATAGCGGGAGCACCAAATATTAGAAAAATATGAAGAAGGTGATATGCTACTTCTTCTGCTCTCTTGGTTTTTAATGGTCGTAACTGAACAAACTTTGTTAAATGATCCTGGTATACCATTATGAATTTATAATCGCCATCTAGAGTTTAATTCGGAACTCACCATTGGTTTTACAACAATACCTTTTCTAGGCGCACTGTATTTCATTTGACATTGTTTACACAAATTTAAATACAACAGTATGACTTCATAAGTAATATTTTTGTATTTAACTTGCAATTCTTTGAGCATTCGTGTTCTACCTCAATGGCCTGTCCTTATGTGAGTTTCGGAAAGTATATCAAATAATTCTTCATTTGTAACATAATACTGAATATTCGTTTCTCCTGGTTTTAATGGCACAATTAGCTTTTGTTCGTCACTTACTTTCAGGATGTCAAAACGTTTCAAACGTCTGTAGTCCAAAGGTGTACTTCACTTACTTTTAGCAGAAATCACTTCACAAACGATTTTACAGTACCTTTCTTGAGAAAAATAAAAACAATTGTCTTCTCGTTTACTTCTAATTAGGGCATGTAACTTTTCAAAAAACTGATCACTATTGACTGCAGTAGTAGCCATTGAACACAAATTTTAATAACATATATTGATGTTAAATTAGGTAGTGAGATTGCACGTATACACTATCAAACCTTGCATAAGACTAACAAGCCCTGACAGAAGCGGACCAAAGCAGAAAAATCCAGTTAAAACCTGTCGTTTCCGACATTGACCAGAGCTCATTCGTGAATGTCGAGATACACCGGTGAAGGTCCGAACTTATATTAAAACTAATAAATGTTCGGTCTTCCACCAACTCATTTGGTGCTTGTCGACATTAACCGGTGAATGTCGACATTCACTAATTTCAGACTTTCACAGTAACACATATACCACAACTGGTTTTCCGCCTGATTCCTGGTACATTTTTCAATTAATTGTTTTTGCTCTTCAGTTCTTGTTAGATCGATGGATTTTGATATTTTCATCAGGTCCATGTAGCTGAGAGTAATGAGACTTTCATTAAAAATATTGAAAACTGAAGGCAGAACAGTATCAGCTTTTTCTGCTATTTCAGTGGCAAAAGGTTCCACAATTCGCATTTTTGCAGCTTCGTTGCCAAGGTCTGCTAAATTTTTCAACATTTCATGGAGCTCTAAATCAGTCAAAGGTTTAACATTTTGGTTCTCATTAGAAATATGAAAAGGATTTCCCCAATACATTTCATTTACTGACACCAGAGGAACTTTTGCAGAAGTTGATGGCATCATCCAAGTTCCTAGAGTATCTGTGCAATATACTACTTCTTTCTTCCTGTTTGCGTGCTCGGCTGCAAATAATATAGCACCTACATGACTACAAACTTCGCTGTTTCCGGCCATACATGTACAGCGTGCCGTGCTAACATTTCCTTCTTTGGTTACAATACACCAAACGTCCAGAGTTTTAGCACTACCTTTTTGGGAATTTTTTACCTGAAAAGAAAAAAATATATGAATTATATGTAAATGAACAACTGAAAAAAGATGGCGTCCGATGATGACATTGAGTCAGATTCGGCTAGCGTAAATAGCGTTATTAGTGCCAAAGATAGTGTTAGAAAATACAAATGTTGTGCTAAAAAGTCGTGCAAGTCCTATTTTTGTGTTGTGTGTGAAGAAGTTTACCATGGTAGCTGTGCAAGAAGGAAAAACTTAAAGTTTATCAGCAAGTCCGGTGTCCGGTGCTGTGATTGCAGTGATTTGCCGCCAAAAGTTGACTTATCAGATGTAAACAAAGATGTTTCCTCAAAACTAAAATATGAAAACGACAAATTAAATACTGAAATGAGTCTACTAAAAAGGCTTATCGATGAAATGGCCGATAAGAACACAGTTTTGAAGGAAAATAACCGTCTTTTGGTGGAACGTATCTCTAACCTAGAAAAAGAACGTAAACAAAGCCAAAGTGTAACTGTAAGCCGCGATCCTGCAGGCGGGCGTTCTACCAGTTCTACTTACTCGACCTCTGGCCCTGGTGTAACCCAAGAGCGTTCGGTGACTCCAAACCCGAACAAGACTGGTGCCACTTGCGCCGGGACCCGGGGCGAGACCTTAACCTCTAACGACAATGTAAACAATGGCCATAGTAGTAAAATTGTTGAAACAGTTTCGCTGACAAACGCGAATCAGGCAATTAATAATGCAATTATAAGCAATATGAATCATGCTGGAGACAACGATGGTTTTTCTACAGTTAGTTATCATCGTGGTAGAAGGAAACAGTTTCGTGGTACCTCAAAGGTTGAAATAAATCAAGAATTTATATCTTCAAAAGGAAACAAGATGTGGTTTTACGTCGGAAAGGTGGCCCAGTCAGTGGAAGCTGCTAAAATTCGCAGGTACATAACTCAAAAACTGCCAAATATTAGTGAGGAAAACTTAATTATTGATCAGCTTAAAACTATAGGGAAAACCAATTCTTTCAAAATTGGTGTCATTCCCATTCACTACAATGCTATGAACTCCTGCGAATTCTGGCCTAGTGGTGTGATCTTTCGTAGATTCAACTTCAAGAAAAAACTTGACACATCAAAAAATGACCCTGGTGCTGATTTTCATTCGCCCCAGAATTTTCAGAATCTAGCCGTCAATCAGGAGGTATTTGCAAACTAAATAGTTCTGTATCAGTCTACTATCAGAACGTGCGTGGTTTGCGTACTAAATTGGTAAAACTAATCAGTTCCATTCCTTTAGTTGCATACCAAGTACTCGTTTTTACAGAAACGTGGTTGAGTGATAACTTTCTTGATGTAGAACTGGGCATGGACAATTACAATATTTACAGAAGTGACCGAACTCCAGCAACAAGCACATCCTTAAGGGGGGGAGGTGTATTAATAGCTGTCCGGAATAACATTCTCAGTTCCATTTGTGATTCAGCCTCAACCATTGAGCAGTTATTTGTAAGAGTGCAGTCTGCTAATAGTAAACTATTGCTTGGAGCTGTATACCTACCTCCGAAATCTAATGGAGATAATTATAAGTGTTTTTCAGACTCAGTAGATACTTTATCTGAAACATTTCCTGATTACAAGCTCTGCATATTTGGGGATTTTAACTTACCCAAAGCACAATGGGTTGATGACGGCCTGAGCTCAAGTGCTACTGCAACCCCCTCCGCTATTCCCTCAGAGCGCGCAGCTACTGAGTACCTATCCAACATGAGTGCTTACCATAACATGTTTCAAATAAACAAGTTCCACAATGCGCATGGCTCTCTGTTAGACCTGATGTTTAGTCAGGATCCTGATGACACCTGCACCTTGGCAGATGACATCCTTCTCCCTATTGATTCATATCACCCTGCATTAATATTAAACATATTATGCGCCGAGACCCAGCAGTGTAACTCAGACTACCCGCAACCTGATGAGTACTACTATGATTTTAAATCTGCCGAGTATGCACTTCTCAATGATCATCTAAGTATGATCAACTAGGATGCTTTACTCCAAGGCCCAACTGTAGCAGAAATGGTCAGTATTTTTTATGACATTCTTTACACTACTATTGAGTGCTTTGTACCAAAGAAAAAGCTTTCCACCCATAAATTTCCTAAATGGTTCCCCTTCGACCTAAAGGAACTCATAATCAAGAAGAAAGAAGCACACAGAACCTGGAAGCGGACTGGCTCTCCTAGTGACTATGACAACTTCTCGAATCTTCGCACTCGGTGTAAGACTCTTTCAAAGGACTCCTATCTGAATTATGTCCAGCGCTCTGAAATGTCACTGCTGAATGATCACAACCTCAAACACTTCTGGAGTTTTATCAATGCCAAGCGAAAAGCGAATGGTTTGCCGTCTCACATGTTTTATAATAGCAACATTGCCAAAAATGGTTCAGAGATAGCTAATCTCTTTGCTGAATACTTCCATTCTGTTTATTCCAACAAAATCTGTGTTGCTAGTCAGGACATCTCTCGGAGCGATGCACATATTCATGAATTTAACATCTCAATATCAGTTATTTATGAAGAACTATGTAGCCTGCAGTCTTTTAAGAGGCCTGGGTACCTCTGTGCGACGGGTTAAACTATTTTTTGATTTACGTCCAAAGTATTGGATCATAATCAATGAAATTTGGTGGGATGATAGATGATGAATCACAGAAGAATGAAAAGTAATTTTTTATAGAAAAAAGTAATTCTAAAAATTATCTCGCCTCTCAAAAAAAAAAAGATTGGAATATAAAATACTTCTCACATTTCTATGTTAAAATACTAACATTTTTTACCAATATAATTTTTTTGTTAAACACGTATATTCTTGTTAAACATAAAAAAAACAGAAAATGTACTATTTCGGATCAATTCATGCAATCGCAACTACATATTCTATGGCATGGCAACACTGAGAACTGCCCCGGCACCCTGAACTACATGGATAAATACACGGAAAAATACACACATGTAATACGGGCACAACAGTGGTTATAATACCTATTTTAGTAGTTCAATGTGCTTCAAAAATACTCAAATTGGAGGAAATTGAACGACAAAGTGTGTAATAAAAATTAACTAGCGTATACCTGGGGTGCGCTACTACGCTAAAAAAAGAATTACATTTTGTTATTTTTATTTTTTTCCATTTACTTTATTTGATATGATAAACGCGATAATCACAAATGATAAAACCAAATAAATCCTCCTACGCCTTTGGTTATCTTTTGATTTGAATATGGCTACCGTGCGCCAATGAACTTTAGGATAAATAATTTGGGGCGAAGCCAGCCGAGCGACGGAAAGTGGTCGGCAGCTAGCGGTGTTGCCAAATTGTGTGAAAGTGTAACTCGTGAACTACAAATGGCGCTGCGATCGAATCTCAATTATGCGGGAGGTACCCAGGCCTCTTAAGGGTCCAGGTCCAGACGGTGTCCCACCTCTTATGATAAAGAATTGTAGCTTTGTATTATCCCGTCCACTTTTCATTCTTTTCAATAAGTCACTCAGTTTGGGTGAATTTCCTAAACTCTGGAAGCAGAGCTTCACCATACCCATTCATAAATCTGGCGATAAAATGGATATTTCAAAATACAGGCCCATTATCATCCAAAACACCTTCCCAAAGGTATTTGAGAGCATAGTGACAAAGTTTTTAACTCCAAAAATCAATCCCTGTCTAATTGAGCAGCAGACCGGTTTCCGTCCAAAATGCTCAACTGAAACCAATCTCCTGTCCTACCAGGACAAAGTTTCAAGAATTCTTGAGGATGGCGAATCAGTTCACTCCATATATACCGATTTTGCAAAGGCCTTTGACCGTGTCAACCATGCCGTTCTGCTTGCTAAGCTTGAAAGTGCTGGAATCTCCGGTACTTTGTTGAAGTGGATTGGCGACTATCTTGGGGAGAGAACTCAAATAATCAAAGTTAACAACTTCTTCTCACACGAAATTGACATCCCATCGGGCGTTCCACAGGGTTCTCACTTGGGACCTCTGCTGTTCAACGTTTTTATTAACGATATAAAGTCTTGTTTTATTAACAGTGAGTTCCTGTGCTTTGCGGATGATTTAAAGGTGTTCACCCGGGTCTCTTCTATTGAATACTGTGCCAGACTACAATCTGACCTCGACAGACTCTCTGAGTGGTGCGCTTGGAGCGGCATGGAGCTCAATGCTTCCAAATGCAAAGCCATTGTTTTCTCCAATGGTCGTAGCCCTCCACAATTCGCGTACCATATAAACAACATTCCGCTTGAAACTGTCTCACAACAACGAGATCTTGGTGTCATTTTTGACAGCAGTCTCAATTTTATCACCCATATTTCAGACATCACAACAAGGTCGTTAAAACTTGTAGGCTTCATTAAGAGGTGTTCGAGAGATTTTACAAGCATAGATTCTGTCAGATACCTTTATTGCTCAATGGTGAGGCCCCTGATGGAGTACTGCTCCTCTGTCTGGTCACCAATGTATTCTAATCATATCAGAGCCCTAGAGCTAGTGCAGCGCAAATTCGTACGTTATTTAGCCTTCAAGGCAGGTATTCCTTCGCCTGAGAACTATGTATATGACTATGACGACCTATACAGACGCTTCAATCTACAATCCTTGGCAGCTAGACGCAATCAAAGAGATTTATATACTTTTTACAAGGTACTGAACTCCATTAGTGATTCCCTACTGTCCAGAATAGGGCTTCACGTCCCAGCAAGGGACACCCGCTCTGCCATAACCTTCTCAGAAAGAAATCACCGTACAAACTATGGTTTCAATACATTCATCTCCAGAACTTCTCGATTATGTAACACCCATGGTAGCCTGGATTTTTTTGGACCCATAAATAGCTTTAAAAGAGAGCTTAACTCTCTAATGTAATTCTCCTCGTTTGTTTGTGATACCAAGTTCGATAGCTAAGAATTTCTAGTCATCTTGATCAGTCATTATTTATGTTTGTCCTCTATTTTCTTATACCTATAACTGATTTAATGTTTTACTGTTAATAATTTATATGTATTTTTATCCTGTTACTACGCCAAGTATTACTGGCCTATGTTTATTTAGTTGTAAGGTACTTAATGTTTCTTGTTGTTTTTTTTTTCTTTTGAAACTTTTAATGGGTCTTGCCCGTAAATAAATAAATAAATAAATAAATAAATCCTTTTACAGGCTAAGTTAAGGTGTGGTTTGTTAGAGCAGCGCGCGATGCACAACTTACATTCTGTCGAACGCCACGCACGTCTGCTAAATTCAACCGAGTGTAAATTATATAGACCGGTTTGTTGGGTTTGCGAAGGTAATCGCGACGTTGTGCGTCGCGCATTGTTCTAACAAACCGTACCTCTTCGCCGCGCTGCTGTGCGCTGCTCTTCAGTGAGCGTCACCCAAAGGTACGGTTTGTTAGGACAGTACGCGACGCACCACTTACAACGTATACGTCAGCAAAATCTATTTAGCACGATGTTGACACACTACTGACCACCTACTGACGCTGTACGTCGCGCTCACCTGCGCAAACCCAACAAACCGGTCCATATAGTTTACACTTGGTTGATTTTAGCAGACGTGGCGTGCGACAGAATGTGAGTTGTGCGTCGCGCGCTGCCCTAACAAACCGTACCTTCAAGTAGGCAAAACCTAAAACGAAAAAACACTAAAAGGACGTATCGTATACCCTATACCTATTTTGAATAAACTATAAAAGCTGATTAAGAACAATAATAGTTATTTTTTTATCAAGTGCGCGAAATGTCATTTTGGTGATCGAGAACGAAAATTTTTTGACGACGCGTAGCGGAGTCAAAAAATCATTCGAGATCACCAAAAACATTTCGCGCCCGAGTTGCAAACAATATTTTTTCTACAACTCCATTCAAATATCCATCATTCGAAGCCAAAATTGCATTTCCAATCAAAGGCAGGTGAATTTTAAATATACCTGTCAGGAAACCAAGAATAATTAAAATTCACCTACCTTTGATTGAAAATGCATTTTTGGCTTCAAATGATCAATATTTAAATGGAGTTGTAGAAAAAATATTGTTTGCAACTCGGGCGCGAAATACTTTGGTGATCTCGACTACCACCAAAGTAGCATTTCGCGCACTAGATACAAAAATAACTATTTGTGACATTTCAAATGATACACGTTAACATAAAGAAAAATTATTCTCAAAGCAAACTTTTGGCAGAATCCACAAAATTGGACTTATTTGTAGTCTTATTGTTGTCATTAATTCTTATGGATGAAACTGTCCTTTGACATCTTATACATAAAGTAATCGTTCATTTCCAATTCACCTACTATTGATAACAAAGCGACATCTTTCTGTAATTAATGAGGGAAAAAGAGTGAATGGCACTAATTCAACTTTTCAATCAAGGCAGTAAAAATCCCGCAGAATCGTGGTGCCAAGGCAACAGAAGGTACCAAACAAATGGGCAAGCCCGCACCACGAAATTTATAATTATTATCACAAATTTCATTCCATAGTTTAGCTGATATATTTGTACAATTACACCAAGACAAAGCTACATTATTTTCCAGCGCAAAGTCGTAACGTTGGTAGGTGGTATATAAATATCAAAATAAGGTGGCGGTTTACACCCCACATAAAATTCAACTTTGTGTTGAATAATCTTCAAACTGCCGGGAAAGTAGAAGAAAGCACATTGGGCGGTAAAATATGGCAACTGGCAAGTCGGCGGCGTGAACGCCCTGGAAAATGGGAAAATGGAAATGTAAGCGATGCCCGGGTGCAGAAGCGATGAAGTAAGCATGACATTAACGAGAGACGCCTCGGTTTTTGATAAGCTCCGAAGCGCTCCGCCGGATTTCGCGCCAAATCTCCATTTTATGTAAAATAAGTCGCTTTTAGTGCTTGTCCTAATGCTTTTAATAAAGAAGTTTTTCGAGGTCGGCGACATTAGAGGGTCTCGCAATTTGGTACAATCAAGACCCAATATACAGTATCCAGTGTGTTCAAAAATTGAAATATTTGACTAAAATATATTGAGTGTTAATGGGGAGTTTCACCATATTTGAATTGCATTGCTTCAATATTTTAAATCAGTATAGAGCATCAATGTTCGGTGTATCTCTCCATATGAATAATTTCTCAGATTTCCCTTTGTGTTCTGAGAAGAAGGGAAAAAGGAAATTACATTGCGGAAGTTAGATATAATTTTTTTTAAATCGATTCGATTTGTTTGTACTACTCTTGGAAACCCCATCTAGCAGGCAGAGACCAAAAACCTTCAATTTTAAGATTTTTTTTCATAAATCTATTCACTCTGACTTTTTCATTGATACCGTTATGCAAATTTATGAAGAATTATTGTTCCAATTTCAAAATATCTCAAATACCATCTAGTTTCAAGATTAATCTATAAGTCGAACTAAATTCGCCATCGATTACCAATATCCAATTTAGATATTGCATTCCTTATACCCACCCAACCAACAATATGGATGCAGGAATTGCCTCGTAACTCCATAAAGAAGCTTAAACCAATTTTGATACTATCTAGAATTTTACGACTCCTATTATGTCAGTTTTGTTTGGCTATTCGCCTGTGTGTACAATTTCCGACCATAACTATGATGTCCAATTTCCATATACGATCAGAGAATGGCAAGTGGTCAAAGATTCAGTGCCATAAACTTCTGAAATGCGTTTTATCTCGGAACGGCATCTGGGGCTTCACGTTACACAATCTTGCGGTAGTTATATGAATTGTTGACCGCCAACGAGGGGAGTGGTATATGTTTTGGTATATTGATGGACACAATAATAGAGAATTATTTATCAAAGTATACACAAAAGATTATTTATATTTATGATTTTACGCAATAATTGAATACATTTTTGAATTGATAGGTAACTATAACAATCAATGTGCTTTCTTTTTTTTTACAATAAGAGCACCCCTGATATACAGGCCTATGATAGACTTTGCTATGATGTATAATTTTCTGTTATTTCAGCAGCAAGGTTAAGGTAGCTTATCACTGTTTATTCTATACGTTAATAAGGTGGGAGTTTCTTGAAACTATTGCTTCGAGCACGGCCCAAATTCGACGGAATCGATGGCTTTTTGATGATCTACGAAAACTAAATGTAGAGGGCAATTAATTATGATATCACAATTTGCTTTTCAATGGTGCCTGACCTAAGAAAAACTTGTAGAAGATAAAGACACGTATGTACTTACTGTATTATACGTTTTCTCTCGAAAGTTGAATTACTGATCACTTATAAAAATTCCTTCAAAATTGTGACGTCAGCGACAAGATAAGTGTCCCCTCTCAAGATAGAGTACCTTATTTTTATATCTCCACTCAACTACATTACAATAGGCAGATTCAACATTTTTCTATTTTAACTGAAATGCAGAAATTTTTTTATTGAAAAATGATCAAAAAAAGTTTGTTAATCTGGTCATCATCATCATGATCACTCAGCACTTTGCATCCACTGCTGGGTAAAGGCTTCCAACAGTGGTGTTGGCCACTGCCTCCTGTCTTGAGCGCTGCGCATCCAATTGCCTTCCATTATTTTGATGTCGTCGGTCTCTACTTTTCCTATCGGCTCTGAGTCTGAATTCGAGGGATCTACTCGTTCATGTTCTATCTGCCATTCGAGCGTCTTGCCCAGCCTAACTTCACTTCAGACTAGAGATCTGTGAGTGTGGATAGATTTCTTCTTTTTTCGTTGGGTTATTCTCAACTTCTTGGCAGATGCCATGGTGGTCAGGTTTAAGGTTTCCGTCTAGTAGGTCATAACAAGTAGAATGGACTGATTGAAAACTTTCCGTTTTAGTGATATTAGTATTTCTGCTATATTACATCTTTCCGTCTTTCGTGGGCAGCCTAAGAAAGTGTTATTCCTTTCTTGTTATTCTTATTTCAGGGCGCAGGTATAATAAGCTATCCACAAGGTCCACCTCGTTACCATCAGCTCAGCAGCCAAACTTTTACTGAGAACCAGGTTTTTCATATATTTTGTTTTAAATAATATGATGCTTGAACCGATCTCAGAACATACCTCCTGAAGTTCCTGTAGCATCTGCCTAATATCGTCCAGATTATCTGAGTAGGATTATATTGCCTGCAAAGCTAAAGTTTGTTAGGTGTTGGACCATGTTTATACCCTTCTCTTCACAGTTAGGTTATTTGAAGACATTCCTACTCCAGAACGGTATCAAATAGTTAAGGTTAGTCTTAGTCGTCTCCCTGTCGCAGAACTCTTCAAATTGGAATGATGTTTTTTTTTTCACAGTCCCGTTATTTTCTGTTTTCCTTATCATGTTTTGTCGTTCTTTCCCAATAATTATTACTCTGAACTTCGTTGACCAGTCAGAAACAACTACACCGAGGGCAAATACCCCTACCGGCGTTGAACTACAATGATTGGTCTGAGTTTTCGTTGGCAATGAAAATTGTTAGAAAGTTTTTTCAGGTAATGACCAACGTGAAAATCAGGGACATAAGAGTCCCTGTTTGGGAATCGACCCACTGAGTAGTGGACCCCGCATTCCCATGCCAGTCCTTGACGCGTTTCGTCCTTGTTAAGTCTCATCAGGACATAGGCTGAAGCTCCCTGTCTAAGCAAAATTGAACTTCGTTGACCAATCAGGGACAGGGACTTAAGAGTCCCTGCTTGGGAATTGACCCACTGAATAGTGGACCCTGCATTCCCGTGCCAGTCCTTCACTTCCACTGGATATCTCATTAAATACTGTAACATCTCTGACCATATGTCTTTATCCATTAACTATAACATCTATTTCATTCTTCTTACTACCATTCGGACTCTACCACATCCATCTTTTATTATGTATCTCCTAGAAAAAGCTATTTAATTCATATAGGTTGTTTTGTTGTAGCAAGTATGCCAGTAGTACCTCTCCCCGCTCATTTCTTCATCCCGATCCGAATGTTCCTATAGTGCGGTCTTTGTGTTGCTTGCTTTCATTCTTATTTTGGCATTGAAGTCACCACACAATATCCTAAACTGTGTTGGATGGTCCCTTCAATCTGACAACTAGATAACCCTAGTTGATTTTCTTCGCGGTGAGAATCCCATTTTATATTTTCAGGCTTCATCTCAAAATTCATTAAACGTTCTTCAGACAGGAGTGACCGTCCATGATAAGCTGCTACATAAAGTTTTCTATCTTGTCTTTTTTCTCTTCTTCGCCAGGTGTTTGTCTTCTCAAAATCAATGGGACAGACTGGTGAAATATCAGTGCGAGGTTCCGAATCCGAAGATATTCTTCTACTCGCTTGGGGTACTCTAGTTATTTCAGCTGGCAATTTCATGGAGGGTGTTCAGCCATAAAAGTCCTCGTTTGCTCGACGTGTTGATGGGTTTCTATTTAAGTTGCCCAATTTGAGTCAGACGATACATGATTTTTTGCTAGTGTTGGTCCGCTCCGAGATCATTTCCCCACTACCACCCATATCTGAGAGGCGTTTCCCTATCTGAATTTATTTGTGTACTATCATTGGAGATTTCCTTAGAAGGGTACAAGTCAAGTACAAGTACATATGGAGTTTTGTTACTATTTCAGTTATTTTATATAGGTCTGTTCCAACCGACATGAGAACCGTTCTAGAACGGTTATTTCCAGTCGATCAATTCATTTGTCAAATAGAATAAACGTTCAACTTACTGGAAAATAGGTGGGCAACTGGAAATTACCGTTCTAGAACGGTTCTCATGTCGGGTTGGAACAGATCCTATATTTCTTTCGTCCCATAGATAATAATTATTGTCTCTCATGGATGTTATGATGGTATTTTCTAATGTGAGACTGAAACACGTTGTATTTTCTCAGATCATCATTAATTTTTTCACATATTGTCTCTTTTCCACAACATATTTGCCTTTACCCTTGGAAATCTTATAAACCAATGCTTCGGTATTCCCGTCTCTCACCTTCTTCTTGCTTGTTCTTCTTAACAAATTCTTATTCCAGTATTTGGAAGTAACTTCTCCAAATTTCATATATTCGAATGCCTACTATTTTCTGTTCTTGACTACTTTATTCCTGGTACCCTCACTTCTGCCATTTAAAACTAGATTTTCCTAGCTGTTGCTTCATTCAGGCAAGTCTCTGCTCAGAGCCATGGTATCGCTGCTATTCGTTACTCGATTTTGAGCTGTAATATATTTCCTATCGGGCTTTTGCTCAAGTCGATTTCTTCTTCGTCAAAGGCAGTTATCAAATATCTGGTGCATGATCTAGTATAAATTGGCCTAAGTAAGATTGTTGCGCAAAAATTAACCCTTAAACTGTTTGAATAATAAACTTGAATACATAAACCCTAATAGGCCTAGGTACAGTAAGACACCCTTAAGGAATGCGGCCAGCGCAACAAAGTGGTCGCAGCTACTCAGTGGTGTGGGAGTAGGTTCAATATTTAAAGTTAGCTTTATAGGGCGCCACTGGTTTACAAAATAAAATCCGCGGGATTAAACCAGAAAGTCCCTGATCTCCAACATTCCTATAAAAATGTACCTACCCGATGTACCTATCCTCTAAAAACAACTTTACCTTGGTTTGGTTGAGGTCAGTAGGGGTAAAATAAGAGTCAAATCTAAAAACAATGATTATAAAATTATTTAATAAAATGGGGGGGTATGTTTAGCCAATATAAGGCAATATGTAAAATACAACAGTAATTATTATTTAATATAATTGGTAACATTACCAGAAGGTATAGCAAGGACCAGTTTGTATTGGTCTTAAATAAGACACTCTAATAAATTCATACTTTACCAATAAATGTTTGACTACCTTACTCCAATGGAGAGTGCAAGAGAAGAATTAAGGAATAAAAAGATTAATAATATTAATTAAAACCTGTGCACACTTATACAATGGTATACCGGGGCGGGTTTGTACAAAAATGTCAACTTAAATATAGTACATTAAAAATCATTGGTACTGTACACCCATTGTAATAATTAAGGCAGTAGAATAAACTTGGAAATATACCAAGGAAAATATAGGACATACCATTAATAATTTTAAAAAATAATAATAATTAGGAAACGTTAATACATGTACGGGTACATCACCCCTTTGTGGTCCTCCCTGTAGTCTAAACACCCATTTACATTACTGTCACCTGACAGCCTCACAAACCTGATAACGGACCCCATCAACTTCTATTGACTTCCCTTCTTAAAAATGGTATATT
Source organism: Ceutorhynchus assimilis (assembly GCA_917834065.1). Lineage (NCBI taxonomy): Eukaryota > Metazoa > Arthropoda > Insecta > Coleoptera > Curculionidae > Ceutorhynchus > Ceutorhynchus assimilis. Next base: position 31,221,945 of record OU892283.1, on the reverse strand, counting down.
TCGGGGTGCCCACGAGATTACTTTCCTGCTGCCATTTTTTTATTTGTTCATCAATATCAACGAAACTTGGTAGGCTTGATATTCTGATAAAACGCCATTTTTTGCATCCACGACAAGTTTTCCTGACGTTTTACATCCTAGTGAACCACTTTCAAATCGAGTTTTGTCCAAATTTAGTTTTCAAATTAAATTTAGTAGAAAAAAAAAACAGCCTACATAATAAATCAAAAATGTTTAAGAGGGGCGTTTAAATAAAATGTCATTTACAGACCTTCACTAATTCCTGTTCAATTCTAAATTTAGACCACTTTTCAGTGAAATGAAGTTATGTTCATAACAATAATGGATTCGAGTAGAAGTCGCAGCATTTTTGGTTGCAAAATACGCATTCTAAATAGTAAAATTATTACCATTTTTTTGACAATATGCAAATTTTGGTCACGGATTTAAATGAAAAAGGGATAAACATATAGAGTAGCACACCAACAATAAATGTCCAAAATTTCGGATAGTAAAATGCTGGAAAAAATGAATAGAACAGAATTTTTGAAAACTATAATTTTTGTATCACAAAATTATTCAAAATCTGTCAAACAACGAGGTGATAGCTGTCATTCTCAGCAAAGACTCAAACCAAAAGTTTGTTCAGCGCTTCTCTAAAAGATGTCGCTGAGTTCGGGAAGCATAATAACTTCTTTCAAACGCCAGTAAAAACTGTTTAACCTAGCTAATAATGTGAAATACTATTATTTCATTTGCATCTGAATAAAATTATTTAGTCCACTATAAATTACTGTGTAAACGAATTGATATGGAAGATGTCGCCATCTACTTGTAAATTAGTCAATCACTTACAGAGAATTTGAACACCTGTGATTAAAAAATATTTAATGTATGTCATAAAGCCCATTTGGCGTGCTGGCTCTTATCTGACGCCCCTCTTAAACGAAAATTATGAAAAATATTGTGGTGTATTATATCGTTGGGTTCGCCTTAAAATACTGCATTTAGTAATGTTATGAAAGTGATATCTTTCTATTCTAATTTTTGAGCTAAGGCAAAAATAGTAAAATAATGGAGTTTACAGCCCTCTATCAACCAAAAAGTTTACAAAGATAAAATTAACTTTGTATTTTTCTGAAATTAAGTAAAGTATGTAGAGTCATTTTAGGATGATCATGGCACTATAGTTAAAAAATTTAAATTTAATTTAAAAACAAAATTTGGAAAAAACTCGATTCAAAAGTGGTGCATTAGGACGTGGAATGATCTGTAGAATCCGAAAAACAGAAAATCTACAGGGTGTGCCATTAAAAAATTTAAAGTTCCTGTCATTTTCGGTGAAACCGGAAGTCAACAAAACTTGTCAATAATGCATAAAAATGGCGTTTGGTTAGAATATCAACCATACCAAGTTTCGTTGATATCGATAGACAAATAAAAAAATGGCAGCCGGAAAGTGATCTCGTAGGCACCCGGTATATTAGTGCATTATATTATAAAATTAATATAGGAAAATCCCCTGAAACCCGTAAGTTTCCTTTTGAAAATAATTCCCCTTAATTAACTATTAGCCTATTAATGCCCCTTCTGAAAACGTCTGATGAGTTTTTTACTGACAAATTGCCCCTCGTGGAGGTCGAATTCCCTTTTTTTTTTTATTGAATCCCAAATATTTACAAAAATACAGATATGCTAATCCAAATATTGATAACGAAAAGGTAAATTCAGAATGATAAAAACGTTTAAATTTACCTGGTTACAAATTTGGGCTAGTTGAACAAAACTTGCTCGATCCTCGCACCGACAATTCAACAAAACGGCGTAGACGTTTGTCTCCAGAAAATTCTGAGTGATTGGCTTACAAATACGGGGACTTACAACAAATTCCAAGTTTCACCCCAAAACCAATAATTGAGCCAGCAACCACTTGAGTTTCCAATGCCTCCAAAATCCCACAAAAGGTAGATGTTCCAAGGAACTTAGCAAAGAGGACCGCTGGTAAAATCTGCCACTTGTTCGCTCAACGTGCGAATTCAAAAAGAACGACCTCATTTTCAGCGATTTATTAGGTGAGCTCAATATGAAAAATTTACAAGAATTCCATTTTTTTCAAGACCCTCTGGTGCCAGATTTCCGGTCTTGACCAGGAAAACGGAACAATCAGCTTGGAACAGAACAACCCAATACACATTGATGACCAACAAAACTCAAAGTTGCCATCAAATTTTCTCCCCTAACACCAATTAACCATAATTAATTACTTATTAATCAGCATCTACCCAATCTTTAGTACAAAAACTATCAAAGTGACCAGTCGTTCATTGGTCACAACTACAGTGACTCTATTACCCACAGTGGTCAAGAAACGTCGTCAACAGCGCTGCCTGAAACGAAACAACAAGTGTTCCTTAACCAAACTTATTCGGCAAATAAATAACCGGGAAAAATGTAAATAAAATCGGAATTAAGGGTGAAACATCGATTTAAAGAGTGTGAAAGTGATTTGTGATGTGCAGAATTTTTAATAATGGAAAATATGTGACTCGTAAGTGTTTTCAATTGATATTTATTTGGAAGTAAACAAACCTTTTCATCGACATTTAGGGCCTCTTAGACAACTTTCGTAAGCTAAATAAAATAGATTTCGATCCTAACAGTATAGGGCTTTATTATCCTAAAACTACCCTGTCATCTGAATACAAAGAATTTACTCATTATTACCTCGAAAAATATACCCTTGTTCAACAACTATATATTGTTTCGCATCCAATCAAAGAGGTAGAAATATAGAAAAATCCAATGAAAAACCTATCAAACACTGGAAAATATTAATCCTCAGGTATAAAGCTTTATAAATACCCTCACAAATACCTGAAATAATTACCGAATTTATTCGAAATCTCAGTTAAGTACTAGGCCGTGGCTAAAGTAACAGAGGTGTTACTATAATTTTCTAAAGTAACATGAGTTCAATGGCGTCATTGATGACAATGTTACTTTTAATAGGGGTCATAGTAACAGAGGTGTTACTGTAATTATTTTTTTGAAGTAACGTCAATATAGCAATATGTAGATAGGTACTTTCTTCAGCAATTTAAAGTAGAGGTGATATTCTTGGTTCTTGGCATTTGTTTTAGATTAAAAATGGAAATATATAAAAAATAACCTGACTTTGAAGGATGGAATAGAATACTTATTTAACAGGCACTATAGGCATGGTCGGAAAGACACATTTTCCTATGACCTTGTCCGAAAGTTACCTTCTTTTCAGGAAGGAAAATAGTTATTTCCTGTCCCTAGGGAGGAAAGTAAATTATTTTCCTTCCTAGGCAGAAGTTTTTTCGCTGTAGATAATATCTAGTTTTAGCTCCAAATGAATAAATTACCTACCTTCATTTGCTGAAAAAAAAATTCCTTGAAGTTGATGATCATTATTTTATACCGCTAAGGATTAAAAATGGAAAACTGAATTTTCACTTTGGTTTATAAAAAATGAAATATTATTCTTATGTTGTGAAATATCACCTTCACTTTAAATTGCTGAAGAAAGTACCTATCTACATATTGCTATATTGACGTTACTTCAAGAAAATAATTAGAGTAACACCTCTGTTACTATAACCCCTATTAAAAGTAGCGTTGTCATTGAATTGATGTTACTTTAAAAAAATAAATATAGTAACACCTCTGTTACTTTAGCCACGGCCTAAGTACTAAGACAAAATTTGTACGTGACAAGATCTTAACCAAAACTGAGTAGATTTCCGTTTGCTCATTTTCGCCTACAAGATTTTTAAACGGTGATTTCACAATGGCCTATTCGTAGAACAGAGAGCGAAATGTAGTATTTTCCTTTGCAGAGGATTTTCTGTGGTAAACTTCCCCAAAACAAGATTTATGTGAAGCCTAGACTGAGGGTGAAAGCCACAGACAAAGCATTATTCTACTTCCGAGGCGTGTTTGCAGCAACTAGCTGACAGATTAGGTTCATCTTGATCAGAGATAAATACTATATACCGGGTGTCCCACCGAAAACTGTCAATGGCCTATATCTTGAAAACCGTAATCGATAAAAAAAAAAGAAAAACCCGTTTGGAGGGTTGGAAGGGGGAACCAAAACAAGGTACTTTTCAGATCTCCCTGAATCACCCCTTCGGCCGTAGCTACCCCAACCTCAAAATCATAAATGGCACTATGGGTCATGTGATACCTTGTTTGAAAGGTTTTTCAATTCTCTAAACAAATCTGCAAAGAAAAATTATCTAGATACAAATTTAAATTGTCACAAAATGGTGCATGCTTCGAGTTAATAACTTTGAGGAGGTGAACACTGTCCGGTACAGTGAGGGGAAAGGGGTTCAAAAAAATAAAATCTTGATGATTTCTTCAAAAATATTCATGCTGTTATTCAGTTTGTATAAAATCAATTTTAAATCACATTTACCTGTTCCACCCGATCAAATGAGGTTTTCATCAAAATGAGAGTCACATTCAAATCTGGATAAATTTTTTTTGCAGATCCATTAAGAGAATTAAAAGACCTTTAAAACAAGGTATCACATGACCCATAGTGCCATTTAAGATTTTGAGGTTAGGGTAACTACGGCCGGCGGGGTGATTCAGGGAGACCTGAAAAGTACCTTGTTCTGGTTCCCCCTTCCAACCCTCCAAACGGGTTTTTCATTTTTTTTTTCATTGATTACCGTTTTCAAGATATAGGCCATTGACAGTTTTCGGTGGGACACCCGGTATACTGTCGAGAATGGAATCTCAGTGTGAATTTTTTTTTCAACAAAATTTAGCCAAGCCTGCGTCATCCACTGTATTGGCATAATCACCATTCACTAGTTTTGCATCAGCGCTACAGACAGGCAACGATCTTAATCGCTACAATATTTTTTTTGTCGTCATAGGTATACAGGGTGCGCCAAAAAAGTTTTTTTCATGGATCACTCTGTATATTTTTGCATTTTTAAAATTTTTCGAAAATTAGCTTCACGGAAATATCAGAAACTATTTGGATAACAAAAATATACAGGGCGTTCTATTATAAAAAAATATATATTTTTGGCGCACCCTGTTCACCTGTGACAATAATAAAAAAGTTACTGAGTGTCCCATAGTTATAAACAAACACCCAGTACTAGGGCTCGTCTTTTTAAATTTGTTTGTGGTGAAGCTCCAAAGCATGGCCTATTATAATATTCTATTATTGATGCGTAAACACTTTGTCGGCGGAATGAGGGTAAATCTTGGGAAATGGGGAGGGAAATGTGGAAGCGGATGTGAAATGCGCAGTGATTAGTTCACAGCTACTTCAGCGCTTGCGGCCTGGAGTATAGCATTAGATATCCGTGTCGATATAGTAGTTCGCTGTAATTTTTTGTAGTGAATTAATCCACCATTTTTGTAGTGAATTAATCCACCAGGATTGGAGTTGCCAGTTAGGGCGGGTATTATAATTAACTGAAAGTTAACTTCTGGAATGACGTCACATCTCATTCTCAAGACATTCCAGAAGTAAGCTTTTAGTTATTTGTCAAAATAGTTTATAATACCCGCCCCCCAGTATTATTATCATCACCGAACCAGATTTTCTCGGTATCTACAAGCAGACTCGCTCATTATCTGATTTTACCCATATCATTATTTTTTTTTTGTATAGGTATATTCAAATTCCTTGAAAATAGAGAAATGTTTTCGGGTTTTATTTCTGTAGAATGTTTAAGTTCTCAAGTTTTGGGCGTGTCCCTTATAACTTAGGTTTCGTCATAGATGTCAATACGCATTTTTTTAAAAGCAACATTTAAATATGTAATAAAGAAACAAGTTATTTAAATGTCTTTCTTATAATGTCTTCTCAAAATAACGAATGCGATACATCCATTACTTGAAATTTTCTTCTGCGACACATTTTCCAAATTATACAGGGTGTCCCATAAGTCACGGGCCAAACAGGAAGGGGTGATTCTTTGGTTTATTTCATGACTAAAATTTTTAATAAATATATGTCCGCTAACGCTTCGTTATCGATCTACAGGGTGTTGAAATTTCAATATTTTTTCAGTTTTTTCTCTATAGCTCCTGCAATTTTTGAAGGATTTAGCTGAAATTTGAAATATAGGTGACGCAGTAGAAGCTAAATGATTGGACATTTCCAACGTTTGCCGCCAGAATTTACAGGGTGATGTTTTTCTAGGGGTCATATGCCCTTTTCTGCCCCTGAACTTTTTTGCGGTGCGCCGCTGATAGATTCTAAAGAACTAAATTATTTTTCTACCTTATTTAGAAACTTTTTGTTCTCTTGTAGTTTTTTCAAATTACCGACCCTTATCCAGAAAAAAATTAAAAAACAAATCTCTGTAATTAGCTAGATGAAACTACAGTGACTCAATATACCTTTATGCACGAACGGGCGTAAAAGTGCACTTTTACGCCCGCATTTTAAAGCGTGAAGTAGTACTTTCACGCCCTAGGGCGCCTTTTATGCCCGCGGGCCTGAAAGTTTCAAAAATAAACAAAAACTCATCATTTTTTTAAAAACTTTCTATATTTCTATTGCTTAGTCCAAAAAATACCAACTTTTTTCAACAAAACAAGCTTTATTTCAATTAATAAGAATAATGAAATAAGCAATAATGGTAAAATTCAATCTACTTTGAAATTGGAAATACAATTTTTACAGTTTTTAACTTTTAAAACCGGCCCTTTTCCACAGAAATACACAAAAGAACTGTTGCCTTCAACATTGAGTAGTAAAAGCTCCGTAGGGTGGATGGTTTATTTTTTTTTGCATTTTTCATATTAATATATATGCCAGGCCAGGAGAGTTTCTTCTACAAAGTACTGCTGCTCATTTACACTATGTTGGGCACATCAGGAAATAAAGTCCTCATACGTTTTTTCATAAAGTCTTTTGGACTTTGAAGGTATACATGTTTCTTGGCCTCTTCAACTGCCTCAAGAAAAAACTTGGCATGCTATTTTGCTCCATTTTCAGACGCACTACCATCATAAGAATACCATACACGTACACTACACAGCACATAATTATTTGTTTGTATTGTTCTGGGTTGCTATAATAGTTACGTGATACTTTTGTCAACAACTGCTTCCTTGATCTAAATTTGACAAAAATTTAGGACCTATTTATTGCGGTAAAGATGAAAATTTATATTTTGAAATATTTTTGATTGATGTCATTACAAAATTGAAAATATATAATTTTTTAAATATCAAAATGAAAACATGCTCATCGTGCATAAAATCTTGTATGCACCTCAGTCAAAAAGAGCTTTAACGCCCTCAGCGTGTAAACAGCCCTCGGCTAACGCCTCAGGCTGTTACACACGCTGCGGGCGTTAAAGCTGTACTTTTTGACCTAGGTGCATAAATAACTATTTCTACCTACAGTGGCGATAATAGAGGTCCCGCTTCCATATTCTTCTTCATTTTCAGTAGGAATCTAGAAGTAAGCCACGCCCTTGCCGTCATATTCTTGTTCATTTTCAATATGAATACGTTAAAATTTCACCACCCTGTAGATCGGTAACGAAGCGTTTGCAGACCTATGTTTAATTGAAGTTTTAGTCATAAAATAATTCAAAGAATCACCCCTTCCAGTTTGGACCGTGACTTATGGGACATCCTGTATAAAGTAAGTCACGTCAAAAATTGTCCTATGAACGGTTTCGAAACCACTCTTTGATACGAATTTCGGGTTCTACGCACAAATTTTGAGCTTTGCGCAGAATCATGACGGTACATTGTACGGTTTCTTTCGGAACAAAGCTATTGCAGGTGATTGATTACTCTAATCCAGCCCCCTCCCCCCCCCCCAAGAAAAAAATTCTGGGTGCGCCACTGTTTCCTACTCGGTAAAAGATTTAACACATAAACAGATGTATACACAGCTTCAATCAAAAATCAACGGGCTTTTTCAATGTCAGAACCTTTCAAATTTGCCATTTTGTTCAGCTGAGTAAAGAACAGTGAGCTAATGTTGTATATAGCTTCAGTTTTTAGCAGAGTTGCACGTTCTTTGTATTCTCCAAAAATAAGCAAATGTCTTGTGGCTATAATCATCAAGAAATGTGAGTAAATACCTTGAACCTGCTAGCAAATTTTCTTGCATGGGACCACATAAATCAGAGTGTAATAAATTCCGACACTTCTGTGGTCGTGCTTTCGCTTTTACTGCTGTGGAAAGGTAATCGATGACTCTTTCCCATGATGCATGTTTCACATCCAAAATCTGATGGTGAATTGCTTTTGATGTCCATCGCATAGACTATAGACCATTTTCAAGTTTATTCAAAATTCCTAAGTTCGCATGAGCTAAATGTCTATGTCATAAACAAATTTTTGACGAAACACGAAACATGGCTCTGTGATTGTTTCTCTAACACTAATCTAAATTGCGAAAAACAACATAGTAGAAGACAGACAACAGATATTAAAAGTTGTGGAATATTTCTATAGAGATCTGTACGAATCTAAAATAGTAAACACAAAGACAAGAGAAGACAAAATACGAATAGTAAATGCAAACTCAGAAGAACTGCCAGACATAAATATGAAAGAACTGGAGAAAGGATTATCCCAGATAAAAAATGTTAAAGCGGCAGGAGAAGACAACATTCTGCCTGAAATGCTCAAGGAAAGCGATACTAAGACGAGACAAGAACTAGTGAAACTATTCAATAAGTGCCTAACAGAAGAACATAATATTTCCAAAGATTGGGAGAATGCTGTAATTGTTCTGATCTACAAGAAAGGTGACCCGACTGATCTCGAAAACTACCGGCCGATAAGCTTACTATCACAAATATATAAATTATTCACTAGAATAATCACCAACAGATTAGAGCGAAAACTCGAGGCTTACCAACCAAAGGAACAGGCTGGATTCCGAAGCCATTATAGCACCACAGAACATCTACACACAGTAAGGCAGATGATCGAAAAAGCTACAGAATATAATACAAACCTATGGATGGCTTTTGTCGATTTCCGAAAAGCCTCCGGCACAATAGAAATCTGGGCAATAATAAAATCCTTGAGAAATGCCAGAGTGGATCAACGTTAAATAAACCTCATTGAAAACATCTATAGAACTTCGACAATGTCGATAAGACTTCATGAATCATCTTACAGAATAAACGCCAAAAGAGGAGTTCGGCAAGGGGACGTAATATCTCCAAAACTATTCACTTTATAGTGCTCGAGGATGTTTTCAAAAAGCTACAATGGGAAAACAAAGGATTGAACATACATGGTGAACGCGTGCTCAATCTAAGATTTGCCGACGATATTGTACTATTCGCAAAAGACGAACAGGAATTGATAGATATGTTGGAAGAACTACAGGATGAGGCGGCAAAAGTAGAATTACACATGAATTACACAAAGACACAGTTTATTACAAATACACCAGATACAGGCGAAACAATACCGATCCATGACAGCACAATAAAAAAGACAGAAACATACATACAGAGTGAGTTTTATGTATGGAAACGCCCAATTATCTCAAAAACGGCTTGCTCGATTTTTATAAATTTTGGTATGTGAGGGTATTGTTATATGGCCGATATTATCGTGCCATTTACATGGTTGTCAGATCATTCGATTTTTGGCAACTATTAGGAACTTTGTTATTTCAAATGGATCACCCTGTATATTTTTCAGTTTTCGTAATCCCTGAATAATACTGAATATTTTTCATGAAATGTTTCCTATACCCAAATGCCTTAATTTAGGAATTATAGCTACATTTACATTAAAAACCGCAAAAGTTGAAATAATTCATTGGCTTGTCCCGCGTGATGAGAGCTCGTCGCGGGAACGTCTCGTCATGTCTGTGCACACCTTAAGATCTCTATGACTACAAAAATAATAGCTTTCACGTTTCAGTAAATTATTATTTGTCAGTTTTCATTGAATACCATAATGAATCGTTCATCTGAAAAAAAAAAAACGAATTAAGATTTTAATTTAATTTAATTTTATTAGGATATGGTTGTATGCGTAGAAGTCCACAAGATAATTTATATCCCAACCGAAATTCCATTACAAAATCTACTGTGAGTAAGCTGGTAAAAAAGTTTACCCAAACTGATGCAATGAAAGATTTACCCAAATCTGGGCGCAGGAAAACTAAATTAACTGAAAACAATAGCTATCTTAATATTACTTTTTCATGGTTGGCTCACACACAAACGGAAAATCCTTTACCACTCAACGAGCGGCGTGTACACTGAGATGTCGATGGACATTGCGCTGTAGGTTATAGTTTTCGAGAAAAGTATTCATGCCTTTGGAAGTTCATTCCAGAGCTAGGCAGCCCTCCAGACCAAATTGACTTCTGAACAGTGACGTCCTAGGTGTTCGCAGCTGAATTGTATGTTCATGAGCTGCTTGTGTTGACGAGTGTATCTGTTTGGTACAACTCTGGGCAGAGTCACAAGTGTCAGTTAATTCGAGCACCTGCTGTAATGATATCGATAGAATAGTGATAGGTCTACCACTTTTTCCCGAGGTTTATGGCTATTAATGGTATTTGGTCAACTCCAGGTCAGCAACAGTTTTCGAGGGATGCTCTATAGAGCGCCCCTAGCTTTTGTGCTGGTGCCTTGGCACTCGACAGGAGCTATTAATTGATCACTTCTCCGAACTGTTTTTTTGCCTTTTTTTCTTCTTCTTCGCCATTGGTCTGCTTACAGTGGTTTCTAGTCGTGAGAATGTATTGAGATTTTAGGCTGTCGGATTACGATGCCATTTGCAATAAGCAGCATTTTTATAATTTCCCGCTGTTGAGCAGTTTTTATTGAACCATGGTTTGATAGCTAGTTCACAGGTTGCGGAGTTGGGATTGTGATCTGATGAACCCAACGAGGGTTGAAAAATCTAAATTTATCCAACCCATTACAGCAGCTGCTCAAAATGTTGTCCGTTGACTTCCAGACAACAAGCCATGCGATTTTTAAAACTTTGCAATACATTTTGCAACATCCCTGTCTGCTCTATTCTTCTTATCTCGTTGGTGATTCTATCTCTCAATTCCTCAATATTGAGAGGTTTTGTTTTATAAACAGTGTTTTTCAAGTGGCCCCATAGGAAATAGTCTAGAGGATTCATGTCGGGTGATCGAGGAGACCATTCGATAGATCCACGCCTTCCAATCCATCTTCCGGGAAACAAACGATTTAGGTATTGTCTCACCTCACGGGCATAGTGGGGTGGAGCTCCATCTTGTTGCAGCCAAATATTGTTTTGGGGAATATTGTTATTGTCTGAAAGTTTCAATAAATTATTTTTTTTTTTAATTTTAAAGGCAATTGAAAATACTCACTTGGATTTGGAAATAACCGAGCCAACTCAGGTATAATACTATCTTCCAATAAACGTAAATACGCGGGACCATTCAAGTTTCCTTCAATAAAAAACGGTCCAATTATTCTGTCGCCTATTATTCCAGCCCATACATTCAGTTTCTCGGGATATTGGGTGTGGGATTCACGCATCCAATGAGGATTGTTACGAGACCAGTATCTACAATTATGCCGATTTACGTTGCCATTGATAAGAAAAGTGGCCTCATCGCTAAACATAACATTATTTAAAAAATTTGGATTGTTTGGATCGTAACATTTTCTCATCATTGTATCGGCAAACTCCTCACGTCTATCAAAATCGTCATCTGACAACTCCTGAACCAACCTCACTTTGTATGGATGGAATTTATTACCATGCAGAATTCTCATCACGGTTGTTTGAGAAACTTCAAGTTCCCTGGATATTTGCCTAGTACTCAAGTGAGGATCGTCTTCTAACATGACACAAACATCTAGAGATTTGTTGTCAGTTGATTTAGTCTTCCTGCGCCCTGATTTGGGTAGATCTTTTACTCCAGCAGTTTGGGTAAACTTTTTAAGCAATTTACTAACAGTTGATTTTGTAATGGGATTGCGGTTGGGATATAAATCATTGAAAATATCACACGTTTCTTGTTGACTTCTACGCCTATCACCATATCCCAATATCATCAAAATCTCAATTCGTTCTTTTTCAGATAAACGATTCATTATCACATTCAATGAAAACTGACAAATAATAATTTACTGAAACGTGAAAGCTATTATTTTTGTAGTCATAGAGATCTTAAGGTGTGCACAGACATGACGAGACGCTCCCGCGACGAGCTCTCATCACGCGGGACAAGCCAATGAATTATTTCAACTTTTGCGGTTTTTAATGTAAATGTAGCTATAATTCCTAAATTAAGGCATTTGGGTATAGGAAACATTTCATGAAAAATATTCAGTATTATTCAGGGATTACGAAAACTGAAAAATATACAGGGTGATCCATTTGAAATAACAAAGTTCCTAATAGTTGCCAAAAATCGAATGATCTGACAACCATGTAAATGGCACGATAATATCGGCCATATAACAATACCCTCACATACCAAAATTTATAAAAATCGAGCAAGCCGTTTTTGAGATAATTGGGCGTTTCCATACATAAAACTCACTCTGTATACCTTGGCCAAGCTTTAATACCGGGCAAACAAAACCAAGAAATGGAAATTGATTTGAGAAATTGACTGGGATGGGCGGCTTACGGCAAATTAAAGTATATCTTCAGCATGAATAGTCCAATGACTTTTAAATCAAAAATCTATAACGAGTGTATACTGTCTGTTCTCACGTAATAGCGAGACCTGGGTGATAACCAGAAAAATTAAACACAAATTGGAAGTACATCAGAGAGCCATTGAAAGACGAATTTTAGGAATTTCCCTGAGAGACCACAAAACAAATACATGAATAAGGGAAAGAACCAAAGTCTCCGACATAATAAAAAGGTTCCCTGAAATGGCAATGGGCAGGACACCTGGACAGACATACAGATAACTGGAGCGGGTTTATCACTAGATGGAGACCTTGGGAAGAGAGGAGAAGTGTTGGAAGACAATGGTCAAATTTGAAAGAGGCCTATATCCTAGGGATAGAAAACGGCTAAAAATGGAAATGGAAAATGGAATCTAAATTAAACGAACCATTTTGCAATTGATTTACTTGAAAAATCGTAAGTACTAGCACCACTGGAATTGAAAATATCTGGGCTGGAACTCTGTACCGGATAGAGATCGTTATCCCTATCGCTATGGCACTTGCTGTCTTCTTCTCTCTTGTCGAAATCAATAGAGAGGAAACGTCAATAGAGATAGAGAAAATACCTCTATTCGTTACAGAGTCCCAGCCACTAATAAGGAAGAATCATCTCTATTTTTCTTTTTATCCCGAACTCTTTCATCTCATTCATTGGCGAAATGTTCATACTTATCACAACTTTAGCCCCATGGACCATTCTGTTTGAAGTTTCTGTTGTTTTTACCCATATTAGTTCTTCTTGAATGGCTTCCACCATGTCCAAACATTGTTTGATTTTGATCAGAAATATCCGGAAGCAACTTTGTTTTGATGGAATCACCAGGGACGGGTGTACCTGAACTTTCAATACCCATTGGTATCATTGGTTTATAAGTTTCGGGTAAACCTGCTAACATAATGGTGCCCACCCATTCGTCATTGACAGCTAAACGAACATTTCAAAGTTTGTTTGCTGTCATTATGACAGTATTAACATAATTTTCAACAGAACTACATACTATTTTCCAATGTTGTGGTACCTAACCAATTCTTGTATTTCGCGTCGATCCGCAGTCTTGTCGTTTTGTTTGAACGGATATGTACATAATTTATTGGATCATTTAAAAAAATAAATTTCGACCATGTTCTTTTAACTTTTTTGGCATTTGCTTCTGTACCTTCTATTGCAGCCCACAGTTCTTCCATTTCAAAGTATGCTAGTACAGCGAACTTCCATTGGTCTTAATTTTCTCGCCTATTCAATCTTGGTATTTTTTGGATCTGAACAAGCTGATTGTGATCACATGAGGTTTGTTCATGAGGCGTCAAAAAACAGCTGGGGCCAATGAAATCGTGGTAAAACCTCAAGTGATTTTGATCAGTTTGTTTAGAGCGAAAGAATACTTCTTTTCGCGTTGGACGCGGTAACTGATAAGGGGCCAAAAGGCCCATAACCCAACTCACTTGCATCGTATCGTTCAACTATCTAAAAAACCGGCACTTGCGAATCACAATACAAACAAATAAAGATATAAATAATTCTAATAGGATGACTTGCGTATAACAATTCATAATTATTAAGCAGTTATGTTCCTACTAGTCATCTTGTGTTGTCTGATAATTTATTGCAATTAATTTTCACGTGCTCTCAAAATCACTTTAAAAATACAACAAAATTATAGCATCAAAACAATGTCCCCTCTCAAAATATCTCCACTCGACTTACTATTTAAACTATGTATATAAATAATGTAAATTCACTTTATTCTCAATATAGAACTTACAATGTTATTTTCGGTAACGCAAATTTTAATTGCTTCGGCAATAGTATTGCTAAGCTTTATAGCTTATCTCTACTCGGACGTTATAAGGGCAAGAAGAAAATTGGCTTGGGTACCTCAGATACCCAGAGTACCATTTTTGGGTAGTATTTTTGAGCTTGGAGACTTGTCACGTAAGTACACACCATAATATACATTTTTATCGCTTCCCATTAATCACCAAGCCAAGTAGAAAAAATAAAATTCCATTCCATTCCAATATTGGATTCACCACAATGTAAATATTCTATTTTATATTTTCAGGGATTCTATCTGATTTTTTGAGAATCACAAACAATGTCAAAAAAATGGCGTACTATGAAGTAGGAAACAAATGGGTGCTAGTCGTTAAAAATTACGACTTACTGGAGTTCATATTAACGTCAACTTCAACTAGCCTTTTAACCAAATCTAAGGATTATGTATCTTTCCAGCCATGGTTGGGAAATGGACTATTGACAGCGCCAGGTAAATGCTTTATTTATTGTAAACTAATTGAAATTCAATAACTGGTTTTAGGTCCCAAATGGAAAAAACGTAGGAAGGTCATAACACCTGCGTTTCATTTTTCGATTTTGGAACAGTTTGTGGACATTTTTGAGTCAAACTTGGATATTTTGATCAAGAAATTGGAAAACGAGGCTGTGGGTAAACCGAAAACCGATCTTGTACCCTACATCACCACTTGTACGTTGGATAATATTTGTGGTAAGTGGTTCAATAACAAGTATTTGAATGAAGTGATGATAGTTAATATATTATCATGTATCTATGGTATCTGAAATTTTGAAGGTTTGGAAGAAAAATCTCCCAATCAATTATTGTTTGCATAAACATATTTTGTCTAAAAGGTTTTTCATGATACCTACTAGAACGTTGAAAATTATGTCAAAAGCAACTACGCTAGTTGAATAAATGAAGGTTAATTTCTTATATTTTTTTTCAGAAACTGCAATGGGAGTTCGCATCGAAGCACAAAGCAACAAAAACCAAGACTACGTAAACGCTGTGAAAGATTTTTCCAAAATTGCTATGGCTAGAGCTTTTTCCAGCTGGAAAACTAATGACTTGCTTTTTAAATTTTCAAAAGAATACAAGCTACAGAATAGAAATATGGAACTTTTGCACGGACTTTCGAATTCGGTTATTGAAAAGAGAAAACAAGAATTGCAGAATAATAAAAACGTTGAAAGTTTAGAGGAGAATAGTTTGGGCAAAAAGAAGAAATTAGCGTTTTTGGATTTGATGCTGAAATCTACTATCGATGGTCAGCCATTGACTCAAGAGGAGATTAGAGAAGAAGTTGACACTTTCATGTTTGCGGTAAATTAAGAAATTTTACTAAATTATTATGATTTTATAAATTAATATTTTAGGGGCATGATACAACATCATGGGCTATAGCGGTTGCATTATACTTATTATCAAACCATCCAGAGGTTCAAGTAAGTAACTCTTCAATTTTTCTTATGCATTTCTGAAACATTTCGAAAAAATCTGAAAAAATCAAATAAAACTTCTATATTTTCTAAATTTAATTTATTTATTATAGAAAAAAGTTCGGGAGGAACAAAGAGAGATTTTCGGCAAAAAGAGAGACAGGACAGTAACTTATCAGGATTTGCAAAACATGAAATATTTAGAGGTCGTCATAAAAGAAACCCTAAGGCTTTACCCATCACTTGCAATGATAGGAAGATTAGCTACTGATGATATTAATTTCAAAGGTAAAAATAATGGTCGTTATTGATAATCTACGAAAAACTTAGCCAATGCTTCTAGGAAATATTAGATACAATTTTGTTATGGATAGGTATAATAGGTTCCCACCTATTTCTGAATTTTAAATCAATTCAGTAAACTCAAACATTAGTGGTGGATTGGAAAGCATTGAAGTTATTTCTCCTCAATCTTGGTTTCTTCTCTAATCTCTGTTAAATTAAATTTGTTTCTAATCCATCAGGTAATATCATTCCCAAAAACACATTGATGACTTTGTTTATTTTCGGAATTAACCGAGATCCCGACTACTATGAAAATCCTGAAGAGTTCAAACCCGAGAGATTTTTGGATAGTACCGGTAAACACCCATATGCGTATATTCCTTTTAGTGCTGGACCAAGAAACTGTATCGGTGAGCATTATCTAATGGTTTAGTATTATTTGAGAACTAAAACATATTATTTTCAGGACAAAAATTTGCACTTTTGGAAGTAAAGAGTACGATATCGGGCATAATCAGAAACTTCGAGTTACATCCTACGAATCCGACTCACAAATTACAAATTTCATCCGAAGCAGTACTCAAGTCTCTAAATGGTATAATGGTTAGAATTGAGAAGCATAAATGGGAATAGGCGAATAAACACAAATATTATATGCATAGATAAATCTAAATGATAAACATATCAATACATTATTTCTACTTATTATTTAAATATTCTTCTACAAAAATACCTATTATAAGTATTCCTGTATTCCTCTGAATGTTTCGTCAAGAAAAATCTAGCTTTCCGGAAGCAGTCAGTGTCGTTGGATACTACAATTACTTAGATGATTACTTATATCAGATGCTTGGCTGCCACAAACGCACGCTTGACATTAAAAATGTTTCCGACGTTTCTGAAGAAGAAAAACGCATGATGTTGGCAATGGAAATACTGTGGGGGGAGGACACTTTTCTTCTCAAATGGGATTTCATTATTATCTATTTATTTTTAATTTAAGGGCTTCATCTAAATCGAATTATCTGATGTAGTGTTTGTTTCTCTCCGATATTAATACCGATATCAATACCTACGTCACTCTTGCCCCTCATTAAACACGCAACGCGCAGATACAACGATTTTGTTACCAGACCCTTAAGGAAGGTGGTCATGTTCGTCGATACATGCCTTCTTAATTTGGGTGGTCGTATAAGACGTTCCAGAGATCTTATGACATCAAACATCTCCTATTGTGCCCAAGTCACACATTGCTTTAGGTTTAAGCTTATAATCTGTACATAGCCGACCTGCCATATTGTCGAGTTTCACAACTCAACCATTTTTAACATAAGAAGTGCAAAAACCTTCAAAGGTTACGTTTGTGTCTTCGTGCGCACTTCTACAAAATATTAACAGTTCGAGATCATTTACGGAGGCATTCATCGCAACCTTCCATCGCTTTGTAGCAAAAGACGGATTTGTAACTCGAATCTTTACAGGTCACGGGTCGCAGTAATAACTTCAGGCTCCTACTGGATTTCGGTCGTCAGACTACAGAAAAAGTATTGCTTCAACCCCCCAGAAGGAACCCATTTCAAGTGCCTCGTGGAAGTAAGCAAACCCCAACTTTACTGAGTTATCGGTTCACAAATACTGCTATTTGAGGAATTTGACACTTGCCCACCTTTCTTACCTAAGGGTGTTACGATAAATTTATCATTTACGTAACATGCTCCATCTCTTCTTATTTTCATTATAAAGTAGTATTTTTTCCATTTTAGAATCAGCCACATAATATCCACAAAATTCAAATTCAAATAATACAAGTGCTGCCATCTATCCACATTTGCGTAAAATGCAAGTATCGAGAATTGATTTTTCAGAATTGCCATCTAGTGCCCGATGATCTATATTTCAAAGTATGATTTTTGAAATTCGCATTTGACAGTCATTTGTATTTTCATTGAAAGATATTATATTTATCTCACTTTTAGCAAATTGATACATTTCTGTCCTTTTCTAAATTCTGATTCTGAAATAATCATTTTTTGGCTTAATGATCCAATTAATTAACAGTCTTTTATTTTTGAAATAACCTTAATTTAAATTATTATAATTTGTAAACATTTAAAATAATTTTAGTGGATTTTTATCCATTTTCTTTTATTCCATGCGGTCTTTCATTGTGTTTTCATTTTGAAGTGAATATGGTCTTTTGGGTGTACTCGTCTGAATGGTTGAAGCTAGTTGGAATGCAGTTAAGTATAAAAAACACAGGAGCGGGACTCTGTGCCATGTAGAGTTCTATAGGTAGCTTTCTACTAAAGAAATCTACTTTTATAGTCGACAGTACCCTTCATGCCTACTCTGTGTCACTATCGACAACACATCGGAAATTTTCGGCACGTTTTTTCAATTTACTAACCATCCCAAAAACATTCTGTCAAATTTCGGGGAAATTCTAGGGAATTTTTATTTCTACCATATAAATATTGTTTTGATTCATTTCATTATTTTCATTCATTGATTTTCATTTCATCATTTGATTGACATTAACATAAACTTACAAAATTTTGATTTTTCCTTGTTGTTTTGAATTAAGTTGTCTTGCAACATAAAATAGTAATAAATCCCAAGCCAAAAACTCTCGAAGCCTTTCAGAACGTGTTGGGTTATTCCTTTTGATTTTTTTGTTTTTGAACATTGAACAATTTATAAGCTTGATTGAAACGAGGATTGAAAAGAATGCTTCCCATAAACAATTTGAATAATGTGATTGTCGAAGAGGATGATAGACTGGAGGAAATCCGCATAGAAAATATCCAAAGAAGAATTATGCGGGAAAATAGTGAATGCTTCCAAATAGAAGATGTAAGGTTCAAAGAATTATTCCGGTTGACAAAAGACATGGCCCATTATGTGCTGGATGGGATTATGCCAGCCATAACAAATAATGTGAATCCAGTGGCAATTCCACCATCAGTGAAATTTTTCGGCACTTTACATTTTTTTGCTACTGGTACCTACCAACGAGTTATTGGCCGAAGTTACAATGTGTCTGTGGCTCAACAAAGTATAAGTAGGGCAATTCACGAGGTTACAATGGCAATCATTGATAACTTTGCTGCCTGGGTGCAATTTCCTTCAACATTAAATAGAAGAAATGACGTTACAGCAGGATTCATGGAAAAATTTAATTTTCCAGGAGTAGTCGGAGCTATCGATGGAACCCATATTGAGATTATCAGGCCACAGGAACAAGAACACGCCTATTTAAACCGAAAAGGATTCCATTCAAAAAATTTACAAATAATTTGTGACTCAGATCTAAGAATCCTAAATGTCAATGCCCAGCATGCAGGAGCTTCCCATGATTCTCATATATAGAGAAACTCTATTGCAAAAAGGGAAATGGAAGCTGCGCACAATAAGGGAGACAGGAATTCCTGGCTTTTGGGTGATTCCGGGTATCCTCAAGAGCCCTGGCTGATGACGCCTATAGAAAATTCAGCTCCAGGGACTCCAGAATTTAACTATACCCAGTGCCAGATTCAAGCAAGAAACTGTGTAGAACGGTGTATAGGCGTGTTCAAGGGAAGATTTTTGTGCCTATCAAAAATTTTAAGATATACACCAGAAAAAGTTGGCAATTTTGTGAATGTTTGTGCAATTTTACATAATATTTGCATTGAGGGAAGACTGAATGATGAATTTGTTATTCCAGTACTCCCAAATAGAAGGGATTTCATTCATGTACCATATAACGGCAATATTTTTCAGGGAGGAGTCCAAGCACGAAACCATATTATTCAGAGATACTTTAGACATTAATATTTTTCAATTTTTTAAAAGTTTTTATCGTCTGTTATATAATTTATAGTGTGTTTATTTTAGTGGCATGCAGACGTGATAATTATTACATCTGCTTGCCACTTAAATAAACACACTATTGATATTTTTGTTAATAAAAAAATTAGTCATGTTAATAATTATTGGTGTTTTATTTTATTTATTAATTTTTATACATCCAAGTTTTCAATTATATGTATAATAAATCTGAAAATGAAAATACAATTATTTCCAAAGAAAAATCAATTTATACTATGTGAGAAACACAACTTAATGGAAGAAACATCCCTATCCTATTTCAATAAACTATTAATTATTTCTAATAAACAATTTCAACTAGGAAAAAAATAACAATACTTAATACTATTTTGAGCAACTATACACGGGTTGACAATAAAACTACTACCCATGGCGGCATTTCTTAACGGCTAGAGATATAGAAATATGCACCTTGGTATGTTGATAGGGTTAAAAATTGTGAACAATTTTAATACGAAAACAATTGAATGTCTTTTCCGGTTTTACCGGAAAAGGCAGTTTTTACGTAAAATACAAACCAATAGGAATTACGACATATTTTTGAGCCACTCTATTTCAAAAACTATGAATTTTTGACATAGGGTATGTTAGACGAAAGTTACATACAGGGTGTCCCATTTAAAATAACAAAGTCAATGCCATCTCCGGTGAAACCGGAAAAGACATTCAATTCTTTTTATAAACCCTGTCAACAAACCGAGTTGCATAATTCTATCTCGAGCCGTTAAGAAATGCCGCCGTGGGTAGTAGTTTCATTGTCACCCGGTATGTATAGGTAGGAACTGGACAAACATAAGGTTGCATAATTTATTCATAGGTTTGAAATGAAAGAAACCATAATTATTGATCCATTATTTCTGCAAAACATTTGCAATTATATTTAGAGAAGATGCAATACTTTGGGTATTGCTTACTATTCTCTCAGTATTATTTGCAATACTTTCAGTATTTGCATTTAGGATTTTAAACATCTCCACAGTTTCTCTATTCAACTGTATTAGTTCACTCGATAGATGAAGGGTTTGCTGGGGTCTTCGTCTAATAGATTTTGTAGGAGAGACAAGTTTTGTTTTTTTAACAGTCCTCTGCTCTGCATCGCCATCTTCATTATCTTCAATGCAATCATTTTCTTTGCCACTCCCTTGTCCATAATCATGAACTTGGTTTTGGGGCTTATTTTGGGTGACTGGAATGCTATCAGAAGTATTTATTGGGGTTTTGTTTCTCAATTCGACTGCTGGCCCAGACTCAGTCTTGCACCCAAATACTTTTTTTTGCATTCCATCCTGCAAAAAATAAATCTTGGTGTAGTAATAATAGCTAGCTAATTATTAGACTAGTGGGTAAAGTACCATTCAAGTCTTACAAGAAAAGTTTATTTTTTGTTAATTGAATATCAAGGTTATGTAATTTTATCCACAAGTTTATTTTCAACTTTCATAGTGTGTGGTAAGTATGTGGTATGACAATGGGCATTCATTATTTTGATTGAACAAATTCATGAAAGTAGAAAGTTGAAATGAATTTGCGTGTTAAAAATTAATAAATAATTACATACATTGTCGTGATTGCCAAAACCGATTTCAGGAACCTCTTCATCGCCAAAAACCGACTTTGTTCCCATTATTGCCAGAAGTTTGTTCTCCAAGATGGATAATGGGGGTGCATCATTAGAACCTCCACCAGTTTTCTGCATTTCTCTTTTAATTGCAGCTGCCTTTGATTTTGTCTTCGATTTCCAATCTGTAAGTGCCTACAAAAAAAATGAAAATGTAAATCAGGGGCATGACTCATAAGTCTCCTACATAAGTTCTACCTAGTAGCTGAAATGGGGTTTACCTAAAATGGATCCAAAAATCAAATAACTTAAACAAACCTTATACTAACCTTTCGCCAGCCTTCCATAGGTTTTTCTCCGTGTCCCAAACTGTTCAATTTGGATGTAACTGTTTTCCAAAGGGCATGTCCCTTAGCTTTTCCTTCAGGCCCATTAAATTTTGTTTGTTATTAATTCCGGGTTCCTGTCACAAAGCTCTAATAGCAGCTGCCAATGCTCCATTCGTACTCGCATTGTGATATGAATAATAAATTTGAATAAGTTACTAGAATATTAACCATCGACTTTGAAAGCAGCAGCAAAAAAATTCACATCACAAATAATTAAATAAATAAACAATTTTCTGGTTTCTATGTCATTTCAATTGTCAGTTTTGCCATAGCTGGTAGAATTCGACACGTCCCGAGATGTAGATCAGAAACTATGGAATAAATCGCTTTCAGTTGATACACAGCGAACACACAGTGCGGCTCGTGTAGAATCTTGAGAACATATAGAATTCTACATGACACAGAGTCCCATAGCAGGATCGTTTTCCTGCTGGCTTAGTTTTCTAAAACGAGCTCTTCTTGAAAAACACTCTGGCCAGGCAAGTCCTCTTTATTTCAATATTCAAATTATCATATCTTTACTAAGTTTTTACCTGATAAATCTTATCTTATCTGTTTTTGAAATATAAATATTATATTTTAAGTTTTTCTATCGAATTGTTGGCTTCCATTTTGTGTGAATTACTTATTGGTTAGTAAAACGTTTTTGTTAAGAGGTAAGTCAAGACAGATTTTTGGGTTTTAAATAGGTACTGCTGCTCTGGCTTTCAGAATCAATTTTTAGTGTGGGAAAATTGGATCATTTGCTCTAAATAGAGTCGGTGAGAACCAAATTTGTGAGTCCATCCCCATTAATTCTTTATTGAATCCAGGCAGAGGCCTGAACAGCCATTTTCTGCTTGACTCCCTAAATTATTATCTTAACTAAAGGGTGTAATTTTTTTAATAGAAATCCAGACAGGTCAAAAATTCAGTTAAAAAGTTTTAATTAGAACATCTCAAGAATTTTGATACATTCTGGATTTGAATAATTTCAACCCCAGGTTTATCTAGTATCTGTGGTAGCTACCTTAATTCGAGGGGAGAATTTTGTCTACTTGGGGAGGAATCCAGATATTTGATTTCTTATTTTTTTTACTTACCTTATTTTTGCTCATATTTTTGCTCGTAATTTTTGCCTGCCAGAACTGTTTTTCAAGGAAGCAGCATTTTGCTCAATTATAACGAGCATTATAATCATTATTTTACTATTATCATTATCTTATCTTATTTTTAATTATTCAAATTTTTTTTATATTAAAATATTAATTTTTTCTACTTGCAATAGTTTTTATACCTGATTCTGTTGAAAGGAATGTCTGTATAACAATCATTTTGTACTAAATTTCAATTCCAATTTCCTGTGCAAAACACTCACTTTTTGACAGAATTCAGGAATTCAATGTTCCAAATATTGGTGAACCTGATACTGCCTTATTCTTTTCTGGGTGCCTATTCTACATAAGGATCATTGTTTGGAGTCTGGATCAGCTGGAGTGACGTCACCCCAGCAATCTACCCTCTTCCTGGAAACAGGAAACAACACCAAGAGCTACAGTTCACGAAAGTGAAACCCCAACACCAATTGAAGAGCTCTGGATTGGAAAGCAGGTACTTGGTATCAGATTCACCAAGAAAAACCAAGCTGTTAGCACTGAAACTAGCTACAGAACATTGTTAACAAAATAAAATTATTGTTTGTTGGATTTTGAGTGGTTTCATTTGCACACAAAGGAGCTACACGTTATCTTAACTTTGCTTTGAATTCACGACCCTAGGTTATCTTTGTCTGAAAGTCACAAATTATCTTTTTTATATGTAACAAGGGTCATCTCTGATCTTGATTTTACTAGTCACATCAACATCGTTTGAATCGTTGACAGTTGACCAAAAGTTTCACTCTGACTGTGGGAAGTGATGGTCTCAGAAATACCATCATCCATTATAGGAGCGGCACAAATGGTTCATCCCATCATCAGGTCCAAAGGAAATTACTCTTTGCCTAATTATTTACTAGCAAAGCCCACCTTTTTGTTGGGTACTGGGGCGGATTGTCAGTCAAACTGTACTCCGAAGTAGCAAGATAAGGTAAGGGTGCTGTGTTTCAAGAATCATATTTATTTCGTTTCTCTGTTAAGTAGCTTGTAAAAAATTATTTTCCACTACTTCATTTCACTTTGCAAACCGCAAGATTAACGATTATTTGAAATCAATCGGAACGTCGGCGAAACCTTCGGCCCTTTACTCAGCAAATCCAACCGACTGTCAATGTTTGGTTCACTAAAAAAGCCTTTTTTCAAATACCATTTATGGTACATTGAGTTGCCTCACGTTGCGTTACGTTTTCGTGAAGTGCCATAATTTCGCCGATGATTTCGGATTTTCACAACCATCCATTCGGTAAGCTTTGCATTGCATCTTGTGGATGCAGCCTGGTGATTTCAGCTCTTAAAGTTTCTCTCGGTTGAATTGGACATCCGTATATCTTGAGTATAGCTTGGTAGTTCCCATAACAAAATGTGCAGTAATTTGATTTGTGCTTTGCTATTCTCTCTCTGAATGTGTCAAATGTATAGAACCTCTACTGTATAATAGCTAGATGCTTGAATCAACATCTCCTCATCCCACTCACTAGAAGCTAAAACAGATTAAAATCAGCAAAATTAGCAGGATTCGAGTTGAAGTATTCATAATTATACTCGAGATAAGTTGTCAGTCACCAATTCAATATACAAAGCTGGATGATGAGAATCACACTTCACAATAGGATATTGCACGGCAGACACATTGAGTGTAACATTACAAAAAAAAAAATCTGAATACCTACCTATCTCTTGCAACTGATGTGGAATTATTATTACTAAAATTCGCGCAAACTCAGACAGAGTCATATAATGTACATATATCATGATACAGCTCAACAAGATACACAGCATACAAATAATCCAAACATACGCTCCGACCAGCAAATCTCCAGAAGAAGAATAGAGAATGCGAACAATAGGGAACTTGCTCATTAAATTAAATATGAAATAAATGATAAAATACAATAACAATCATCCTAATAAATGATGCAATTAGGAAAAGGATATAATATCTTATCTCTGGTTTTCAAAATCTTCAATTGAAAATACCAAATAATTCGAAATTCTTGACGAGATCAAAAACGTATTTCTATGGGTCCTGACGTCAAAGGGCAGTAATAATCGGGTCGCACCGCTGCCACACCATGTGCTGCTGGTGTTGTCAATGTCAAATCTATCATAAACGGCATACATAACAACATAACCATAATCTAAATCTACCTGCTCGCAGGTCACTGTCAACCAAGGACTGTGAACGGAATTTTGTTGCTGAGTGACGTCACACTAATCGGTCGTTTCAAATGGCGATGTTTCGAGCGTAACTTCAAATATTTATAAAAAATTAACGGCTGATTTTTAATGCTTGATATTTGGCATGACTATGTCTTTAGTGTAGTACAACACATTTTTGAAATAAAAAAAAAATTTGCAAGTTCCCTATTCTACGAAGATATATCAGTAGCAATGAACTCTGAAAGAACATAGCCTAAGATAATATTAGGAGATTTTAGTGCGAAGATAGGACGACGAAGTGCATCAGACTCGCATAACATCGGAAATTGTGGGTTGGGAGAACGAAATCATAGGTCAGGTAATGCTAGAATTTCTTTTCTGTTTTCGAGACAGTCACATGGACACATGCAAGTGCTTACAAGTTGAGAGTATGTCAACGCGCCATGGGAAGAGCAATGCTTGGTATTAGATTCAGAGATCGGGTGCGAAATAGACATTCGACCGAGAACAAAAGAGGACGATGTGGTGGTACAAAAATATACTCGAGAATATACTGGAGCATCTTTCCCTTTCACTATAACCTCTCTTGTATAAGATGAAATGCTTCTGCTCCAATTATTTTTGTTTACCAAAGGAGTGATAATGAGCTTAGCTCGGTTATGTTGCTCTCTCTCAACTGAAAACTGTGTTAAACATTCGTAAATAATTGACATGTTGAGCTGGTTCTGGGTTCCGCTGTGTGGAATCCACAGCACTGCACTCAAGAGTGAAGATGTGCCAAAACAGCGAAATGCGTTTGAGCTGCATGAAAAACTAGGCAAGGATTTTTTGCGTCTCATTAAGCACCTCCTGGTCGTGATTTCCAAAATTAACCAGGAAACAGCACTTTATGAACTAGCAAAACTCCACTCAGCTAACCAGCGCAAACTTTACAATAAGTTTCTATTAAGAAACTTCTTGGCACATAATATTTCCTAATAAAATAAAAACCGATATACTCCAAAAATGTAACGTCACCCTCGTTGCATCATTATTGTTACACAAGGAAACATTAGTAACTGCATTATTCCACCCCTACTATAGGCAATATGATTAAATCACCCACTCCATATATCATCTGGATAAAATAGAGGCAATTTGATTTTCCAAGTGGTTTGCTTGAGGGGTCGGGATGACTCTTCATTTTCTGCCTGTTGAATAAATTTCTATGGATAATAAATTAAGAACGAATGCGGACGTGGAAAATGTGAGCTTTGTTCACATATTACCAGAGAAAAAATAAATTGGAGAACTGCTAAATAACTGACAAAAAATAAAACAGAAATAATTGGACAATGGACAGAAAAACTATAAGATAGGAATGGAAAAGAAAAGAACTAAAGAAGTTGGATAATGTAATAAAAGAAATACCAACTTTATAAAAAAGCTGAGTTCTTCGTCATTGTATGGTAATTGGAAATAGAAACGTTTTTGCAAAAAATTCTATTCTGTCTTGTTTCAAGCCAGTAGCAAATTTAACTTTTTTCCTCTCCGGTTGGTCCGATTGTGCTGGCCTTTAATCAATTAACCGTCCGTATCTGTTTGACAGTTTTGTCAAAACTTCGTGGTCAGCTGGAGCGGCGAAAAACAACCAAAACCAAAGCGACAGGCGCGCCATCTAATTTGATAAAAAGTCGCCAGCTCACGCCGCGACGTGTCATAAAACGTACAGCCGATGTCTAAACAATTATTCCTCTGGAACGAGCGTTATCCGGGCATCCGGGCGGGCAGGCGTGACGGGCTCGATCTGATTCAATTTTGCTTGCCAAACCCCAAGATTTGTTTTCCAGGTCATAAATCAGATTTCCGACAATTCTGATATCCATTATCGTTGGCCGCCGCTGCCGTGTCGGTCTAGCCCGGCTAACGTGGCATATATGCGAACGATTTTGGATAGGGGGGAGGGCATGGCCGCGTGTCCTGATAGTTCCATTATTCTTTTCTGTAAAAGAAAAAATAATGTCAGGACTGATGGTTCGAGTGGCTTTCATGTAATAAAGCTAAAAGTAAGCTTTCGCTTGTATTTAAATTTAAAAGAAGTTTATATCTTGGTTTTTTTTTATGGATGGACCAGCACAAGACCTTCTCCATAGATACTCAAGAGATTTCATGAGTGCTGATTTCATATAAACGTTGAGTGAACAGGTAGATTTGGATGGCGGCCATATCATTGACGCTGAATTGATCAAATCTGTTGTTTATTATTCATTATAGTCACTCAAGACAACTAACTGTGGCAATATAAGGATTGGCTGAGTTCATAGCTCTACCGCTCAAACATATTTTCAATCTTTCTATTGGAAGTGGACAATTTCCTGATGCCTTGAAGAATGCTCAGATTACACCTATTTTCAAGAAAGGACGAAAGGACGAAATTAGGAACTATAGACCGATTTGCCTCATTAATATTTTAGCAAAAATTTTTGAAACAATACTTTATGATGATCTTTCAGACTTTCTAAAACCTAAAATTTCTAAATACCAGCATGGATTCTTAAATGATAAGTCAACAATAACAAACCTCTCTATATTCTCGGAAATGGCGGCTGAGGCGATCGCGAATAAGAGCCAGTTGGACGTCATTTACACAGATTGTGAGAAGGCTTTTGACAGGGTGGACCATGAGTTGCTGCTTTGCAAGCTTGCTGAGTTTGGGGTGTCAGAGGATGCTTACCATCTTGTGAGGTCATACCTAATAGGCAGGGTCCAGACAGTGAGGGTCGGCGCTTGCAACTCTGAGGCGTTTGTTGCAACCTCAGGTGTCCCGCAGGGTAGTAAACTGGGCCCTCTTTTCTTTTTGTGTTTCATCAATTCATTGCCTGACTGCCTGAGGGACTCTATGGGACTTCTCTTTGCTGATGACTTCAAGCTCTGTAGGATTGTTGAGCGGCAGGAGGACTGCAGAAGGCTTCAGGGTGACATGGATAGGGTGATGGACTGGTTCAACAACAACAGAATGTCCCTAAATGTTAATAAGTGTTCTGTTGTCAGCTTTACGAGACGAACAAACCCAATAGAAGAAACATACAAGATTGGTGATACTGAGCTTGATCGTCAAACAGAGGTGAAGGATTTGGGTGTCTTTTTCCAGGCCAACATGAAGTTCAATAAGCATTTTCATCATGCTGTCAATAAAGCAGTAAAAGCACTTGGCTTTGTAATCAGGAATAGTAAGAACTTTAAAATAAGTACAATTATTAACTTGTATAATGCTCTGGTGAGACCACACCTTGAATATGCATCACACATTTGGATGCCATTGGAAGCCACGCATATTAATGAAATTGAAAAAGTGCAGAAGAGATTTTTGCGGTATCTCTATGTGGTTAAAAATAATATTTACCCATATATGGTTCCTTACAGGGATATGCTTGTTAGTTTTGAGATAAAGTCATTAGTGGAAAGAAGGAATAATCAGGCTGTGATATTTTTGTTTTATATTTTAAACAACCTAAAGTATAAGGATTGTAATTTAATTAACTATGTCTCCTTAATTGTACCAAAGATTAACTTAAGAATTATGAAAAACAAGAAATACTTTGGTACTGATCCTAGTAATAATATGTCACCATTTAATCGCATGATGACAGTTGCGAACCAAGCACTTAATGAGGTCCAGGTAGATCTTTTTAATGTAACTTTCAATCAATTGAAGGCCCTTTTAAATTAGTCATATATGTTTATATTGTGTACTCTATCTTTATTTCTGTGTTTTACACTTCGCTGTTTTAACTTTACATGTAATTACTATTTTTGGTGTTTGTAAAGTAATGAAATAAATAAATAAATAAATAAATAAATAAGTTTCAGCGTCGAGCAACACCTGCAAATGATAAAACTTTATTATCAAAATCAGTCTCTTGTGAAGTGTTGCATCACCTCCCTGTTTTCCAATGTGTTGTCCACTATGCTGACCAGCTGGTGAAGCGCTGTTTCTACTGACGTACCTGTTCGATATGAATACTGGTCTGGGTGTAGTAGTCGGCTTGCCAACACACCATACCATCCCTAATGTGCCTATTCACAAGTTTTCCCAGTGTCTTGAGCTCAAATGACGTAAGACTGATGGGTCTTAGAGACTTTACCGTGTCATATCATATTTTCCCAGGCTTTGGTATGAACGTTAACCTAATGTGCCTCCAAGTCTTTGGTATATGTATAGCCAAAGGCTAGACTAATTCTTAGAATGTTGTAGAGTATTCTGTGTGCTAGTTTAGTTACGTTCTGTAACATTATGGGATAGATCTTATTTGCCCCTGTTGACTTGTACGGGTCAAAGGTGTTTATAGTCCATTTGACTTTCTCATAGTTGACTACTTTCTTCGAGTTCAGCGTCCACTGAGTCTGATCAACTATCTTTGAGCCGAAAAAGTGGGTTCTTAGGAATCCCCTAGCAATCTCTTCCTTGGCATTGGTGTATGCACCAAGGCAGTTCTTGAGTGAACTAATTATTGTCCTTGGGCCCCTGGAGTCACAGTGTTGCCACAGGTGGCCCCATATGGCCAGATCTGGCCCTTTCTAAGGCGGAGTGGCCCGTTGGCCACTATTTTTCGAATCTGGTCCATAACAAGCCAAATAAATCATTATTTTCTGATGCAAAATTAATGTTTTTGGGCGTGGCACCCGAAAAAGATTTCTGCCTCTGGCGGGCTTTCACTATTCTTTTTGATTTGTGAAGGGTTTGCCCGAAAATTTGAAATCTGGCCCCTTTTAAGTTCATAGTCTGGCACGAAGTTTTCAGAACCTGTGGCAACACTGCCTGGAGAGGGTTACTACGAGCTTTGTAGTTTAGCACAGTCTTGAGTATAGGAAGTAGGTGCTATATCCCCATTCTTTCTCCAAGAACTCCTCCTGGATCTTAGAGGATGAGCTTATTCAACTTGGTTCTATATGTCTATAGCTTTTCTCCTTAAATTTACAGGGTTCTCGTTCCACCAATGCGCGTTCCTAGTGGATTTCCTTCTTATAAGTGGCCAGTTCTCATTAACGGCTGGAATGATTGCATCATTGAATTGATCCACTACCATCTCTAAATATCCAGTGTTTCTTATTGTGTGTTTCTGGTGTTAGGAAGGCTTTATTCCAAGTCTCTCTGCCGTTGACGTTAAGCTTGTTCCTGGCTGCCGTCAGATCCCTGGAACAGACAAGAGTTAAAGGCAGTACAATAATGTTATTTTTGATGTATTGTATACAGGTCCGAGGAGTGACAGCGCATCTGCTGTAGATCAGCTCTCCATTTGCACTGCTCGATCCTTTGATTTCACCGTGTCTAATCCACGGTTCCTGAATCAGGGAAATGTCTACTTCCATGGCCGCAGAAAAGAAACCTTACTATGCTGGAGGTTGATCTGTATCATCTTGATCGCCATCTTTTTTCTTTCCGATGGACCTGAAGGTCACGTATCCCAGTTTATAATAATGTTGGAGCCTTCGAATCTTTATCAGTGGACTGTATCCCAAATAGCAGCCAACTCTGCCATTTCCCTTAAATTTGCCTAAAAATTGCTGCTCACTCCAATTGGTTCCAATTAAAATCCAACATTTAATTGAACATATATTTAACTGGATTTTCTATAAATTTATTCCGGTGAATACATGGAGCAGTTTCCTCATAAAGTCTGTTTTTTTTTTATAGATAATTCCCCAAGTCAAAAATTTAGTAACTATGTTGGCAGCACAAGCCTTTTCTACATAAAAAATTTGAAAGCATTGACAATTTTACATTGTATTGCCAACATAATGTCATTTTGACTTTTATCTTTAAAAAAAAAAACAGATTTTATATTTTTTTACAATATTATTTTTTCTATGGTTTCTAGACAAACGAATAAAGGTATACCTAACAACAAAAACATAATGCGATGGGATGAGATGATGGCAGGTTTTTCCAATAAGGCATCGATTACACTCAAAGGCAAGCCCGTGTAGGTTTGCCTGCCAGTGATACCAGAAATAATGATAATTTTGATTATATTTTAAATTCAATTTCAACTCCCAACAACTAGGTTCTCTCCAGGGTCTTGGATGAGTTTTGATCCATGGAAAAGGCCAGGGCTGAGATTCTATATAGAATAGAGATATATTTGCTATCTCTATTGACGACCCCTCTTTATTGATTGAGAGAAGAAGACAGCAAGTGCCATAGTGATAGGGATAACGATCTCTATGCGTTACAGAATCCCGCCTCAGGAGCTGTCCTTACTTCCTATTTTTCTGCTCGACAGGAGCCACTCTCTCATAGGCCTGGATTTTATATCCTAAGACAGGTCTTGATGACTTCTACTGAGGTCGCTTCTGGCTCTGACACGAAAACGAGATACCTTGGCCTTGCTGGAAGATCCTCAGGGTTGACAGCCCTCAGTTCCGCAGTCTGCACCCTCCTACGGTTCTCCTGAACCAGTCTGCTGTCTACTAGTTAGCGCAGGTCATCCATAGGATTCCTGTGCTGAACGATTTCCTGTTGAACTGGGGCGTGTTGTTGCTGCTTGAGGAAGTAGCAAACAGGTCAGTTTGGCTCTGATCCAATGTAGTGTCCGTGCGTCACCGCCAGTCGGATTAATCTAGCCAGGCTGTGGACCTGGTCGACCACTTCTGGGCTTTTTGACTCCGGTATCTTTTTTTGGAGTCTGATCGAGGTCTTTTTGTGCTCTCAGTCCGTTCCGTCTTTTCCGCCACCACCTTGCTGTCGAGGTTTCGCTGCAGTCCAAGTCCCTGCAGCCATCTTCCGCGCCTTATCTTTTGAGCTCCATAGATTTGTCTTCTCACGAGTCCCCTATTCTTAATCTTCTCGATGAACATCTCAGCATCTTTCGGTTTGTCCTCTGACATGTTTTGTAGGCCAGTCTTTGGTAGGTTGTCCGTGAAGCGAGCTATCAAAATCTGCTGCTGGAGCTTCTTTAATAGTTGTGCTAAAAGGGTCCGAGCCAGAACCTGACCCCTCTCTTCTTTGGGTTTTCTTTATTTTATTTCTTTATGGTTTATTGTTGTTTCCACGGGTAATGGGGAAGGGTGTGTCCACTCCTACGGATCCCCCACACAGGAGTAAGGCTGAATACTCTGGGATTTCGCCCGGTTTCCCAGAGGCTCGTTCGCGACGGTGCAGCTCCCTCCGCCATGCACGAATTGCTTAACACCTTGGGTTGGGTCTGTTTTGAGCTGTCCATAGCTTCGCTGCTTCTGCAGCTACTGAGCCCCCCACTAACGACAAGGGAAAGATTGAGGTTAGGACGGACAAAAACTAATAATCAAATGGGTATTAATTTTGGTGTTGTATGTTTTTTCGTATGAGCTAGCAGGACTTGACTGTTGATACTGGACACTGTGAACTGGTTGTTGAGGTTATGGCGCATTCTGACATTGTCCCTATACTGATATCCTGGTTTCTCCTCATGTCGTAGTAGGTATTCGACACTGTCACTACCGTAAGGAAATCGCCGTCGTTGCTTTCTGAAAATAAGCCTTCTTAAGCGGACTTGTAATACTTGCAGAGCTCAGTTAGCCTCAGGAGGCAAGGAACACGCGACAATGATAATGATGGTACTGATCATACCGACGTTTAACCATACGTGCGTGTTCATTATAGGAAGAACATCCTTGGATACCGCTATCCACACTATCTAGCAAAGTGTGTGGTTGCTTATATTACATACCCTTTCATCGACTTTTAGGATGATGAGGCCTTTCCTGAAACGCGTATTTACCGCTTCATGTTCATATTTTCATAAAATCGGCTAATAACATCGTCTGCGGCGACCATGAAATCGTGTTGTTGTCTGCCCAGCATCAGTGGAAGATCGGAGTATCCTACTAATAGTGATGAATTTCCTTGCAGAACTATCAGCATCCAACTGTTGCACGGTTTGGTGGTCAGTGACTTTCACGGAAAACTGTGTAAGTAGACGTTGTTTCAGGAAGTTCATGAACTCTTATATTAGGTATATTGCCTTAGGTAGAGAAACGTTCTATCTACACCATTCAAGTTCGATCAGCTACTAATTTTCATCGAGAGAAGGAATCTGCGAAATCGAGGTAATTAAACAGTTAGTACTTCAGAAATAGGTACTATATTACAGTGGCGCACACATAGAAGGGGTTTTGGGGATTAAAACCCCCCCCGAAATTTAGCACTGATACAAAGAATTTTCCGGTAAAAATATTTTTTTTGTGATTTTGGTTAATAGGTTGGTAGGTACCTACAAACTTTTCATTTTACATTAAAAAAAAAATCCTATTTACTTTACGCGAAATTACAGAAAAAAGAACATGGAAATCTGGCAACCTGGCCCTGCACCGTACATCGCATTGGCATGTAATATGATGTAATATTGACAGTTGAATTGTAGAGGGTGCTACTGTACAGGGTGCTGCAATTTGGAGTGCTTTAACAGGAAAAATATGCTTCCAAACCAGATAGAGGAAAATTGACTTAGATGTCATGGGATTGATTCTCGAAAAACTTCGATTGTCAAAAAGCGTATTGAGATATCTTCAATGGTACCATTAATACAGGGCGATTTTCGATTTTCCCCTATTATGAAAAATAGCTATAAGTTTTTTGTTCATCAATTTTTTTTATTTCTGTGAAAACATCTTTTGGATACTTTTTTGAGCACAATCCAGTGGCGTACTCATTTTTTTTCTATTTCGCTCCCATTTTGATATATTGACCAAAGTCCGATTTTTTAAATAGGACACCCTATATATTAATATCTCATTGGATGGCTCTGCTTTTGCTGATTTCAATGAAATACAGTTCGATAGGTTTATCTCTAACAGTTTTCGAAAGAAAAAATTATATCTATTTCAGTCATAAGAAGCAATGTGTTAGAAAGAGACCTTCGTCATTTTCCTTACAGATATATAAAATCCTTTTCTAACAAATTGATCCTTATGACAAAAACAGAGATTTTTTTTTTCTCGAAAACTGTCAGAGATAAACCTATCAAACTTTATATCATTCGAATCAGCAGTAACAGAGCTATCCAATGAGCTATTAATATATAGGGTGTTTTATTTAAAAATATCGGACTTTGATCGATATCTTGAAATCGGAGCGAAATAGGAAAAAACTGAGTACGCCACTGGATTGTGCTCAAAAAAGTATCTCCAAAATGTTTTCACAGAAATGAAAAAAATTGATAAATAAAA
The DNA here is from genome assembly GCA_917834065.1 of Ceutorhynchus assimilis. Lineage (NCBI taxonomy): Eukaryota > Metazoa > Arthropoda > Insecta > Coleoptera > Curculionidae > Ceutorhynchus > Ceutorhynchus assimilis. Next base: position 31,187,440 of record OU892283.1, on the reverse strand, counting down.
AACTCATAGCTTTTTTTCATAATAGGGGAAATCGAAAATGGCCCTGTATCAATGGTACCATTGAAGATATCGTGATACGGTTTTTGACAATCGACGTTTCTCGAAAATCGATCCCATGACATCTAAGTCAATTTTCCTCTATCTGGTCTGGAAGTATCTTTTTCCTGTCAGAACACACCAAATTGCAGCACCCTGTATTGTCTGGCTAGCCAAACGGCGAACTGCAATAGAATTTGCTGCTTTGCCAAACTTGACAGAAACAGTAATAAACAAGTTGGTGACATATTAGCTTCCTAGATATAGGAAGCTATGGTGATAGCCCGATTTTGAACATGTCAAAATTTCATTAAATCTTGACGTTTTGGATCATTTTAAGCCTTTTTGACCGATAAAAATGCAATCTCTAATTCCATAATTCCATTGGTTGTTTATCTGAATATAAATAAACCGGGCCTAATAAATATAAAAATCGAACAAACAAAATACGAAATTTTTGTGTGTTTGCATACTTTTGCATTAGCAAATTTATTTATGATCTCCTCATATGACAATATCTGAGCTATAACATTTTCAATGGACAGCAGGGCTAGATCTGAAGGTTTCTCTTCTGCTAGAGTTGACCACTAAGGTAAGTTTTAATTAACTTAGGGTGGGTATTATAAAACTGCTTTGACAGTTAACTTGAAGTTAACTTCTGGAATTACATGTAATTCAAAAAGTTAACTTCAAGTTAACTTTCAAAGCAGTTTTATAATACCCGCCCTTAAGCTTACTAAAGCTCCGTTCACCTTTCGGCACTGTAACAGGAATGGTAACAAAAATACGGAGAGCTGTCCAAATATAAGGAAACGTATCTTGCCAATTATTAAATGCTAACGCCTGAAGGACTGCTTTCGGGTGACTGTTATCACTATCCAAAGTATCGTGATCAAATGATCGGGTAAGGGCGCCACCACACCCACGATCCGTGCGCGTCTCAAAAAAAAACGTCAGGACAGGTTATTCTTATACTAAGTAAGCACAAGCTTGCTCACAAGCAGAGAACCATGATATCGAAAAGCAGAGACAGAATTCAAAGCGAAAATATACTTTTCCCTTTTTTTGTATTACCAAGGAACGAGTCGAAGGCGCCCCCCGAGGTCTGGCGCCTGGAGCGCTCGTTCAGTTCGCCTTATGGTAGGGCCGGCCCTGGCGGTGACAATAGCTTTTTTCGCGCAGCTATTTTGCTGCGAGCGTTCGTTTTAATTGTTTTTTGATGGAAATCACTTACGAAAAGTTATTTTCCGAAGGCTTAAAATAAACGTTTTTGGGCGTGACACCCGAAAAAAATTCTTCTTATGGCGGCCGGCCTACGGCAGCGCCTGCCTGCGATGAGCCTTGATCATTATGAAACCCCCCCCCCCAAATAAAAAACCTGGGTGCGCCACTGCTATATTATGTATCTAAGATAAAAAGTTGAATACTCCCGGACGATAGTACAGATTGTCATTTGTCTGTCAAGGTGCGAGGCTCGACTATCAATAAGGAGTCCGGGAAAGTTCTTTGAAAACCCAAGTGCAAACTTTAACTCTTCGAGATTTTCGATAATATGGACTAGTGATCTCTAATGTGCTGTTTTCCGGATATGCCGCACAGTATGAAATAATTGGAAAAATAGTTATTTTTCTAACAAGTGCGCAAAGTGATATTTTCCCGCACGAAAAAGCAGTTAGACGAACGACGCGAAGCGGAGTTCGGATAAGCTTTGAGTGCGGGAAAGATACTTTGCGCAAGTGTTAGGAACAATACTTTTTCTATGAGTGTTTGAAGATTTGCATAACATCCAGAGGAGCTGTACCTAATTTTCTTAAATGTTTTCAGATGCTCAAAACTGGTAGTTTTCTCTCCTAGTGCAATGTGTTGTGTTTTCAGTGATCAGCTTGACTTTATTTGCGACATTGGTTGTGCTAGCGAGGTTTACTTAAAATTTAAACAAGTCGTTAAGTTTATTTTTTCTGTCAAATTTTGGTATGAAGGAGTATAACTTACAGTCCAACTTTTATAATCTGATACTCCAAAAGGAATGTGAGTTGGTGGCTCCCCATGCCAATAGTCGACCTCAAATCTGTTTGTCACCCCTCGCTCCTCATATAGAAAGTGTCAAATTAAAAACACTAAACATTACCTGAATGCCTTTCTTGGAACAAAAATAACATCAGGCCCGTCTTTTCGAATATAAGTTTATCCAGAAACCCACAAAACATTGAAAAATCGAGTATTAATGCAGTAACTATGCGTAACAATAATTAGTGCGCAAAGAGTTTCCATGCGCAAAGTTCAACTTTGCGCACGCAAATGAGTGCACAAAGTAATAACTTTGCGCACGCGAGTAGAAAAAGAAATTAACAATAATATAATGATTATTGTATGCATTTATTTATTCATTCATATATTTACGTATAAAAAAAAAAAATTACATTTGAAGTTCCCGCGACTTGAATTTATCTTGAAACAAACTAAAGGAGTCAAGATCCTCATAGAATATATTTACATTGGCTGATATTCAATTAACAGGACTGAATAGTAAGTACCAAGTACAAGAGTAAGGAATGTGCAGTAAAGTTTTACTTCGTGTCGGATGACTTTGAGTGTGTAGATAAAAACATTCAAGACATTCGTGGCTTTTTATGTAGTAGTTAAAGATATCAAAAACAAACAGATATCAAAGTATTCCCTTCTGCGAATAAGAGTAGTAGTACAGCAACACTCATCAATGTTGAGGAACATGTCATTAAGCTGACACTGACTTTGGAAAATGTCCACAGTTATCGATTCAAGTTTTCAATTGTCGATTCGATTTGAGTTACAGAATAGACCCGAATATTAAGATCGTTTTACAGAATAAGTATGTCTTGAGCTAACGTCATTTGGCGATGCAACTTCAAGTCATCAGCGAAGAGTAAAAAATTTGAGGAGAGCAACGATCCTAAATCATTAATAAATAAGGTGAATGTAGGAGGAGACCCAAGTGAGAGCCTTGGGGTGTCCCAGAGGATGCACGGAAAAGAGAAGAAAGATAGGCATCGATCTTGACTTATTGCATTCTGTTAGTAAGGTAAGACTTCATCCATGAAAATAAGGGTCCAGAAACGCCATGAAATTGAGAGCTTTGAAAGAAGCATGAGTTTCTGCATTGTTATCGAATGGCGAATTTATAAAATTTGTGCAGAGAAATAGATTCTTGTCAACAGATTTACCGGCTATAAACCCATGCTGACTGATCACAATCTGATGAAATATTTTTGAAAGAATATTTTTTCAACGCACTGCTCAAATAGTTTAGGAATTGCAGACAGGATGCTGATTGGTCTGTGGTTTGTTACCTCATTCTTGCCGCCTGACTTGTAAACAGGATAAACATAACAAAAGCTTCCACATTTCTGGAAAAATCCCAGAAGTTGTAGCGTTGTAGCACTCCTTGGCGAGGTTTTTACAATTCCTCCGAAGTTTGTTAAATGCAAAATAATTCACTTCACTATTCGACTGCTTGTATTGTTTGAGAGCAATTTTCTTTTGAAAAATCAGGTTTTTTAGTTTGTACGAAAACCAGATAGGAAATTTATTGCTTTAGCAATGTCACTTTGTGGAAACAAACATATTAAAACAGCTGAATAGCACCGAGTAAAAGTTATCAACAGTTTCGTTTACCTCCTCAGTCAAAATGGATCGCCAAATAAAGGAAAGAAAATATTCATTAATTACATCGTAATTTATGGGCATTTTCAAAGTCATGTAGCTATCTATTATGTAGGTACCTACTTATTTTAATGAGAATATTTTCTATATAAAAAAACACTGCTTTATGACAATCTGTACATTTGCTTGTTGACTATGTTTCAGCGCATTAATCCAAAGCTTATTTTAAGCACAAAATACAAATCTTCAATTCACAATGCAATAGCATTAAATTTACAAAACTTCTAAGCCAAATAACTACTCCGTCTTCTTAAGTAACGAACATCCGAAACGGAGCAAATTAATTAAACTCCAAAGTCCTCCTAATCCCGTTCAGAAATTGAAACCGTTCGGATCGCGAAATGTCGTAGACAAATTTCACAATTTCGCCTTGGTGTAAATGGACTGACACCCAGGCGAACCGAAATTAGAGTTATACGTACACAATCCGGAATAATTGAGGAATCAGCGTCAAACGGATTATCCTTGTCGAAGTTGCAGAAATCCCTCGAGCACTCGGCGAAGTTCACAGCACGTGTGCCCCCTGATTGGGCCACTAACCAAGTAATGCCTTCTTTGAAAGTAGATTTATCCGCACCAACTAAACTGTTTTCGAGACTAACTCCGAGGAGTTATTTAGATTTCCTTTTTTTGTTGCCTATTTACGGAGATTGAAAAGAGCGAATCGTTCCATATCTTCTAGGCCCAAGACTATGGATTAGAACATAAATATAAGCATAAGTACCTACATAACATCTTTACTTTTAGGTTTGATTTTGCGATTTAGGTCTTATCAGGAAACTGACTGATTGAAATGAAATACCGCTTCCAATTTAAGTATTTGGACCCATGTTGGTAACAGCTATCTTAGGGAGCCTTTCAACTTTACTTTGTGGTTAGGGTTAGAGTACAATTTCCAAAATAAAGTCTTCACCCATCTGATGAGGCTCAATTATTCCTTCGAACTTACTAATTTTACCGAAAATTCTACAGAAAAGAAATATTTTTAAAATTACCTTTCCCACTTACTCGTATACCTACCCAACAGTTGGGTTTTGACCTTATCTTGAAGATTCTAAATAGGTATTTCTCCTCCTAACCATATCATATTCAATATATATAACCTATAGAGAGAGCTGTATATTTATGTATCATGTGAAATGTAAGCGCTTGCAATCATGAGCAACATGTATGTATTTCAAAAATTGCACTTCATAACCTATTTTGAATGAGATTGAGAAAACAGAACATATCCATTCATTTATGAGAGTCGAATGCGTATTCTTCTCGTATAAAAATATCTGTTTATTACGTTTGCCTCCCTTTAAGCCATCAAGTCTGCACTTACAAAACTTTTCCATTTCAATTGATTGAAAAATAAGTTACCAACCGTAAGAATTGGTGCAAATAATCCATCCGATTCCCCGATATACAGATTACAGACGGTTTCACGCGTCACTAGAACGTAATCTGCTTAGGAGTGACATTGATAAGAACAAATGATGCGCATTCATGCCCAGTCATCCTCCATCTTCTATTTGGCTGCCGCTTTGTGTATCACTTCAATCTGGACGAAGTTGACGGCCTCGTAAAGCAAATAAAGCTCGCGTAGCCTTTAAGAAACTTAACAGAATCGCACAAGAAACAATGGCTTTCAGATAAATGTAATTGGTTCGACTCTGGGTCTGGTTGTAGCCTAAGTGGCTTAGTGCATTCATGAATGACATCAAAATGAAACTTGTTCGGTTCTATCGAGTTAAATCGCATTGAGGATTTAAAATAATGTGTATTGGTTGGAAGTATTCAGTCGAATTAAAGTTGATGCCAACCAAACAATAATATATCAAATCTTTTTATGTGAATCTATCAAGTGAAATCCACATATTATGAAAGATTTATCATGCGTGGTTTAGGTCACGATATATTGAGAGGATTTCTGGTTTGAGGCAGAATCTAATTCGATGGTATTTTCAATTTTCGTGGTACCTTATCAGCAGAATACCTACTCCAGTCATCAAGATGTATACCAAAAATTGATTATTATTTATAGCATTCAAGTACCTACGTATGTATTACCGACAAATAAAAACTATAAACAATATAAAAATATAAGTGCTATTACTGCTATTAGCAATCACATTTTCCAAATTTAAAATAATCATGATTCGCAATAATCGTAATGACTTTTAAATTAAGCGAGATGAGATATTTATTGTTTTGATGATTTTGCTTCCTTAATTTTTTCTTCATGTAACGTGATATTACCCATCGACTGATGCCAAGTCAGGAACATACCTAATAATCAAGCAGGGAATCTTCTAAAACTCATCCACGTCCATCCATCGACGTCAACTAGAAATGACGAAGCTCTTGAAATTTTCCTTGAAGAAGTATCAACAGCCATAGCGGAAGGTAGAGCAGCAAAACCTTTTATCATGCATGGGTGAATTTAATTCCAAATTAGGTCGCAAGGAGGACTTCGAATACAAAACTTCAAATCAGGATGCAGATGTTACTTATAGGTTAGGTTAGGTTCGGTTTTAAACGGTTTGTCCTACATCTGTAGAGCTTGCACTCGGAGGCTCATTGGCCAATTGGGATCCTTTCTTCAGGGTGGACCAGGGTGGTCCCTCCCAAATCTTTTCTGTTTCAGCTTGGTCGTTTTTTATTCCCAGTTTTGCCAGTCAATCTGCCTTTTCGTTCCCTTTGATATTACTATGTCCAGGAACTCAGCTTAGTCCGACATTACTGTTCCTGATTCAGGACAGCGCTTCCTGACAGCTCATCACTATTTTTGATTTCACTATATGTGATTCTAGTAGTCTCAGCGCTGCTTTGCTATCCACATATTATGGTGACATTGCCCATCGCATTGTCTCCCCTTAGCAATAGCTTTGCTGCCTTTTCAATAGCAATTATTTTGTCATAGAGGATTCTGCAATCATCCCTGAGTTTGTCTGACTCTTAAATGTCAAGTGTTTCTGAGTATACTCCGGCTCCTGTGCCGGTTTTTGTTTTTGCGGCATCTGTGAAGATTGCTATCTCATTTTCCTTATGAATAGGGGTTTGATCCCAATCTATTCTCTTGAAGGCATAGTGACCTTTATCGCGTCCGCGAAATAATATTTGGCCACTATGTAGTTTGTTGCCTTGAGGAATGTTTCGGTTTTTTGGTGATCCATCATTTTTGCTGTATTCTGTATTGTCGAGTGTCCATAATCGGTTTCCTTCCAGAGTTTGGATTCTCTTAGTCTAAGAGCTCCCTTTACAGCTGTGCCGCTTATAAACAAATCCATTGAGAGTAGCTCGGTTTTTTGAGGAATTACTCCTAATCCGTTCTGTCCTGCCCATCTGGAGAGTTCCTTTAATGATGGTTCTATGATTTCACTGATGGTTGATAAACTGAAGCCCGTCACCAGTGCTACTATGTCGTCAGCAAACGCAATCGATTTTATCCTCCTTTCTCTAAAGGTTTTTAGAATCATATTGATTACCAACTGCCACAAGAGTGGAGATATCACTCCTCCTTGAGGAGTCCCTCTGGCTGTTCTTTTTCTTATGGTATATAGTCACCAATTTCTGAATTACTGATTCTGCTTTTCAGCATTTTTATTATTCATTGTATGATGACTGGTTTTACCTTCAGATTCTTCATGGATGTTTCAATGGACAATCATTAATTAAATTCACCCTCTATGTCCAGAAAAGCACCTAGTGTGTATTCCTTATTTTCAAGAGATCTTTCAATTGTTCCAACTACTTCATGCCGTGCACTTTCAACTGACCCACCTCTTAGGTATTCATGTTTGTCTGGGCATTGCGTGTTTGTTCCCGCCGTTAATTCTCTAATGTGTAGATCAATCAGCTTCTCTACATAGAGTCTTTAAGAAGAATGATGATAACTAATTGGTCTATATTCTCTTGGGGTGGAGATGCCTGATTTACCTGCTTTGGGTATAAAGACGACCTTCACTTTTCTTCATCTTGCTGGTGTATGCCCTTGTGTTAAGCAATCAGCAACTATTTTTAACATTGGTTTTAGAATGCTTTCCAGGAATTTTTGTAGCATTACTGGCATTACTCCATCCGTTCTCCCTTCATAATTATTCTTTTGATCTCTTCTGCGTCGGTTTTTGAGATTGATTCCAGTTGCTCTACAAAGCTGTTGGTATCTGCTTCTGTACAACCTGGGAAGTGTGTTTCCATTAGACGCTCGAGGGTTTCTTTGATGGGGTTCTGTCAATGTATCGTCAGGCCTTCTAACTTGTACAGGGACGGTCGAGTCTCTCGAAAGGATTTTCCTCAGCCTGGCTGACTCATGAGTGTCTATAATGGACCCACAGAATTTCTGCAATGAGCTCCTTTTCGCTTTTCTGATCTCGCTTTTATATCGGTTGAAGCTGGTTTTGTATTTATTTATGAAAAGCTTTTCGTTCTTTTTCCTCTAGGACTCTGACAATTTCCTCTATGCTTTTTATGGTTGAAGGATTTGACGCTTTGGTAGGAATTATACCAGATTCTTTTCCTCTTATATGAGAGTCGAAATGTTTTTCCAGTCTGTCATTCGAGGATTTCTGAATGGCTTAGCTTTAGGGAGTTCCCGATTGATTTCGAAGTGTATCCTTCTGTGATCAGAGAAAGATTGTTTGATAGGTAACCTCCAATTTACAATCTTTATTCCCTCGTAGTTTGTCGGCAATGTAAAATCTATCACCTCTTTCCTGACCCTATTTTTGAATGTTAGTACCTACGTTGCCTGTATTGCATATCACTAGGTCAGTTGTTAGTAAAAAGTTTAAAATTGACTACTTTTTTGTGTGAAAAGTGGTTTACTTCGGAAGAGACAAAATGGTATCCCAACACAGAAATAAGAAGGTCTATGAATACCAAGAACAGTCAAGACTAACAGTCTTTTCAACAGGAGACCGAACAGAAAATGGAAATAGACATCATAACATCTACCATTCACGAATAACAAAGCTAGCATTGGTCGTTTTGACAAATTTTCAGGAATCCTGAAGAGCCAAAAGTTTTACTTTATTTGAGAAGCAGAGTTTCCAGTAAGAGTGACATATGGTTCGATGGTTGTCGCACTTGGACTTTTACAAAGGACAATGTCGATAAACTATCTAAAACTCAAAGGGCCAAAGAGCGAACAAAGCTTAACATTCGCCGATGAAAAGTGAATCACTTGAAAAAGATCGAGAGCCAAGGAGAACAGCATCAAAATGGAGTTTCGCATTATACCTTGCAAGACAAAAGTCTATAGACGAAAATCAGACCTTGTACAGCACAATCAAAAAGAAGACCACAGATATAACTGATTGACGAGCTCAAAATAACCGCAGAATTACACAGGAGACAAGTTAGATTTCGCTGGCGAAAATTGGGAGAGGCCTTTATCCAAAAACAAGCTCTAAGAATCCTTAATAACAATAAAATTAAACATTAAATGACAATTAAGTGCGTAGTTTCTTTTTCTTTATCTATGGAACTTTAAGTGGTTTTTTATCGCGACTATCTTGTACATACCTTACCTAATTTATCTTCATAATATCATCATACGAAAATAACATATTAACTTTCTCTAAGAAGTAGTATTCATATTTTTGTCAAAAACCACTGGACATTAATTTATTAGGTTCACTTTGATCACAGTGATCTGCGAATGCGAGAATAAAGGTAGGTGCAGACCGAGGCGGGACTGCGGGAGCGGAGCGAGAACGAAACTTCTGCGGGACGTAAATCAACAGCGGGAAAAGGCGGTTACACACTGACGTGAATGTCTGAAAACATGTACACTTGGCCAATCATAAAACTGGTACGCATTGTCCTATTGTGTCGTTTTGTGTGAATCGACCTTTTTTGTCACCTCAACAATGACAAAAAGAGTCAAGTTAGTGTCATATTTAAACCAATCATAACCAATAATAATGGGCCACTTTCACGTGCCGGGAATATGGCAAATTATAATATTTTTTGACGCAGATACATCAATGCAACCAAGAATGAACAATATTATGCAAGATTTTAGTCAGATTATTAAATAAATTAATAAATAAAAACAAAAAATTTAAACGAAAAATCACGTGATTGAAAACGCTCTGTGATTGGCTAAAGCCGATTTTGACATTTTTGTTGCCACATGTAGAAATGCGAAATTTAAATGAGTTAATAAGGATTATACCTATCCTTTATTTTTTTATAATGTAATAAAGGACGAAAATAGTTTCTAGCTGGTGAAATATGTAATGATTTACTGATGAGAAATTTGGCATCCTTGATTTTCTGGTGTGTGACGTCACACACCAAGTTCATTTTTTCACGCCAGTTTAAAAATTCGATTTTTAAATAATTTTTTTTTCAAAAATAAGCGTTTTTTTTTGGAAAAAAAGTATACAGATAGTATTAGAATGACTAAAAGAATAATTTAAAAATGTTTTTGAAAAATCTGAAAGTGGCCCATTGCATTTACCTCAATTTACTTTTGTTCAGCTTTGACGGTGACCAATACGTTGACAAAAACTGTCTGACCTAAGTTTTTCAGAACAGAATTTTTGTTGTTAAGCCTGACTCACACTAGGCAAATTTAAGAAATATATATTGCCTGTACCAGTTTTATGTTTGGCCAAGTGTACGCACATACATGAACGCGCAAACAAAAACATCAATGTGTATGCAAAATACCGTTGCGTTTTTGAATGTGCAATCGCTAGAAATTTTGTATGCACACTCGGAACACTGTAGCCAGAATAGCAAGACTACAGTTTTGATAGTTTTGTGCGAGCGCCTGTACAAAGGTGTCATGCACGTTTTTGTTTGCATGTACTTATGCACGTATATGTATCAAGCCATCCACGCGCCGTGTGTAACCGCCTAAATGAAGGAGTGCATACCGGTACGAAGGAAACGCATGCGATTTGCGGGATGTCTGCGAATGAATTTCGGTTCGCAAGGTGCAGCGTTTTCCTGCAGTTCGCATAGTAGTTTGATGATGTTTTAGTATTGTTTGCACAATACCACGTGTTTCCAGTATGGCGGAAACTATCGCGTTGGTGTGCATGCTATGCAAACTCGCCGCTGCCGCATCTAACGTATCGTTTCCGTTTCCGCTCCCGCTACCGCAGTCCCGCGTTGGTCTGCGCCTACCTTAAAATAGGACACATAAAACATAGTTACCTACAGAGATAACTAGAAACTAGTCTAAGCAAGGCAGGATAAGAATTTTCCGGAAAATGATAATTGTAGCTTGAGCAATTAAAGTATAAAGTTACTTTTATCGAGCGGTAAATTCAAACGCGGGCGATAGGTTGGTGGAAACGTGCCTTTATAAGGGGAAAACTGTTTATTTTTGAAAACAATTTCGAATGGATGCCATTATGTTATAGGTATAGTTATTTCATTTTTGAACTAGAAGAGTCCGCTGCGCATAAAACGTAATAAGTATTTTGGGCGTTAAGTATCGTTACCCACACCCTCGGGCGGTAAATGACACTTTCCGCCATTAATACCTAAATAACTATCAACTATCTACCAAAAGTAGCTTAAGTAGCTTGTTTTAGTAGCTAGCTACTTTTCACAGTAGCTTATGAATACTTGAAACACATTACCAAAAGCTACAGCTACAAGCTACTTTTTTTTCAAAGTAGCTTGAATAAGTTATTAGCTACCAAAAAAGTAGCTAAAGTCCGTTGCATGGTTCTTGAGCTACGGCTACTGTATAGACAGAGGGGACAATGGGCTATTGCTGCGTTGTCATATCTATAATATTTATTAATACATGAAAATTGCAATAAAATTTCCTTCATTTTCATGTAATAATAAATATTATTGATATGACAACGCAGCAATAGCCCATTGTTCCCTCTGTCTATTCAGCAGTCGTAGCTCAAGAACCATGCAACGGACTATAAGCTAGTAGCTTAACTACTTGGTATAGCTAGCTACTGCCCAGCTCTGTTTGCAGGTTACTCCTTTAAGCATTTCAAATATTTCTCTGCTTGTTATGTATACTTCAAAATAAAAATAAAGCTTTATTTAAGTACGAGGTTATATTTGCAGATGATACATTCAAAGAAGTAATTTTTAATGTTCTTGAGTTAGACACTGATAATTTAATGATGTTCCTTAGATTAGTAGGAAATTATTTCATCAAATCACGTTTTGCTAGCAAAAATAGATATGCGTTTTATTAAGAGTACGTAGATTAAGTTGAAGGTTGTGGCGTAGTTTTTATCCATACGACTCTCATTAAGTTACATAATATACAAATGAAATACATTTTTTCATTTTCAAGCGATTTGTACTTATCTAATTCGAGAAATGTTTGAATATTGCAGCTTAATAATAACAATGATAATACATATAAATAAAAATACATAATATTCTATTGATATTTATATACTGACTGATAACGCTGAGTGGTGATAATGCAAATAAAATTTCAGTAGAATCTGTGGCGACAGTGACTAGCAATCAAATAATGCATGTCATTTTACAGTGAATGAAATATTTTTGTTGATATTCACTCGAGACAATAAAATGATTGTTGATTGAAAATAAATTGGGAATTTGTGTAGGCCGTCATACAACATTTTTCAAACCCTAAAGTTCTTATGAATGAGAGTAAACCAGCAGTGGTAGCAAGAGCTGTCCGGTCCCAGACAAAATATTATCAAGTTTTATCCATAAACGCGTTCCTCTGCCAGCGGGAAATTTCGTGATTTATCTTCTGAAAGTGTTGGTTTTGAAATATCTGCCTTTACATACTCGGTAATTATACAGAGACACCATTAGGATTTTAGTTAGTTGAACCGAAAGAAGAATAACAATAATAATTAATAGATGATAAGAAATACTCAACTGAATTTTCTGTTATTAACGAGTGGTTTTAAGATTGCTCTTTCAGTGATTTTAATGTAACTAGTATAATGTATCCAAGCTACTGATAATTTAACATGACAACCTCTGAAATTTTGGGGGTATTTCAAAAAGACTCAAAGAAGACAAGGAAACTTTTGAATAAAATATATAAATTTCAAATTCACAACGAAGCATATAATAGTGAGTGAACAATATCTGAAACAGCCTGATAAACATTTTCCCAACTTCCAACCACATCTTCACTATGACTGTATCCATAAGACACTAAATAAGAAAAACTGGAATATGGATTATGAAAGGTCTTTGTCCAGCAGGAGAACCATGACTGTTTGAAGAAGACGTCGCTTATAGTTTATTGAAGCTCTATATTCTTTGTATTATTTGAGTGTCTTAGCCTGCTTGAAAAATCAAAAATATGAACTACAACCAGAGTTTAAGAAAAGTACAACATACTCAAAAAGATAAGCTCAGATTGATTTATTATAAAATAATTTGGTCAGTGTGCAATCATATAAAACTTCCATTCAATAAAAAACAAATCAGTAACGCCCCTGGCATCTTCAACGATAATATAAAAAACGGGGGTGGCATTTTAAGGGGGTCAAAATGGCACAATATCCCTTCATCTCGTGCAGCAGTAAACTTAATCCTGCCCAGATGGCGAACAGCGCGCTCTTAAATCGTTTAAAAACTTATTCAATATAAAAAGAAAGTTGCTGCCGCAGATTTAATAGGAATTTGTTCATCAATTCGCGCAGAGCCAATGCGATCTTCCTCTCCCTTTTTTATTGGCTGCTGCGGCGAAGCGCCCTTTCAAACTCCGCAAGAAGGGACTTGACTCTGGAAATTCTGGAATGAAGTATGTTGAGCTTTTTTTTTAATTATACCGTTTTGGACACTTTAATAAAGATTTTTTAATTTGATTTTGAATACCGTAATGTCGCCTTATTTATTCAAATTTCAATTTCAATGTATGTAAATGAATATTACATTATGATATTGAAATGAACAAAAATTTGCCTAAGAACGTCTGCACCATCAAGAATTGAAAAAAAAAACCAGCGAGGTCACTATATGGCTTTCTCAATTTAAATTCAACTTATTCGGCTTGTGATGATATCGGCCTTCGAAAGACAACTTTTTTAACGCAAAATTATATGATTTCCAATAATTCTACCGTAAAAACAAAAAAGTACAATGTTGGCAACCGCACACCGAACCTTTAATTCGCCCTAATTCCTAACAATTTCCCGAAAATATTTCGACAACATCCTGTATGGTCCACACACCGGCGCGGTTCTCGAAACCGATAAAAACGGAGGTGGCGAACGGATCCTGCAATTTTGCGGTGATGAGAAGCCACGGTGTCAAAATTACAGGGCGCGCCGTCAAAGAGCGGCAATTTACAATCGACCGTGATGGACACGATCGCCTCGAGATACCTTCGGATTCTTAGGCGTTTAAATTATTTCGCCGTTTAGGGTTTTAGATATTTATAGTGCCTTTTTCGGGAAATTGGATAGGAGTATTGGAATTAAATGAAAATTACTTTCAGTATTGCAATCGATCACCTTTTTTTATTTTTCTTGATACCTACGCCAAAGTTTCATAAATGTACATACAGGATGTGAACTGTAATGGGTACTGGTCAATGTCTTTTTGAAGACCAAGGAATCCTCTGATCTTCTTGGTTGCTCTGGACATTGGTTAATCCATATATTAAAATACATCGGTGTCATAACGATACCCAGTCGCCATTCGGATCGGCTGTTCCACTCGCCTTACTCTAACCTTCCCTCTTGCAATTCATTCTTTCCAACTCTTTCTGCGTCTTCCTCTTCTTCTTCTGCCTATTGATGTCCATTCTAGGATTTGTTTAGGGAGGCTTTCTGAAGTCATTCTTTGTACGTGTCTGTACCATTTTAGTTGTTTTATTTTTATTTCGTCGACCATTGTATGTCTGACTCGCATCACTTCTCGTATCCTTTCGTTACTTATTTTCTCCAACCTGGATTCTGGATTAGCAGACGCTCGTCTCCAATGTTTTGATAGATTTCTCTTTCAGTTGCCACACTTTGCTACGCTACAATGCTTTTGACAATCGTGTTGTATATGCGATGCTTTCTTTGCTAATCCTTTGATCCCACAAAATAGTGTTAAGCATTTTAATAGCTTTCCTGCTATGTACATTTGATTGGTTCATCTAGAGTCCCATCATTTGTTATACTAAGACCGAGGTATTTGTATTTAATGCACGATTTTAGTGTGCGTCCATCTTCCAGCGTCATATTCTGTTGTAATCCTCCTATACACATGTATTCAGTTTTTGTTATGTTGACTTTTAACCCCCAACTTTCATACTCCTCAACAAGCTTTCTTGTCATATTATCTAGATCTTCCATATCCTACACCAGTACTATTTGGTCATCTGCAAAACTCAATGTGGATAGAATATTTTCATTTAGGGGGATGCCCGGCCCTTTGCATTTTTGTTTCCATTTTGAAAGCACTTTTTCGAGGAAAATTTTAGAAAGTGTAGGTGACAAACAAAATCCTTGTTTTGGTCCTTTATTCGGGGAAAAACCTTTTGAAACATTGCTGCCGATTTTTATTTTTATTTGACAGTTTTTACATAGTTGTTGGACCGCTTTTATTAGGTTTGTATTTATGTTTGTAAGAGATTTTCATAGTTTGGTCAGAGAGTCACTGTCATAGGCTTTTTTTAGGTCTACATAGAGGGGATGGGATATTCCTCATTTACTGCCGTCATTTTCTCGCTAAGTTGTGTAATACAGAATAGATTATCTACTGTGGATCTCCCTGCTCTGAAGCCGACTTGTTCATCTGCCTCGCTGTCGGCATATTCTCGTTCGAATTTTCCCTTTAAGATTTTTCCATATATTCCGCTAATTATCTCATTAGTTATTACTGTGATATCTCTATAGTTGTCACACACCTCTTTGCTACCTTTTTTATGAATGGTTGACATAATAGACAATTTCCATTCGGATGGTACTTCTTCGCTGTTCAAGTAGATTTGAAATGAGAGAGTCTCGTTCGGTTTTCATATAGTTTTGGCGTGCCTACTTAACTTATTATGATGATATATCACGGTCTTCAGTGAGTAAAGTGGAAAAGTACTTATCCCACTTATTAAGAGTAATCGGAGATATGATTTATTTGGTCTTGTCTTGTCCTGTCTTGAAGATTTCATAAATCTCCAACTTTCAGTGCTTTTCGCTCCTTCTATGTAACATTATAATCTATTACAGCGTCTTTCCCATGTTTCGTTTTTCTTTTGCGTGATCATGTTACTTACTCTCCTTTGTGATTGTTTATATAATTTTTTGTAGTGTTCTGTTTGAGTACTAAGGCCCAGTTTCACAATTGGTGATAACCTGCAATAGTTACCTATCAAACTAATAGTTGCGGGTTAACCACAAGTTCGCAAAATGAGGATTGACTCAAGTTTTCTGATGCTTGACCAGTGTTTTTGGCTCAGCCACACATTACGAAACAGACATATTGTGGGTTACCAGTGTCTTGTTGTTACCGCTGTTTGTGAAACTGGCCCTAATATATTTTCCATAGGTTTGTTTTTCACTTTAATTTCCTTTTCTATCTCTTCATCCCACCAATAGGGTGTTTTCAAAGTATCCTACTGACTCTTTTGCTGCTTCATGTAAGCAACTTTTAATGTTACTGTAATGCTCTGGAAATTTTCGACTCACTGCTGCAGGTTGGTCCTCTGTCAACTCTGACATCGCTAGCTTTTTTGTGGTTCTATCAAGTACCTACTCAATTATGGATTTTAGGTTTTGAGATGGTTTTATCCAAGTATATTCATCGATCTATTTGTGTGGATAGAATCCATTCGTAATTCGCAGGTCGTTCTGCCCCCAAAGTGTTAGCCTTTGCCCATTATCGCTTACAGTTTGTTCTCCATATTGATCAGTCACTTGTCTCGGGTTTTACTTCCCATCCTGCTATTCATATCTCCTAGGATAATTAGATCAGATGTATCTCCTATGTTTGTTATTTCTCGATGTAGTTGTGTACCTATCATCATAAACTTTTCATATATTCCCATCATGATTTCGTGTGCATTTGATGTCAGATTCATCTTTAAGATTCTCTCACCTATAGAATCTCATAAAGTTATACACATTCGTAGTTTTTCTGAGATCAGGATAGATAAGCCTTGTCAGACACTTTTATCTTTATTGAAGTTGTTAAAGTTTCTCAGGTTCTCATAACCATTACCTTTTTTTGTCTCCGTTATATCGCCACGGCGATGTCTGATTTCTGGAATTCGTAGGCAACTTCGTTTATCTTGTTTGTTCAACCTTGCACGTTCCAAATATAGAGGTTCATTGTCCGTTCCATAGATTGTGTCGTCTTCGTTTGATACGTTGCTTCACCTGTACCCCAGGCAGGGGCCCTTACAGGGTGCTATCATTCAAGCCAAATGAACCCTGGTTTTTTATAGGGTTTGTTACTCCTCTATACCTGCTCCTTTCCCTTGGTGCAACGAAATCCCATGATTGGGACTGGTATTGAACATAAATAAAAAAATTCGCAAGCGCAGTTCAATTCGCAACTCATTTTGAACTAAGTCCGAACAAACCTATTAGCATCCATGTATATTGGGCAGATTTCTCCTTGAAGTCCTTTAATGACATTATCCACAACTCTCTGAAAACTCGTTGGAGCGGATGCCATCCTCACAAACTCATAATGTCCATTTTCCAGGATGAAAGCCGTTTTTAGAATGACTTCCTGAGCCATCTTTTTTTGGTGGAACCCGCTGGCTAGACCCAGGATTGTGGAGTGGAGTATCGGCATCTTCCAAGTTTATCCAATATCTCACTGATATTATTTGGGATTGGTTACTTATCTTCGATGGTTTTTCCATTGACCTGCTAGAATGTGCTGCTTACTTCTCCAGGTGCAACCAAAGTTGTTGATGACAATATTGTAGATTGTGATCGTTGGGGTGTTGAGGTAATGGACCTCTCAGCACTGCGACCTGATTAGATCTATTGTGTTTCCCTTATATCTAGTTGCTTCCCAGATTAGGGCTGTTGGCTAAGCCTATAATGTTCCTGGGATTGGTTTCTTTCACATCCACAGCCCAGTAGTAGGGCTACTCCAGATGAGTCTTCTGTGGCACAATGCCTTACAATTACAAAGTGTTCCGTGGACTCAGAGGCTTCTTCACAGAAGCGGCATAGGTTTGAAGCTGTTTTACCTATCTTTTCTGCTAACCCAGAGAGCAGTGACCCGTAAGGAGGCCTATGAGCAGCCTTGGATTCACTTCACTGAGGTCAATCATTTCCTTTACCTATATTGACTGTGGCGATACGAATTTTTCCACCTGTCTAAGTGCTGGAAGCTGTAGGTAACCCTTTCTGTTAACAAATTTACAAGAGGCCCATAATATGCTCAGTTTGCTCAGCGAATAATTATTAGGGGTGGTCTATAGTTTAATAATAACAGAATGGCAAGGGCGCCACTGAATTAAAGAAATATATATATGTATATTAAATTAACATTAAATATTGCAGGGTCAACATTCAGAAATACACCTAAAAAAAATAATCAGGAAACGGTAATAGATAATTCTGAAAAGGAAATAAATAAGGCATATAACTCAACCAAATCTTGACGTAGGTAAAACCAATAAAACAATTAAGTAAGTTTCAAATTAAATTAGTATATATTTTCACAGTGAAGTCAAAAATCAAGTATTGGCGTATTTCAAAGTATAAAATCAATTGTTAGAAAGATTAATTTTTTTTTAACGAAGTTCAATTTTGCTTGGACAGGGAGCTTCAGCCTATGTCCTTCTGATGAGTCCTAACAAGGACGAAACGCGTCAAGGATTGGCACGGGAAGTCTGGGTCCATTGCTCAGTGGGTCGATTCCCAAACAGGGACCGTTGTGTCCCTGTATTCACGTTGGTCATTACCTGAAAAAATATTTCTAACAATTTTCATTGCCAACGAAAGCTCAGACCAATCAGTGTAGTTCAACGCCGGTAGGGGTATTTGCTCTCGGAGTAGTTGTTTCTGACTGGTCAACGAAGTTCATAAAATCAATTGCTGGTAAAATACTTTAAATAAAATCAATAAACAGAGGTAAATTTCCAATCAGTTTCATCAAACTCCAAAAAAAAAAAAAATTACAATTTACCTCAATATATTTGCCATATAAATACATCAACAGTCGCTGGCCATATCATTATCATGAAATGGAAATATAAAAGATTTAGGTTTCCAAGAATCTAATTTAACAAAAAAATTAATGATTGAAAATTGTATTGATAAATATGGTCAGATCCTGCTCAAAAAATAAATTTAATAAAATCAACTTGCACCTGTATGAAATCGAAAGTTGGGTTAAATGGTCAGGAGATAATAAAAATCCTCAAAATATATAAGTTATAGGACCCAGGGTTAAAAATTGATCAATTTCCGACGATGTAGGTACTTACTTAATAATTTTAAATTTGGAGCATGTTGTCCAACCTTGACTTCTGCTCAGATTACTGATTGATTTTTATCGATAAAATATACATATACATTCTTTAAATATGGCGGTACTAAAAGTTAAGTAGATATAAAATCTATAGTAAATACGGTTAATCAAAAATCTGAAATAATTATTTAAAGTTCACTTAGAATATGAAATTGGAATTTCAAATATTTAAATGTCATATCAGGAAAAAAAATCAATAAATTTGGTAAAGCAGATTTCATTAAAAAAATAATAAAAGTTGGAAATGAAACTCTATATAAGCCTCCATTCCAACAAAAAGTTAGAGCGCGGTAGCCATCCATTCTCGGCCACTTGACGAGGGAAGTTGCAGATTCTAGCCTGGAACCAAAACTAGAAGTTCAGTTTACTCCATCAAATGTGGTGGACTTTATTCCTCTAGGAATCCCTTCAAAAGCTCTATGCCACGCTCCACGAAAATGGTGTTCTTTCAAAAATGTGGCCTTTTGGAAATGGGTTCGTTGAGAGAAACGGCTCCTCGAAAAACGGCTCCTCGGAAAAACCTAAGTAATAGAGGCAGGGACAACCATTACCTATTGAAAAAAATTGAAAAGGACTTACCACGAGGGGGTTCGAAATTCAAACTCAAATAAAACGGTAATCACAGTTGACGAAGATATCTGCCCCCCGGCCAGAGTCGATCTTTCAGGGCAACGGCAAGATTAAAAAGGGACGAAGAAACGTACAATCTCTACAGGCAGAGCTTCTTTCAAAAAATAGCCAACAAAAAGTGTTGGTACTAAACTGTTACTTCAAACTTAAACGAAAATCGGTCTCTCTATGGCTATGGAAAGAAATAGTAACAGTAGCGTATCACATGCTACATGGCGTGTTCCAGAGGGAGGCTTGTTAAGCGTTCACCCAATTATGGATTTTCCCTATTATATGGCTTTTCGTAATGCCAAAACAGAGATTCTGGTCCAAGCAATGGCGATGCAGCTCCTTGTCTTGCAAGTTGGTCCTCCTTGATGCCCTGGTACCTACCCATGATAGGGTGATTCTATAGCCAGACTTAGAAACAGAGCTACTCAGAGCTCTTAGTGCTGCCTGAATATCGGAATTTATACAAATCTACTCTTATCTCATGTCTCTTTTGAGACACTTTCTAGCGCAAAATTCTATTGCGAATATTTCCGCTTATACCCCTGCTCCAGTTGCTTGATCTGTTTTCGATCCGTCTGTATACCATACATCCTTTCGAGAATACAGGTACGATATTTTTTCCCTTGCGGGCCTCAATAGTCACTGTGTTAAAACTTAAAACTCGTGTTTGCACTTGGTCAAATAGTTTTGTCTTCACATTAATGCATTCTTTCATAATGCTCATGTGGCCGACAAAGTCCGCTTCCTTTAGTTTTAGGGACTGCAATATTCTCGAGGGTCCCATGTAGGCCTCTTTCCTCACTATTATATCTAGTGGGGGAGGCCCAACATGACCTCCATTGCGGCGGACATGTGCACCTGTGATTCCAAGACATGCATAAGTTTTTAATGGCAATGTTGTCTGGATGTGCTTAATGATTTCTTGATCAAGCATTCGCGTTTGGGTTGATCAATTCTGTCCAGGTTCAGAATCAGAATCAGAATCAGAAAAAGCTTTATTATCAAAGATAGAAATCTTATTGACAAAGCAGTCTTATATCTCTACATAATCAAATAAAATAAAATTAAAAGTAAAGTATTACTAATTTACAATAAATATGTGAGTCGCATTCATAAGGTATGTAAAATTTAAAATTAAATATAAATACACAAAAATACAACTATAAACAAAATAAGATAAAATAAAATAAAATAAAATAAAATAAAATAAAATAAAATAAAATAAAATAAAATTAAATAAAATAAAATAAAATAAAATAAAATAAAATAAAATAAAATAAAATAAAATAAAATAAAATAAAATAAAATAAAATAAAATAAAATAAAACATCAACATCATTACATTTATAAACTAACAATCGACATTCAACTAGCTGCGTAAAATTCTTCTAAAGTGTAAAAACAATTCTCCAAAAGATAGTCTTTCACGTTTTTTCGGAAGGCATTAAAATTATCAAGTTCTCTCAATTGTAAAGGTAGATTATTGAATATTTTACGGGTTTCATATATTAAGGATTTTTTTATCATTGTTGAAGAGAGTATCGGAAGATGGACAACCTGTGTCTGTCTAGTTCTATAGTTATGCTGGAAATTGTAGTTATCCCTATATCTATTTTTGAATATCAAACAAACTGATTCCAATATATACAGAGATGTTAGGGTAAGCACTCTCTAGTCCCTGAAATAAGGCCTGCAAGAATCATTCCGTCTTAGCTGAAACATTGATCGGATAGCTCTTTTCTGGAAGCGGAAGACGGACTGAAACAGGCCATCACTGCACGCACCCCAGAATGCTATCCCATAGCGTAGATGAGACTCTACCAGGGGGCCGATCCCCGGGCCAGGGAGTAGAGCTTCCCGAGAGAACAAAATTTTCGTCTTTATCATTCTCGTTTACTTTTCGATTACGTTGACAAGGACAAAACATTCGTTCTATCGGGAAGCTCTACTCCCTGGCCCGAGGATCGGCCACCTGGGCATAATAAACATCCCTCGCTACCCCCACGCCAAGCTCCCTGCGGACAACCCTAACGGCAAAGCATCCCGACGCAACCTTTTTTTTCAGTTGACTTGTATGTGCTTCAAAGTTTAGTTTTTCATCGATGAAAATTCCCAAAAATTGTGTGTGTTTCCTGTTGTAATGGATTATTGGCAAGCATTAACCCTTCCATCGTACATTTGAATCCTATGATTTTACTTTTATCTATGTTAAGAGCAAGCTTGTTTGCATCAAACCAGCGCTTTATAAGATCAAGTCCAGACAATACTATTCCCCTAAGATTCCCAACATTATGACAGTGCCACAGACAGGTGACATCGTCAGCAAAAACAGACATCTCTGCATTTACATTAATTTGACATAAATCATTCACATATATGAGGAAGAGTAGAGGGCCAAGCACTGATCCCTGAGCAATGCCACAGGTAATATCTCCGGACCGGGAGTACTGACCGTCCAGAAAGACTCTCTGAGATCTGCCCTGAAGGAAGGACATTATCCACTCCAGAGCCTCTCCCCTGAAGCCATAGCATTGAAGCTTCAGCCGCAAGATTCTGTGACTAACGCAGTCAAACGCCTTGGATAAGTCACAGAAAACTGCGGCTGCCGCCTCTCCACTATTTAGGGACGTGTAAGCGCTTTCAAGGAACCCAAAAATTGCATCATTGGTGCCCTTCCCCTCCTGAAAGCCAAATTGGTTTGGGCTGAGGATATTATTCTCCACTAAGAAGGCCATAATTCTTTTCTTTGCGAGTTTTTCAATGATCTTTGATAATGTGGAGAGCAGTGAAATGGGTCTGTATTTGGATTCCTTATTTGTTTCGCCACCTTTGTGGTTAACTGATGGCGGTCGTAAGTATTTCTTTCAAGATTGCTGATTATTTTGCGTTGGTAGCACAATTGTACCTCCATTTCATATAGAATTTGAAGCACTGAAGTGTAGAGCGCAAATGATAATCTAGTCTGGCTTTGAAAAGTTCAAGATTTTTATCTATAGGTGTGATGGAATTTGAAAAGATAGAGCTTCATATCATCATTTGAATCGAATTCGGGAGACATTGGGATCTGAGTGAATTAATCCCTAAATTGAGGTTACGATGAATAGTCCACTCTTAAGATAATTTGGCAATTGTTCAGAAGTTCTGGATTGGAGAAGACTTGGTGACATTTGAGTTAACGATACCCATATGGAAGTTTCTTTTGTCAGTGTAATTATTCAATTCTATCATATTTCTCCGTTTGTTTTTTCTTCTTCTTGATAATCTATCATGTCAGCTTCTTCACATTGATATCCGTTTTTTTTTTGAAAATTGTGCATTCCTGTATCCTGTATTATTATTAGCTAAGTGGGCATTCACCCCAAAGTAGCATGCGACGTGCGACTTGCTACCTTGAAGCATCCTGCACGTCACAACTTGCGTCTTCCAGGATTACTTTCATACCAAAGTCGCACAGTGCAACCCCATTTATCAACAGTTCCCTGTTGGTAATCTTCTTCTTATTTGTCAACCTCTATCCATTCATTCCTGCATATAGGTCTCTCCCAATTGTTCCCTTCTTTCTCTATCCTTCGCCAATCTCATCCAGTGTTTGAGGTCTTCCCGTGCTTCTTGATGTCTTGATTCTTCGTGTCTGTTTGTTGAACGATTCACACTTAAACGTAAACATCGTAAATGTCAACTCTCCACCGTTTATTCAGCTCTGCTCTAAAATTGGAAAAGCAAATAACAATTACTTGGTTGGATAGGCTTGTTTTTCCTTTGACTCTTGAGCAGGAAACACGTAATTTTCAATCTTTTCGATGATTCGTGGAGAGTTACTGCTTGCCCATAGAATACAAAATTATAGTTGACGATTCTGTTGTCGCAACAACTTTCTTTTTTTTTTTTTGCTTTTTTCCTGTTTTTTTTTTTGCTACGGTGATCATCATCATCTTCAGCTTCTTTCGGTCCATCTCTAGACATAAGCCTGTCCAATTCCAATTCCATTCGCTTCTGTCGCTCGTCTGACTCATCCAATGGGTACCCGCTAGTTTCTGGATGTCATCTTTTCAGCTCGTTCTTGGCCGTCCTGGGTTCCTTTTAGTTGTTCTGGGCCTCCATCCAGTTATCTTTTTGGTCCATCTATTATCATCTGTTCTCAGTAGATGTCCAGCTCATTTCAATTTTAGTCTTGCCACCCGTTTTGCGATGTCTATAACCTTTGTCTTTTGCCCGATCTATTCGTTTGTCTTTCGGTTTTGTAGTCGAATTCCTAGCATTTCTCTCTTCATTTTCCTTTGGGAAATCATTAAACACTCCATGGTACCCTCATTAAGGCTTCATGTTTCTGCAGCGTACGTTAAGGTCGGTAGGACACATTGGTTAAACACTTGTGTTTTAAGATGTTGTGGAAATTTGGGATTAAGGATATCACTAAGTTTGCCATATGCGGTCCATCCAAGCTGAATTCTTCTGGATATCTCCACACTCTGACTGTCCTTATCGAACGATATTCTTTGTCCAAGGTACACGTATTCGTCTACGACTTTAATTCTACGGCGATCATATTTTAAAATAATAGATAAATAAACTCAGTGTCCATCTGTCGTCATTGTATCTGGCTATGTGGCCAGCCCATCGTCATTTCATCTTTGCTACTTCCTCCACAATGTCCCTGACTTTCGTTTTGCTGTTGGTAATAATATATTAGAACAGTTGCTTTTGAGAAATCATCGAAAGAAGGCAAGAAAGCTCTGGATTTATCGTTACTTACGAGATAATGCTGATGCACATAGCATAGCACGTTTCTTGTATTCCAGCAGCTATACAAGCTCAAGTAAAAATTTCTACAAACAACGTGTGCGTGCACTTTGCAAATACGTCGCAAACTATCAAAATATAGGACCTACCTCGCATTTTGGCGAGGCCACTCCGATGTGAAACTACCCATATATTTCTAGAGGTCCTGAGCATGCTTCTTGCTTTCTAGCAAGTCGTACTTTTTTTTGGTGTGGATGCCCACTTAGAGTAGTCATGGCCATAAGTTTTTTTGGTTATGATAAAAATATTCGAAATTAACCGATTTTTGGAATCAAGCTTTCGGAGCAGAAAGAGATACTCGTTCGTGTAGGGTCACTGATCTCAAAAATAAATGGATTCGTACGGCTCGATTGACTAAACTTATGCGAAAATTTGGGGTCGATATTCTACGAACAGTTGTGCAACGGAACAGCCTAATGCCTGCGCAGTGTCTATCTTCCGAACAACTGTTCTAAATTTTGAGACATCCTTCATTTTCATTGGATAATAGTGTTTCAGTTTCTTCAAGTGTATTTAATATTATCTTTTTCTTGGAAGAATTAAATTGCTGTAGAAAGGTATTGATCAAATGGCACAAATTGTGGAGTTCAAACATCGTAAGGACGTTATTATTCTTGATTATGAAAATGTTTGAGGTTCCATTGGGTCCTTTTTCTCGAGGTACATAGTAGGTGAATTTTTATTTTTTTTTCCACTAAATTCCGGATCAGGTGTTCTTTAATGGTGAGCAATTCTTCGACCTTCAATTTAACCAACGAATTCTTGATTTAGTATGATGCTTTGCAAGGCATATTTATCAATTTGTTTCCAGAAACGATGTAGAAGTATGGTACAAGCTTTCGTGATGCTGTATAATGCGTTAAAAAATTATAATTGTATTCCAGAACATTGCACAGTTTTCAAGATTCCATTCGGTGTAACCAGATTCCAGATTAATTAGATATTGACAATGTATGCTTGTTGCGATTTTGCTTCTGCCTAACTATTCCGCGATTGTGGTACTTCTCATTCTGAAATTCTTACCATGTGAGATTGAAATGTGCAGCATGGATAAGCTCCGATCTCCAAATAGCACTTTCTTGAAAAAAAACAACTTCTCGTGCCTGGAAGCGAAATATCCACCACTCAATGGAATAATCTTAAAAATAAAGCAATCTCTTTCCATCCATGTGTGTACTCTCTTATAAATATTATCATGCGCCACTGTTACTTACCATCATACAAAATAAGACAGCTGAAGCTCTTTAGAATGTCGGCAAAGATAGATTGGGCCACACATCTAGCCGATTTCAACCGAAATACTTTTCAAGCACCGTGTAATCCGTGTTAAATGTCAATGGCTTATCCTGCGTGCACGGTTTTGATTGATGACCGCAGATTAAGAGGAAACAATGGCATTGTTATACAAGAGAGGATGAAGAATCAGCAGCGAGCGGTGTCAAAATTGACACTAGGTACAATTTATAAATCTATACAAAGAAAAAAAATGATGAAGGAATGATGAATGTTCTTAGGATTTTTTCTTCTGGTCTGGTGAGATTTGCATATGCTTAATAAATATTACCGAGGGGTTTGAAATATCAGCAGTCTTGTATTATTCCCAGTTTGATAATGATTATTAAAAAACGCGCTTCTCTCAAATGATTAAAAAACTCATAATTTCAGTAAGTTCTCAGAGTCAAGAAATTATTTTACTTCAATTGGGTGAATGTCTACCTCTGATAGGTACCTTGATGTGTTTATATACCATATCGACTGTTTCGAAAGCAAGATTCAAATAATGATTTTTCTGACTTGTAGCATGTCTGGATCTTCCAGACCTTGAAGAGAAAAGATAAAGATACAGAAGCTGTTCCGGGCGGTTAGAATGATCGCATCGCCCAAATTAATCAAAGCGAAAAGTTAAAATCCTGAATTTGCGTAAAAAAATAAACAAAGAGGTAGGTACCGCAACCGCCACGGAAGATTTGCAGCAACGATACGCTGCATATAAAATCCTTATCAACAAATCCCAATCCCGTTGCTCTTTTTACAGTTTCGCTTCCGCAGTACAAAATCGTATCCAGCTTTCGGACGGGCCCAGGATTTATAATTGAATTTATTTTCCTGCGTTGTAACAATGGCCTGGTTTTATTACCCAACGGCACCGCTACGTTAGCCGCACGATATTATTTTTAATTTTAGGAAGCCAGATATTCGTTCTGGAATTTATTAAGCCCCCCTTAATTTCAGGTTGACTTTTAAAAAGTACAAGGTAATACAAAATGAAACCGTCTGCAGCGCTGAGCAAACGGGAAGCCGCGACTTTTAATTTATATTATCATCTAAGTTGATTATATAAATCCCGCCGTTTTAATAATTGTTCTTCGGCTGAAATTCATGCAGACAGGTGAATTCGCTTTTTTAAATAACACGTTCCTTTTTAATAATTTTGCACGCATTTAATTCACGAAATTAGTTCCAGTTTGCGATGCCCTTCTGGTAAAGTTCTCAGATTACTGTCATTAATCCTCATTACTTCATTGATAAAGTAATACCGGGTATTTTGTGCGTCATGAATTAGCTACCTTTTAAAGATGAGTTTAGGGGTGGTACTTAATGCAAATGACTCTCAATTGTCTTTAGGCGAAGATATGTCAGAGATATCACATGAACATAATAATTATGGTGCAGATAAGGTAGAACAAAACGCACAACATTGTATGAGTAGGTACGACGTACGTTTTTAAATATACATAATTTACATTACATACCAGCAGTTTGAATTGAATTCTGAAGTAAATATAAACTGTGGAAAAGTATTTTTGAAATTATCTCACAGCTTAAGGCTCATTAGGAGAAGCAGAGGACTTTCACTTGAAATCTTCAGCTTCCAAAGAGATTCGATAATAGATAATACTGAAGAAAGTATTTGAATATATCCAGAAGATACTGTACCTACTGGCTTACCTTCAAATGCAAAAAAGAATACCAATCATTGATTAAATATATAAAGACTGGATTTTCTTCAAATAGGAAGTAATTGAAATTTTGTTGGAATCATAAATGGAAGAATCATGAAAATTTATTAAAGAAGAAGAAAATCGAATCTTCAATGGCTGGTGTGAGCTATGACACCAAAGATTAGAACCAACCAAACCCGAGTGAGGCAAACTATTTTTTCGAGCTAAGTATGAGCAGTGATATCGAATATAAGAATGTCAATTATTAGTCGATCACTTTCAAAAGAAACTTTAGTAGTATATATTTTTGAAGTTGGGTCCCCAGATTTATTCTCGTTTGTGGTAAAACATTTCATAGTTTCTGCTGATTAGCTCTCTGGATAGCCAATAATTTGTCTTTGTCATTATCAAACAAAGAAATAATTTCAGACACTGGAGTACCAATTAGATTTCGATCAGGCAATGGGCCGCAATGTAAGTCGCAGGAAACGCCACAATTTTTGAAATCATCAGGATGTTTTACGTAGTCCCTCAAGCTTTTATCATTATCAACCTCAGCTCATCCTGCTCAATGCTGGACAAAAGCCAGTTCCAAATTTTGCATTCTCTTTGCTCCTGCCCGACCAGTATCACACCACATAAAGAAGCGTACAGACTGAATTTCCAACGCTAGCCAACGGCACATGTGAACTATTTAGGAACGCGTTGGCTTTGGTGTGTATGGCGGTGTGGACGATGTTCTCAATTCCTTTTCACTGCTTTCCAATTCCAACGCCAATGACAGCACATGTGCCATTGGCGTTGGTCTACGTTGGAAATTCGGTCTGCACGCGACTTAAGGCACACAGCATACAACGCATCAGTTAGGTGTCGTCTGCAAACAACACAATCTGATCAGAAGCCTTTTTGAAGCCCAGATAAGTATACCTATATGGCCCATTGGAAGTATCTCGTGATGTTTGATCCAGTCATTTGTACAGCACATCAGATTGATGGTTTGGGATTTCTGAGGAAGAAGGCCTTTTGTATATTAATTATTATTATTATTATTATTATCACTTATTTAATTATACGGCAATTGGCTCAACATCGACTGATAAGCAAGATGAGAAGCATTCTATTTTAGGTTCAGAAAGTTAGGCACGGTACGGCAGGTATTGAGGACTACAGATTTTTGCATCTCTGGAATAAGATATTTAGTAAGCCCTATAGTAGATAAGCTGTCTATTAGTGATTTAGGTATCACCTGTAGTTTTTGTAGTTGCCACTGTTCTTTTATTTCATGGGCCAGATCAGTATACTTTATTAGTTTTGTCTGGATAGTTTCCTGCATATTGTTGGAGTTTGGTACAGTGATGTCAATCAGATACCCCCCTTTTTGTTTTTTGTTGACGAGGGTGATATCTGGTCTATTGGCAAAAATGTGCCTATCAGTTAGTATTGATCTGTCCCAATAGAGTCTGCATTTATCATTTTCAAGCACATTATCCGGCAGATATTGATAGTAGGGTTTGGTTTCTGTTGAGATTTCGTAGAGTGCAACCAGATTCAGGTGGACTATTTTGGCCACACAGTTATGCCTATGGAGCTAATCAGTAGATGTTAGTATTTTACATCCTGCTGTTATGTGTTGAATGGTTTATCATTTATCATCGACGATGGTAGGGTCTCGGATCACGTATTTTTCATAATTTGCTGTGGGTATAACGTATAACCATATCTTGTATAGCCAAATAGAAACCCTGTCTCTGGAAAAATCTCGTCCTGTACAAGCCACAGATTTAATGCCTCAGGGTCCACATTATCGGCCGACAGCTCATAGGGATGTTTTCCGTGCAATGCCTTCTGATTCCATGCTGCAATAAGTTGATTATTTCGTTCAACTTTCGTGGGTGATGTGGTTTCCATGTTAGCAAAGTGAAGGTTTAATGGAGGGTAATCTTGGTCGATCTTTATCACTGCTTTGTATACAGCGTTTGTGTCTTGGTTGGATAGAAAGTATTTCCGCAGGTTATAAATATGTTATTGGTGCATGTACTCCATATCAATAGGGCCTCTACCACCCTGTTTTCTGGGTGAGATTAACCTTCAACAGCGGCTCTAGGATGACCGACCCGGTATTTAGAAGCTTTATCGTTTTTCTCTTTATTTTTTCTATATTGGTTTTAGTCCACTTTATGACAGCAAAAATGTACGTCAGAACCGGAATCGCATAGGTATTAATGGCTTTAAATCTGTTCTTGAAGTTTAATTTAGCCTTCAGAATATCGTTGACCCTCTTTGTATAAGTTTCCGTCACCTGTTGCTTTATTACTTTGTTCGCAGTTCTCACTGATTGCTGCACGCCTAAATATTTGTACGTTTCGCTCTCAGTTAATGGTTCCAATGTTTTTCCATCTTTCGTTTCGTACGGACTTGTTGCGTGCTTGCCCTTGATCACAGTTTGCGTTCTGGACTTGTCGAGACTAAAGTCCATGTGAATATCGTTGGAGAATATCTCCAACTGAGTAGCGATTAAACGTGTGTTTTAGTGTCGGCGTACAGTTTGATGTCATCCATGTACAGAAGATAGGTGATTTTGTGCAATTTGGGTGTTTGATTGAGAAGAGTGGGTTAAGCACTAAACAAAACCATAGGGGACTTAACGAGTCTCCTTGGAAGATACCCCTCCGTATTCTTATTGGGTCTGTGCTTATGTTGCTAGAAATAGAGGTGAGTACTAACTGGGTGGACCAGTTGTTCATTAGGTACTGTAGTATGCCATATTCATCGCTTATTTAATATAGTTCTAGGACTTTAAGCATCTATGAGTGTGGCACTGAGTTAAATGCCTTCCGATAATCTATGTAGGCTGTAAAGAGATTTCAATGTTCTTGTATCGCTTGTTCTAGGATTGCTGCATCCAGGAGAAGTTTCTCTTTACATCCTTGTGATTTTTTAATGGAGCCTTTCTCTTCGAGGGCAATTATATCGTTGAAAATGTTTGTATACTTTGTTACTTATGCATGCAGTTAGTAATTTGTAGATTGTCGAGAGGCATGTGATAGGCCTATGTTTTGCAGGACCTTTGGTGTTTTCGTCTTTAGGTAATAAATATGTGGTGCCGTATGTAAAGAAGAGCGGGGTCTTATAGATGGATCTAGTAGGCATTGAATGAATCCTTCCTTCGGTTATTCTTTTGTGGGTACTTTACCGTACTCTTGAATTTCTTGTACCAGAATATTTGAATTTCCTGCCGCTTTCCAGTTGGCTGATGCCTCAATGCATTCTTTTAGTTCCTGTACGGCCTTGAGTTTCCGATAAAACTGTTTCTCGTTATTCTAAAATAACTTGTTTGCAGTTTTTCTTGCGTAACCCAATTCTCGCGATTATTAGTTCTTGGGCGGTCACCCAGTTTGTACTCATTCAATTTGGTTGTCGCTGCGAAGGTGGTTGAGACTTCGAAGGTGGTTGTGCAGGTCTTCGAAGGTGTTGTGTTCTACCAAATACTCTGGGATTATTTTTGTATCGTAGTAGTTGATTAGCACTGCAAGTGTTTTATTCGTATTTTGTTTTGGAATTGCTGGACGCTTCAATGGGTCCATATCTCCATACTCTGCCAGAACTCTGTAGAACGCCTCTTTTGCAGTTTTTTGCATTTCATCATAATTTCCCCGTATCTCCATCTGGTTGTGGATCTAGCTCCTCTTCTGGTTCCGGTTCTGGTGGAGCAATGTCTTGCTCACCTTCATTCATTTCCTCCTGCGCATCTACTATTGGGTTATCAAATGTTGCGGTGGTCCCTGTTTTCAATGCATCTAAAAGTTCTTCTGAAAAGCGATTGTTATTTATTATAACCCTTTTTTGGTCCATCAGTCTCTGCTCAGATAAGTGAGCGAGTTCGGGATGAAGGTTGGTGAACTCACTATGTAGTAATTATCTAATTCCTATCTTAATCATTTCCCCTTCCGTTACTTTGTAATAAATAGCAGCGCATGAGATCGGTATTAAGGTTCTCGTTCCATTGCATACGCTGCCTTGGTTTTCCTGTCTCAGTGGTTAGAGGCTGCGATGACTCTAAAACACCTTCGGCTGGTTGAGCTTGTTGTTGGTGATTGCTCGGCGGAGTTTCAATTATCATGTCTATTGCTGGGTTGTCTTGAGTTTGATGAGTGTCCTCTGAAATTGCGGTTCAGGTTTAAATGCAAATTATACATATTTGTCATCCTAATGTCCGGCGAGTAGTAACTGCTGAGAATTTTATAGGTCCCTATTAGATTTCCTCTTTCTCTTCGTTGCTGGCTGTTAGTAAATTTTGTATCTCTGTCTGTAGCCTATTGTCATAAGGTAAATGTCTGACCTCAAGTGGAATTTTCACCACTCTGCGTTGCACCCGCTCTAAAAATTCGATGTCTTTGATATAGTATAAGGGTTCCACAGTGTATGGCTATATTCCAAATTGGGTCTGATCTAAGTAGTGTATAGCCTGTTTATCATGCTAATAGAGTGGTTTGCGAAGGCTAGTTTCATCAAGTAGGACATCCGGTTGGCCGTTTTTACAATGTGTCCTATATAGGTTCCCATTTTAGATCGTTAGTTACATATACACCGAGGTCCTCCTGTTCTTTTACATTTTTCAATTCCATATTGTTAATTTTGTACTAGATAATTGGGTTATTGGGACCCATATGAAGCACTGTGCATTTTGCCTCGTTGAACTTGAGTTACCAGGTGCTTGTCCATTATTGTATTATTGTTTGTAGATCTTCTTGGAACAGGTGTGTGTGTGTGTGTCAGTGGGTTGCAAAAAAGTTTTTTGTCATCTGCAAACGCCTCGAAGTTCGTTCTGATTCTTTTTGGCAGGTCTGCTATGTAGATAAAAAAAAGAACGGAAGCTATGACTCTGATCCTTGTAGTACCTACTCCATTCGGAACTCTGTAGAGATCTGAGTAGGTTCCATTTGCACTTACTTGGAAGTGTATGTCTTTGAGAAAATTCCTGCCCCTACTTAGGTAGAAGCTTCGAATTCCACAGTGATCCATTTTGTATAACAGCCTTTCATGATGGACAGTATCAAATGCTTTTTGAAAATCTAGGTATAGTATCTCATCAATTTCTTTAGTCCATTCGTTCAGGCAGTTGAGTAGATTTGTGGTAGTAGATCTACTTGGTAGAAAGCCACGCTGTGTGAATGGTATAATATGTGTGTCTAGGAGGAACGTGGTCATTTCTTTGACAATAATTTTTTCCAGTACTTCACACAGTGTACAGGTCAAGATAATTGGTCTATAATCAGCCGGATTATACCCCTCTGTAAGGGAACTGTTAAATAGTACTTTTAAAAGTAGTGTTATAGATGGTGCACAATGTTTCAGAAATACTGCAAGTATTCCATCTGGTCCTAGACTGGAGTAAGTTTTTAGGTCTCTTGAAGCTCCAGTAACCGCTTTTGCGGTTATGACTATGAAGGAAAGTTGGATAAGGATTTATTTGTGAAGACTGATTCAAACTGACTTGCAAAGATATCTGCAGTATCTTGTGGGTCCCTCAGTATATATTGGTCTTTTGGATCCTTTATTATGAGATCATGTAGCTGGCTATTTAGATCTCTCTTTATGTAAGAGTAAAAATGTTTATCATCCTTTTCCAGGATATCTTGCTCATATTTAAGACGTGCTTGAGTTATCAATGATTTTAGTTGTTTTGGATCCTGTATATTTTATAATGTGCGTCCGTTTTAGTTTTTTAAGTATTTGCTCCACAATTCAATCTTTTTTATCGATTTCCCTAAAAATTCTCTCATTAATTCATGGTTTCTGTACGTTTGTCCTGTCCTGCATATTTTTTTGCCGGAAAGAACTTTGCAATTGCTGTCGTGATAATATTAGTCCCCAGTACATCGACCTAAAAATTTTGTAACCCTTGTACACGCCAAACTTCCTGAGCGGCTTCATAACACCAAGTCGGACAATTTTGTTTATATCTGCAAGCTGGGCGATGAGACATTGTCGAGCTAACTCTTCGTGAAATTTTCATTCTGACGTCTCTGAGAACGGTGATACATGTACGTGTAGTTTTAATTGCATCGACGATTTTGTATGTTATATTGACGATATCACATTTAGCGGACAAAAATCTCGTGGCATTGGGGGGTCCGACACCCCCAACATGTTGCTGTTGGAGGCGTCGGCCTCCGCCAATGTCACGAAATTTTCGTTCGACAAATCTGATATCGTTAATATAACATAACATAACAGTGGATAAAATTAAAACTACACGTACATGTATCACCGTTCTCCGGGATGTCAACATGACAACTTCACGAAGAGCTAGCGCGACAATGTCCCATCGACTTGATGTTATGAAGCCGCTCAGGAAGTTTGGCATGTACATGAGTTACAAAATTTTTAGGTCGATGTACTGGGGACTATATCTTCAGTCTTGGTAGTTTCTTAGTGTGGTTTTGATTCTAATTGCTTTATTTTTTATATGATCGTTGACTGGTTCGTAGTTGTTTATGTAGAAGTTTCTTTTCTTAATTTTTTTTTTGTAGGCTGTTTTCTGAGTTTAAGATGCGCTGTCGCAGTAGTGAGGTTGTGGTCACTTCTGCCAAAAGGTGTTCTAGACTAGATTCAACGTTAGACATCAACTTTCGTCACTTGATAAGAAAAGATCCAGCAGGGAGCTCTGATTGTTTCTGAATCTCGTGTCAATGGAAATAAGTTGGTGGCATTTCGATTTCTTTTAACATGTCAGAATTTCGTTGGCTTTTTGGCAAGGTCTACTCAGTGTAAGTGATTTCCGACATATTTCCGAGTAGTTATGTCTTCACAGATAAGTACGTTAGTATATTCCTCGAAAATCCTCTTGATTAGGGGCCGAATTCTCGTCTAAGGGAGTGAAGCTCCCCGATAGAACGAATGTTTTGTCCTTGTCAACGTAATCGAAAAGTAAATGAGAATGATAAAGACGAAAAATTTGTTCTCTCGGGGAGCTCTACTCCCTGGCCCGAGAAT
Organism: Ceutorhynchus assimilis; assembly: GCA_917834065.1. NCBI lineage: Eukaryota > Metazoa > Arthropoda > Insecta > Coleoptera > Curculionidae > Ceutorhynchus > Ceutorhynchus assimilis. The sequence goes on along the minus strand of OU892283.1, from coordinate 31,152,944 downwards.
CGGGCCCCAGATGGTTAAGTTTTGAACTTTCAACTGCATCAGTTCGCCCTGGTCTGTAGATGCATCCTATGCCCGTTTACTTCCGCTCTCACCAATTTACAAATACCACCACGTCCCATAACTGTCGATAAGCTCTGTATAGGTTACTTATGGTTAGCCGTAGCAATTAGAGAGTCCGGAATATTTTTGTTCAGCCAAGTTTCTGTGATTAGAAGGAACGTAGGTCTCTCTTTTGTAAGTACGGAGTTCTTGTAATTTAGGATGGATTGATGAGATGTTTGTATAGAAAAATGTGATATCTGTTAGTGGCATAATTAGTTTTTTGACTCCTTTGGGCTCCGACCTTGGTGATTGGTCTCGGGTGAGATTTTGCTTTTTATTAGTTTTGGGACTCCTATGTATTTTAGTTTTAAGTTAGGTTCGTTTGTTTCCCGAGTGGCGAGTTCATGGAGCTGGTTTTCAATATGTTCTTTTTGCGTAGTTATTTGGTCTTGTTTGATGTAATATCCTGTTCCTTCTATTTTATGTTTTAACTTTATGATTCCCCTGGCATCGTTGTTTGCTGTAAGAGTTATTTTGAGTGGTCTTTTCTTATTCTTATCGTAGAGAAGCTCTCTAGATTTACATCTACCTGACTGATATTGATTATTCTTTTGGCTTCATCAACTTCTTTCGCATTTCTCTCCTTGGTTTCTGCTTCTTCTTCTTTCATCCCAAAAAACAGAATGTTTCTCGATTTTTTCTCTCTTTCTAGTATTTCAGAGATTGTTGGTTCCACTCCTTGACGATTTTTTTTCCTTTTGTTGTTCTTTCTTGGAAACATGCTCAAAATCATTCATATTCTTTCTTATGCCTATGGCCGTAATATTATTATATGATGTCGCCCTAGGAGCGTCTTATTTTAGTTATTCTGATAATCAGGCATTAATCTCTTGCAAATTTTATGTTTTTCCATCCCATCCATGGGGAAAGCCAAAATCATCTCCTCAGGAAATTTTACGATTCGTACGGATGGTTCAATTATAAGAAATGTCAAAAATCATGTTCATTTAGGGCATAACATCAAAATTGGAAAGCCAAGCCGAAATCAGTATAATACATACATGCTGAAATATTCAGAGAAATCCGAATATAGCTATAAACCGAAATCTTCCATGTGACATGATGATGAGATCAGACAAAGAATAAAGATAAATGATATCATATTATGAATATCTCAATTAAAGTAGAGCTTGGCTGGACTAATTGCCCATCAAGATGATGAAAGATGAACAAAACATGTTCTGGATTGGAAACCACGACTACATAAACCAAGTGTCGGGAGGCTGCAGATAGGTTTGTTGCATGGTGTAGAGGAAACGGCAGGAATAGGGAGGCAAAAATTGGCTCAAATCAGGAAAGAAGTGGAAGGAGCTAGAGGAGGCCTAGAAGTGGATTGCGAAGGGATGTGAATTGTTACTAAATCTTTATAAAAATTCCCTAGTCATGTCTAGGCTTTGGAACTCGATACACTAAAAGCTGTCCAACTTATTGCACTTGGAACTAAGATATATTTTTAGCCTAATAATTATACTTAGGATTATACAGACAACCTAACAAAATCATTGCTAAAAGATTATAATGATTCACGAAGATATTACCGGAAAACTGTACCTACTTGTTTTATCCCTTTTGCTAATTTTCACTTAGACCAATATTTTTTATACAGCCTGGATTCCTCTATAAGCTATTCTCTCAACAAAAAGGCAAACATTGTTATAATAAAAACACATTTTAAATAAATAAAAATAAGCTCGCTATTGTTTTGACAGACTACATCTATTTAGTCTAAATCTCCATTCAATTCTTGTCGGCATTTGCTGTAACAAACCATTAAAAATAAATCATATTTCTGCTCCCTCTCCGGATAAACCCCTCCGGAGCCCATCTTCGTCCTTCCCTCGCGATTATCCTGTCACATTTTTATAACGAGCCCTAAAAGCCGCGATTAATTTGTTTGTTCGGGGTTAATTTCAGGACAATTAGAAAGCTGCCGCCCCGGCACCCCATCTTCTTATCTCTCGCGCAGATGTCCTTGTTTGTTTACCGAGTTGCCGATATTAGCCGCCAAACCAAATGGGACCATTGGGGATTAACGTTATGGCTCATTTTATTTATTGAGTATATTTATTTATAAAATTTGATTGATTCGACGTACAAATTTATGTAACGAAGCTAGGGTTTGTCATTATGAAACGTTATTACAATTTTTTTTCGTCATCTTTAATAAAAATTAATTAGATATCAACGTTTCCAAGAATCAAGAAGACATTTCTGAACAAAGAGTAAAATGAAATGACTCTGGTGCCAAAACGGCTTTGTTGACGCGGAGACTCTATGCGAGAATGTTCTACCTCAATGTCCCCTATAAACTCCTTAAGTTTGGCACAACCTTTTTGAAACACCCTCTATTATAAAATTAACGAGATTTTTCAGCTATAATCAATTAAATGCAATTAACTGGTCGGTCATAGTTGACAGATAACCAATGAAGCAAACGTCATTTGTCAACCAATCAGTATTAAATGACGTTAAATAAAGTCTGTTTTTTTTTTAAGTTAATTCCCCAAGTCAAAACGACTTAGTTATGACGTCGGCAATGGTGGCGCCGATTACCAAAAAAGAGGCCCGAGAAGCACTCCTTGGCCTTTAATTGACTTATATCTGCTTATATGTTTTTTTTTATCAACATAACCTCAGCTTTTCTTCTTTTCTCCCAAGTACTACCTAAGCCATCTTTATAACAAATACATTTTTAATTATTTAAGCATTTTTCATGTGAAATTGAAAGAAAAAGGAAGCATAAGTCTGGTCAAATAGACAATAAACTACCCAGGAAAAATTGGCCACTCAGAAAAAGCCGTTTCTAGCAATTCATATAATCTACTACACAAGCATGCTAAGATGCCCTGCTTATACTCTATTATCTATGGAAATAGTGAAAATTACTTCAAATGAATAAGCCAATTATAGGTGATTTCACCATGGTTCCGTGCGGTCCTACCAGACAACCCGGAACACCATTTCAGAAGATATATCGCATGCAATTAGAGTTAGATACCGAGCAATCTGTGTCCGGGCGTTTGGAGGAAATACAAGCAGCACCGTCCTCGCCGGCTAGGAGATGATATAAGGTAAGGTTTAGGTTACGAGGATTTTACCGGCGCCTTAATAACAGGGCCGGCTAATTGATGCAGAAATGGGGACTGTAATTTGAACGGAACCGGCCGAGCGGCCGGGCGGCCGGTTTCAATTATTGCCGTGTGTCACGAACTCAATTTGTGTGCAACCGGTCATTTGCGCGAGATGCACACCGCCTATGGCCTCCGTGCGTGGGCGGCGGTGCAGAGGATTTCGCGCTTCGCGGCAAATTTACTTTGTTCCTTAGCGGTCGTGCGTTTATTCTTGTTTTAATGACTTCATACTAATATAGTCACAACATTGCACCGACTGATGTTATTACGCTTTCTTTAGTTAGTTATTATAAAAGCGGTAATGGTGATCTTGGTAAATTGATCTTGGAGACAATATTGTTATTGTTACCGTGCAAGCTAATGATGTCCGTAGGTACTTTCGAAAGTATGTAATGGAAAAAACAGCCAACCTGGAACTGGTTGAATATTTCGAAGCCAATAAGCTCATCTCTGACGAAGAGTACAATTTTCGTTCTAAAAGATTGACAGGGGATCTGCTGATGTACGTCAGTCATATTTGGAACACGACTCTCAAACAACATGGCGAATCCAGAACTGTAGCATTGAATATCTCCAAGGCTTTCGATCAGATGTAGCACAAAGGTCTCCTCAACAAACTTCCATCGTATAGTCGAACGAATTTTTCCATTGGCTGGGGAGCATTTTGGAAGGCAGGTCAATGCATGTTGTGGTCGATGGTATGTCTTCTGATACACTGCCTATAAATGCCGGCCTCCCCCAAGGCTCAATGAGCTTGATAGCTTCTTTCTCTTCTGACAAACCGCTTACTGCAACCACTTCTACTCGCCTCGCCTGAGAACAGACTCACTTTATCAACAGTGATCTTGACACCATTACTAACTGGAGCCTTAACATCCTATCCGAATTCAATGCTTCCAAAACTCAAACAATAGTACTCTCAAATAAGTAATCTTCCGCCGATGATAGCCCAGCTTTAAGGATGTCGGGACAAAACCTCTCCATCAATCCCGCAGTATCTCTTCTTCGGTTGACCGCATCAACCAACTTGTCTAGGCATGACCATGTATCTTCGAACGCCGAAACCGCTTCACAAAAATTAGGTTTTTTCTTCCGAGCAAAAAAATAACTTTTGAACAACTTATTCTCCTTTATAATGCCGGTTTTCCACCAAACAGACTGTTGAGTTTGTGTTTCAAAACATGTTTTAAAACAAAAACAAAACTGAAATAAACACAAAACTCTTGTTTCCATCAAGCGGACTACGTTCTGTTTTCTCGGGGAAACAAAACTCCAACTGTCTCAAAACACGCTAGTCTTGAAAATGTTTGGAAAAAGTTTGAGTTTGGGTTTTGTTTTTGTTTTGTCTGTTTGGTGGAAAACCGGCATAAGAATCTGCTAAGATAGGCAAAACTGTAAGCAAGAAAGAAATGAAAGAAATGAGATGGGTACATCAACTGCACATTATTCCTCTCTCAGTTTTATTTCCATTCCCAAAATTGTTTCAACTTCTGTAATTTTCTTGATTTTGAATACTATTTTTTTGTAGACTTTTGATCAGTTCATTGATTCGATTGTCTGTCCCTGTTATGTAACATATAGGACCAGTACCATGTGAATACCCATCTTCCTCACATACAGACAGTTGGTCTAAAAATTAAATTTTGTTATCATTTCATTGAACTTAGTTCAAACACGACATCGACAGATGCGACAGATTTTTTTACACCTGACTTCAAATTGATTTTATATAAGTTAAACACGTGATAACTGTCAAAATTTTCCGAACTCAGCTAGTATGGGTCATTTATAAAACCACATTGTAAACTTTGATCATATCATGCACAAGATATTTTGACTTCATTTTTCCTCTACAGTCTTTAATGAGTTTAATGTACCCTATTATTTATAAAGTGCCGAAACATTTTGTTCAAATACTGATAGCATTATGCGTATTGCAGATAACCTGCATAGAGATGTTCATACCAAATAAACTTTTGGTCGCTTGGCCGGCACAGTGTTGCCGTCTGTTTAAAAAATAAAAAACATTTCAAGAATCCAAAAACTACTGCCAAAACGTAATCAAAATTGGAAATGTCAAGAGATTAATTAAGCAACGGTACTGTTTTTAGAGTAGTGCTACCAACTGAATCGCCAGCGGGAAATTCAAATTCCAATTAAGTCCGACGCCGAATATTTTCATGGTTGGCGATAACGATTTTAAAAATGGAGTCATCGATGTCATAACTAAAAGTTTATTTGGTATGAACTATAAGTAGTTTTCCTCCTTTATTATAAGGTCTGGATAACGTTTACCAACAAGACAAGCTTGTCTTGCTTGTTTAATACGAATAGCCAACGTGCGTCAAATAGCTGATTGACCCTAGAAGTTCTAATGGTTGCCAAGTTTCTAATTTTGTATATGACCCTAACTCCTTCTGAATAGACTCTTGTCATGCAGGTATTTTACTCGCCTATATTTGTAGTTTTTTGCATCTTGATTTATTTCTGAGCATGACAACAATATAAATTCAATGCGATATGGGTTTTGTAAACAGTTCGTCCAGATCTGATTTTTAACTTTTTTTGATTGGTCGATCTTTATAAATACTATCCTTATAATTATTTTTATTCCTTTAATTTTAATCTCTTGTTTCTTCAATAGTTTCTGTCTTAATTTCATTTGTATTGTATTCTTTAGAGAAATAGTTGGATTATCGTTTGTTCTTCTGATGTATCCACTGCCGCAATATCCAGTATTAGTAATGTATACCATGCACGACATCCAAAATTTTTGAGTTTGCTCTACCATACCCAATTTCTGATGGCGTCACGCAATTCAACATTTTCCGTCTTGGATTGTTATATACTGTTGATGCTTGACTTTTTATATGCTGTGTTATTGGATCGATTGCTATCAAATGTACGTATGTATCGAAGAAGAACTGACCTGTCAGAAGAAAAATTGAAAAATGGGAAGGAAACATTGGCCTTTCTGAAGGTCAACAATGGGGTAGCGCACACGAAATTCGACAACAGAAAGTTCTAAATCGCCTAGTGAACGTAGCTGTAGCTCTGTCGCAGCCCAGTAATACCAAAGAGAGAGAAGAAAATAGACTCTTCAGTCCGTCCGTACTGTCCGTACCTTCAACGTCGAGTCAAACAGCTGCGACCAGCGGTTCTTAAGGGCCCCATACACTACGTTCTTTCTCGTCGGTTTTCATCGCCGCGATGAAACACGTCGTTCCAAAACTCAAGTGTGTGGTATAAAAACACGACGGTTTTCTACCACACACTTTGGTTTTGGAACGACGTGTTTGATCGTGGCGATGAAAACCGACGAGAAAGAACGTAGTGTATGGGGCCCTTTATATGCAGATAACCTTAAAAGGAAACTGAAAAACAACCAAAACAAACCAGCTTTTTCGGCAAGAAGTAAATCACGCTGTCCTCGAAGCAAAACAGCTAAATATGATGGAATAACTGCAAAATCTGAACTTCTCAATCATGTGATGTCCCTATACGAGGAAATGAAAACACAGGCTCGCAGAGTGTGAACCATCGAAGAAGAAGTCGTTATAATTTTATGGTGGGCCCTAGCATAAAGGCTGTTCCCAAGTGCATGTTCCTCCACGTTACAAGACTCGATCCAAAAACGCAACCTGATGAGCTAAAGCAGTTGTTATTTCCAAAATTTTCAGAAGTGCAGCTAGGCCAGGCCTATGTTGCCGTTGTTCGTAGGCGAATTCATTCTCGGAAAGCTATAACTGGTTAAAATCTTTTTACTTACGTGTAAAAAGAGTTTTTTGAAATTTGCACAAATTTTCTGCCTGTGCTCTATGCGAGGTGTCCCAAAATCTGGACATTTGCTGACTTTTCTCAGTTTTTCTCTTATAACCCCTAAACGATGCATTTCTAGGAAATTTTTACTCTTCTCTAAATTAAAGTAAACATAATTATGCGTCGAATGAGTACTGTGTCTCAAACAGAGAAAATATTTACAATTTAAAAAAAAATGGGCATTGTACTTATTAATTATAACAAATGAGATAAAAGTTTTTAACATTTGAATATACTATAGCATCATATCGTGTATCGGATCGTATACCTATGCGAACAGTGGTTACCAAAAAATAAATGACAAATACAAAATTATATAATGACAACGTTAACTGGATTTACTGCGTTTGGGAGTAGAAAGTAGAAGCTGACGGAAGCAATTGGTCAAATTTAAGGTCATCGTCATCCAAAAGGTCTTCCAATACGTCATCCTCATCAGGAAGCAATACTTCGTCATCATTAAAGTTTCGTTCGTCATATCGATTTCCACACACCAGTGTGTGGAAGCAGGATGCTCCTCTACTGTTAAAACATATTGGGAAACATTCCTTGCTTCCTGCAACCACATGCATTTTGACATACCCCTCCAAACATTTGCACGCAGTGTTATCAAGCAATTCCTGCGGGGCTTGTTTGGCTATTGATGTTACTGGAAGTATGCTTAGTAATCTTCCAACCCCAATGAAGTGAGTCCATTAAATGACCATTCCACAAATTAACTTGTAGGAAAGCCCTCATTGCATGTAGTCTAGCAGCTTCTTCAGTTGGAGGAAGGGTAGCAAAGTTGAAATTATTCTGTACTCAGGATTTCGTGGACAGTTTAAAGCGTGATTCATTCAAAGACGAAGATTGAAGAAGCGATTTGGCATACAAAGTACAAAGCCACAATTACTTTTCCACTGGCAGCACCAATTTTATCTGCAGTCGCGTCAAGGTTTTTGAATATCTCGACAGTCCACTTCATTCAATGCTGATTCATAAATTTGCGAGAGAAAACATCGCCGTCGAACAAGCTGACACACAGCCATCAACCATCGTCCGAAGGGCTACAGAAAATGCTAGACATTCCGCATGTGTGATTCTAATAGGAGAAAAGAATACATATCGTTCATACCAAATAAACTTATAGTCGGGTTGTCAAGCTCGGCCGGCACAGCGTTGCCGTCTCTTGCATATTTTCCTTTTGTCAAAATATTTTCAGAAACAATAATGGATTATATTATAATATAATGCAAACATTTATTACTTAAAGTATAAACAATGTTTCAAAGCTGGGTTTAATAGTAGATTATACCACGAGTCAATAATGATAGCTATTATTCCCGAGGATTATTACGAACTGAGCCGCGTTAGCGGCGAGGGAGTAACATTCCGAGGGAATAATAGCCATTATTGCGAGTAGTATACTCTACTTTATTTACGACAAATTAATTTATTTGAGATTTTCAATGAACAAATTTCATCCGTCTCATAATTTTCAATACAAATCCACAAGCACTACACGTTTGACACTGACACTTTTGTGGAATAATGACCATTAATCCCGCTACTCGTCATTAATCCCTGGAGGAATAACATATGTCATTATACTGCCAAAATCACAAATATAATACGCACATTATACATTAGTCGTAAATAATAGATATTTAGTAACAACTCATTTGTCAATCATCACATAAAATATAATAATAACGTTCAGTACCTATTTTATTTACAGCCACTCTAAATACTATAAATAATTAAATTTTATATGAATATTTGAACCATCAAGAATATTTTCAATTATTCTAGATCACTGAAATCGCTAGAATCGCTAGAGTCTTTAACATTTTCCACATTTCAGGGCTAACAGTTTCCAGTGCCTCTCACCACATTTTCAAACAAGCATCTTGAGTATAACCATCTCTGCCAATATGTTGGTTATAATAGTTTTTTGCAATTCTCCAGATAAGTTCAATCGGGTTAAAGGTACAGTGGTATGGAGGTAGTCGTAAAACTTTATGTCCATACTGTTCTGCTGTCATCTACCACATACTTTTTTGTTGGTTTATTCCTGAAAAAAGCAATACTTGAGAAGTTGAGCATAAAATGCAAACAATTTTGGTATTGTAGATACTTACTTACCGTGCAACAATGGTCACAAGTTCAGATTTCAATACTGTTTTTGGATACCCAACTTTCTGTTCGGTTAACCAATTTTGAATTTCAGCCTTGGTAGACGAACTATAAGGTCTCTTCGTTAATAACATTCTGTGGTAAGCTGCATTGTCTATAACAATGACAGATGGTTCACTCCTCAAGTTCTTCAACAGCTGATTTTCGAACCAACGTAAAAAGTTTTGCTGATTCATTTCTCCATGATAGTCGTTAAGTTGAGTTTTCGATGAAAATACGAGCGATGCACCTTCAATGAATCCATTTTCAGTGCTAGCATGAAGTATGATATATCTGAAAAAAAGCATTTCTTTGTACATATAATACAACTGCTCTCTGAATTCATGTTTATATTCACCTTTCACCATCAACTTTGGTAGTTTTAACTCTTCGCTTGTTGTCTTGTCACGAGCGGTTAAAAGTAAAAAGGTTGAAAAATCCAAGTCTTGTCCAAGAAAACAAACTAGTACAAAGCCTCCTGTTTCAGTCTTAGATAAGACCTCAAAAATGATATGCGTTTAACAACAATATCAGGAAGTTCCATGAGCCCTCGTCTTGGGTCATATTTTTTCCATTTGAAGCCTATTTGTAACAAGGATGCGATTAGTTCTTTGCAACGGCTGTTAAGCTGCTTCGGCATCTTGTACACAAGCTGCTGTTAAAAAACAAGCTCACAAATAATAGCACAAACCAAAATCTCGTAAACTGCCAAAACGCAATCAAAATTCGAAATGTCAAGAATTTAATTTGGCAACGTTACATTTTTTGAAGTGGTGTTACCAACTGAATGGCCAGCGGGAAATTCAAATTCCAATTAAGTCAATCCGACGCCGAATATTTTCACGGTTGGCTATAACGATTTTAAAAATGGCGTCATCGATGTCACAACAACAAGTTTATTTGGTATGAACTATAGATGTTTTGGTAATAGACCTATCTCGCATGATTAGAAAAAGAGAGCTTAATTGTAATAAACACAAGTTAGAAAGCATGAAAGATGACATGCGCGCGCAACTCGTAGGCTGCAGTGTAGCCAGATTGTATTGTTGCAGAACAAATGTAGACAATTAAAATCGAACATTATAACATTAAAGAAGTGATATAGTGTCAAGTGTTTTACAACACCTTAAATCAGACAAAAGAAGAGCTTTAAAGTGGATGAACATCGTTTGCACTTTTATTTTGATAAATGTTTCATCCGGCAACATCGCTCAATGAAATTGCAAAGGAATATGTCAAGTATAATCTAACATAACCTTAAACGAAACTGCGGTGAGTTCAAGTAATATGTAAAGTATTACTTTGCTCTTTGTCAAATTACACGTTACAAAGAAAGAAGGAACGATTCATTTTGAACTGGCCCCTGAATAAGAATATGACGCAAGCCTGTCACAAACTTGCTTCTCATTGGACGCTCACCTGCAGCCTACAAGCGACGCGCGCAGTCCAGGGCTGCGTTCAGGAATGGCTACAGCCAAGCCAAAATTAGCATTTTGCGTTCGAGTTCGGCTCCAAACTACGTGGTTCGGCATTACAGGTGGAGGGGAAAAGTAGGTTTTAGCATTAGCATTGCCGTCCTTGAACGCAGTCCAGGTAATAGGAGATCGGTCTATTATTACTGCCTTTGCTCCTAATAGCGATCGGTTGTTTTTGATGAAGCCTGGGAAAGGAAGATCAGAGACCATGTTCTATTCGTATAAAGAGAATAGTATATTCTTCAACGAGCATAGCTATTATTCATGAGAATGAAAATTCAAACAGTAGTTACAGTGAAAAAGTATGTGTGGCTTTGTATGACAGATATCTTCTTCAATCTTCCACTCTGAATGAAACACGCTTTAAACTGTTCACGAAATCCTTAGCACAGAATAATTTCAACTGACCCTCCAACTGAAGAAGCTGCTAGACTGTATGCAATGAGGGCTTTTCAACAAAATAACATTGCGAAGATAAGTAAAAAACAATATTTTTTTTAAAATGGAAAATATCGTCGCTGTTTGACTTCGCATATTTTCCTCACCACTAAAGACAATTTTGAGTATATGATACTTATTATTCGACGAAAAATTTTGTGTAGGTACTTTAATTTATAGAAGAGTAAAAATTTCTTACAAATGCATCCTTGAAATTATATTGTGGAATCACCTGTCTAAACTGTTTGAGCATCATATTGTTAGGCAGCAACATGGCTTCATGTCCGAGAGATCCACGGTATGCAACTTATGTGAGTTTACAAATGCAGCCTCTGCTGCGAGTTATAATGGTTTGCAGTTGGATGTGATCTACACTGATGCAGAGAAGGCGTTCGATAAAATTAATCACCACCTACTTCTCCAAAAATTGATTCTTACAGGATTGACTGAAAAATGTTTTAACCTGATTAGGTCTTATTTGTCATACAGGCTCTACTCTGTTCGCATTGGCATAGAACTATCTGAGCAATATTTTGGCAGCTCTGGTGTTCCTCAGGGCAGCAATTCATCTCCCTACTCTTTACAATATTTGTAAATGACCTACCTGACTGTATTGGAAATTCTGACTGTTTGTTGTTTGCTGATGACTTTAAGATATTCAGAGTGGTCTCTTCGCAGGCAGATTGTCAGGTTCTCCAGAACGATTTATCCATTGTTAGTGCCTGGTTTGCTGACAACAAAATGTTTTTGAATATCAGTGAATGCTTCTGTATGACGTATACAAGGCGTCGTCAATATCTAGAATACAGTTATAATTTGGATACAGAAATGCTCGCAAGAAGCGACCACTGTGAGGACCTGGGAGACACTTTCCAATCCAACATGAAATTTAATTTGCACTATCAAAAATTGTTAACAGGGCATTTAGGGACTTGAGCTTCATCACTAGAAATACCAAACATTTTCATAGAGTTAATACCTTGATAAAGCTCTATAATGCCTTTGTTCAGGTCCCACCTAGAATATGCATGTATTATCTGGTCACCTACTGCAGTAGAGACTTGAAGAAATTTTTGAGATATTTGTATTTCAAGCAATATTATTATGTATATCCTATATTCGCTCTGCTAGTGTCATATGAAAGTACTGGAGACCTTCAAGCTTCAATATCTTAGTAGGAGAAGGGCCGTTCAATCCTTACTTTTAATTTTCCATATAGTCAATAATACTAAATATACAGAATTTATTCATCTAATCAAATTTCATGTTTCTGAATTAATCTTAGACTAAGGAAGTAGGTACAACATTTTTATAATAAACCAGTCAAGTTACTCACCAGCGATATCTTATAGAAATGTAACACAGATATTTTCAACACAACTGTTGCCTCAATCAAGAAATTGACTAGAGGATCATGCACATAATTATGTTTGAGCCCAATTGCTGTGATTTATGTGTGCCATCTAGCCTATTTGTTTATTTTTGTATTATTTTTTTATGTTTTGTTTCATCTTTTTTTTTTCTATTATCGTTTTAGTTTTAGCAGCCCCCTTACCTTACATGTAATTACCTATAAGTGTTTGTAAGGTGTATTTAAAAAAAAAATAAAAAAAAAAAAAAAAAAATTGACTTTACGATGCTTTTCAACCTATCAAGAGTGAAACGTTTTGGAGCAAATATTTACGTGTGCTATTTTTTAAGAATTTTGAAGATAGCTCCAAGAATACCGAAAAAGTAAAAAGGATTGTAACACTGTCACACCACATCTCTTCAGAATAATATTACTTGACTAAAAGCCACCCATCTAATCCGTATAATAACCCCATATAAATACAAAAACAACCCTTGTCAACTTTTCGATGTTGAAAACTGGCAACTTTACAAACAGTTTAACGCATGTCACTGATGACTCTCCGACAGCCATTGTCCCATTGAAGAATAGCCGGACCAGCTTTGGATGGGTATTTTACCCACATAATAAAGTTAAATAGGGAATAAACATCACCATAGTGTCAGTATTGGAGCATTACACAATTTCTTTTCGAAAATGGCAGACCACAATGCGACCGCAGTAATGGCCTGTCATAACGATATGACATATCGGTTCGTTGACAGAGACGGATGCGGTTCAGGTAAAGTTTGATTATGAATTAAATAGGTATCGTGATGGCAGCTGTCGTCTTTGTGAATGAAAGAAAGGTCGAATTTTAAGTCGAAAAGTTAAATTTATATAATGGGAGATGGTAATCTTAAGGTTTTTCTCCGGTGGATAACACGAGGGGATGGTTCTATATAAGAATAAATATTCTTGATTAAAATAAGTTAATTTGGTATAAATTCCATTCTTTGTCGAAGATGTTTTGTTAGGCAATGCTGCGAATATTAAATTGTCATACAATTGAAAATATCGAAGATGCTTCTTTACCTATAAATTATATAAGAGAATGAATCGCCCCCAATGAAGGTTCGAATACGTCATCTCGTGAAAAAATGAAGCAGCACTTGTTTGGTTTCCTCTGGGACTGGATTTTCTAGAAGGGCTACAATACCTCATAGTTTCTATGAATTATTTTTCAAAGAGGTCAGAAGTAGTTCCAATTCTCAATCAGGAAGGTGTTACGGTTGCGGCTATACATCCAGGCATGGGTTGGGTATAGACTAGACCCTCACAATCAGGGGAGGAATTTCTCGAACAACCAATTTCGCCTTCCTGACGAAATCGTGTGGAAGTTTTTGAAAATATATTTTTATTTTATTTTGCCCTATCCTAAAAGTAGATTCTTCAAAATTGTGAAGTTACATTTGTTCCTTTTTTTTCCAAAACTTTGCATGTAATGACCACGGATTACAATATCCAATTACAATAATCGTTTGTAGACAGTTGCGGTTGAAATCGTAATGCTCCGAAAGGGCCAGAAACAATTTTAAAAATTCTTTCCACAACCCCAAAAAGAATATTACCATTTCGGACGACAAAAATAAAATTCAAAAGGGGAATTTAAAATCAAGTAATTTATCCACAAGATAAATCGCGGATAAATCTCATATAAATCGGAAGCACACGCGTCACACCCCTCCGATTAGAATCGGACAGCTTAGTTTATCTCCCGGTTCTAATTGGGATTATTTGCTAAACAAAAGGTTTTGTTATCGAACAAGGGTCGTGCTGCCGCGGCGCTAAAAGGGGAGGCGGAAGATATAGAGATTTCGGATTTTATTGCGCAGAAAAATAATTTAATGATTACACCCTCCCCATATTGATTGTCAACCCTATACCGTATGTTATTATTTCTTGTCTGACATTTTCTTTAATTGAATTATTATTGAAGTCCATTCATAGTTCTGTTCCAACCGACATGAGAACCGTGCTACAACGGTAATTTCCAGTCAACTAGAATTTAAACGTTCAACTTATTGAAAAATAGGTGGCCAACTGGAAATTCCTGGTTCTGGAACGGTTCTCATGTCGGTGAGACAGTAACAATAACTAACTTTTAATATTTGCAAAACTCTTGCTTTAGAATTAGATCGTTGCATTGTTTTTCACAATAATGTTCATCCATGTCGGTTGTTCTTGACCTGCCTATTTAACTGTAAACTATCCAAACTGATATTTTATAACAGAGAAAATGAGATCGCAGATATGGTCTTAATGAAGCTCAAAGGTAGGGTTCTAAATAGGAACTAAATTCAATAGGTAAGTTTTAAAGTAATCAATTACTCATAAACTTATTGAATATTCTGGGATCTCTAAAGTTACTTAAGAAACTGCTTGGAAAATTGGACAAAATTCAACCAAACATTACATCACGTTGAGACTTGGCACAGACAGATAATTTTAACATTTTTATCGATCACCCTCTGGACATAGGCTACATGTTACTCTTTCGATGAAAAATGTTCTCCTTAAAGCAAATCTAGAAATTTCCAGAAATTGACAGATGAGGCAAATTGCATTTGTGGTATAGGTATACCTACGTCAGGTATATATACTACTACTTTCTTGCTGAGACTTGGATGATATTGGAGTATTCGTCAAAAGGCCAAAAGGGTTTCAAGAGAGCTTCTTGAATGTACTATTGCTCCAAATTCTTTCAGCAGAAGAACCGATAAGATCTTAATTTTCTCTTTTGTTTTCTGTTCTTTATTTATTGCTTTCGTGTTTATTACAACATAAGACCCGAAAATAAAAGATTTAGAAGACATTAAGGTCCTACGATTCCATTAAATGACAGAACAAATTCGGTATTTAACCGAACCAAAAACTTTCCTCTCCTCCCATAAAAACCCATTTGCGATGTCGCCCGTGTTTTATCCGACCCCCGCAAAGGCAACGAAATCAAATTAATGTTTTAAAGGGCGACCGGGGAGCCGTTCCGAGGGCGTCATAAAAACTAGGCGAATGATGCCGCCCTTCTCCTTATCCTCCCGGCCGTTTTGGCCTGGTTTTTCGCCGTGCGCGCGGGGAGGTCGTTATGGCGCGCCACTTAACGTTTCGGAACTAATTTTCTTCGAGCGGTAATTAGCCAGGTAGCTTAACAATTTTTAATTTAATGCGCTTATAAAAGTAAAATATTGTTTCCGTTCTAAGTACAGGCTGCTGATGCGGACATGGGCGCCCGCAGGAATTTTACCAACATGATGATGATCAAAAATATTTTAATTTTTACGAAGAATGCTAATAAAGTATTAGGACCCATTGACATCTCCTTTCTTGTTGCTAGCACTGAAGTAACGTCTTTTACGCTCACGTGCAACTGCTTTTGAGAGCTCTGTTGTAGAGCGTGATGAAGTTGAATACTGGACCGGAATTTCCGGAGGTAGATTGATCACAACTATAGAAACTTCTCAAAAAAACTCGTAGATCTGCACTGATATGGTTGTCTAAAACCAGAAGTACCTACCCAAGCACCCTTTTTTTAATGCCTCTACCATTACTTGAAGTTTTCGTCATTGCTCCAACCGCTGTTTGAATCGCCTCCCTGGTACCATTATTTGTTTCCTCTCCAATATTATAGAGGAATGGTGAGATGTTGAGATCCTGTGTGTTCTCTAGGAAAAGATCTTGTCGCACTCTGACGACGCTTTTCCTCTCTGTTTCCCGGAATTCCAACCCTTCTACTTGAAAAAGCGTTCCGAATCACGTATTCCATCTGTATTATTTATTATCTAGTCATCTGTGCGATATCACTAAAACTGTTACCTTGGCATTGGAGGAAATCTTTATTGATAAATTGACAACAGTTGGGCATCAAAATCGATATATTATACCCCAGTCATCTGCGTTATGCGTGCTTGTGCTCATTTCAGAAGATCCAGATGAGCTGGAGGAAATGATACAACAACTGGATGAGGTCTCAAAAAAAATAGAAATGAAAATGAACATAAATAATACCCAAGATCATGTCACCCACCTACATTCAGCTATCACTATCGAACAGACTATTGAGAACATCGACAAATACATATTTCTTCGGCATGCCATTAAACTGAGGAAAAACAACCAAAAGCTAGAAATAGCCCGACGAGTTAGTTCAATCTGGGCCGCTTTCCGTAAACTGAAGCAGATTCTTGAAAACCCAGATATTCCAATAAACTTAAAACGCAGTGGCAACAAATGGCCTCGAAACGACTATCACAAAGCACAGCGCAAATCGTTTGAGAACAACGCAGAGGGCGATGGAATGGGCATTGCTCGGAGCATGGATGAGATACAGGATCTAGAATTTATTTATTTATTTATTTACGGCAAGGCCAAATTAATAACCATTCAATTGCTGTGAAATCCAAAAAACAGATACAACTTATTTTAAGAACTATCCAGCAAGCAACAGTAGCAAACTCCTCCGAAAGAAGGACAACCAAAGATGTCAATACTCCGGCTCTTTGAGTTGGCAAACCTGAGCACCCTTGAGAACTGGTCAGAACCTTCTTTCTCCTGCTCTCAAAGAAACGAGAACCAAGAGATCACATGGACAGGACAGGAAGTCTCCTGCTTTGCAAGGTATGAACACTGAAGAAAGCCCTCATCCCGTCATAAGTATACTCATCATGAACCAAGCCCAACCTATGAGCAGCCACCCTTAGAAATCTATTCTGAACCCTTTCCAGAGCTGCAATATGAACAGCATATTGGGTTGACCAAAGAACCGATGAGTATTCCATCATGTATCGCACCATCGCTCAGTACAATATTCGCAATGTACTCACAGACATATCAGTAGTGGACCTACATATAAAGCCCAAACATCTAACAGTCCTTGACACATTATTGGTAATATTGCCATTGAATGACACCTTGGAGTCAAATTCCACTCCCAAATCTCGAATAGTTGCTACTTCCCTGATTGATGTGTTATTAATTGTGTAAGGAAATTTCCCTGATTGGGCTAATGTGGAAAAAGTTATTTTATAACATTTGGCAATATTGAGGTCCATTTATCAAAAGAATCGATATCATCTTGCAGTAATTATGAGTCTTCCAGCGATGATACCTGACGATAAAGTTTAAGATCATCTGCAAATGACAAAAATGAGCTGTGTACAATGGAACTACCCACATTGGGTATGAACAGATTGAACAGGATTGGCCTACAGTGAGACCCCTGGGGTACGCCAGAAGGAGCATCAAAGACACAACACCGCAATACGAGTTCTCCCAACAAGAAAGTCAGCAAATCAAGAATTGAACCTCTCACCCTCAAACAACCAAGCGTCCTAATGAGCAGACGATTTTTAACCCTGTCAAAGACTTTAGAGAATCCCGAGTATACAGAATAAACCCGGAACCCCCTCTTCATGCTGTTCAAAATAAAATTCTGATACAAAACCAAATTTGCTGATGTCGACCTAACTTGTGGCAAATTAAAATCGCCAACCATCAATAAGTTATATTTAGGATACAAGTTAAAAATTGATTCGATTAGACTTAGGTGGTAGGTAGATACAGGCCAATATAAATTCAGATGACTAGCATTTTTGGCATTACAATTCCTTCCTCGCAGCATCAGTACGAAACAAATCAAACTGCCCTGAACAGAGCTCTGCATCACATAAATGTTCCGTTAACCATGACTCCGAAGGCATTATAACATCATAGGGACGACATTCAATAGCCTGACGAACCTCAGTAAGTTTAGTCCTGAGACCACCAGCATTATTGTAATAAATCAGAATACTCGTGATGTGACTACAATTTCCATGAATGAGGACATAAGAGAGCGAACAATAGTAACCGATATAATCCAACACATATAGCCGAGATGAAATGGAGATGGGCAGGGCATGTGGCAAGATAGAACGATGGACCAGCAAAGTAATCAATTGGAGCCTCCGAAACAAAGAGAGATAGAGGGAGACCACAGAGACGCTCAGGCTGGGTGGATGACGTCAGAGAAGTCGCCGGCAGAAGCTTGGTACGACAAGCCCAAAATCGACAAGAATAGAAGAGATTCGTTCAGGAGTGGACGGAGGAAGGCTGAAGAGGAAGTCATATGTGAAGCTAAGATATTGCAGGCTTACATTGTAATTGCAGAAGGAATACCTATATTGAACCGTCTCTGCTTTCATAAATTCAACGCTTCTGTGCATTTCTTGAACATAGTGAACGATGACCATAGACATCTTGTTTGAGCCGTCTGTTGAATGTGACATCTTGATACCGGCTTTGGCTTCAATCACACCTCAGTTGCTGGTCTGATTCCGTTGTGAAAAAGGTATAAAGTCATGGATCAACTAAAAAATTATTATTATTATTAAAATAGTACCCAATTACATAGGATGCTCTATCAGAGAAGAAAACATAGAAATGAAAGTATACAGTGTGTTGAGACTGAGACCGATATTTTAATAAGGTGTATCATGTATAGTTCGAACCAACTCAGAAGAATACACACGCGTTATCGTTTGTCTTACTTCAAATTGAAGGGGCCCTAGAGGAAAGGTGATTTCCCTTCTTCGTCAGTGATGACGTCAATGGCTTTCCCTTGGCCGGTTCTTACAATAAGGGGTTATACAACAATAGCCAGTCTGGTAGGCAGTCATAAGGCGCAGCAAAATGTTGAAAGTTGAAATAGGCAATTTTGAAGATTTGTTAATGAACAGTGAAAATTTAGAAAAGAATAAAATTCACCAAGAAATTGAATCACTCAACCACCTGAACTTCATCTAGGGAATTACAGACCTATTACTCTACTCAATCTAACGTTCAAACTATGCTCAAAATTGCAATACTCTCCCAGGGGCGGTCACGGAAAAAAACCCTCAACGAACATCAATACGCCTATCAAGCAGGCATGTCATGCAGAATAGTACAGTCTCATCTCCAGGGCTGAGAGATTCATTCATCTCAAAGAGATCGCTCTGTGTGCATTCATGCAATTGACGACACCACTTGTAGGTCGATATGAAACATGCTCCAAAGCCGACAGATTCGAACCACTCTATACGGAGAGACGTTGGAGGTGTCTGCAGTTCGTGGTTTTCCACAGTGGGGAGTACTATCACCCCTCCTAAGGAATTTGGTTATCGATGACTTACTGAAGCGTCTCAACTCAGAAGAGTTCCACGCCCAAGGGTATGCTGACGACGTGATTATAGTCGTGGAGGGAAGAGACGCCAGAAGCCCGATCCTCGGGCCAGGGAGAAGAGCTCCCCGATAGAACGAATGTTTTGTCTTTGTCAACGTAATCGAAAAGTAAATGAGAATGATAAAGACGAAAAATTTGTTCTCTCGAGGAGCTCTACTCCCTGGCTCGAGGATCGGCCCGGGTGTACAGTGGGACTCGTGCAACAGCACTTAGACGTCTGCAGAGTTGGTGTTATGAGATCAACCTAATAATAAGCGCCAGAGAAAACAGCCATTCTATACCATTCACGAAAAAGCGATTAGCGGAAACCTATAACAACCTGAATAGCATTCGTGAAAGTATAAAAAAAGTTAATGAAGTGAAACATCGATAAGAATATAAACAAAGCAAAGATGTACGAAACGTGGGGCCTGAAACCAAAGATGGTGTACTGACTATACATAACAGTTATCAGACCCATGATAACATACGGGGCCGCCGTGTGGTAGCCAACAACTGGGCAAAAAACGCCAGCCATGAGACTTAACCATCTACGGACTGGCTAGCTTGTGCATCTCAGGAACCACGGTGGCAATGGAAATAATTATGGGACTTAGATATCTCCATTAAAAAAGATGCTAGCATCACGGGCTATAGAATAAAAACGGCAAGAGTCTACGCAGACTTAAAACTTTGAAAGACCGTATGGGGTCGAGTGCGACCCTAACATGCGGGATAAGAAAACGCTTGATGGACGGGTTATGTACACCGACGGCTCAAAAACGGCAAACGAAGTGGGAGCAGGGATATATGGGGAACAACCCAAGATGAATGTCAGCATATTACTGGGTAATGAAGCCACTATATATCAAGCAGAAGTCTTCTCTATACATGAGTGCATCCAACAAAGCATTAGGCGATGGTGTAAAAACCAAAATGAAGCTATTCTCACGTATATCCAAGCAGCACTAAAAACAGTAGATTCCTATCGCATCGCTTCCCGAATGTCAATGGAGTGCCTCAGTAACCTGAAGAACAAGGTTCGACTCCTATGGCTTCCTGGCCACGCAGGGATTGAGGGAAACGAAAAAGCAGATAGGCTGGCGAGAGCTGGAGCTGCACCGCCATTTATAGGCCGCAGGCCCAGTTTTGGAATCCAATAAAGTAAAATAAAGCCAATACTGGATAAATGGTCGGAAAGGCAACAGTTGGCGTTGGCCCGTTGGAATACAACACCTGGACAAAATCAAGCAAGGGCTATGATAGGAAACCTTTCAACGAAACTAACAACTGAAGTCCTACAACCAAGCACACAGATGAGACAATGCCTGACATAGGGAACAGGACACTTGTAGGGCAAGAAGGAAATTGGGGTGCACGATAAGCCAACAAGATGCAGTGCTTGGAAGGCCACAGCGCCTAGATCCTTCCTACAACCAACCAACTAACCATCCAATACTTTCTCATTAAATATTTTAATTGGCTCTTTGTTCAATTGAATTTGAATTTAGCACATCAACTACCTACTTATGGCTCCCGCTTCATGGGCGCTTATGGTTGTCGTGGACATGAAAAAAGAGGCAATAATAATAAGCTTCATAAAGAAGCGCCTTGTCTGGTTGCTTGTTTATACCTTTATTGCCTTTCTGTTTTTCTCTTCGCTAAATAGCTATTCATTTCAATGTCCCAACAAAAAAGCAGTATTGTAAATATCAAAGGAGAATTTCTTAGTTGTTGTATTTATTAAATAATTATGAGTAAAATTTAAGTATTGTTTGTGGATATTGGCGTTTTAAACGTAAAATAGGAGACAGCAGGGTATCTACCCCCTTCAGAAATTTGCCATCATTTATCAAAGTATCCAAAACCAGGTTTTAATCTAGCTTCCTATAATTTTACATTAAGGTTTGTTGATTAAAATTCACTGTTAAAGTGTGCTTTATTTGCATAATTTTACTTTTTCCATTCGTTTTCTTGGATGCATGCATTCACATCTTCCAATGTTAATTTGTTCTTTTATTCATGTCGTAAATTCGTATGTATTCCTATTTCTTTTTCACGATTATGCCTTTTTCTCAGTTTCTCGTATAAATAAAATGAAAAAAAAGTGTTTGCATTACAGGTGTGGTATGCGCATCAGTATAAGATATATTCTCCTTGCGTTTGTGAAAGATTTTCACCATTAGAGGACTCTCGAAGACGGAGTCGTAAAAATTTAATGATAGGTTTGTTCGGATTTGATAGTTCAAGAACCGTTCTTGGATTTGAACTATCAATTTTATGTATAATAGTTTAACTTCGTTCAAAATTTGGAAATGTTGAAACGTTTTTTCGACAACGGTGTAAGTTCTTTCATTGAAAATAATTATACGCCGTCTTATTAGAATAGTAGAACTATTAAATTTAATAGAACATACCTAGTTATTATTTTGGACATTGAACAAGAAGAGAACAAAAACTTTAAACATCCTGCTAATTAATAACCATTTGGTTATTTTTTATATAGGAAACCGATTAATATTCCATCAAATCTAAACGGTAGTTTCTTTCGTGCTGCAAAAGATCGAGCCAGTTGCTAAAAAATTGAATAAACGAACAAGGGGGTTTAATAGCCAGCCAATTTATAGTTATTCGTATACCGGTAGTTGTTACAATGAACTTTCTGGTAAAGTGAACTAAGTTTTATTTAGGTCCAGTAAAATTACCTCTTTTTAGTGAACTGGTTTTGAGTTAAGGCAATGGTACATTCAAAATGGTTTGGTTTCCATAACTTAGGACCAGGGCCTATTTTTGATTCAGTTGGGCCCCAAGGCCCAAGCAAAACTTCGGGCCCCCAATATCCTATAATGATGATACAGCGGCGGCTCGTGGGTTGCGGACATTGGGGTGGGAGGGGGGGTGGGAGGTGTTATGAGTGGTAATTTTTTTTTGGGTGCTTAGCCCAAAAACATTTAAATATTCTTTTATTAACCATCATATATGTATAATGTTGACCGAGATGTTGACTTTCCTGACTATTAAAAAAGTTTGGAAATGTCACTTTTTTGACATTTACTTTCCACCCACAGGTCAAGAGTTTACTTTCCTCCCGTGGGCCGAAAGTAAATGAAATTGTTAAAATTTATCGTATTTTTTGACTTCTACTTTCCACCCACGGGTCGAAAGTTTATTTTCCTCCCGTGGGCCGAAAGTAAATGAAATTGAAATAATTTATTGTATTTTTTTAGTTTTTATTCAAATAAAAATTACAAAATTTGAATGATTGTAAATAAAATAGTATACCATACCTACATACCTCGGTGATAAGTTTCATTACTGCCTCGAGATTTTAGTTAGACCGAGGCGCAGCCTAAAATCTCTCGACAGTAATGAAACACTTTCCACCTCGGTATGTAATATACTATTGTCATCTTTCTTTTTTTTTGTTAAGTTTCACGATAAAAAAATTTTTAGTTTTAATTTAATTTCCAAGTAATTAATAATTGACAGATGATTTTATTAATTCTAAAAAATTAAGGCTATATGGTCCAAATATAACCAAAGTAACCGAATCGGTTGACAGATGGTTCCTGAAAATTGCGGTTACTTGGGAAACGCGAACATGAAAAAATAATTGACAGAATTTACGGATAAGACCAACAGAACCGATAACCGATCCGATAGCCGGTAACTATTTTCACATTTGGTTAATCAGATATCAGATTCCAGGAAACCAAAGTCCAAAAGTACCTAACCACTTTTCTAGGAACCAGAGTAATTTGATTACTTTCGTACCGCGAAATCACAACCCACACAAAAGGACATACTGGACATACTGGAATATACGATATAGTTTTTTTTTTTTTGTTTATTTTCGAATTGAAATGTATTTTTTTTTTCAAGACTTTTTCGGGGCCCCACTTTCCACCGGGCCTTATGGGCCTTTTAGTAAAATAGGCCCTGCTTAGGACAAGGGTTGATAAGAGATTTTCACAGTAGTTTACTCAAAAAAAGGCACAAGAATATTCCTTCGATTGGCTATTCTTCAAAAAAAAAGCCTTTTAGACGCTGGAAAAATGTTTTGAATATACAGGATTTCCTGTTTGATTCAAATGATGCGTATAGCCTCTCAATTAGTGATTGGAAAAGCATACAGAAGATCGTGAAAGTACTGATATTCAAGGATCGCTTGAAGAAGAAATGAGGGAGAGATGGACTATGGAAAAGACGTTACAAACGCTGAGCGACATTTCAAAAGAATCCTTGACAGAAGAATAAATTATCCACTCGGTCGGTATCAACAGGTATAGGTATGATGGTTGATGGATGCAATCTTGGAATAAAACTATAAACTTGATTTAGAAAGATCGAATAGGAGAGATAAAAGTAATAAGATATGACCCAAGTCTAGTTGAAGGATGGTGCAGGGTGCTGGTGCCAGATCCTGTAAGTATTAACTCCAAAGAAACCTGCGACGACCCAAAATAACCTGTCCTTGGAATAAGTGGCAGACCCCGGAATGATTTACTAGTTCTAGTATTGTAAACTATTTCAGAAACTATGCAAAGTTGATACAAATTAATCCGCAATAGCTCCAATTACACGAGCCCCTGAAATGCGCGCTTGTCCTGGAAATACTAAGTCCTAATATAATTTCCAGACTTAACTGCTTAAAACCTTTTGCTTTCTACATATACATGGCAACCCTGCCATAATCAGTGTTCTATTATAAGCTCCGTAAATCACTTTAGAAAAATGAAATCAACACATGCTGTCCATATCTAATTAACTAATACCTACTGGTTCATAAATTGTAAACATTTGTTTTAAGCATGATAAGGACCAATTAACATATCGAAACAAATCATTATAATTTGAGCACTTCTATCAAAAAGGGCCGAATAAAATTGACCAGAACATGCAAAAGCAATGACTTTGTCCATTGCATGATCTCTCGAAATTGGGGTTCAAGCTTTACCTCTAATAATTATTATTGTTTAAAACCCTAGAGAGCGAATTAAATATCAATTATGTCCCTAGAGGTCTCGTCATATCTTTGAAATCGATGTTGGTGATCAGGCAACCAACAAAAATTAGAAGCGAAGCTTAGAGCAAAGGTGGTTCTTGTAAAATGCAGGTGTTGTGTTTTTTTTTAATTGTTTACCGAGTTTGTTAAATTGTTTAAATCAATCAAAAGTGCATTAGCAAAATACCCTTTGATGGTATCTTGAGGGCATGTTAGATAATGCTTTATTCGCATTAGTTTATTATGATTTGGTTTGGGGTGTTCCGCATGTCATGAGTATTTTTTGGCCTTTTTAGGGGAATAATTTTTAATTTCCAATGTGATTGATCACTTTGGAATAACTTAAATGGAATTATTCAAACATTTTTAAAGCACATCAGATACTGATTTAAGATAAGTAAGTAGGTAGGTACCTATTTCTTATGGTATGTTTAAATTTGATTTGTCAGAGTATGACGGGGAATGCTTGAATGTTTGAAACACAGAATACCCCCTTTCCATGTCCAGTCAATTGGCATAGTCCCGGATAAAAAATATATACCATAACAATAACCAAAATCTCCTATACTTTTACTGGCTTGAAATCACTCAAATAGTGGTTAAATCAATGAACACAACAAATTGCAGTTTAGTACAAATAAAATAAAAATGTTATAAATTAAAATGCAAGAAAACTGTAATTACAATTTCAAAAAAATAATTGACTAGGACGGGCTATTTTCCTCCTTTTCGATGCAGGGCCGTATCTAGGGGGGGTTTTGGAGGTTCACACCCGCCCCCCGAAAAATATTAAAATTCAATAAATTTAACTTAAAAACAAACAAAACTTATTAAATACTTATTTTTTTTTTTTTATTACTAGTGTAACAATTTTTTTTTTGCCACTTTGCCTAACCCCCCCCCAAAATTTTGGTCTAGATACGGTCCTGTTTCGATGAATATTTTCTGTAAACAAATAGTGGACGAAACATGGCAGCTCTTGATTTTCTGGTATTAATATCTTGTGGTCCTACTTGTTCCAGTATTTGTGAACCGCCAGTGATGTTCACAGAAGTCAATCTTGTGAGTTCTACTGGTGCAATCATTGATTGTGCCTGGGTGATCAAGGCAAGAAATGCAATGAGCGAGATTAAGTACCAAACTTGCTATAAAATAAATTATATCTAAATAAAATAGAAATATAGATATTTATTTTTGTAAGTTCAGTAGGTAGTAAACAAGTTGACACATAGTTTAACACAGAAATTTTCATTGAATAATAATATTTTTAACGTGAAAAGTAGTTATTGATACTTATAATAAAATGTGATTACTTTGTAGATTTTTATAAAGTATAGTTTCTGCAGTCTCCAAGGTCTTTTGACTTTTGTTACAGGTTTAAATTTGTTTATACATTTATTTCTATACAGATCAAGATAATGGTGAACTACATTCCCTACGTATACAAAAACTTACCTCAAACATTTTATTAGTTGTAGGTATATCTATATTAACTAGCGTCTAACACATCTATACTTAAAAGAACTTTTATTTTTCTCACAACTGCCAAAAGAGGAAATGTGTGCGTTGAAATCTCGCAAAGTACCTACATATTTATCCTATATGTAAATTTCAGATTAACACCTCGATTGGGGAAAAAATTGAAAACAATGAAAGTTTGATTTATTAAACAATTAGCACGTCGCGTCGGATGTTGATGAAATGTTACTTAATTTAATTTGCATGACAAATTGTGCAAATATTTTTCTTAAAAACAAGGAATAAATTATTAAAACTATATGTAATCAAAAAATTATATAGATATTGCAGCTTGTTTGGGCTGTGGTTAACTAAATGTCATGGTTCGGAAGTCAACGAACTCGGTACTTGGATCCTCAGCGCTACAGTCCAAAGAAGTTGCAATTTTTTTTTGGATTAAATTACATAAATCAATTAAATAAATAGGGAAAATAACTGGCTGAAAGTATACATAGAAGCATAATTCTTATAGATATCACCCCATGTAATATGGATAAGGCCGCGATATCCTTCGTCGTTGGGCAGAATATTTCCTATACACGAATAGTGGCCTGAAAATTGCAGCTTCCGCAGTGTTCAGGTCCGAAGAATTTTTCTCATCATCTGAAGTCATATTATCAATTGTTCTAATTTTCTTTTTGATGAAATTTGACATTGTTGGCTCGCTTGATGGAACCACTGGAGATGCATAAACACTTAGCACCAATAAAAGTGTTACATTAAGCACAATAATAACCTGAAAAAAGAAAAATATATATATGTATATAGGCGTTTTCGATATATTTCTCAGGCTTCGTGGATTAATCTAATAATATAATTGTTATTTATGTACCAAGGGCGTAATTAGATTATGGCTATTGTACGACGGTTTTTTAATTTTTAATCATTCTGAATATAAATATTGAAGCTGTTATTCAAGAAAACCGCTATATGTCAGTGACTATAATAATAAAGGAAGTACCTATCAACTAAAGAGGAACTCCTTGAAATTCTAAAATAAGACAACTAACTTAATAATCATGTTATGAAACAAATAAATCAACATTAAGCTTGTAAAGGCGGCATAAACTTTACGGTACTACGTAATATTATATCATGAAAAAAACATGTAAAGCTCAATACCTACTAAATTTGTCTACTATAATGTAAATAGGATTTTTACTGTTAATATTATCATAGGTTAGATATCTACTCACTGCTTTCGCTTTCATTTTTCCTCAAAAGTGACCACCGGACTTTATTTTGAAATCTCTATTGTTATTCGATGAATCTTAGAAAGTAACTGAATTTACTTTACATATCGCCAGGTCATTTATACGCAGAAGATGATTAATGGAATTATTTTTAAACTCATTGTTGACAGGGTAAAGACAAAAAGACATTTTCTCATTAAAATTAATTAGCACCTTTCGGTTGCAGGAAAATATTATGAGTAAAACACAGGCCAGGTAATACGCAGTGGCGTAGCCAGTAGGGGGGAAGGGGGGGGGGGGGGGGGCGACGGCCCCCTCCGCCCCGCAAGGCTGGCTACGCCACTGGTAATACGGATGAAGTGCTGCCCACCCGGAATATTAAAGAAGCTGTTGGACTGAATATGAAATACAAAGTGCTGATTGTATTTTATTCAGTTACATTTTTATTTATATTTTTCTAATTTTACAAAATTCTCATGCTTTTTTTCTGATAATGTCCGACACTCTATAAACCAGGAAGGTACCTATAATTTCGTGCCCAAAGCAAATGCTGGTCGATGTCGATAGCAATCATTCTCGTAATTATAATAGTTTTTAGAAAAATTTATAGTATGGAACTGGCGATCGCGATCTAAAATTATAGGTAAGATATAATCTGTTTCTATGTAATATAATCTAATATGGATGAAGATTATTATTATAGAAAGCTGCCGTACCTAGAAAAAAAAACTGCTCTCGATAATAATGTGCATTGCATTGCTATTATAGGTAATGTGTTTATAGTAACAATGTATAATCTAGTCAAGAGATAATTTCTGATGTGTCTGATGTCCCAAAAAAGATTTTCTTGACAAAAATCAAAAACTTTGGCATTTGTAGAAACTGTTTAAGTATAGTTACAGGAGAAAAATGCAAAATTTTCGATGGAATCAACTACAATTTCAATTTGAATGTTGTACGGGTTCATTAGGCCATTTAACTCATATTCTATATTTACTTTACGATGCCAGAACCAACGTGAATGTTGGTGCGTTGGTTTTGCGTATAAAAAAAAATCAAATTTTAAATGTCACCATAGTATATTCCTACAGTAAACAAGCGAGGCATAATAAAGACATAAAATTATATACAAAATGAAACATCAAAAGATTTTGTTTTTATCGATTCGTTTGTGATATTTCAACATAAAGATGTCGCTTTGTAAATACGGAAATATTATGAAAGACGGCGTCCATTACAAATGTTCTATTTAAGTGGCAATTCTATAATTAGGTTCATGTTTCCACTTTCACATTTTTCAAAAACATATTTGAATTATTCTTTTAGTCATTCTAATATTAGGCCTGTTCGCACAGCAATCACAAACCAGTCAGAGCGAATTTCATTGGTTGAAACCAATCAGAAACAGTCAGGAAACTAGTTTCAACCAATGAGATTTACTCTGACTGGTTTGTGATTTCTCTGCGAACAGACCTACTATCTGTATACTTTTTTCCGAAAAAAAAACGCTTATTTTTGAAAAAAAAAATTATTTAAAAATCGAATTTTTCAACTGGCGCGAAAACATGAACTTGGTTTGTGACGTCACACACCAGAAAAACAACAAAAATGCGAGGATGCTAAATTTCTCATAGTAAATCATTACACATTTCACTAGCTAGAAACTATTTTTGTCCTTTACTAGGTACATTATAAAAAAATAAAGGATAGGTATAATTCTTATTAACTCATTTAAATTTCGCATTTCTACATGTGGCAACAAAAATGTCAAAATCGGCTTTAGCCAATCAGAGAGCGTTTTCAATCACGTGATTTTTCTTTAAATTTTCAGTTTTTATTTATTAATTTATTTAATAATATTACTAAAATCTTGCAAAATATTGTTCATTCTCGGTTGCATTGATGAATCTGTGTCAAAAAATATCATAATTTGCCATATTCCTGGCACATGAAAGTGGCCCATTCTTCAAAATTGAAAGAAACTGTCCCAAAAATACCGTAAAGAGACCTAAAAAAGGGGCGTGGCACCCAAAAAACTCTTGTCAAGGTCTGAATCATAGATTAAGGCTCTCGCTTTTTCCATCAGTGTTCTGTTAAGCCTCTCTGCTTTTTCGTTTAGTTGGGGTGTATTCTCTTGCTGCCTCTTTCTTTGTACAATAATTGACATATTCTGTCCCAGGAATCGCATCTCAGCTTAGATATTTTCATATCCATGTCAGCTTCTACTTATTCCACGTACTATATCCCAATTCTCAAAAATCCCAACACATGGGTTCCAAAGTATCCGATACATTTTGTTCAAGTATCCATTCGACCGACAGGTTTCGACCGATTCTTAGACCTAGCGAATATACATATAAAATTTCATGAAAATCGGTCAAGCAGTTTCAGAGAAGTATTTTTACAAACACTGTGACACCGGAATTATACAGTGTGACACAAAGAAATAAAGTGCATTTTTCTTCATCGTTGTCCTTAAAAAATTCTTAATTTTTCAAACATTTCTTTCCCTGTTTTACCGGTTAATGACTTGCATCATCTTCTCAATCGTTGTGATTATTGCTTTTTGGGCTTCTGCATCCTTACGTCTCCATTCGGTTGTTTCCTCCTCGGTTCCTCCTTGCCAATGTCTACATATTTCTTTGTCTCCAGAAACAATCTCCCAGATGTTGGCGGCTTTGCAAAAAATCTTCAATTCAAATTTCCATTGCTGATAGCTGCTTGAGTCGACAAGCTTCTCAATTTTTAATTTCCTAACGTCTTTCCCTGGATTTTTCTTTCTTGACAAACTAACGTCACTCTTCTTGATTTATGATTTTTCTGATAAATGAATGTGTCTGTGAATACTAAAAATCCAAATCTGTTCATATATTATCTGTAACTGTTCACTAATTCATCATTGATTTCTTTATTGATCAACAATTATTCATGGTCATCACTTCCAATTTCCAATAAAGAATCTATTGAAAGTTCTTACCTCATGAAAATATTCGTTTATTGTTTGTTAGTATGACATCAATCTTTTTGATCAAGTGAAGAGTTTAAAGTGTTTTTAAATAGTAAATGCAACGTTGTTCAGTTTAATTTATTCACTATTTCGGATTGAGTGATTAAAACAAGCGTTTAATCTCGTCTGCGACTGCTGCAGAGTAGCCTTTCATCTGGCTCAAGGATGTTCTGGACTATTTAGTTCTGAACAAAGGACAGTTGTGCTCCAGAAAAAGCTATTAATGTAGGTACTTCTGTGCTGAGTGCCGAAATGCCTTTAAATCGTCACCTATGGTAATAAAAAAAATTGAGGAGCTGCAAAATGAGGTAATCAAACTGAAAAAAAAGAGATAGAGGTGCTTAAAAGTCTCCATCTTCAAATACAGAGCAAATTCTATCTGAAGCTCATGACCGTCATATTCGATCCAGAAATCTCATGGGTGTTTGATGTTCCGGAGCTAGCCAATTCTGCACTACAGGACAAGATAAAGCACGATACCGCCATAATCCACAATATTTTTCAGAAGTTAGGATATGAAAATGAGGTTGAAGCGATAGGCAAGGTTTTTCGACTTGGCCAAAGAGTGGATGGTAAGAAAAGGTCTCAAAAATTATCTGCAACAACTCAGAAATTGTGCAGAAAGCAATGTGGTGCTTTCTGCAAAGAAAAGAGTCATGTCGCTATAGAATAGCTAATGACAACAAAGATGCAGCAAGACCAATACAAAGCTGCAAAACAAGAACTTACCCGCAGAAATCAGGAGGGTGAGAATCTTGTAATACGGAACAAAAATGAAATTTTAGCTGGTTGTTGCCAGAAATATGTATACCTACCAGCTTTCAAAAAAATAGACTATAGGAGGGGTTGTTTTAGTTAGTATGGATGATTTTTATGACTAATCTATCTTCATAACTTTATATTTTGTTAATTGTAAAACTGTTAATGGGGTTTTCCCGTAAATTAATAAATGAAAATCTTGTTTAGTATTTTTCAGCCATGTCCATTTTTGCTGATGAATTTCCTACGAAGAAAGTGCTGTAGTGTGAATTCACTCACGCATCTTTTTTTACATTTCTAGAACTCCTCTTAAGGTGGCCCATCAGTCATCCCTCTTCCAAAGCCATATTTATTTTCGCCAACTTTCCATGTAAGATATACCATGATGTGTAGAGAGCATAATGTTATGTTGAGATTTTTTGAAAAAATTTAATATGTTTTTATAAGAGATTAAGGCAGACAATATTTATATTCTTGACAGTTCAAAATTACTACTAAGGAATTGACGGCACAAAAATAATAGATATTCTAATTGATTATTTAAATCCGTTGGATGATTTACTATAATCCATCTTAAAATATTAATATTAAACAACCTTCAATCACGCGCTATTACAAGGATGACACTCGGGTATATTTCTCGGTTTCTCGCTGTGAGGTTACCATCCTGACAGGATATAAAGAATCCACGTCCGTTGAAAGGGGGACAAGTGTGATCTTGCCCAGCAGGGCGCACTTCCCTACTGGGAGCCAATAAAATAAAACGGTTCCAGTTATTTTTCCTTTTTAAACTCGCCTTTATGGGTTTAAGAGTTATTGAAATTTATTTAAACTGTTTGACAATGTAGACATAGGGAGTTACACAAATATGAGGAGGGAACGAGTTTGTCTTACCAGGTGTCTGCGTAGCGGAGGGTCCCGGTCAGTTAATTTGAAAATCGATTTATTGTTTTACCATCAGGCATAATATGTTTTTGTTTATGATACCCCATTTTCGTTTTTTTGAATTTAAGGGTCAGTTTTAAATTATCCAAATTTCAACCTATTATCCAAATTTCAAGAAGAAAAACATTACATTCTCAAGTTTTCATCATTGAAGTTTTTCCGTATTGACCGATTGGATTGAATATCTTTTTTTCAACTTCCACAAGTCCTGAGAAAATGTTGCGCCATCCAAGTTCCACAAATATACAGAACAGTGAGAGCCATTGAAGATGCATGTAGAATTTGTGGACTTTTTCCACATATAGCTTCAACCAACAAGGATTTTTCACTTAAAAATCAATATTTTTAGATAATAATTACTATTGAACGTATGACAGTCACACTTTACCAATTATGGTGTACGGCAACCGCATGATTACACTTTTTTTCGACAAAAGCAGGTCGTTAGCTGCCTAAGGTTCACGAAAACGACACGCGAAAAGGCTCCAAAAAACTCGGAAAGCAATTATAATTTCGTAAAATTAGAGCCCGAAAAGGTGTCATTCTTCTACATCCTACCATTTTCGACACGAACCGCAATTTTCTTATTAATTGGGGTTTGGTCACTTTGAAATCTTTTGGCATTGTTGGGGGCAGTTGGTATTCACGAGTTTTCATTCGCAACTGCTAGTCTGCTTAAATAAGACACGCATTCGTCTCCTTAAGGCGATACCTAAACTTAAGATGTAGCCGACCATATGCAAAACTAAGTATTATTTTGACGGATTTTTTAAACCAAAATATATTGCTCTTAACCGTTCAGCTTTCCCCGTCAGGCTTTTTTGTAAATCTGCGACGACCACAATGGAAAATCAGATTAACGAAAACCAGTAACAAATAGACCCATCGATTAATATTGATTTGATGCTTTCCATTCAGAGTCGCCCATCAAAAAGTATTTAATCTGCATCGTTTCGTCTTCTCGTAACCGTAAAGTGGTCATTGTTAAAAGGCGCACATCTCACATGTCACATGCCATCAGCCTCGTCTTATCTAAATGAAATCTAGAGGTGGCTTTTTGGTATGATAAAGTGGACTTAACTTGGTTGGTTTGTTTTGTTGAGATAAATTACATGTTTTAAGTGTACGATTGTGTTTAGTTGATGCTATGCTCATTAAACGCATGATCTGATATTTAAAGTTTTCCGCTTTCGAACGATGTGGTACCTCTACGTGTATGACGTTCATTCAAATGATACTTCGGCGCCGTAATTTCACTGCTATCGTACCCAGATCGAGATTTTAAGACTAACAAGTTATGGCTCATAAATTGATGTCGCTAATCCATTCCACTGTCTATAAAGTGACGTAGTTGTTGAGATTTGTTTGGATGACCAAGAGACTGCTAAACTTCCTATTTATATTTTCATATTTACAATAATGCAGTAATGACAATAATTTCCCAAATCACAATGGAAACTGTACTGCTGCAGCTTCAGTTCAAGATAAAACAACACAATTTCGCTGTGTTTCTTATGTTTTTATAAATATTGTACATGTTTAAATTAACTCGATTCCAGTGGCTGAAAAATGTATATCATAATGAAAATCTATCATAATGTTCAATGAGCGTATTATACAGGGTGCTCCTAAATAAACTGACACATTTTGCAGGTAAATATCTCGAAAACGGGAAAAGATAACGAGATGCGGTTTGTTTTGAGATTGGGAAAATTAGGAACCCTAGTGAGTACCTACGCATTATATAATAATTATGTTCACATTTTCATGTGGCTCCAACTTCTATCCAAGTATTATTCCTCCTTTCAAACGAATCAATTTCTCTTGATATTTCTTCTATCCGTAAATTCTTATCCTTTCTATTTGTCAAATTTTCTACTGTTTTGGATACATCTCCAAGAAAACTCCGGAGTTCACGTTTAGTAAATACGGGCCTTAGTCCAGTACAATGGTATACAGAAAGCGTTCGAAGTTGAAAGTTCTGGTGTAATTGTTTTTAAGTGACATTTTATGTTTTTTGGGGTGCTGGAAAAGAATCTGAAGCTTATCGGCAAATATGAGATATCACAAAAAATCAATGAAAATAATGTTTTCTAGTGATTTTCAACTTGTAACGGCGTGAGCCGTTGCCAACCAAAAACATCTGAAATTCCACTACTTTTGAATGCGTTGAAAAGTACTTTTAGTTTTGCTAGGTTGACAGCAGAAATTCACTAAATGTGACGTCATCCTGAATATAGCGTAATAATCCTATATCTTTAATACCCGTGGTGCATTCAACGTTTGTCCGACTTAGTTATTTTTTATATGAGAAAATCTTGGATGAATTTTGGATAAATTGATCTAAAACAAATCAAGTACCTGCAAAAAATAGTCATAACGCCCTAGGGAATTATTTCGTATTTAACTGACTTTGACATAATGTCATTGTTTCTCGTCGGACCATTAACGCTATATAATAGCTATTTATTTACCAAGGGGAGTATGTAGATTATAATGCCCGAAGGCGAAACTAGCCGGAGGGCCTTTGGCCCGAGGGATATATGTCGCCTGAAGGGCATTATAATCTTAAAATCCCCGTGGTGCATACAATGCTTTATTTTCTACTCAACACAATGTTCTTTCATCAATTTATTATTAACAAAATCAGTTAAAGGATAACGCACACCTCACATGGGATTTTTGGGCTCTACAGATTTTGCCTATTTTTTGATATGTTGTAGAGGATATAATTCTGAACAACCTTTAAATGGGACGAAATCTTGTAGGTATTACGGTTTTTGTGATATGAGCGTTGAAAGATGAACTTTTTTACAACTTTTTGTGTGGAGAATATACGAAAAACTGGTGTTTATCAGTCAAAATTTTGACAGGTCGACATATTTCACGTCACTAACAGATGTCAACATAGGCTAAGACCGGGACCGCACTGGCGCCAACATTGACCCCAGTGCAGTCCCGGCCTTAACCTAAGTTGACATTAATTTTTAGGTGACGTAAAATATGTGAACCTGTCAATATTTTGACTAATAAACACCAGTAGCACCAGTATCTCGTATACTCTCCACAGAAAAAGTCGCAAAAAAGTTCATCTTTCAACGCTCATATCTCAAAGACCGTAATACCTACAAGATTTCGTCCCATTTAAAGGTTGTTCAGAATTAAATCTTTTACAACATATCAAAAAATGGGCAAAATCCATAGAACCCAAAAATCCCATGGTAGGTGTGCGTTATCCTTTGTGTGACAGAATATTGTTTTGTATTTTGACATGTACCTGTACCTGTAACCTGTACCTGCACCTGTGACCTGTACCTAGAAACGAAATAAATTAATATATCTATAAATATCTCATAATTCAAGGCAACGGTGGTGGTCGTGCGGGTTAACGCGCTGGACCACATGGGAAACGTTGATGGTAGACCGGGTTCGAATCCTGGTTAGACCGAAAATTATTTTCACATGAGTGGAATAATCGGGGATAATACCACGAGAGCTTCAAAATTATCTGGTCCATTTTAAAGCTCAACTGGTATTTAGAGAATTATTTCACGTATGAGAATGCAAAAAATATGGAAATAAATATGTATTAAACGATTTGAACATCTTAACAATCAATACAAATAAATGGTTGCTATCAGGAACCGTTTGTTTGTATCAAAAATTAGCATGACAACCATGTATACAATAATATGGGAGAATTATCGCTGTAATTCTCTCTAGTTAAACAAATGGAAAAGAGAATTTTCGCTGTAATTCTGAAAACCGTCACTTGTCTTATGGGATTTCTAACACATGAGTGGAATAATCGGTCAGACATTTAGTGGCTGCCTAGGGTAAAGTGCGAATTAATAAAACTACAACAACAAAAACACCTCAGGGTATTATAAGCGGGCGTTATGGATCAGGTTGTTATAGGTATATTAACGTATTTCGTTTCCTAGGTATTATGGATCTATAATAGTTAAGTAGAAAATAAATGAAAGAATGATAGCTGCTCCCTGAAGAAAGCCGCTCAACCAGGTACATCGTTGGAAAAACTGAGATCATTATCTGAGTTTTATTCCAAAACATATTGTTTTGTATGTGGAACAGGTATTTCTGATAATCACGCAAGATCACAACAATGACTGCTTCATCACAAGAAGATACAGTCATCAAACAAGCTCAACTACGTGGAGATGTTCTCGGTGCAGCAGTTATCAACAGGATCTAGCCGATAATAGATATGGTGATTGGTGGCGGCTGATAGCCAGTACCATGATAAATGCTCAAAAAGCTGTACATTATTAGTAGACTCAAACTTGAGAGAAAAAAAAGGTTAGCCCTCATGCCGAAGAGATTGAGAGGGCTATGAATGACATTTTCACTCTTATGGAAAGCAACGACGAGGAATGTCAAACAAACCCGGATAGAGGGCAACTTTATTCCTCGAAGAAAAACTATGACAGTGCATTTATTGAAGAGATATGGGGAAAATGTTATCATATCAAAGGTGAAACAAAATTTAATTGTATGTTTCAGAAACATTTGCCATAAAATTTTGACAGATGCGTGGTACATTGAAAAACGTTTTTGAGAATGGGACGAACGTCTTCGAATAGTTGAGACAACGGCTGATGCAATTCTTGAGGAGGTACGATCGGCACCGTATAGGATGTATGAGTGTTCTCCTCCAAATTCTTTCTTGGACGAAAATGAAAGCCTAGTTCCGGAAGTTCTCAAAGTTTTTTTAGAAAGACTTATGCTCAAGAAAAAGCATGGGAACACTGACAAGTGGAAAAAGAAATTTCTTGCCATTTCAAATAGTGTTATTAGCGCTGTCAGACCAAATTCTTTCCTTTCCCCCTTACAAATTGGGCTACCTACTTTTTTTATGAGAAGAATGGGTCACGAAAGTTAATTGATGTTGTGTAATCCTTGGGGTTGTACGCTTCTTATTCCGAAGCCGTTCATCTTGAAGTGTCAACAATCATGAAACCATTATTACAAATAAACCCAACAGGTTTCCATCAATTTGTCCATGACAACGCAGATTTCAACACTCGTACACTGGATGGATATAATACCTTCCCGTCCTTCCAGGCAATGGGGGGAATACATTTGATCACCCCTAGGGATGCTGTAGCTCCAGATCAAAGAATTGAACGATAAAAAAAACAATACTAGCTCAACTAGCTGGTATGATGGGAGCTGTTTCTTTGAAACATTTTGAGAAAGCAGGATATGTTTGCTAGAAGAATATCAACATTGAGGATCTCAAACAGCTATTTATTTCTCCTGATACCGTCGCACCTTCTTTGGCAGACCTTATTTGGCTTTATGGCGAGTGAAAGATGTACCCGGGATGCACATAGGTTAGCCTATGTCACTCTGGTAACTCTTGTTAAACTATTCATCGAAACTGAAAGAGCAGGGAACTGGAACCTCCATCTCCAAGTTGTTTTTCAAATGCTTCCGTAATTCCATGCTACCGGACATTTTTTGTATGAAAAATGTTGCCACCTCTACCTTCAAGGCATGCACAGTTGAGGATAGAATGCGCGCTCAGGCTCAGGAATACGCAATGTTCACGGTTGGCGGATTCACAGTACGAAGGACTAGCAAATTCTGGTTAGGAACATGGACCGACATGACCATTGAGCAGTCTTTAATGAGGATAATGAAAATTGCTGGAGGGTTCACAAATGGTCGTGGGGTTAGTTAAAGTATCCTCTGTAGGTGGACTGAAAAATGACCTGTCTCCAAAATATTTGTGAGAAAATTGAGAAGATGTGTGAAGTAGCACTCACTACTTCAAAACAACACGTGGATGAGAGAATTGAGAATTAAAAGGGATACAAGTGATTCGAAAAAGTTGATGGAGTGGTTCACGCAACATTGTCCCTTTCCTGATGTCACAGACATCTCATCTTACCAGTGTTGTAGGAGACAGCCCTATCAACATGACTAAGTAGATTGGTCTTCTTGCAGTTGTTTGAATTGTGGGTGGTGATTTTGAAACTGTAAAATTCTACAGGAAAGACAGAGTTTTGCCACTTGCTACGATGGAAAATGCAATAAAAATAAGGGATGAAACCATCCCCATCAATCCCACGACAATTTTTCAAAGAATTAAAATTGCTAAGCAATCTGATGAAGAACTTGAAGAGTTCTTAAAATACGAACTCTGCTTTTATCCGTTGCCTCTTTTTGACGACTATGGTATGAGAAAAGGAACCAAGTCTTCTTTATACAAAGCATTCACACCAACTGAACAGGCAAATCTGCAAGGGTGCCTGTACGTCATAGATGGAGGAATGAGGATACTGATACTTGCTGCATAGAGTCGTGTGCACTAGAGGTCAATCATTTGCATCAATTTATGAAAGCTATGTTGGATTTGTTAAGTCCAAGTACAAGGACAGTACTGTAGTCGTCTTCGATGGTTACCTTCAAGATGGTACTAAGTATGGTGAGCGAGCAAGAAAATCACGCAAACAGATGTCAGTGTAGATGTCATGTTCGATGGAACAATGATCCCGACAGTGACACAAGGAAAATTCCCAGGCAATATGAAAAACAAAATCCGTCTTATTTCAATGTTGAAGGAAAACTTTGCAGCAGCTGGAAATCAAACAAAACAGGCGCAAGAGGATGCGGATATACTTATTGTCACCACAGCAATGGATCTCGCACAACAACATAGCTCCGTAATTATTGTGGGTGAAGATTTAGATTTGCTTGTGATCATGATTGGTCGTTATCGAGGTGGACATTCAATCAAATGTATACTTTCTAAAGCCGGGTAAAGGCGCAGTTTCACAACTATTTTTTTCTCCTGACTGCCAACCAGACCAATCTATCAGTGACAACATATTGTTTTTGCACGCATGGGAGGATGTGACACAACTTCAGCCTCGTTCAAAGTAGGAAAACTTGCTTTCTCCAAACCCTCAAGAAAAACCCTATCCTAACCAAGATCATTCACATTTTTAAAGATTCTACGGCACATGCTGACACTGTTACTAATGCTGGCCTTACCTTCTCTCCACTGCATTGTACAAATAGACTGACAAGGAAGGCACGACCTTGAACAAATTGAGGTATAAATACTACCTACCTTAGATGTACATACGTATTATCCGTTCACAATCCGATGTCCACTGGTACCGGTAAAATTTATCACCTTTCAATGCTATTTGATAGGGAAAGGTGATAAATGTACCTGCACCTGTGGACATCGGATTGTGAACAGGATATATATAAAACAACATCCCATTTGGCGTCCCTGTCTCCTACCGAGGCTGCAGCACAGCAACATTCTCTGGGAGTATACTTTCAAGTACAACAATGGCTTGGAAATAAAAAAGATCCTGAGCGATAGGGTTGGATGAAAACCAAAGGGAGTCGGCAGCCAGTACCAATGCTCGAGCCACCAGCACCAGAAGCAGTTTTGAAACTTATTTCTTGCAAATGCTCGAAGATCTGTCAGACCAACTATGGATGCAAAAAAGCAGGTCTCAAATATTATAATATGTGCCTGAACTGCGAGAACAGCTGTAAATCAATCATGCCCGTTGCAGAAATTGAAGATGAAGCACAGGATGATCCAGAGGTCCATGAATCACTTGACAGTAACTATGCAAGAATAATTATGTCCCACTTTTATTTCTTCACTCACTATTTATTTATGTGTTCAAAATATGTTTCTAAATGGGTATACTTACTGCTTTTATAAACCTTTCTTGTTTCAGATGTACAAGAACTCGAAGGCTGCTCTGATGAAAATATGATGGAGCCCGTGCCTAAGAGGACTCGTATAGATAAGAATAGGTATAAATTAGTTAGACAGAAATTCTCGATAGGTACTGCTTTCATATTTATTCAATAAATTGCAAACATTTAGAATTAAGTCAGTGATCATTTGTTTCAGGCGTAGATGAACTGGAAGGCTGCCTTGGAGAAATCATGGAAGCCGCACCCAAGAGGGCTCGATAAATACACGAAATTTACGTCTTTCAATAGCCTATGAAATAATAATTATTTGCAACCATATAGGTAAGCTTGACATTACTGACTTCAAGAAAACTCACTTCCCTACTCGGTATGTAATATACTATTACCTTCATAAAATAAAAAATATAAGTAAATGTTCTTTTTGGCTTCTTTGATATTTGCCGATAAAATTTTTGTTGGGCAACTTCAGATTCGTATTCAGCACCCCAAAAAACATAAAATAAACCACTAAAATCAATTACACCAAAACTTTCCACTTTGAAATACCATTTGGTTGAACTACATGTCGAGCCTGAGTTATACCCCAGCTGAAGTATGTAGGTACTCTCTCCTTCACTTGGAAAGTGGTTCCTCTTCTTCTCCTATCACACCTGACCATCTTCTTTTATCTTTTTTCGTCACTTGAGTGGGAGAAGAGCATTTCTTCGAACGAGACAGTACCACCCCTCGCTTCCATTCTGGATCTGGTGCTGTAAATTCGATTCAAATTGTCTGAACCTGGAGCGTAACTTCCGATTTTCAACACTATCCGTTTCTCTCCTTCTTTTTAATTTTTTATACTTGTTTTAGAATAATACACTAGAGTTTTATTTTACTTTATTGTATAAAAAAAGGATGATACATAAATCTGTGCATTTATGTACTGTTTTGAATATGTTTTTATGTGTATTTCGAATTATTTTGCTTAGAGTTTTGCTTGCAACTTTGATTTTGATTATTTAATAAAATATTTGTTGACTAGGTACCTAAACTATTAAACCGGGCAGAAATCAAGGGCGTAGATATGGGGGGGGTAGAGGGGGTAATTACCCCCCCAGATCTGTATTTTTTTAGGTAAATTAAAACAAAAAAAAACTAATATTTTATTAGATGAAAAATATTGGGGCTTCCGGGTTGAGTGAAATATTATTATCAAATAAAACTTCTTTGTTCTTTGCAAGTTGCAAAGCTACCTGCTAGAATGAGTATAAATTTATTTTTAGAAAACTGTATTATCTTTTACTGTATTCTGTTAGTAAAAGCGGTGCTGGCTGCCCCAGTTTCACACTAACACTGAATCAGTTTAAGTTTAGTACATTTCCAGAAGAACATGAATTTGGCCATTTACACCATTCTATTTTGTTTTTCTTCGATCTGCGATCGGCTTACGTACCTATTTGTTCAGAGCTCACTCTGCCTATGACGTCACGATATCCATGCTCATACCGTTTCGCTCCGTAGAGTGCAAAGCCGAACCAACTCAGCTATTATAAGGTTGGTAGATTTTTAGTAATGTGTCATCTGTCAATTGTCAAAAAAACTGATTTAAAACTAGCATTATAAATAAAGGACCCCGTACACTTCTTATGGGATTTCTGACCGCGGTCAAATTCAACCAAATTTTAGTAATAGATCTCACCTTTCTGATCAATAACTACCATGGGCATAACTTAGGGCGGGTACCTATTATAAAACTACTTTGACAGATAACTAAAAGTTAACTTCTGGAATTTCATAGATATTCCAGAAGTTAACTTTTAGTTCTCTGTCAAAATATTTTTATAATACCTAGCCTTAATCCTATAAGTAGTTTTTGAGAAACAGGTAGTTTAATATCCAAGAAATGTATTTTTTTTATATACATTTTATATGCATTTACATCTACCTGTCACCTGAGCATAAGGATACCTGTCCATCCTGATATATTTTTAGATGACAGGTAGATGTAAATACATATAAAATATGTACATTTCTTGGACATTAAACTACCTGTATCTCAAACACTAGTCATAGGATTATGTTGTGCTCATGGTAGTTATTGATCAGAAAGGTGAGATCTATAACATACTAAAATTTGGTTAAATTTGACCGCGGTCAGAAATCTCATAAGAAGTGTGCTCATAAGAAGGGTCCTTTAAAAAAGTATGTACCTACTAAAATAATAGCTTCGTTCGCAGTAACGGTTCAGAACCAGTTCTGAACGCTAAGGCACCAATCACAATAGAAAATAGCAATAAGTGACAGTCTAACAAATTTTTTTATTTATTGTGATTGCTTCCTTATCGTTCAGAATTGGTTCTGAACACCTTTACTGCGAACGAAGCTATTAGTACTAAGGTCAAGTTCTGGAAAAGTAAATGAGCTTGAAATTTTATTTTTCTTCGGACCCGGCTCATCCTAAATTTACCCCCCTCCCCCCCCCCAGAAATGTAAAGTATCTACGCCCTTGGCAGAAATTGGATATTTTTTTGTGTTTTTTGGCCCATGTGTGGCCGCCACGCCATCTTGAGGGTCACGTGGTTTGGATTGCCTAATAGCGATTTCCATTTGTCAATCAGTGCGCACTGAGTGTATCCGCATATTTTTCTAAAAGCATGTAACATGTAAGGACAAGGATTAGTATATTGTGTATTTAGGTAGAAAAGTGACACATTCTCGGCCGACGGTGTAAGTTGACGGGCGAGGCGTAGCCGAGGCCGGCAAACACTGAAGACCGAGAAAGTGCTTTTCCACCGAAATACACATACTATTTTTTCTGGGATCGGTTAAATACCTGTTAGATGTTTGTCTTTTAGTTCCAATTATTCAGCAGTACGAGAATCACTTTCTCGGCCTAGGCCGGGAAAGTGTTTGCCGTATTGTTATTCATCGATTCCTTAGCAACTATTGAAACATATGTGAAATAGCAGAATATTGAGTTTTGCGACCTGTCAACCGGTCAAAAATGCTGACATTTCTTGTCAATCGCAGAAAAACATTTTTTTTGCACTGGTTGGACAAATGGCATTCGCTATAAATGAGTCTCTAAGAACTTTTTGTTAGTGTCTATGGTTAGTGTCTTCATGACAACTTAAAAACTCAGAGCTAATCACTCTTAGTATCCTAAGTATTGTCATATTCAGAAATTTCATAGCCCAGGATAAATGTTTAAATAGTTTAATGTGACATTATTTGGAAAACATTGTACAATCTGAGGAGGAGAGAATGTTGATGCAGTAGGAGAAGAAAATAAAGGCTTAGAAGCATCTTTAAGCTCATACGATATTTTACTTTCAAGACTCTAAACTCCAATTTAGTTGGTCTTAAATATTTTCGATTTCTTCTGAGTTTATTACCAAAATTGTCCTTGACAAGATATGACCTTTTATTTACTATCCCCACTACTTTCCCTTTCACCCATTTTTTTCCTTTTTGAATCAAGATGTTTTCTCCTAATGTTTGATTTTCTTAACACCTTTGCTGTTTTATCATCAGAAATATTTTTGTTTAGCATATTTTCGAGAAATTAGGTTTTCAATTTCTTTTGAATTTATGGTTTCATTTTCCAAGTTTTTAGAAGATATAGGGATTTTAGTTTTCAAGGTATGATTCAACAAAAGTTGTGCTGGAGTATACTTAATCATGTTGATTAAAGGGGTGTTTCTACAGTGTGTCCACTTAAGTTCGCAGCATATGGGAAACTTTTTTATCAATTTTACGAAAAAAAGTTATTGTGTATAAAAGTTTCTGCTTCTTGAGTACTAAACTATTGAAACTTGAAATAGCATGTACAGGGTGGTCAGAAAATAGAAAAATATACAGGGTTTTTTTGGTAAAAGTACAAAAAAAATGGCACGTCACTATTTTTTAAAACCTTTGATATTTTTTTCAGATTAAGCAAGTCATATTACAGTCGAAAGATACCTCTCGTTATCACAAACAAACCTGCCAAATTTGAAAAAAAAAATTGGAAAAGGGATTTTTGAGCTAAAAAAACGTTTTTTTCTAAAACTTTGACACCCTGTATCTCAGAAACTACGCATTTCCGGACACATGTTTATGGGAACTTTTTTTCTTAAAATATTGTAAGGAATCACATCTTGAAGTTATGAACCGTAATTAAGAAACACCTTGTATATTCCTCTATTTTTGACCACCCTGTACATGCTATTTCAAGTTTTAGTAGTTTAATATTATTTTTTCAACAAGCAGAAATTTTTATAAAGAAGAAGTTTTTTTTTGTAAAATTGATAATAAAAAAGTTTCCCAAATGCTACGAACTTAAGTGGACACACTGTATATTCTAGTAATAAAAGGGGCAAATCTGCATTAGAGTCAGCTTTTTTTAAAATATTTTCAGCTATACCGACATATCTTTCAACAAAACCATTTGATTGATGGACGGTAGATTGGACTACTGAAGTGAACATCAAAATTCCATTCTTTTGAAACATTTCTAAATTTATAGGAATCATAAAGAACATTATCACTGAAAAATATATCCGATATTCCGAATTGAGAGAATTTTTCTGTGCAAAAATGTATGTCAAGAGCAGTTTTTGTTCTGGCTTCTTTAATTTCAATCCAGTTTGAGTAACTATTTGCAAATAAGAGGTAATTTTTTCTATAAACGTATTGCCATGCTCGAGTTGGAACAATGTGGTTGATTAGGGGATATTTTTGATTTGATCTTTGGTTTAGTTGGCACAGTTTACATTTTGAAATATATTCCTCAATATCTTGTGAAAGTTTAGGACAGTATAATAGCTTTCTGGCTCGCATTTTAGT
This sequence comes from Ceutorhynchus assimilis, assembly GCA_917834065.1. Taxonomy (NCBI): domain Eukaryota; kingdom Metazoa; phylum Arthropoda; class Insecta; order Coleoptera; family Curculionidae; genus Ceutorhynchus; species Ceutorhynchus assimilis. The sequence continues at coordinate 31,108,306 of OU892283.1, read as the reverse complement.
TCTTTCTATACCAAAATGAGACTTATGTACCAAAGCTAACATTTCCTGTCTGAGAGAGCTCGGAACAATAATTTGATTATTTAAAAACAAAAAATCATTCGCTAAGCAGACAAATTCTTTCAGTTCAAAGTGAAATTTAAGATCTTGGTCTAAATTTTAACAGTTCTGAGGCCAGCCCTTTTCGCAAAAAACTTTTATTTTAGAGAAAACTTTGTCATTATTTAAAGCAGTTTTAAATTTATTTTTTTTCGTTTGACATTGGAATATAGTTAGAAAGTTGATGAATGACATATTCCATCTCCGGATCAGCATCACATTGAATTGTTACCTATATTTTCATTTGGGTCAAAAATGTTTAATGTAGGGGCATTAGTAATGAAACTTTTTAGTAAATCGAGTTTATTTTAATCTTTTTCGGACCAACTAAAGTGAACATCTTTACGTGTTAAGTTTCTCAAATTTGACGTTGAAGAAGAAAGGTTTGGTATATATTTGGAAAAGAATTTGACGAGCCCCAGAACTCTTAGAACCTCCGTTTTATTTTTAGGAGTTTCAATTGAATTTACAGCTTTAATATTGCTAAATTCTGGTTTGATACTTTCAGCTGAAATTATATGACCAACAAAAGTCACTTGCTTAAGTTTGAACTGAATTTTTTTGAAATTAAATTTAACATTCATTTGTCAATGCTCGGACAAATTTTTTTTGAAAAATTCTGTCATGTGTAAGGTCATCTTTTGCGAATATTAATAAATCATTGAAATATACGTCAACACCTTCAATTTCTTCAAACATTTTATGCATTTTCCTCTGGAATAATTCTGGTGCGCTCGACAAACCAAAGGGAACTCTGCAAAATTTATATCTACCAATGGGAATATTGAATGTACATAAGTCTGAACTATTTTTATTTAATTTAAGTTGCCAAAATCCATCCTTAAGGTCTATAACAGTAAAAATATTTTTTCCAGCTAATCTTCCATAAGAATGTCATTAATACTGTAATGTATTAATACGAGATTAATACATTAATACTTTGCTATTTATATGTAAAAAATAATTGCTTAACTTTTCATTAAAAACCTGCTTCCATTTTAATTTCTTTTTATTTTAACCTTAATAATTACATCATAAACCACTCCCATTTTTCCTACCAAGTTCCCTAATTTATCCAAACAAACCTTCAAAATAACTTTTACCGCATGCGGACAGCAATTAAATATAATTCGCTCGCTTTTGTCAAAAACGAGTTTGGAGACAATTAAAAAGTGATTTTTTTTCTAGGTTCCACGTGCCATTAACTTTAGTTTTAGTAACTCGCTGCTCCGGCGAAATGGTAAAATTAGAGGGCACGATAATGATACAAAACAGACAATTTGTCTTATCGGTCGTAATCTCTTTTCCATGCTGTTAAAGCTACAAAACGTGGTGTTGCGAACGTATAATTATTGTTCAAAATGTCACCATGTTTTATAAAAGGTGGTATTAGGCATTTTGAAGAATTGTTGTTCATTTACATCAGAGACCATTAAAGCTACCTACTGCTCGAGTTAGATCAATTTTGTTTCTGGTTATTATGCCAAATTATTAATAAATAATTGTTTTTAAAGTTGATTTTTCTTCTGTATGTGCTATATATTCTGTTTGCTATGCCACGAACAATTTAGGTGAGTACCTACCTACCTACCACCTAATTCTAATGCGTATTCTATGAAAAGGAGTTAGTAGGTACCTACCTACTTTTGAGAAGAAGAGTTGTGGTTGATCAAATAAGATGTACCTAGTGACAAAATTTCTTGAAAATCTCGTACAAAACTTTCTCGTAGTATTTTATACAAGAGCGGAAGAAAATTGAAGAATAATTTTAGTCAGGGTACAATGTAACCCGCGCTTTCGCCAAAAGTTAAGGGTGCCAAAATGAAAATAATGTCTTGGCGCAAAGTTCGGATTGTTATTGATAATAATTATCGTCACTGTGTTGAGATAAGTCTCATTCAACGGTCAGAAAATATAGGTGTGTGTTGACTGTGAGACTGTGCTAGACACTAGAATCCGAGTTCACTAAAACTGACTTTACAGACAACAACGTTTATTGAACAAATTATTGATTATATAACAATTCACTTATTGATTTTATCAAACCGTCCTTAAATAACAAATCTCGTTTTTAAACTAACTTCCACAACATTCTTATTTAAACTGACTCCAAACTGACTACTGCGCGCTATTTATAAACATTCTCATATTACGGATTTATCTAGAAGACTTTCCTCGAATGCAATGAAATTCCTAGAATAGACCCGCTCTAGACGTGAACAACTATGGATTCTCAGAATCTGGTTAGGCTCTGGATGTTATTTAGCAAAAATTTTCCTACTGATACCAAATATACAGGAGGAGGCATCCACTTAAAATTATTGCAGGAGGATTAAAAGAGCAACCAGGTAGAGGTAGATGGATACCTAAGTGTCTTTCTAGTTCATTTAACAAATTTATTTTTGACAAACGAACAAAAGTCAAGCAAGCTCTTTTTATTTAAAAACCATTAGGAAACAATAAAGCTAACAGATCTATTTATTAATGTCTTGAATCATTATTCATTAAGGTTGTCAAAGAACATCAAAACTACAATCTGAAATCCATAACAATCATTTTGTTAACTCAATAAATTTTTAACCAAGTAATAGACTATCGTAAACGCTAGGATAGCGAGTTAACACGTGTAAGGTACAGATACACAGGAGCTCACCGTCAAGTCTTCAAGATAACTGCAGGATGTGGCTTCTAAAAAGTCTGTTCGACCACTTCAAACGAACTAGGTACCTTAAGAAACAGACGAATTTATCTCGTTTGTGATAATTCCTAAGTTAATGCCCATTTTATTTTACATCTGGCATTATGCTTATAAGCTATTAAAAGTCATATTAACCTTTGTTATTAACTGCTTCGGTATATGCTTTTGATGTTCCTTTTTTATTAGAGGAGGCGGAAAGCTAAAATTAAATGGAGACCTGGTTGTTTTAATTTCAGTATAAAATTTAATATATTCTTTTATAAATAACTGATAAAAAAGTAGCAGGTACCTATTTATCGAGCAGGAATCGTGTTCTGCCTAATTTCTGCGTATTGCAATCTAATCTTAAGCCATCTCTTAATTAGTTTTAACGATTTTGTAGTAACAGCAAACTTAAGCCTCTAAATTATCAAAAAATAAATATCCTCATATCGTTTTCGTCCAAATCACATTCGTTTTGTTCCTAAGTCCTAATCCTAATCCTCATCATATAAATATTTCTAATTTTTATTGGCTGTGTCTGAGTCTGTCTAAATCACACTCTTGGTTTGCACACATTTCGATATCCAAGAAGCTGTTTCTTAACAATATTTTGTTGAATAACTAAGTGCATTCAAATGAAACTCATCAAATTTTTTTACGGGAGAACATCTTTGATGGCATAGTATATCTACACCCTATCATATGATATTTGTGTTCACTTCAAAATTATTTCTAAACCGAATTAATTAAACACACTCAAAAATGCCGAAACAATAAATCACACGTATAACTTATTATAAGCGAGTTAATTTTCATAAATGCTGCTCGAATGTTCTTGTGCAAAATAAACGCTCCGAAGTTAAACGATTAAAATTTGAATTTATAATGCTAAAACAACAAAATCTCGAACACCTGCAAATTTATGAGGCATCCGCCTCTAATAGGTTCTTCAAAGATTATGGCCACGATAAATTGATAAAACCCTTCGATTTGATTGCAGATATTAATCAACATCAGGATGGGCCTATTTGAGCGATATGTTCATTAAAAATTTAAAAGCTAATACCATCTTTATTAAACATAAATTATATTTAAAAAACGACTGATTCAAGATACTTAGCATCTAAACTGGTGGACGCAAATGCTTTGCAACATGGAAAATTTTACCCAATTTCAAATCTCGATATTTTCGAAACGGAAAGAGGTATAATGCAGTATTAAGTAGGTTCTTGGCCAATTTTTGGCCCCAATTTCTCAAATAGGTATACCTCTCAATTTAGCTCAAAATAGGACAGGAAATTCCAAAGGCATGCAGCATGCTTAATAATATGCGATGATCCACCTTATCAAAGGCCTTGGAAAAGTCGGTGTTAATGGAGTGGACTTCAAATCCCCCCTCCAAGTCCTCATACAAGGTATGTACGATACAAGGTTTACGTCTCTGTAACGATCTGCCAAGAAACCAAATTGCTAATCAACCATGAAAAGCTTCAATATACATGGTTGTAGGATAGACGATAAGTCGATAGTTATGGATGTCAGCTCTAACGTGCCAACTTGTGGACCGGAGGAACAAAACTTGACACTTGTCCTCCTATCTAGCCAGGACCCTTTATATAGGGGCTGAGATGACCATGTCCAACTCTGATATCAGAAATATGATTATATTGAATAGGTATGTAGTTAGATTAGAAATACGAATGTATTCAGGAATTCTACCTATATTGTTTGAGAGTACCTACGCTGTTCAACTAACAGTCGATATGTTTGAGGCTTCTAACAGGAACTATTGGCTTAGTAATTTTGAGCAAGTAGGTATTAATGAGCCAGAGGTAAGAAATCACGGATATGCTAAGGAACGTTTCACCTGATGTGAAAAACAGCTCAGAAGTTGAGGAAAAAATAAGTAAAATAGTCAATGTAACGAAAACAATAAAGAAGGAAATACTAACAGTAAACGTAGATAAGAGAAAACCCTGGATGACTGATGAGATCCTGAACTTAATGGAAGAAACAAGACAGAACAAAATAAATAATGACATGAACAGTGGCCCAATTCTTGAAAAATATCGCATACCTACAAAATTTGATTCGAATTTGACTGACATCATAGCAATATAAAGTGTGTTTTTTTTTAAAGATAATAGTCAAAATGACATTATGTTGGCAATATAATGTAAAATTGTCAATGCTTTCAAATTTTTTATGCAGAAAAGGCTTGTGTTGCCAACATAGTTACTAAATTTTTGACTTGGGGAATTATCTTTAAAAAAAACAGACTTTACAGTCGTGAGCATAAAAAGTGGGGTACCGGACTGACAGGTCTTGTCATTTTTCGCTATTGGGTAAATCAGCTTTTTCTCTACAATGGATTTTTTGTCAAATATGACGCGATATTTTTCAAGAATTGGGCCCCAGATATAGGACCATTAACAACCAGATTGGAAAAAAAAATCAGAGAAGCAAAAGAACAAGAACTCAAAGGCAAATGCACAGAGATTGAAATATCACAATCAAAGCACGACACATTTGGTGTATATAAGAAGGTCAGGGAAATTACAGGAAAATACAAGAAGAAATCAAAAGGAAAAATGGAAAATGATCAAGGAGAAATATATGTAGACATTGAACAAATAAAATTAACATGGGAAAATTACGTGAAAAAATTGGTCTCAGACCTAAGAGTAGATAGAACAACTAGTAACGAACGAAATAACAGGACCGGGCATCCTTTCAGATGTGGCAACAATACGGTCACTCGAAGATGGAAAGGCTGCTGATCTAAATGAAGTGCAGTCAGAGATCATCAAACTCTCTGAAGAAGATTTCAGAAAAGAATTAACTGTCATTTTCAATTAACTATACAACAGTTAAAAAGAGTACCTACCAAAAGAATGGTTGAGATCAGAGTTTATCGTTTTGCCAAAAAATGCAGTGATTACGGAACAATAAGCCTCATAAATCACTTGTTGAAACTATTTTTGAAAATTATGCATCGGAGATTGTACAGAATCTGCGAGGAACAAGTATCACCAACACAATTTGGTTTTATAAAAGGTCTTGGCTTGGAACAAGAGACGCCTTATTCGGTGTAGAGGTGCTCTTCCAACGTTACAGAGATATGAAAAATTATAATGTTTATGGCTGTTTCATTGACTATCAAAAGGAATTTGATAGAGTTCACCACAACAAAATGATGCAAGATAATGGAGTTGACGGCAAAGACTTACGCATAATCAAAAACCTATACTGGAATCAGTCTGCTTCTGTTAGTATCAAATCATGAGAAAACAGACGAAGTGATATTCAACATGTACCTAGTCAGGCGCAATCTTCCAACAAGCCCTAAAATACACGGAAGCACGAGTACTATTTAATGGCGAACGAATAAACAATTTCAGATATGCCGATGACACCGTTATTTTTGCCGACACTGCACAGGGACTACAGCTTTTAATGAACAGTGTAGTTAAAATTAGTAAGAAATAGGGCCTAGTTAACACCAGTAAAACAAAAATCATGATAATTAGCAAGGAAAAAATTGGAGGTGTACAGTTTTTCATCAATGAGAAAGTCGTAGAACGAATGCCAACATACACTTATCTTGGTACCGTATACTAAATAAACAGTGGGACCATTCCCAAGAAATAAGATCCAGAATTGAAAAAGGAAGAGCAGCTTTCATTCAAATGTCCAAATTATTCCTAAACAATTTAAAATTAAAACTCAGATTGCTCCGACTGCTTCCATATATTTTATATCTTGTTAACGGAGTAGAGTCTTGGACCTTGACGGAGGCAACAACAAAGAGACTGGAAGCATTCAAATTGTGGACTTATAGAAGAATCCTCAAAATAGGCAGGATGGACAAGGTATCAAACACCCGAGTGCTGCAAAAACCTAATAAAGAAAGAGAAATAATGTACACAGTAAAACGTGGAAAATTGGAATATCTGGAATATCACATTATGAAAAACGAAACCAAATATAAATTGCTGAAATGCATTCTACACGGAAAAGTCCAGGGCAGGAGAAGTACCGTATATCTTGGCTGAAGAACTTAAGAACCTGGTTTGAAACAACCACCTCAGGTCTATTCAGAGCAGTAACAAATGAAATTATCATTTCTAGAATGATTGCTAACATTCGGTAACGGATAGGCACTGGAATAAGGAAGAACGTAGTACCTAATCCCAAAGAAAAAAGGAAATAGATTTTTCTCTTCTCATTTCCATGCAGCCATTGTAAACCACACGAAAGGGTTTTTGTTTCATAATAATAATGTATGTGATGTGAATAGCACATACTTAGGTTACACGGTACCGTCGGACTTCGTAAATTTGTTGTGGGTTTTTTCTAGTGGTTGGGACTCATAACCAGACTAGAAAAATTCACAATATGCCACAATTATAGGACTCCAGGGCTGGAACTCTGTAACGGATAGAGATCGTTATCCCTATCGCTGACGCTATGGCACTTCTTGTCTTCTTCTCTCTTGTTGAAATCAATAGAGAGGAGATGAATAGAGATAGAGAAAATATCTCTATTCGTTACAAAGTCCCAGCCCAGATAGTGCTACAGTATTCAAGTGTACTTTTACTAGTACTATACAGGGTGTCCCAATAGAAAGTGACCTATTTTAAATGCTTATAACTTTTAAACCCTGGTGTGCTAGCTACCTGCGATTTGCGTCATCCGAATTTTCTAGACCTAAAGTTTTTTTTCAGTTAGTTGCTAATTTTTTTCACACCTATACAGGGCAAGTAAAAAAAATGCCGTTTTTCAACATCGAAATTCTCCACTATTTTTAATGGAACACCCTGTATGTTGCAACGCCAAAATTAAGAGTCGTGACCAAGGTATTCATTTGCAAATAAACGTCGGCCTTTTTTGAAACTAAAAAAATGCATTTATTTTTGGGCCAGATTTCTATTTCAATTTTTTTGGGCTAAAACTTCAAGTCCGATGCCCGATGTTTATTGGTACATCAATACCTTGTACACGACTCTTAATTTTGGCGTTGCAACATATACATGGTGTTTCAATAACAATAGTGGAGAATTTCGATGTTGAAAAACGGCATTTTTTTACTCGTCCTGTATAAGCGTGAAAAAAATTTGCAACTAACTGAAAAAAACTTTTAGGCCAAGAGAAGTCGAATGATGCAAATCGCAGGTAGCTAGCACACCTGGTTTAGAAGTTGTAAGCATTTACAATCGGTAACTTTCTATTGGGACACCCTGTACAATGAGCACGTAAAGGTTGGCATAAAATCTATAAAATATACAGGGTGGATATTTTTCAAAAAACCTCGGACTGATAATACCATGTATACAGGGTGACTCAAAGACAAGTTATAACAGCTAACTTAATTTTTTTAAATGAAGACACCAATTTTTTATTTTATTTTTAAATTCTACGGTTAATTCTGAACCTTTTTCATGTATCATGTCCTATACCTATATTCAATTGTTTCGGAAATATTGACAGTTGAAAATTGACTTTTTGCAACTTTGACGGTCTGCAGAACCTGAACGGTTATTTTTAGAGCAAAGCCGATCACACATTCTCTCCTTAGTTTTCCATAAATTATCATTTGACACCAACTTGAATTTAATCCATGGTTGAAAATTCCGACTAAATTTAATCTCTGGTTAAATTCAAAGATTTCAAAGTAGGTGTCAAATGATAGTTTATAGAAAACTAAGACAAGAATGTATGATCGGTTTTGCTCTAAAATTAACCGTTCAGGTTCTACAGGCTGTCAAAGTTGCAAAAAAGTCAATTTTCAACTGTCAATATTTCCGAAACTGTTTGATAGGTATAGAACATGATACATGAAATAGGTCCAGAATTTAACCTAGAATTTGAAAATGAAATAAAAAATTGGTGTTTTCATTTAAAAAAATTAAGTTAGCTGTTATAACTTGTTTTTGAATCACCCTGTATGCATAGTATTATCATCAAAAAAACGTCCACTAAAATCAAAAATTGACGTGTCCGAGGTTTTTTGAAAAATATCCACCCTGTTTATAGATTTTATTCCAACCTTTACGTGCTCACTGTATAGTAGACAGTAATGAAGCGAATCAATTGCTCTAGGCCTAGAATCTGGGTTCAGTCATGTTTCCCGTAGGTACTTTTTCTAATAGAACTGAATCTTCTTGAAGCTGCAACCCCAACAAATGGGTACTCCCTATATTGTCGCGAAAATCTGGCGGAAGCGCTAGGGTATACAGAATTGGACTTGGGCAGCTGATTCTAGCTTTTTGCGGTGCTTTTCGGGAAGGAGAGTTATCGCGTTTATTCTTGATTCTACACGAATAGATTGCGGATATATAAAGGCCGGTATTAGTTAGTAGTTTTTAAGTTTAAGATTGGCTGTGATATGATTTAGATAGTGATTATTGTTGAGAGTTGTAAAGAGTTAAGTTGTTCTGTCATGCACTCCAGAGTCCTGACAATATTAACGATCTTAAGATAGGTAACTAGTGATCCATATCAGTTGGATCCTGATAATGCTAAGTTGGAGAGTTTGTTTGAAAGAAGTCCGTGACAAACACTATCAAATGTTTTTAATAATTCGCGTTATAGGCCAGCGACCAGCATCTATCTTTGACTTGCAGTATAACATACCCGGATTCGTTCAGCAAGATTGAACGGTTTTTTTTTTTTCATTATCTCTCTTTTAACAAATCTTCTGAAAAACGAAAATGAAAAACAAAAACCTACGTTGTCGAATCTTACTCAATTTTACTTAATTGAAATGCGCCCGACAATAGCAAAATTAGGCTAATTTGAGGGAAGTTGTTCATTTAAAATAAATGAAAAATATGTGAACCATCTAATTTATTATTGAAGAAAATCGTACTTCTCAACCTAAAACTCACGAGGGGAAAGAGCACGGCAGAGATATCCTCGATCTCAATTCCTCAGAAATCAAAACAAACTGTGGCATTTTAAGAATATGTACTTAATTGTAATTCAATAACAGTTTAAATTACTGTCCTTGTGCTAAAATTTCAATTCAACATACTACATTCAATAGTCAACACTGAAGAGTTATTGGTTAGCTAGCCAGTCTCACCAGCAGGTAATGAGGTCCCGTTCGGGAGGCTACTCAGCTATATTTGTTATTTTTGAGCCAATATCTCTAGACTGATCATTTGATTTGTTTGCTAGGATATTCGCTCAGTCAGGGTAGAAAAATGTTAGTAGATTCAACAAGGCCCTAATGCACGCTCCGAATACCAAAAATAAAAACCCCAGCACAAAAGACATCATATAATTTCTTAGGTTTTAATCTATACTTTTTATCTGCGTTGTTCACAGCATGAAACGATTTCTGTTAAATACGTGAACAATGCACATGTTATAAAATATATCTAGTATAAACAAAAAAAATATATAAAAATGAAAAAAATAATATGTGTATAAATTGAACTGACAAAAAAAACACATTTATTCAACTGACCTGTGAATGCTCTTTATGAAACAAACTAATCACAAGACACAAATCGGATTGAACAATCAAGTTTAATACAAAATAAAAAAAAATTGAATAATCAACAATGGCGGACAATCTTCTTCCCTGGTCTCATTTTTCTGTCTACCTTTCGGTACGCTTTTTGTGGCGCGTCCTCGTTCATCCCTACTTGACAGCACATACCTACATGATGCAAAACTCACCATTTTTGCTTTTCTATAGTAAACGTTTTAAAAATTTAAAATTTGGAGAAATAATATTCCAAACAGGTGGTTTTCCTCAGACGTATGAGCCATCCTCAGGATGTGAAACCCGATAATTCAGATGTGATATGCCTATACCTACCCTAACCTAGCACCTACTAAATTTGTAGTTTCTAGTCTGTGATCAAAACTACTGACAGTGAGTCATTTCTCTCCATTATAGAGCAGCGCGGGATGTGCGACGTTAGGGGAAATTATTCCCGTATTCGGTAATGGAACAAGTCAGGACGACCTGAGGGATATCCCAGGAAGATTCTAGGAGTAGGTACCTACCCACTGATATATAATGCTGTAGGGTGACAAAAAAATTAGAAGCTAAAAAAGTGATTTGTGCCAATTTTTGATTGTAATCAGGTTTATGGCTGTTGGTGCCACTTTGAAAGTAGATAAAGGTTAGCTACTACTACTAGTCATCAATTAAAATCAATGTTGTGTAATTCCTCTTCGTCTATGTCTCAATAAAATTAAAAAGTCTAAAAAAGTCGTGATTTTTGCCAATTTTTGATTGTAGTCTCTTCACGGACACGGCTCTTTGTGCCACTTTGGAAATGCATAGCTATCAATCAAAAATAGGCAAAATTCACGACTATATTTTAGAATCACATGCTATGCCAGAGAATCGCAGCAACCTTGTTAAGAATTAGCTTTTGATGACCAAGTAATAATGCAAAATCGCGATCTACCATATTGAATATGGTTAATGTTCGTCCAACTTATTAATCAGATCAGAGGCAAGTCTCGTTCTGTTGAACTTGACTCAAATTGATTAACAAATCCAGAGCAAACTAGAAAATACCCACTTGAACAAAGAAGGAAATCATCAAAATGTAGCCAGAAGCTTGGAGAAGAACCCAATCTATAAGAAAAACTACAATCAATATCCAGAGACAGGTCTGCATTACGTCTGAATGTCTGAAGAAAAAAAAAAAAAACATTAAAGATTTCTTTAGGACACCTCGTTGAAGACGTCTTTAAAATGTCTCAATCCTGGAGACGACTTCAGTCAGACGTCTGAAAGACTTCAAGACTTTAAGACACCTTAAAGACGTAAGCAAGACGTCTTGAATGTCATTTGTTTTCATCTTTGGAATGCCTTTAGATTTCTACAAAATTTCCTCACAAAACTTATTTCTCATTCAATTTATAAGTTACTGAAATTTAGCTGGCCCCCCTCTGAAAACTTGCCCTCATGTCGACAACAATGCAATGCAACATGCGTAACCTCTGCTCTCTGGTTAATTTGATATTTGGTGGGCGCCAGGCAACCACGACTATGCTTTCGCTTTCCTGGGATTCCCCCAAACATATTTGGGTCGACAGGTACAGGGTTTTCCTGTGTATTTTTGGCACCTCACCTGAAAGGCCGGTTTCTCAATAGCAAGCAAGTCACCCCCAGGTCAGAGCAGTTAACCATAACTGCAGGGTAAACATTGCAATTGGACACGTTTACCCTGGACTAGCTATCGAGAAACCGACCCTGAAAGGTTAATTGAATAGGTATCAAGAAGATTTATTTATACAGGGTGTCCGTTTTTCGAGAGCAATCATTGGAATATAGAAAACGGTAAGAGAAACAGGTTCGGTGAAATTGGGACAAAGTTGCGCAATTTCTTGCTTAACAAAACGCTACTTCGAAATTTGGAAAATTCCGAATACTTCCGGAGATACATGGGAATCAAAATTTTGTAAAATCCATTTCTATATTTTCCTGGACTCATTTGTAAAGGTATTTCAAATAAACTTCACTTTATTGGGGCAACTTTCTCCCCTCTACATTATGGTGTAACCAAATTTGAAATCCGACGTTTCGTCTTTTGCCGATCATCATCAACTTTATTTTCTCAAATAGAGGTTTGCATTTTTATAAATTTTATTTGGAGTTTCTTGATCTCCCAAAAGCAGTAACACATTTGGCCATTGATTCCGATTTTGTATCTCTTACCGTTTCCTATATTCCAATGGTTGTCCTCGAAAAACGGACACCCTGTATACAAAATCCAAATAAAAACCTTTTTGATACATTCAATTAAGCAGTTCAAGTGGAGTGCAAAAATATACGGATAAACTTTGCAATTCCCATTTTTTATTTCAAAGAAGAAAAGCAATAAAGTAAGAAGAAGTGCCCCCCCTAATTTTTTCTGGCCCAGCCTGGCCCCCCCTAACGTAAAACCCTGGCGTCGCCACTGATGCTAGAACACTTTAGAAGTTCAATAAGGCTTTTGGAAAGTTCAAAACATTCAAAACTCAATTCAGAATTTTAAAAGCATTCTGTAGCGTTTCAGAAAATTTTGGAAATTTCAGGACCATTTTAGAATGCCCTAAAGCATTCAAAACCCGACGCTTGAAAACACTCAAACACTCTACAATCAGAAACATTTTGAAAAGCGCCAGAATCTTAGGATTCAGGTTAAAAGTTACAAAACGCCTTTCAGAAGGCTTTTAAGACGGAATTTAGATTGCTGCAGAACTTTGGAGCTTTTAGTAAGCAACCAAAACACTTGAAATCCAAATCAGAATTTTCAGGAGCATTTTGGAACAATGTAAAAACTTCAGAGCTATTCCAGAACAATTATTAGGATTCAATTCAAGAACTGGAAAAGTTTTAGAACTCTTTTGAACTAATTAAGAACACTTTGGAGCTTCAATGCTCCAAAATACTTAAAAAACTGTCAGAACAATTTATAAAATACTGGAAAACTTCTAAAATGCTCCAGAACTCTTCAACGTTATGAATTAAGTAATAATAATGTAATATTAGTCCTCTGAAGACGTCTGAAAGACATTCGGTTTGTTACATTTGACGTCTTTGAGATGTCTTTAAGAAGACGCGCGTTGAAGACGCAAGCAGACGTCTAAAAGACGTCTCGAATGAAAGTCGTTTGTGGGCGTCTTCAAGATGCTTCTGTGCTGTCTGGGTACTAGGAAGCTTCAGGAAAAAGGCCACTAAAGTACCTGTAGGACATACGCCCATTTGCTATAAGTACATATGAAATCAAAGGAGTTCCAAGAACCATTCTCAAAAGTTTCAAAAGAAGCAAATTTGAGAAGAAACCTCCAAATATCAATTTTGGAAATAACAAATAACTATAGGTAGCCATATTCTACCACAATGAAATCAATTGAAAACAAAGTATAAGGAAACTATTATCAGGATACGAGCTTCAGGAGAAACTCTCGAATCTATTTAGTTACCTACCACTACCAATAATTCGTCTATAGAGTCGATGGTAAATTTCTATGGTATTAAAATTGCTAATAAAAGGGGCCCCTGTTGGCATAACGACTAAAAGAACAATACAAACAAGCCGCAAAGCAGCTGACAAAAACTAGAAGCATCAGTTTTAAATTGTATATTTTCAAATAGAAATGACATGGAAAGAAACTGTTTGTGCATTTTCAAAAAATGTTTTCCCTGGAATCAAGTTTAGCAGCAGTGGTAAAGAAATCCGCGGTAAGCAATTTTTAGGAAAACGTACTTATAACAAAAATACAGAAGGCAACTTATTGCGTTTTATCAATAGGTACCTATTTCTCCAGCAACCAAAAAAATAGCATACCTATTTTAAATACCTAGTTGGGGTTGTTTCCTACCTTTGGCGTGGAGTTTGCTTTTCTATTGAACTTTGTTAACTGAAACATTTCTATTGCTAAAACCAAACCTTATAGTTGTTCATCATAACGTTTGATTTAATTTTTAGAGAATGAAGTAAAATCAAATTTACCACTGCAAATGTCTGCCTATTTCAATGTCGTATTTATTCCGATATGGGTTTTGGTATTATTCATCTTTCTACTGGACAATGTAAGTACCAATATAAGTATATATCCTAATACTCAGACTTTAGATACCCTTTCCCTTTATTACCCAACACTCACCTAAACACTGATAAGGCAGGGAATGCCATTTAAAACGAAACAGGCTAAATATCTGCTGTCACTTTTATTTCTTTTTTTAAAAATCGCTCGGACACGTACCTAATTTGATTGTGTGTGTTTGAAACATTTTCAGCAATAACTTAACCCTCTAGGGGGTGTGAGACCAACCCTTACCCTTACAAATGGAACAAGGGGTCGAGTGATACCTGTTTCAAAAAAGCGTTCAATTTTCTTTCAAATGAACGCTGTTTTGAAAGAGGTCGACCCTTATTCCATTTGAAATAGTAAGGGTTGGTCCCACCCCGCCTAGATGGTTGAAAATGGTTGCAGAAAACTTCCCCCTTTCAAAATCAAATTACGTGTTCGAGTGATTTTTTTTAAAACCATACACCCTGTATATTGTTATATGTCATGTCTTGTATTTTTCACGAATTAGAAAAGAAGATGAAATAAACCAGAAATGAAAACTAGCATTAATACTGACCAAACATATAAAGTATATGAGTAGAGAGTACTATAGTATGTAGGTACTTCCACTAATTACTAATCCAATAAGTACCTAAGTATCTTTTACCTACCTATTTTTAAAAATTGTTTGGAACTTTTGCAGTACTCTGACTTCGGAAAGCTTACCAAAGTAATAATTGTAACTATTCTCAGTACCATTTTTACAGTGGAAATACTCCGACTATACATGGTTTATGAAGGAAATTTAAATGATAAGGTTTGTAACACATTATAATAAACTGATTTTCCTCTACATAATTCAATTTTAGATTCCCGAATTGGCAGGTTTCTGGATGTTATCAGTATTCCTTCAGCTACCGTTGCAAGGCCTTCTGCTATTCAACCCCTATTTCCAGCTACGCGTTTTAGAAGTGGTCTGTCAAAGTGTAATCTTTATGTTGTTAATTAGTCAAATTATTTTCGGGTATTTCGCTTTGAGATATACCGCATCGCAACAAGCTAAATATTATCAATTTAGAAATGAATTAAGAGCCAGTTTGAGAAGAGATAAGACAGAAAAATAAATCTTCCTCTGTTATGTATAAAGTTTGTTTTTATTTTGGAATTATTGTAAAGGTGCTTCTTGTGATTCTGCCTGAAGTAGTGTAAGTGTAGTGTTATGTTCAGTAACTTTCCGTTTTTATTGGCATATTGGCGAATGCGTAAAGAAAAAGTGAATCTATTGAATAGCAATGTATAATCAAGATAATTATATGGATCAACAGTTCTATGGGATAGTACAAGCACAAAGAGGCAACAGGCAACTATGAAGGATAAGTCACCTCTTTAAATCATTTCTTTGAGCTTCTGGCAAAAGTTTTCTTCTATTCACAAGGCTACTTTTCTAAAAATAATTTCAGTTTTAACTAATGGGCTGGTTGGCTTTTCCATCAAATAGAGGATGGAAAACTCACTAGACTTCCTGCAAGAAAATGGCACTATACTATAAATAGTTTATATTTATGTTCAAGCTTACAATTAATCAATGAAGGTGACTGTTTTGATACTTGATTTTAATATGTAAAAAGTACAAAAACATAATGTTTCCTTTATCTATTAAAAACAATTCTTTTTTGATTCTAAGCCCTGGCAAAATGTATAAATAACAATGTAATACCTTTTAGCTTTCCTACAGGGACATTAGTTTTGAAAAACGCACATAAGTGACAACTACACACCCTGATTATATAGCAATGTTTCCAGTTTGCAGGTGAATTACTTGACTACTTGAATCCCTGTATAAGAATTGAAACAAATACAATTTAAGAACAATCAACATTTATTAAACAAAAACTTCACAGCAAAATAATGACACTACAATAAATAAACAAAACATAATTTAATCACCAGTTCAGCCCAATGAACCACACAACTTGGATATAGCAGTGCAGTAATTATTTTTGTTGCACTATACAATATAAACTTTGTACTTAAAATTAAAATAACAAAAATATACATGTATTTAACAAAGTAAAAAAATAGTCATTAAAATTTGAAAAACCTACAACAGTTAACATTTCAATACACGATAGCCTTTATGTGTTCGTATGCGGCGTTCATAACACCCCAACTAACAAATGCCCTTGTGCAATTCATCTGAACACCGTGATAAATATTTCGAACTTTGCAGCCTCTTTCTTTGTACACCCTAACAAGTACTATCCAAGGATTATGAAAATCACCTCCTACTTTATTTTGCATGGCTATTTTGATCACATTTAAAGGATAAAAAAAAGTCGATAGAACTACACCAATTACCGCACCTCCAAAAAATTCTGCACTAGTTTTAAGAAGTTCAGGTTCTAAATGAGTAATGTGTTCTTGCAGTTCTTCACGTAACAAAAAAAAGCAAGCATTAGCAGGTCCATTGCGTAATAATACCGGTGTCAATCCTCTATAATATTCTGCAAAGCCATACTGTCTCAGTGCAACAAATGCATGAGCTGTATTTTTAAATTGTTTATGGTATTCGGCATTCGCTAGTAAGGTTTGGATTCTTTCAAATGGCATTAAGGTGGCTTCTGTGGTACCAGATACCAAACCGCCTATAACTTTGGCTAAGCTAGTATTTACATTATGTTGTACTAATGGCTTTCGTACTTCTTCGTACACTCCAAACATCAATGACAGGGATATTGATTTTTGACATAGAGGTGGCAAGATTCCTCTATATAGATAATACATTCCTTCTTTGTGTAACTGGGCGAAGGCGCTCTTGATATGGATTCCATGAAGAATCTGAAAATCAGCAACAAACTAATTATAATTAAATTTATTTTTTAATTTATCCTCTACAAGAGAGATATCTTAAGTTTCTTCAACAAAAAAACATATTTACCTGCCTAAAAATCAATTTGTTTATAGGATAAGTTACGGAAACGTTTATCACAGCTGCGCCCCATCCGCAGACAAATTCCTGCCAATTAATATTAGTTGCCGTCGTTGCCGAGAAGTATTTTGTGGCTGTAGAACTCATCTTCCAGGAAGCCCCTGGAGTTGAGGTTATGTAACTCGATAACCAATTTGAAACTAGAAATTCGCTAATTATTTTAAAAATAATGTCAGAGATCCACTTTCTAGTGAAAATTTGCAGGGTTCGAAATTGGAGATACTAATTAATTTCCAAAACATTTTTTTATTTTTAACTTTTTTCTTTGTAGTTGTCAATTTGTCAAATACAGCGGCCGAGCTGTCACTGCTGGTGGCTGTCAGCTGTCGGATTTTTTTAAAATTTTGACATTAGGCACTTTCCAGAATTCACCGGTTTCTGAACCAGTGATACCGGTTCTAGTTTACTCACGAAACCGTTCTAAAATGTACAGACTTAAACCTGATCGTCCAAAATTGACCGGAATGATCAGCTGTTTGAAACCCATCGTCAGGCACTAAGTTTGTCAGAGGTAGGTTGCCTGATAACTTTATGACTTCATCCGGGGTGCCTCAACGTAATGCAAATCTCTCTGAGCAAATCTCCATAAAGCACCTCAGCGCGTCATCAGAGGTGCTTTCCAGTGACCCAATTGTCGTGATCCTAGCCCAGGAGCATGATACTCTAACAATTTAGACACTGGAAAGCAGCTCAAGTTATCCATTACTAGACAACCTGCCTAGGAACCTTGGTCAGACACGAATCCACCGGGAATTTTTGTCGATTGGAAATTTTTTGACACTTTTGTTTTGATTTTGACGTATGTAGTGGTACAATAATTGCTTTCAATGGGAAATGGGCTCTATCGGCAGTCGTTCGTTAAATTTTTGATTGCAGATTACAGATTGAAAAAAATGTTTGTTTGTACGTGAACAATTCTATCTCATTCATTATGAGAACTCTACACTCATCTCAACTCCAAATT
Source organism: Ceutorhynchus assimilis (assembly GCA_917834065.1). Taxonomy (NCBI): domain Eukaryota; kingdom Metazoa; phylum Arthropoda; class Insecta; order Coleoptera; family Curculionidae; genus Ceutorhynchus; species Ceutorhynchus assimilis. Next base: position 31,090,045 of record OU892283.1, on the reverse strand, counting down.
ATCTGCAAAAATCGTACTGAAAACTACCGTTTGTTTACTGTTAAAAACAATAGTGGTTTGGCGTAAAGGTACAGTTTGTTAGGATAGTACGCGACGCACAACTGACAACGTAAACGTCGTCATTGGTTCAGGTATGACGTATACCTGTTTTCTAACGTCAGCGTCAGAGAATGGGTGTACGTCATACCTGAACCAATGACGACGTTTACGTTGTCAGTTGTGCGTCGCGTACAAACCGTACCTTAAGTGCACCAAACAACACAACCATAAGCTGGGTTCGGCTATTCGGCGGAGTTGGAGTAGTGTAAGAACAGAGCTAATGGAGTCACCTTTAATACGGTAAAAAGCAATACCCGAACGGATAGAGTGCGAATGGAGTCACTCGAAGTGCACGGAGTGAGCAAACCGAACCCACCTATACTATAGATGTATTTCTTTCACACCTAGGAGGGGCTCCGGAACAGCTCCGGGGCTTCACGCCCCTATTCCTTTCGAAAAGTGTTTGTTGCACCACGCATCTGTTCCCTGCAAATTGGGGGCTCCTGAACCCCGGAGCGAGTAGCTCGAGTGTTTCAAACTCTTGAAAGGAATACAACTTATACATCAAAGCGACCAAAACGTTCCAAAATGCATCAGAAAAATCTTGTAACCGGAATTTCACTGGAATTTTTTTTACAGCTACCGGTTTATTTATCAATTTTTCGGTGAAATTTGGAAAGTGCTCATACATCACTTGAGTTGACGTTGCAAGATAGCTTTGTTCGCGAAAGAAGTTTTGAAGCGATTGTAGTGATTCTTCCGAACCCGTGGAACTTATTCGAACGGAACTAAAAAAAAACTCGAGATTATGACCCGCGAACGACAATTTGAATTAATACGCATGCCGCATGTTTGCTCTGACCTCTGAATCGTCTCATAGCGCTTTTGACTTGACTTGACAAAGCGATCTGAAACGGATTCACATGTTCGGCTTAAAACGGAGCGTTGATAGCAATGGCGAGATTCACGTGTTCGACTTGAGCAAAAGAACGCTCTCAAATCTCGCACGGAGCGCTTTTTCTTGCTCCGTCAAATTGGAAGGATCAGAGAGTCAGATCAAAACATTAAAGTACGTTCGGCACCGTTCGGGTATTGATTTCAAAGGGTGTGGTATAACATTTTCTGCTGTACTGCTCTCCGTCTAGGCCGTGATGTCACAGTTCTCTGGAGTGCTCCGAGAGCGATTAAAATCAAAACGAGGGCACATTATTTGAAATCAATAACCGAACGTATTTTATTATTTTGCTTAAGCTTTTTAGGTCTGTTTCGTTTCCACAGAAATCACAAACCAATCAGAGCGTTTTTGATTGGTCCAAATCGCCAACAACCAGTTGCCTGACTATTTTCAACCAATGAAATTTGCTCTGACTGGTTTGTGATTTCTGCGAAAACAAACTTTTTGATACATTGAATTTGATGGAACAATAGAGAGCGCTCCGTGCGAGATTTGAGAGCGTTCTATTGCTCAACTCGAACACGTGAATCTCGCCGGAAGCAACGCTCCGTTTTAAGCCGAACATGTGAATCCATTTCGGATCGCTTTTTAATAAATCGGGTGCAGTTTTGAGGCAAAAGTCGAAAGCGCTATTATCAACCACGAGGTTTTCATCTGTAGGCAATTTTTCCCGAGGTTAATCAAGCATAATCTGGTTATGCTGGGTTATGTGATGTGTCAATTGTGTCATACTTCCCTAACTCCCTCCCCATCAAATTCTGGGCCTGCGAGTGACGTCACTAACAGCAGCTTATAGTGATGACGTCACCCACAGACCTTGATGGAATGCTTGCTATTCAGGCTGTGCTAGTGAGTTAATTTTTTCGTCGATTTTAAATGTAGAAATGGTGATTTTCGGTCTGTTCTTGCAGAAGAAATTAAGTGTTCTTGATCCTCGAGTATCCCATAATTTGATGGTGGGGGAGTTAGGGGAGTATGACACAAATGACACATCACATAATCCAGCAAAAGATTATGCTTGGTTATCATCGCGAAAAATTGCCTGGTATCTGCTAGATTTGCTCCAAATTCTCGAAACAGAGTAGCAGCATTTTTATGAAAATGCTGACAATACTGCTGCTTTTTTGTTTTACGAATACATGTCGCTAGCTAGCTGATACAAATAGAAATAACCTGTTGACAGTCGTGACGGATGAAACCATAAAATACCGCACTTTCAATGTGACCTCCAATGCAAATTTCTAGAATGAAGTTCACAATCCCAGAATATAATCAGTGAGTTCCTCTCATGGTTTAAAACGTTTTTCAAAACAGTGTCACATGACGTCAGAACTTCTCGGTGCGAGAAAATGGTTTCGAAAGGTGGATTGTATTGTATTTTGATACGATTTGAACCAATTTTGAGGTGACGTCACGAGTTTATCGGAAGAATATACTGTTTCAAACCGGTTTTGAACCAGTTTCAAAAAAGTGAACGCGACAAAACAGCTTATATCCGACTAGTGCAGTTTGAAAGAGTGAAAAGAGCGAAAAAAAGTACGTTTTCGTCCTTCCTTTCCGAAAGTTTCACTTCTTGAAATGGAACTTCTGGAATATACTCTTTTAAGTTCTCACTTCAAGTCCAAACGCAGATAATCCTACTCCATTAACTATGAAAATAATACCCCAACCAGTTCAAATTTTGAAATATCCATTCCCGCCTACGTCCACTCCAAAAGTTCCTCTCTTATAGCGTTTTCCATTTGTCGAACCAGTGCGAAAAAAATATATCCTTATCCTTACATGTTACATGCTTTTAGAAAAAGATGCGGATACACTCGGTTTGCACTGATTGACAAATGGTAATCGCCATTAGTGAAACGCTTCTCTTTTAAAAAATTTAAAAATCCGAACGTAAATTATCCTACTCCGCTTGCTCCGAAAACGACGTTGAAGGAGTATAATCCCGAACTCAGCACCGCTAGTTTGCATTTATTGGAGCAAAACTTCTTTTACTCCGAACGCGTCCAAGCCTCCTCCGTTCACACCGAAAATAATACCAGAACCAGTGGCGTATGAATGAGTAAAAAGAGTAAAACATGTATTCTAATCCCAAACTTTGTGACAGTAAAAAGTGAGAGGATGAAAACTAGCGCAAAAGTTAAAAATAAAGTCTGTTTTTTTTTAAAGATAATTCCCCAAGTCAAAAATTTAGTAACTATGTTGGTAACACAAGCCTTTTATACATAAAAAAATGGAAAGCATTGACAATTTTACATTGTATTGCCAACATAATGTCATTTTGTTAATCGAAATTAAATAATATTTTTCATCATAAATTTAAATTCTAAACTACGACCGCTAGTGCAAAAGTTCAAACAGCTGAAGACTTAGTTATGACGTCGGAAATGGTGACACACCAATATGACGGCGATTACCAGAAACGGGGCCGATAAGCAATCCTCAGTAGTGTGTTTTATCCTTGGGTGCAAACGGCCATTAGTGCAAAAAAATCTGTCCGCAACTTGCTACGATGAACCGTTTTCGAGTTGGGGCGATTTTAACACGATAACTGCCAGGCAACATGTATTTGGCCGACCAAATGTTAATTTTTCAATATTCGCCATACTCAATCGTTTGGTGGTCTTTGGTATCCCACTTTTAATATTTGGTGGTAATTACTTAGGCAGTAATTAACAATTAAAAATTTCATATGACGTTGGCCGACATAAACTGATTCTAATTTATTTTTTGGCCCATTTATAGTCAAATCGAACGGAAATCGTTTGGTGGTCACGAATTTACCGAATTTAGCGTTTGTTAGTCAATAATACCGGATTAATTAATCAATTAAGATTGTTTTCTGATATATTTTAATTAATCGTCGCGCATGCGCATATATTATCTGTTTTTCATTGAGCCGCCTCGATCGCGGCGTTGCCGTTGCGATCCGGAACTGGCGGTGGGCCGGTGGCGTGTCAACTCGCGAGTCGCGAGTCTCGGACTCTGCTTGTACTGGATACTAGATTACTGGATTGTCGTTGTCGTGGTCAGTGGTCGCCACAATAGCAAAAATGAAATTAACTGGAGTTTTATTTTGTCATAAACCTGCGAACTTAATTAATGTTATAGACGTTATAGTTACTGTATGTATACTGTATAGAAGATAGTTATTTTCAGTATTCGAGTAAGTATAGATACCTACCTAATTATTCGTTGATTGTAATGAAATAATTGATTTGATTGAAAATTATAGAATAGGTAGGCAACGCCGCGATCGAGGCGGCTCAATGAAAAACAGATAATATATGCGCATGCGCGACGAATAATTAGAATATATCAGAAAACAATCTTAATTGATTAATATCTCCGGTATTATTGACTACCAAACGTTAAATTCGGTAAATTCGTGACCACCAAACGATTTCCGTTCGATTTGACTATAAATGGGCCAAAAAATAAATTAGAATCAGGTTATGTCGGCCAACGTCATATGAAATTTTGAATTGTTAATTACTGCCTAAGTAATTACCACCAAATACTAAAAGTGGGATACCAAAGACCACCAAACGACCACCAAACGATTGAGTAAGGCGAATATTGAAAAATTAACATTTGGTCGGCCATACACATGTTGCCTAACTGCCATGCCGATTTTCAAAAAAATTTCCTCCCAGGCCATTTCAATTTTTGGATAGAAAATGGCATTTGAAGAATACCTGTACTTGATATAGAGTGATATCATTCTCCATGGGGCCGTAATCTTGATTTTAGGGCGTAGGTCACCGGTGACCTACGCGGCGTGGCAGGTAACAAAATCCTTTTGATATGAACCTAAATGGTATGCAAAACACAATACAGAAAAAACATGATATTCCTGCACATGAAGAGTCGTCGTAGGTCACCACACCGCCTTGAAATCCCATTTAACGTTGGGTTTCGACAAAGTTATTGACAACATTTGCTATAGGTTACCGGTGACCTACGCGGCGCCCCAGGCACGACTACCTCGGCGATTAACGTGTTAAGTGACAAACGCCTAAGCTGTGACGTCACACCAGCTTCGGAGGCACATTAGTAACACGTGTAAAATTTTCCAAAATAAAAGTCCACGATTCCACTTAGAGCGAATTCCAACCACTCAAAGTGTAGGGCACAGTTCACTGACACCAGGCTGCGATTTTGCCGGATAGACGGTGTCACGTCACAAGTTTCCGCAAAATTTTCTCGGAAACTATTTTGAATATAGGACTGCAGTTCTCACGAGATATCTTAAATTTTTTTTCTTCAAGTAAGTAGCTGAAGTTGTTTTTCTGGGTCACACCCCCTTCAATTTCGCTCCTAGGATCGAATCTTGTAAGTGAAAAATTTGAAAAGGAAAGAAGTCGCGAGAAGTACTTAGTAATCAAATGACTTATTTTATTAGAAAATGTAGTTTATTGAAAATTAGGAAAAATTGGCTTTAGTAATTAACCGTTCATTGCAATGACGATGCAAAATTAAATTACTGGAACTTGCCAAGAATCGTGAACTAACAGGATTACTCATCCTCGTAAGGGTACGTTCGCCAATTCTCGAGTCGGCTAGGCCTGCGAGTGACGTCACCACTATTAGAAACATAGCAGCTTATAGTGGTGACGTCACCCGCAGGCGTCGATGAAATGCTTGCGATTCAGGTTGTGCTTGTTTTTTCGTCGATTTCAAATATAGAAAACGTGATTTCAACAAGAATATAACAGAATTCTTTTTTTGACCTATACTGTTTTAAACTCGGCAAATGCATTTTACGCCAAGAGTTGAGGTCTACCAAGGATAATACAGACTACTAAGGATTGCTTATCGGCCTTGTTTTTGGTAATCGCGGCCATATGAGTGTAGCACGATTACCGACGTCATTAACTAAGGGCGGGTATTGAGTCACGCACAAAATATCTGCAAAGGTAGCAGTGCTGAGCGGCTGAAAAGCCGAAACGACTCTCCCGAAATCTACAATCTACAAGGGCGGGTATTATAAAACTGCTTTGACAGTTAACTTAAAGTTAACTTTTTGAATACATGTAATTCCCGAAGTTAACTTTAAGTTGACATTCAAAGTAGTTTTATAATACCCGCCCTTAGTCGTCAGCTGTTTGCGCCAGCGGTCGTAGTTTAGAATTTAAATTCATGATGAAAAATTAGAGAATTCTCGTGCCTCAGACGGTAATACGGAACCGCTAACAATATGGTATTTCACATGGTATTTTATAGTTCTCGGACACGAATACGCAAAAATCCTCCAATCCCCAGCGAAATCATAGCCTGTGGTGCAAACATCCTACGTCAAGGCAAGAAACGGCATGCTTCTACGTCATCATTGGTGCTTTCGCATGGTGGCAGGCTTGAGATGTTAAACTACACAGGCCCTATGACGGCCGAATAAAATATAATATTTCATAAATAGTGCGGAAAGTGTCACATTTTCGCAAGAGTTCATTTTTCTACGAGATGAAAGGATATTTATGCCCTATGCCTATCTATATACACTTTATTTGTACTACCTACCAATATAATTTTACCCCACTGACATGGCTTTTTATGTAATAGGTAATAGTTAAGGATATTAAAAGCAGAACAGACATCAAAGCATTCCCTTCTACTTGCTTCTACGAAGAAGAGTAGTTAAGTCTGGTTATAGTGGTTAGTCTGTCTGGTCAGTCATCACTCGTTAGATAAATTGTACCTTGCGAACTTGATAAACTTGTGTGGAACACTCTCAAGCCTATTGATCTGTTAGTAAGGTCATCAAACTAAGGGCCGATATTAAGCCGCGTACGGAGTTTGCGAGGCTGCCGCAGTGCGAGCGGCCTCGCATTGCATCACTTTTGAAGTGGTAGCAGAAGCTAAACACGAGGCAACGCGAGCCGTCATTCATTCACTCGCTCTGAGGCAACAACAATGTCGCTCATAACCAGCAAACACGTACAAACTTGGGAAATGCCGCGCTACGAGGCTTCTTTGAGCACGACCAAAAAACCGACTAAACATGGCTCACCGCGAGGCTGCCTCTCAACGCGGCAGACAGTGAGTCGAGGCAGGTACTAATTTTGCGAAGCACGCCTCGGGAGGCAGCCTCGCGAGGCTGCCTCGCAAAGTGCGTACGTAGCTTTATAATGTTCGGTTGACCAAAGGTTGAAAAAAACCAATATTGAAGGGCGTATTTTTCCTTAGAGAAAAATGTTCGAGGGATTGCATTGAAAGCAAATAAATAGGGAAAAGATTGGAACAGGTATTCAAAAATAAGATAGGGAAGCGGAAACAAAGTAGCTGTAGGAATACAATATTTTTTTATTAACCATAATAGATAACAGTTTATATTGAGTCATAAAATTCAAATTAGGTGGTCAAGATGAAACTTAATGTGATCTTCAATGAAAGAAGCAATATAAAAATAGCTGTGATTATAGCTATCCCTTTCTCTATATTCTACAGCAGGATGCATGGAGCTTCTGCTAGCCTCGATTAGATTTTTTGGATTTAATTGGTGTAGGAATTGGTCACCTAATCCCTGAAAACAATTAGGAATTTGTAAAATACAACCTTTAGCAACAATGTTCTACACTCCTACTTTAGGCATAATGCTACAATTTTTATTAATTATTATTGAAGTCCTTCCTGATTAACAAAAAATATATTAAATATTTAACAATTTGGGTTGATGGAAATTATTTTCTCCTAAAGTTTAGGCTTTAAATTATCCTGTAAATGCTTAACATGAAAGTCAAAATGTTCTCCAATAAATGAGGCAACGAAATAATAGCTATGACTGTAGCCCTTCCTGTTTCTCAAAGAGACAGGAATTCCAACAGTCTTGCAAGCATCAACTAGATTTTGGGGATTAAGTTGGGAAAGGAATTGGTCCTCTAATCCCTAAAAATAATATTAAAGAGAGTATAGTAAAATTTCGGGATGTTCTCCCGTAATGGGACACAGTGTGAAGGGAAAAATCCTAAAACTGACCATCATATTGGGCCTATTCGGATTTGGAAAAAGGACGGTTCTAGAACGGTTCAAAAGAATCGCACAGTTTATCATTGAAATTTGTGATAGCCGAGTTGTTGTCATTTTGTTGATTGATGAACTGTCCGATTGTTTTGAACCGTTCTAGAACCGTCCTTTTTCCTAACCCGAATAGGCCTATAGTAGAACTTTGAACTTTGATTTAATAAAAATTAGTGTTGCCACCATAAATTTTTACCTGATCAATAAGGATCCCCAATGGAGGTCCTCTGTATCTTTTCACCAACTCGGTTGCGTCCCATTCTTCCCAACGTCCAGTTTCTCTTGGTCCAAGATAACCAGTAAACGCCTTAACGCCCCATGGGCAAGCAATGGGGTTGCAAATTGCGGCGAAACCGGATACAGATTTGAATAGGCTGGGATTTTTGAGGGCCGCAATCAAAGCACCATGACCACCCATACTAAAGAAAAGATTTGAAACTATTGTGTCAAATTTAATTGAGAAATACAAATACCTGTGTCCCATGATCGATTGCCTGCCTTCGGCAATATTGAAATTCGAAGTTACAATGTCTATGAGCTCTTTGGTGATGTAGTCGTACATTCTATAGTTTTTCTTCCACGGTTCTTGAGTGGCGTTCAAGTAAAATCCAGCACCGACTCCAAAATCCCACGAATCTGAGTCACCTGGTATATTGAGGCCTCTAGGTGAAGTGTCTGGGTTAACAAGGATAATTCCGTGTTTAGCTGCATATCTGAAATAATTAGATGTAAGAATAAGTGTTAATAAATAAAAAAATAAAAATTGCCTTTGTGCTCCAGATTTTTCAATAAAATTCGCTTCAGTGCAAGTGAGACCGGAGAGCCAATAGATGACAGGAACTCTATTCTCTTCGGCTTGTGGCGGTAGGTAGACACCAAATTTCATCGTGCAGCCCACTGTTGCAGATTCGTGGCTGAAGACCTTTTGCCACCCACCAAAGCACCGGTTTGACGAAACTTCTGTTAGAGCCATCTGGAATAAAAAAGTAAATTTATCAGTAAATTGTGGATAAAAATATTCATATGGCAGTCCAGCTACCAGCTGATAATAAGAATACCTTAATTGAAACTGTTTGATTACATAACAAAAATGATCATTCCTTAAGTCTAATAAAGGAACCAGACTATACAACGCAAAACAAAAAATTAGTTGGTCTTGACAAAATGACAAGATACCTACTGAAAGAGTGCAAAGTTGTACCTTCCGAACCCTTAATAAAAATCTTCAACTTTGCAATGAGTAGCAAGATAAAGCAATTCAAAACAGCTTGTATATCCCCAATTTATAAGAGAGGTCCTAAAAAATCACATAGAACCTAAAGTGTCAGATCTTTAAATTGGATTTCCAAAAAATAGATGTGTTTTGAAACTTACTGTTACTGTATTTTGTGACATATTCCACAGACGTCCTAGTTGATAATAATAAAATTGATGCAGTTTATACAGATTTTGTGAAAGCATTAAATCAGGTAGACAATAACACTTAAGTTCAAAAACTTACATCTTTCTCGATCTCATTAGACCTTTGTCAGCTAATAATTTTATATCTGTCAAACGGAAACCAATTTGTTTCTGTAAAAAATTACCAATCCAACACTTACATAGCCTCTTGGAGAGACCCACAAGGTTCCTCCTTAGGGCCTTATTTATTTCTTTTATTTATAAATGATATTACAACTACCAAGAAGTCCTGTAACATTTTGTTGTTTGCTGATGACAACATGAAAGTTTACAAAGAAATAAAAGACATTAACGCCTGCTTTACATATTCAAAAAACCCATTGAATTTAAATATAAGTCTAAACGAGCAGCGAGTAGATAATATTAATATTTAGGTATTTCTGTTATGTACCTATATTTTAATATGTAGATGCAGCATACTCAAGAGTATACTTATACATTACATATAAATTTACACAGAAAGTATTTAAAACGGTACTTACATGTATTTTATTGATAAATGAGCAATTTAAAATGCAGACTGCAGTAAAAAATAGTGAAAATGTATGGTATAATTATCCACATGTTAGTTGTTGATACTTTTAGGAGTCAAGGTCTCAGTCAAGGTTAATTGTTTTTGATAATAATGTTATTGCATTGTCCTCATGAAAATTTCCTGGAGTAAATAGTGAATTATTATACATTGAGTTATACACTATAGCACCCATGGGAAGCGAGTTACAGGGTTATTTCACCACTTATTCAATAATTTAGGTACATACCTACTATAAAGTATAGCCAAATAAATGATTACGTAAAAAAAAATAGTATTTTTTTATTTCAAGAGTAATTTGAAAAGCCGCCGAATGAGCTTTGATTTACCTCTCTAGCCCCTGTGATGATAAGGAAGATACTTAGTTGAGAAATTAAAAAAGAATATTTTTTTTAATTTTCAAGAAAATGTTCATTTTTTCACTTAAGTGTTGATCAAGTGGTAAATCGCTTATGTATTCCAGTGTACATACAAGCCTCATGTAATGCCATGTATTCTTATTTTCTCATTTGATCCAATGTATTCTTATAATTCTTATGTATGCCCCTCGGTATGCCCTATGTATTCTTATGTTTTCGTTTGTGTTCTCATGTATTCCTATGTATTCTCAAATGTATTCATTCCAAATTCTAATGTTTACACGCGTCGTCACCACTATTTTAAGTTGTGATTATCTCCGCAAGTCAAACACACATACAGTGTTGCTAACTTATTCCTTAGTTGTAAAAACAAATATAGTAATAAGCATTAGGCCCTGATATCAATCAATTAAAAAAAACAAAAGTTGAAACCTTATTACTGATGACACTATGGCTTAAGAAAACACAAGAGGAAACATTATTTTACCTGAAGACTGAAGAGGAAATTAAACTCATTGGATTTGAAAGATTTGTCCAATAAATTTACTGAAGTTAATACAACAGAAAAATCTCCTTATGTTAGGATTTTAGAGGAAAAATATGTCATAATTGAAAAGTCCTTGTTTTATTAGCTTCTAGATGAGTCGTCAAGTGAAATAAGTACAGACAGGCTCCAAAGACTTTTTCCACCAATAGAACGATGCCTAAATCCAGTCCAGAAATCCTAAAAAAGGAATTAAAAAGATAAAGAAAAAAAATTGAACATTTTATAGGGACTGAATTCACAATGAGCTCTACATCTACATCTGATGATGAATGAAGCATTTAGATTGTGATTCTTCAGATTGCGAAATGCCTTTAGAAACCTTTAGTACCAAGTCAAATTTTCAAATCCTGGCCTAGATACTTTTACTTGGCCTAAGGTGGACAACTTTGCTCAAGTAGGTAGTCTTTCGCTTGTGTTTTTTTTCTCTTTAACGTAAATTAGAGAAAATTTTTGTGTTTTGTTTTTATTGCCAGTTTTATATTTAATAAGTTGTGGATCCCTTCCCCTCATTCAGTGATATAGAACCCAAACTTTAAATTTGAAGACAGTTGTTCTTTTATATACTTATTTTATAATATGATGTCCTGTGTTTCACGGAGCACTGCATGATGCAGGCTAGAACATCTCAAAATCCTGGATTACAAAATGGGATCATCCTTTTGCCGGAAGAACAGCAAACATGGTGGATCAACAATCATGTATAACCCCCTATGGGAAACGAAGACACATGATGAAGTCACAAGCCTGTCAGTAGCAGAACATGTCGAAGTAAGTGCCACAGAGATAAAAAGACTGAACCTATTATTAATAACTATTTACCATCCACCCAATGGAGACTTTAATATATTTTTGAATGTTACAGATAGTATTTTGGATGTGTGTCTAAGTCTAAAGAAATATGTTGTGTTGAATGGCGATTTTAACATACATTTTGAGAGGGACTATAACCTTACAACATAAATTCTTAGATCTCACTGAATCATATGATTATAGGGAAAAAGTCTTTGTGAATACACGTAAAAACCATCATCTTGATAATGTCTTTGTAAATCTTGAAAATGTGTGTGAATGTAAAGTAAATGTTTTTAATCCAGATCTGTCTGATCATGATGGGGCAATCGAATGTGAAATAAATGTCATCCCTATTTTAAAATATGAAAACCTAAAAATAGACCAATCTCTTTACCGTCCCATAACAAAAATAGGAATTGCAAAGATGTGCGACTTGCTTGATGAAACCTGGTCATTCTTGGAAACTGACAATGCTGAAATGAGTACCACCAAATTTTTTCAGAGATTTCTATTCTATCGAGACATTGCACTTCCAGTGACTAGACGACCAAAGAAAAGCACCCAGGAATCCGGAGCTGAGTGGTTTGGAGAGGAACTACAGATCCTGCGACATGAGCTAAACACATTAAATTAAATGTGCTCAGAAACTGACTGTCCTGTGCTGCAGACAGAGAGAAACACACTGAGGAACAGGTACCGAAATGAAATAGAAAACCCAAAAAAGCAAGCAAATTCAAATTATATCCGTAATTCTGATAACATTGCAAAAGCATCATGGAATCTAATAAAAAAATACATGCCAAACAGCACTTCTAAAGCAAATGCAAATATAGACCCAAATGAATGTAATGATTATTTTGCCGACATAGCTGAAAACCTCATTCATAATCTACCAGCAGCCGACACATCGCCAGTTCTGTATATGCAGAGCAGTAACCTAGGAGACCCAAACCTGCACTTTTCTTTCCAAAGTGTAGGCCCACTCGAAGTTCTTCAAGCTCTTAATAACTTAAAAAAAAAAGCACAGCAAGGACTTCTATGACCTTAGTGTAGTGCTAATACAGGCACTTGGTGGGATTCTCTGTTATCCGCTTGCAAAAATTTTCAACAAATGTATCCAAGAAGGTGCTTACCCTGAAGAGCTCAAAATTAGTAAAACTGTGCCAATCTTCAAAAGTGGAGACAAAACATCACCATCAAATTACAGACCAATTTCTTTGATCCCCGTCTTCTCCAAGATCCATGAGGTTCTCTTGAAGGACCAACTCTACATGTACTTTGAGGGAAACAACTTATTCATAGAAGAGCAGTTTGGGTTTAGAAGGGGCAGAACCACCACTGGGGCAATACTAAAGCTCTGTGATTTCATAGTTGGGGGCTTTGAGGAGGGCAGATTGTGTCCACCACCTTCTGTGACCTCTCCAAAGCCTTCGACTGTGTATCACATGATATCCTTATAGAAAAATTAAAATACTACAGGTTCTGTGAATTCAGCGTGAAATTGATATTGGGGTACCTCTCGGGACGAAGGCAGATCACGGAGTTGGAGGGTAGGCGCTCAGAGGAGAGAGTCATGAGGCACGGTGTGGTTCAGGGATCGGTACTGGGCCCACTGTTGTTCCTTATATACATAAATGACCTTGCAGCTGCCCTGTCCGGATGCCAGGTTGTTATCTACGCGGACGATAATGGACTCTCCATAAAAGCCAAAACACTGGACCTTGCCAAAATGGAGATGACGAGACATGTCGAAACTGCTGTTGACTGGTTCAACTCCAATCTTCTGAATGTCAACCAAAGTAAAACAGAAAACATAATCTTTTCTCTCAAGAAAACTAAAATTCAAGACAACCCAGAAAAAATCAAATTTTTAGGAGTTACATTGGATGTGAAGCTGACTTTCGAGCAGCATGTCAACATTATTTCAAAAAAACTTTGCTCCGCAATCTATGTTCTTCGTAATATATCGAAAATTGTAGATAAAGAAACATCGAAAATGGCATATTATGGTCTATTTCATTCAGTAAGCCTCTATGGACTCCTAGCATGGGGACACTCATGTCATACCTCTCGCATCTTTGGTCTGCAGAGAAGAGCAGTTAGAATTGTAGCTGGCATCAAATACCGAGATGATGTCAAACCATCCTTCAGGGACCTAAAAATATTAACTCTTCCAGCACAATATATCCTAGAGTCTCTACTATATTTTCATAGTAACTCTTCAAACTACACTCGTGCCGAAGAGGTCCATAATTACAACACTCGTCAACGTTACAACGTGCAGATTGACTTTTCACGCTTAAAAACCTCCTGGAGCGCAACGCGATATTATGCACCGGCATTTTTCAACAAACTGCCTCCTATGATACGAAACATTCCAATAAAGCCATTTAAAAATAAAATCAAGCAATTCTTGTTAAGTAAGTGCTTTTATTGAATAGAAGAATTTTTGCAATATCAGGTCACAGATTTGGATTTTTAACTTGTTTTGAATAGTCTTAACCGTTCATAGTTACTTAGTACTGTCCTTTTATAATGTTTAAAATTTTTTATACAGATGTGATATACCCATTAAGTGATATAGTATTTTATTAATTGTAATTGTAATTGATTGTAACCTAGTTTTAAGATTTTGATAACGCTATGAAACTCTGTTTTAAGTCTTAAATATATACAACCTATACAACCTTATTACACAGATGCATACATAAAACTGGTACCTACCAAAATAAAATAATATAGACAATAATACTCAGAGCTATCTTATGTAATTAGAAACCCGAAGGAAAATAAATAAGAACGTTTCTGCTGAAGTCCTGATGGACTTATACCATAGCTTAGATGCAGACTTTTCTTGTTATTCCATTCAGTTATGCAGACAGCATTCAAATGTTAAAACATAATAGTAAGTAGTCGTAGACAGTACTAGAAAACACAAAATAATCTGAGTTTGAACCTTAGCATACTCATTTCCATAAATTTACAAAAATAGTTATAAGTATATGAATAAATAAAAAAAAATAGCTCAGTAACACTAGGTATGTTGTACAAATCTATTGTCATTTTGTATTTCAAACAACAAGATTCATAAAGAGAATCTGCTTATTTTAAAAGGAGAATTTTTTGAACCTAAAGATTGTATATGCAACTCGATATGCAAGTAATGTTATTTGAGTTTTCCATTTATTAGTTCATTAAAAAATGTACAGGGAGTTGCAAGAATCCATTTTTTCACAATAATTTTAATTTAGTGACATCTTTAAGAAAATCTGGCAAAAATCTGTAGATATAACGCCCAAGAAGAGAAATTATTGTTTTTTGGGCAATTGTCTTTTTGGTTTTAATAGTTGCAACCCTCAGTTTCGACTTTTGTCGGGTATTATGTGGGTGATCAATTATATTTAGTTTGTGCCTAAGTATATCTGAATTGATATATTAACAATTTGAAGGTATATCACCTGTTTTATATATTGGGGTAATAATCGAGGACTTAAACTTTCCAGGGACCTTGCCTGTACTGAATATCAAATTTATGATATGGATTAAGGGTTTTATCAGATGGAGATGAGCCAGTTTTATTTTTTTGGTACTTATACCATCTGGACCAGAAGCGCAATTATTTTTTAAAGAGTTTATGTGATTTATTATTTCATTCTTGCTCCCTGGTTTTAAAAATATTGATGAATTTAAGCTGAAGTTAATTTTTGATGCTATTCCTGGGGGCGTAATATTACTGAGCATTTTTAAACCAACGTTAGTGAAATAGTCATTACAATAGTTCGCCATGTCCTTCTCGGTCAAGAATGAAATATTATTATTAATATTATTAGATTTCCAATTTTCGGCCAATAAGTGTTATAAATAATTTTTCAAAAATCTTCGAAAAGTGTCTTAAAAACCGATTGGTCAGCTTCTTTCAATCTAATGATATTTTTTCGAAGAGTCAGTTTGGCTTTAGAAACGGGCTTGGTACTGAACATGCCATATATGAATTAACAACCCACATAATAACATGCCTCGATAAGAACAGGAAATGTCTCACTGTATTCCTAGACCTTGCAAAGGCATTCGATACGGTACCTCACCTACAGCTCTTGGATGTCCTAAATATCTACGGGGTGAGGGGGACCGTGTTGGATGTCTTTGAAGACTACCTGGCAGACAGACAGCAGGTGGTGAAATAGGGGACACCCGAAGTAACCCCCAAACCGTTAAGATTGGCATCCCTCAGGGTACCATCCTGGGTCCAGTACTTTTCATTGCGTATATTAATTCCTTAACAAACATGAATATAAAGGATGGATCCATCATATCATATGCTGATGATACAGCCGTTACATTTGTGGGAGACACCTGGGCTCAAGTGAAGGAATCGGCAAAACATGGTATTTCAAGAATAAAAACATGGCTAGACTCTTTCAAACTAACATTAAACGCTAGTAAATCAAACTATATAGCCTTTTCCCTTACATCCTCCAATCGCCCTTCTTTTAAAGAGCTTGACATCATTAACGTAGACTCCCCATTGCTTGAAGTAGACTCTACAAAATATCTTGGAGTTATCATCGATAAACACCTTAAATGGGGACCTCATGTATTGAAGTTAACCTCAAACATAAGAAAGCTTATACATAAATTTTACATCCTCAGAGAAATAATGAACAAAAAATTACTGATTTCAGTTTACAAAGTACTTGTCGAGCCCCTAATAAGATATGGTATTGTTGTGTGGGGTGGAATGTATGAGAGTCCGTTACGATCCTTGAAGGTGACTCAAAATTTTATTTTAAAAACAATTTACAAGAGAAATAGGCGATACTCAACGCAGCTACTGTATTCAGCAGATGCTCTAAATGTTCGATCTCTTTATGTTCTTTCAATCTCGGTTTTTGTTCACAGAAATCAAAAATTGAGATCTTATGTAGATCATTTATACGAAACGCGCAATAAAGTTAATAGGCATTTAATAATTCCAAATAGTAACACTAATATGAACACTAAATCGATATGTTATCTTGCTCCGAAAATATATAATATAATCCCAAAAGAAGTGAAAAGTAATAATAATATTAAAAGATTTAGCAACCTTTGTAGAACATTCATTTCCACTAGTTATAATAGGTTTCGTATTTTATTCTAGTGTGCCCTTTTATTTTATGGTTGGAGTGTTTGGATTGTGATTTTGTATCTTTGCTCTCGATATAGGCATACTTGCCGTTAGGGTATTTTTTTAAGAATTAGTTTAAGTAAATCCTGTTCAATTAATTTTCATCTAAAAATAGTTTTGTTACCTTGCACATACAGGGGTTTAGTCCCCTAGGTGCATCAATTAAATAAGTATAATGCGAACATCCTTCTTTTGTGTATTAAATCATACCTACTTGTAAAATTGTATCAGATTGTATGTAATATATTATTATTATTTATTTATTATATTTATATATTTATTTATTTATATATAACTGATTAATGTGCATTAACTTACTTTCTTCATGTTTTGTTACTTGATTAAAGGCGATTTTTATCGATCATTATTCTTATAAGAAAACCTTTTGAATTTTTTCTAATTTTTCAATATATATTTTATACGCTCCACCCAACCCAACAATCCCATACTGAATTAAGGATTGAACGAATGCACAATACATACTTAATCCTAAATTATGAAAAGCAAAGAATTTTTTTTAGTTGTTTAATTTAAAAAAGTATAATGCAAAAGTAACTATAAAAAGGACAGATAATGTAAAATATTTGGGAATTGTAATGGATAGACATTTGAAATGGGATGTACAGTCGCGGCCATTGGAATTGGTACACACTTCAAAAACGCACCTCGTATTGCATCAAAATTGATAAAAACTATAACCAACAAAAGTGGTCAGTGGAGTGTGTAATGTTATGTCCACCAAGTTCAATTTTAGACCCCATAAAAAATTAAAAAATCCTTTTCTATTTAGCCTAGTGAAAATTAACTCCTTACAGAAAATGTTAATATTTGGTAGTACCATCATTTTTATCAACTACTGTTTGCAATCTTCGTGGCATTGAGTAAATTGAATTACGAAAATTGTAGTTGTTTGTTTATAATGTGACTTCTCTAAGGTCTTTGACTGTGTAAACCATGAAATTATGTTAAAAAAATTGCATGTTTACGGCTTTAGAGGAGTCTCCTTGATGTGGTTCAAATCGTATATCTCAAAAAGAGAACAGTATGTAAAGATCGGTTCTACACAATCTCTAACTTTAAATATATCGAATGGCGTTCCCCAAGGGTCCGTTCTCGGACCGATTTTATTTTTGCTGTATCTGAATGATATATTCAGACTACAAATTCAAGGGCGCTTCACAGCTTTTGCAGATGATAACACTCTTTCTTGGAGAGGGAAAAATTTTGAAACTTTAAAGGACACAGTCTCAGGGGACTTAAAAACAATTAAGGAATGGTGTGACGCAAATTTACTGTGCTTTAATACAAAAAAAACCAACCTCATGACATTCAAATTTATTTACAATGACCTCTACCTAGATGCTCAATTAATTGAAAACAGGTCCAACTGCAAGTTCCTTGGGATTCATGTTGACAGCCAGCTCAAATTTTCCACGCATGTCAACAACCTTAACAATAGACTGGCTAGCGGATGCTATGCCATACGAACTGTATACAACGAGCTTGGCCATAATTCTGCCAAAATGGTATATTTCTCTTTAGTAGAATCTCACATCCGGTATGGCATAGCCTTCTGGGGATGTTGCTCGCAGACACTTTTTGATTCGGTGTTTATTGTACAAAAAAGGGCAATAAGATTTCTGTGTGGAAGAGGATATCGAGATCATTGTAGACCACTTTTCTTGAGACATGAAATTTTGAAAGTTTACTGTATTTTTATCCTAGAGACAGCAATTTTAATGCACAAAAAATTTTACGACCAAATAGATCTCTCAAGAACCTACGAAACTAGACAGAAACTTAAAATTTCGTTGCCGATCCCGAGGTCTTCTTTGACACAGAACTCAGTAATTTATAGAAGTAAAAAAATATTTAATCATTTACCTGTTCACCTAAGAGAAATTAAAGAACTAAGAAGGTTTAAAACCGCTTTGAAAAGTTTTTTGTGTAAAAAAGCATATTATAGTTTGCAAGAATTTTTTGATGATAATAGTTTAGGATAACATAGTTTGTATTTTTTGTATAAAAATTTTACTATAAATAAATATTAGGAAATTTTATTTTGTGTTTTGTTTTTTTTAGCTACTGTATTGGATATTTTTAACTTTATGTATTTATTTTGACTGTTGTAATTACGTTATTGAGTCACTTGTTTAAATGTTTTACTCTAGTATTTAGGAACTAAAGCTTTGTCAATGGAAAATTATTTTTGTTTTTCGGACAATAAAGTATATTTTGATTGATTGATTGATGTTAAAGCATACCAATAATTGATTATGCACTTTTAAATCTTGTTTTGAAACAGGTCTAAATTCTGTATTTTACATTTTTTTCGTATCTTAACATGATCTTAATACATGCTGGAACGTAAAATTATCTCCAAAGCGTTCATTAGCGGATGGCAGCATCACATCTCCTAATTATGAATTTCTCGCGTCAGACGTCCATCAATAAGATAAATCTGCCCTGGACCCTGGACCTTTAGCACTTATACAGGTCCTTGCCTGGACAGAAAATCTTCCGCTAGACTGATTAAATTGGATGTAGTCCTCCTCATACCTGGGTTCATCGTGGCCTATAAACTTTTAATGTTGAGCTACTATTGAATGACTGAAAAACTTTTTCGTCAGAGAAAACTATATTGCTCCAGAAATTTTCAGATTCTTGAGAAAATACCTAACTGGGCAAGCTGTAATCGGCACTATTTCTTTGCACTGAAAATGGTTTACGTGCCGCTGAAAGACATTTGATACCAGTTTCCTTAATACGCCTTCACGCAGTTTTAACTGAAGCTAGGAAACTAGTCAACTATTTGGCTCTAATTTCCGAAATAAATGGATATGAAACGACCTCATCAAGAAGAGATTCATCCTCTTGTCGAATTGTTTTTCTCGGTCGTCTTCCTCATTGTAGGTTCGTGATAGAAGCAGTTTCAACGGTTTCAACCCATTTTTTCTTCAAATTCATAATTATACTACTTCCACAACCAAGGATTAAGGCGACTGCACATATAGTTTTCCCTTGTGAAATCATTAGCATTGCTTTCGCTTTTTTATCTTTGGTTAAAATATGGTACTTTTTTTTTCAATCTTATTTAAAAACTTAATAAAACTCGAGATAAAACTGTTCTAGTTCGCCACTGACTTATCACTTTGACACAATTTTGGCATTACCTGCTTGTTGAAAAAGTCAGATTTTGATGCAATACGAGGTGCGTATTTAAAGTGTGTGCCAATTCCAATGGCCGCGACTGTACATCCCATTTCAAATGTCTATCATTACAATTCCCAAATATTTTACATTATCTGTCCTTTTTATAGTTACTTTTGAGTTATTTGCTTGTGTTAAGTTAATTTCTGTAAAATTTGTAGCTTTTGCTTCACTACAACTGAAAGGAATGTATTTTGATTTTTCAAAGTTAATTGTCAGAGACATTTCATCAAACTAATCCTTTATCTTTGCTAAATCCTTTTCTGCTTGTAGGTTTGTTTCTTTCCATGTTTTTTCACTGTATATAATTCAGAAGAATTCAGAATCAGAATTCAGAATCGTTTATTGGTGCTTAAAAATACACAGTACAGTGTTTACACAAGTCAAAATAATCAAATACAATTTAGTAATCTAAAATTACAATTTCATTAAAAAATTAGACTAACTATCTATTTCACATGATTTTAAATATCTGCTTTACAAAAATATAAAAGTTATGTTTAAAAATTCCAACAACAATTACAAATTTACTGTCACTCACTAATACAACAATTATCAGGACAAGGACATTTAAAAGTTTGGAATCAATAAATAAAATTAAAAAAAAAAAAAAGCATATAGCAATGACTAGAGACAATTTTTGGTTGGTGCAACTGTAAAGAACAATAATTGATATAATAATAAATATGAAAAATAATTTATTTGTTTGTTTTAAATAATGTTTGTGCCTGTCCAGCTGAGTGTGGAATTATAAAATTCATCTAGGCTGTAAAACGCCTTAATTATGAGAAAATCTTTAATTTTTTTCTTAAATTCGGAATTATTTAGTTGTATTACATGCTCTGGTAGTTTGTTAAAAAGTTTTACAGCATGATATCCAGGTCCACCCTGACATCTCTGTAAACGATGGTAGATGGGTCTTAAGTTATTTTTGTTTCTCGTGTCATGGCTGTGAAAATCACCATTACACATAAATGAATCATAATGGTCCCTAACATAAACCAGATTTTGCAGGATATACTCACAGGGCAATGTCAAAATTCTGTTGTCAATAAAAGCCTGCTTGCAGTCATCTCGATAGCCCAAACCAGCCACTATTCTAACAGCCCTTCTCTGCACAGAGAAAACCCTCTGTGCTCCATTTGCATGACCCCATATTAGCAAAGCATAACCTACATGTGAGTGTAGCAAAGAAAAGTATGTTTGTTTTGTAACTCTAGATGAGACACATCTTGCCAAATTTCTTAATAAAAAAGTGTTTTTGCAAAGCTTATTTGAAATTATTTCAGTGTGTGCATCCCAAAGAAGTTTTTGGTCAAGATGCACTCCTAAGAATTTTACACTGTTGGTCATGGGTTCTATATTTTTTAGAGAAAAAGTATAGTTTTGGGTTTTAGATTCATTCAAAAAGAGTTTGTTAGCAGCAAACCATTGCCTAGCCCTCAACTGTGCCTCCCCCGACATACAGACAGCTGTTGGTAGATCTGGATGCTGAACTTGACCTGTGGTATCGTCCGCAAATTTTACATACTTTTCGAACTCCGCTATTTTGGGTAGATCATTAATATAGATTAGGAATAGAATAGGACCCACAATTGAGCCCTGTGGTACGCCTATGTTTATTTCTCGTTCGCTCGAATTAATGTCATTATAGTTAACAATCTGAGTTCGTTTAGTCAGATAGGATTTTATTAGATCCACACTGTCGTTTGAAAATTTGTAAAAAGGCAGTTTTTTAAGCAGGATATCGTGCGAGACACAGTCAAAGGCCTTGCTCAGGTCACAGAAGGTGGTAACTGTGTGTTGAGAGCTCTCAAAACCTTCCATTATACCTTCTACCAATTTTAAAATTGCTAAAGTTGTATTCTTGCCCCTCCTAAAGCCAAACTGACTATTACTAAGTAGGTCATTTTGCTCTAGGTAACTCGATATTTGTATAGCTATGCATTTTTCAAGAATCTTCGATAAAACTGGCAGGAGTGAGATCGGTCTGTAGTTGCCTGGATCATTTGGATCTCCTTTTTTAAATATTGGAATTACTTTCGCTGTTTTTAGACAATTTGGAAAGGTTTTCTCTTTAATGCAATGATTTATTAATTTTGTAAGAGGTGTTATTAGGAGATTTTTGACTGATTTTATTAGGGTTATATTAAGGTTGAAAATATCCTTGCTTGTCTTGTTTTTAAGCTGGTCAATCACATCACGTACTTCGTTAAATGAGAGTTCCTTAAAGGAAAAGGATTGATTATTTGCATTAATTTTAAGTAAATTCAAAATGGGGTCTAAATCTTCTTCTTCTATTTTGTTCTGTAGATCTACAGCTATGCTTACAAAAAAATTGTTAAAATCTTGTGCAGTCAATGTTGTTTGGTCATTTTTTGAAGGCTTTGTTTTACCACGATATTCATTAATTATTTCCCACATGCATCTAATTGGGTTGGAAGAGTTTTTTATTTTAGTTTCATTGCACTGAATTTTGGCCTTTTTTATAGCTTTTTTGTAGCTTTGTTGGAGATTTTTTATATATTCCTTAAGCTGATTTGTTGGATGGAGTTTAAAGATGTCATTTAGGTACTGAAGGTGTTCTCTCATATTTTTTAGGTCATTATTAAACCAATCAATGTTATTTGTTTGATTTTCCTTTACTTTATATGTTTTTTTTGGGAACGACTCATTATATGCCAACTCAATTAACTGCACAAGGTTCTGAAACTTTACCTCTACAGAAGTAGGAAAGTCTATAAATCTAAAATCAATTTCAGAAATTTTTTGATAGAATGTGTTTTTTCCTACCTGTGTTATGGGCTGACAAATCTTTTTTGAGTATTTTTGATTACTTTGTTGAGGACAATTTAATGAGACAAGTTGCCCATCGTGATCTGATTTGCCTGGCTTTACAATGCAAGCAAGGTATTCAGTTTCTGAAAAATTTATAAAAATATTATCCAGGCAGTTGTTACCGCGGGTAGGTTCAAAAACCGTCTGGGCTAATCCATACGACTGCAGCATGTCATTTAACTCTCTACATGTTTTTTCATTTGTACAGAATTTCACATTAAAATCACCTGCAAGAACTATCTTATTATGTGTATCCAATTTATTTAAAACTTTATCAAGATTGTTTAAAAAGATGTCAAAATCTCCCCCAGGAGATCTATATACTGATAGTATTACTATGTTGTATTTATATGATCTTACTCCACAAACTTCAATACATTTTTCCACACTCAGCTCCCTTAGATCTGTCAACTCTTTATAACTACTGCCCTTTTCAAGTAAGACTGCTGTTCCTCCTCTTGTATACATTTTCCGGCAGAATGATGCTGCCACTTCCAAGTTGCCAATCCTCAGAGAGTTTATTTCATCATCCTTCAAAAAATGCTCAGTTACACACATTATACCAATGGCTTTATCCACGATAAATGCTTCCAGTTCATCTGTGATGTCTCGGATGGATTGGGTATTAAGGTGTAGCACAGAGAGTTTCTCCTCACTACTTGTAGAGTCTGGTATGGCTCTATTGTTGGCTAATTTGCCCGTGTCCTTGGGCTTCGTCTGGCATGGGTAAAATGGTTCACCATGATGCCTTCACCCCATATTTCTGGCACCATTATTTTACTTGTGTCTTCTTCTGCCACTTCAATTTTAAAGGAGCTTTTGTAGCTGCTGCTCTTCGTCTTCATTTTGTAGCACTTGGAATCAGCTGCAGCGCTATTTTTTATGTATTCTTGGACCTCTTCTTCAGTCACCGTAGACGAGAGTCCAGTGAGAAAAATGTAGGCCTTCTTTGGCGCAACCTGCAAGGAAAACTGTTTGCATCCTCCATGTACCGGATTTTTGCGGGATGTATTTCTTCTTCCATATGCAACCTGTGTCCAACCATTTTGCATTATGCCTGGAGTTTGTGGCTCATCATTTATGGATTTTTCAACAATTTTTATAGAAAGGGAATTTTCATTTTGTGCAATGTTTTTGTTGTTTTGGTTCTTGTCGTCTGTCAGCTGCCACTTTGGAGACAGTGGCGCAGCATGGTTTTTGGTTGGGGAACAGAATCGTTCCGCACCATCGGCTCCGCCGGACTTTTTTACGTTGTTGTCAGATTGGTCCGATTTTCCGGCCTGCTTACTTGATGATGATGACAGCGATTTCTTTGGCGGAATTTTTGAAGGAGTTTTAACCTCACTTTTCTGTTTTTCTAAATTTTCTTGGAGTTTTCCAATTTTCTCACCCATTAGACGGTTGTTTTTTTGTAGCAACTCGTTCTTTTCTTCCAACAATTTGATTACCATTTGAAAGAGCTCTCTCTCATGCTTCCAAGCTTCTTTTTCGGCATAGGATGGTGAGTGGCGGCACTTGGCTGATTTTTGGGTCGCCGCTTGGATAAGACACGCCGAATGGAACTCCTTTTCACATTTTCCACATTGGATGATGTTCTTTGTTTCTTTTTTGCAGTGGTAGCACTTACTTACAAGTTTTTCACTGGTATTTTCCGCGACTTTCGTCGGACTCACAATAACAACATCTTCTCTGTCAGCCATCTTGCTTTTTCTTCCCATAATAACTGTGTCATCAAACAATGCAATCAGCCCAAATGTATTTATGATTAACAAGCCATTATATAAATTGTAAATAAGATTGGGACTAGTACGCTTCCTTGAGGAACACCATACTTCACAGTTGTTGGTTCACTTAATGTTTTACCGATCTGGACATATTGTTTTCTTTCAGATCTTATCAGTTTCTCTGTAATTCCACAAAATCCACGATTTTTTAAAACAGTTATCAGCATGTGGTGATCTACAGTGTTGAATGCCTTTGCAAGGTCTAAAAAAAAATATCTTAACACATTCATCATTATCAAGTTTTCTGTAAACATTATCCATTAAATATGCTATGGCATCTTCTGTGGATAACCCCCACTGAATCTGAAACCTAAACTGCTTGTCTGATATTATTTTGTATTAAGTAAGATAAGAAAAAAGCCTTTTTTTGATGTTTTTTCAACAATTTTTGAAAGCATAGAAATTAGGGTTATTGGTCTATAGTTTTCTATCTGTAACTTTCTCACAGATTTATAGAGAAGTTTGATAATTCCAATTTTCAGCCTACTTGGATAGTATCCTTGTTCAAATATTTTATTTATTATATGTGTGTTTATATGAAGTATTTTTATGTATGGAGCTAACATTTGAAGAGTTTTTGTAGTACTTGTATGATATCTCGGAGATTTTTTCTTATTTAAATGATTGAAACATGGTAATAATAAATTGCAACTGGTTGCTGACTAGTGGCAGTGCATTTCTTATGAAAATATTCAGTCACCAGTTGGGATTTACCTTCATCTTGTCTCAACTGACTCTGGAAAGACTAATTTTACCTGGGACACTCTGTATAGATACAAGAAAAGGTCGTCCCTTTTCTGAAAATTATGGTTACCACAATATAAAAAAAAAAAAAACGTGGCTGGCTGCAATTTGCAAGTGATTGGAAATTATTAAATACAAATTCTAAGCAATCGAAAATAAACCAAATGAAAAGTAAAAACACTAGAAAAAAGATAAAGGTATACTATATAAATTGCTAGTACATACCTGTGGTATTCTTGGGATAACGCTAGTGATAAGAAAAGGAACCCTAGTCCACTACCACTACAACCTATGAACTTGAACCCACTTGAACCTTTCTAGAACCCGGAACCTTTAATCACACCACAACAAATTTTTTGGAAATATTTAAATGTCCAAAGCAGATGTTAGGTGTTTTCGTTTTCGGAACTACTGAGTAGCTCCAGCTCCGAGTCAAATAAGAAAAATAGTAAAAATAGGTAGATTACAAGGATAAAACAGACTACTAAGGATTGCTTATCGGCCTCGCTTTTGGTAATTGCCGCCATATTGGTGTGTCACCAGTTCCGACGTATTAACAAGTCGTCAGCTGTTTGCACTCTAGAGGTCGTAGTTTAGAATTTGAATTTATGATGAAAAATATTTAATTTTGATTAACATTATAGGCACAGAAGAAGATGAAAACGAGATCTAAAAAAAAGAGTTGTTGAATATCAATTAATGTAGTAAAACCCAAGAATCGTAAACTCTATAGAATTGCTCAATGCCGTATATATATATGTTCACAAAAAATATCGAACATGGAGGAATGCGAATGACGTCACGTGCCATCATCGCAGTCCTTGATCGGATTGTTTTAATATAATGACAGTGCATTTTCCTTGCATTTTCAAAGGTGAAAAATTGTTATTTCCGTTGAAAACAGTGTTTTTTAAATTCAGCAGACACTTTAAAAGTTTGTGTGCTTGAGTGGTTGGCTATATAATTATTGTCATCAACCGTGATTTTGAGCTTGCACAAAGGCGAGTTTCTTTGCTTGCTGCTTATCAGCAATGTAATTTCAAAATACCCGCACATAAATACTACCTATATTAAAACATGCTGTGCATTGTGAATACATTTCTTTTACGTTTTCTTAGTGCAACAGCTAGTACAAGTAGTACAGCTAGTACTTCATAATTAATATGTTTCTCGCTGTTTGTCCAAAAACACAAGCTTTTATGTAAAGTCTGTCGATTTTAATTGATACTAGCGATAACTGCGAAATTCGCTCTTTTTTGACATTGCTTCGACAATTTGACCTTTGATTCACGCATAAAACCTCAAATTGTTGAAGCAATGTCAAAAAAGTGCGAATTTCGCAGTTATGAGTACAAGGCTATACTCGAAAGGAATTTGAGCTGGTGGCACCCTACATCAGAACGCCAATGGTCCCCTGACGTCATACCTGTTTTTGCCATATACGCTCCTCATACGGAAAGTGTCAGATTAAAAACGACGGACAATATGCTTTTGTGTAATAATGATTTAATTTTTGCATTTCAATATCAAAATATAAGCGAAACGTGGTTGCAATAGTGTGTTTTATTTTTAACTGCCAAATAGTGATATAGGTATATTCATAATCCAGAAAAACACTGCAAGTTTCCCATATTTCCATGCGTTTACATAGTAAACGCGCTAGTAAAGGAATTTATTCACATATTTATTTATTTATTTATTTTTTCTTCACAAACACTAATTTTTAGTAATTATACATGCAAAGGAAACTACGACTAGTAGGTAGTTATTTGATTTACAAAAAAAAACAATACAAAAACATGACTACATAGAAATAAAATATACTAACAGTAAATAAACTAAGCGAATATTTTCAGCCATGAGTCTTTAATGCTTACACACGTTAAATGAAACTTTAAATTACACTTATAACACGATAAACTTCGAATTTACGATAAAATAATTGTTAAACTATCACTCGTATCGGAGGCCATCTCGAAAGTCAGGAATGCAGGTGACGTCACAGCACTTGTGAACAAATTTACCCGATTCGCAGTCCTGTAGAGTTTACGAATCTTGAGTAATACCAAAGGCGATTTTCAGCCTGGAATGATTATTATTTGGTTATAACCAATGCATTTCCGCCGTCGCGGTTTTAACCAAAGTAGGGGAAGTCGTGACGTCACATATCAGCTGATTTGCTTTTGGTATTTACCACTTATAATCGATTATTACCCACAGCTTTGGACTTGGGTTAATCTTTTGGTTACAGCTTTTTGATGCTATTGTTATTATTTTTGGAATTTGTATTGGTGGCACAATGAAAGAAGTATACATTCACTCACTCACTGCAATTCACCATGTTTAGATCATGCCCAAAGTAAATCTGTTCGATAAACGAGACTAACGAGAGATTCAGCTCCATTTTTTGTGTACCTGAACAAAAAATTATTGTTGAAACGAAAAAACAAATAAGAATAATAAACATAACCCTACCTACACTGCTATAACTTGTCTAAGGCTATAACCAAATCATTTCAGCGGTTAGTTCCTTGGGTTATGATTCTTGAATGGTGGGGCTATGGCGTCACACTCGGTTGTCAAAGTTGTCAACGAAAAGAATAACCACGGTATTTACCGATAAATAATCATTCCAGGCTGAAAATCGCCTCAAGTATGGATAAAGCAAAAGCCCGCGGAATCATAGCCTGTATTGCAAACAGCTTATGTCCATCCGAGAAAGGACATGCTGCCTACGTCACAACTGATCATTTGGCTTGGGAATTTGTTCCACATAGGCCTTCAATCATCAATGCCTCAACAAAACAGATAACGAAGGCAGAGAAGCAGAAGCTTTTGCCATAAGTTGTGGTCTAACGCAGCTTGTCGATGAACCTACCCGTATCTCAGAAAGGGGCGAATTTGCAGCGCTTTTAGACTTGTTCCTAACCACAAATCCTGACTCGTACACAATTCAAGTAGATGCTCCACTTGGTTCGTCCGATCATAAACTTATAATAACAAAGTGCGAAATGCTCATCCCACCAAGCCTACAACCACTTCCTCGTAAAATGTGGCACTATAAATCGGCAAAATGGAATGACCTAAAACAGTATTACCTGGATTTTCCATGGCAAGAGGTTTGCTTTAAAACAGCTGATCCCACTATTTGCTGTAATGAAATAACACAAGTAATCTTATCTGGAATGGACGCATATATCCCACATACAACTAAACGTAGAGCTAATGCTAAACCTTGGTTCAACAGCCAGTGTCAAACGGCTGTACAGAAAAAACACAGAGCATATAACCTTTGGAAACGACAACAAACCGCTCAAAACCACACAGAATTTATAGAAGCCAGAAATAGTTGCAAAATTACTATTGACTCCGCTAAAGAAACATACAATCAAAGAATAAAAAACAGGTTGCTGAATTGTCCAAGTAGTTCTAGGTCTTTTTGGTCTCTTGCAAAAGCTGTTGGATCTAACTTCACCAAGTCATCCATACCACCACTTACAGATAAAAATAATCACTTAGCCACAACATCAGAGGAAAAAGCCAATATGCTTGCCCAAATGTTTTCCTCCAACTCCAACCTAACAGTGCCAAACGGAAAAACTCCACCGTTCATTGAAAGGGTTTCCCATAGTATGCCAGAGGTACCCTTTTGTCACAGAGAAATACGAAAATCCCTAAAAAAGCTGGATACAAACAAAGCAATGGGTCCGGATGGCATTCCCGCAATAGTACTCAAAAATTGCGCCAACGAACTCACCCCAACTTTCGCAAAATTATTCAATTTGTCTTACAGGCAAGGAGTATATCCATCATCATGGAAGTCTGCCGCAGTACAACCCATTCCAAAGAAAGGAAAAAAGACAGATCCGTTAAACTATAGACCAATTGCTCTACTTCCGGTGATATCAAAAGTAATGGAAAGAGTTGTGAACAATCACCTAACCAAGTACTTGGAAAAGTACAAAATTATCAACGATAAGCAATACGGATTTCGAAAATATAGATCAACTGGCGATTTACTTACATACGTCACTCACTTATGGCAAAAAGCGATTGAGTTGCGGGGTGAAACAAGAACAATTGCCTTAGATATATCTAAAGCATTCGACAAAGTTTGGCATGAAAATCTTCTCAACAAGCTCAAAGCAATGGGATTATCGCCGAAACTTTGCACTTGGTTTGAAAGTTACCTAAAGGACAGATCCATTTATGTTGCACTGGATGGCCAGAACTCCAACTCTTACCAAATAAATGCTGGTGTGCCACAGGGAGCAATCCTTTCGCCAACTCTTTTCCTGATTTACATAAATGACCTCATAGATAAAACAGTAAATCCACTTTATTGCTTTGCAGACGATGGTAATGTAGTCTCCTCACTCATACCACCCACAGGGCTTTCCGCACGTGAATTCCATCATCTTAGACTAACTCAAATATCGCAGATAAATAACGACCTGGAGATAATAGAGGACTGGGGTAACAAAAACCTTGTACAGTTCAATGCGCAGAAAACCCAAGCAGCTCTGTTTTCAAAAAAGACCAGCACCGGTGAGCCAAACATCATGCTATCTGGAAGTGCTGTCACATTACAGAGTCAGTTGAACATCTTGGGGGTTACTGCAGAGACCAACATGTCTTGGCACAGTCACGTGGCAGATATTGCTAAAAGGGCCTCCCAAAAGCTGGGGGTGCTATTTCGTACAAGACATCTGTACACACCAAGCCAATTGCTGACACTCTACAAAGCCCAGATTCGACCAACTATGGAGTACTGCTCACATATATGGAGTGCTGCACCCAAACATACCTTAATGCTTTTGAATACCGTGCAAAAACGAGCTATCAAGCTGATCAATGACCCCGCACTTACTCGTAACTTGGATGGTCTCGAACATCGCAGATCTGTGGGCGATTTATCTCTCTTCTACAGGTACTATCACGGAAAATGCTCTGAAGAGTTGGCACGTATGATTCCACCGAGAGTAGCACCTACCAGGCGAACGCGTCAAACAGACGGTAACCATGAATTTACTGTCAAACTAGAGGCACCAAGAACCTCACTATATCAGAATTCATATCTCTGGAGAACAGCATCGCTGTGGAATAAACTCCCTGCGACGGTTTTCCCTGCAGGTTACAACCTGAACCGTTTCAAGACCAACATACACCGACATTTCCGCGCACTTGCCGCTTCTCGAGCGTGATAGGACATTGTCCTTGCGAGTGCGCATATCCGTAAAAAAAACAAAAAAAAAAAATGCCTTATGAGAATAGGCTATCCTTTAGTAGTAGTGTGTATCATCCTTGCGTAGATTAGAGCTGGTTTCACGCCGGTTCTGCTAATTCAAATTTGAACCACTCGCGTGCAAATTTATGCTTTGACTGACATTCGTTCTCTCAAATTCATGACTTGCACCGCCGCAAATCGCAGATCCAGAAAGCAAACACGGTATATAGCCACCAAACTCGCAAAATTCGAACTGAGTGCACTGAGCCAATAAATTCAGCAATCGGCTACAATTTTCATTTTTCATCCATCTGGCGACACAGCCTTATGTTTTTTTCTGGATTTTTCTGTAGTTTTGTCCTTGGCTGTATCCGAGTGCCCGAAATTTTAATAAACGAACGCGAATGAGCCTGCACCGAGTACACTTTTTAAATAAGCGAACGGTGAATTCAAGCTCGGAGAACTCAGGTCAAAATACAGAACGTACGTGTGTAGAGCTGCTTTCGGGTGCCAGCCTTTGAGCACTCCCGAGTTACTCTGAAGTACTCCAGCTACAGTTTGACCCCGTTCGGTATCAAGCGTTCGAATTCAAAACGCATGGGGTATGACAGGTGTGAAGTGTTTTAGGAGCTTCGCACTCTGTACCCGAAAGCGGCTTAAGAAAACGCCAAATTACGCCCACTGAATGCATCCATTCCATTCAGTTGCTGTTATTTTTTTTCTTTTGTTGGCAGCATCGGTTAAAAGGCCCAAAAAACGACAACAGACAGATGACAACAAATTGCAAAAAAATGTCAACCGAAATGGCGCCTTCTTTTCATTAAAGTACGCCGCACGTTGATCCTGTTGAAAATCATCAAAAACTGATATTTTAAGTAATTTAATGCAAAATGGCAAGTATAAATCTGGACAAGGAGACTTTGCATAGGCGCCTAAAAAGACTATACGCAGCCTGGAAGGATTCGGATGGTGAAAATGGCTTCTCGAAAATGGACGCTTTGGTAGCCGCTGTGGGTAAGGACGATGATATTGTTTACAGCAAATCTAGTGCCTTGCATACATGGCTTTTGGGCTACGAACTCACTGAAACAATAATAGTACTTACTGAGGATAAAGTCCATTGCTTAGGCAGCAAAAAAAAGATAGAATTCCTCAAACAAGGCGAGAGCAAGGATGAGAATCACATAAAACTCAATTTGATTGTTAGAGAGAAGGATAAAGACAATGAAAACTTTAAGACGCTCATTAAAGCTATAAAAGCAAGCAAAAACGGCAAAGTCGTTGGCTATTTTCCTAAAGATAATTATCAAAGTCCTTTGTTGGATGGTTTCAAAGCTGCTCTCAAAGAAGAAAACTTTGAAATGTTCGACGCTAATGCTCCTATAGCATATTTAATGGCCCCCAAAGAAGATTCAGAAGTTACAAGCCTCAGAAAAGCATCTGTAGTCTCTGTAGATGTTTTTACAAAATACCTGAAAGACCAAATAATGGAGATCATTGATGCCGAAAAAAAAGTGAAACACAGTAAACTTGCTGAAGGAGTCGAATCAGCCATACAAGACAAAAAATATGTGTCGGGAGTAGATGTAAGTCAAATAGATATGTGCTATCCAGCAATTATTCAGTCAGGAGGCAACTACAGTCTTAAATACAGTGCTGTAAGTGATAAAAACAATTTACATTTTGGTTCAATTATATGCTTTTTTGGAGCAAGATATAAGCTTTATTGTTCAAATATTGCAAGAACCTTACTAGTAAATCCTACAGAGGAAATGCAAGGTAACTACAACTTTTTATTACAACTCGAAGAGGAATTATTGAAAAAAATGCAACCTGGCACAAAACTATCTGCAGTCTACGAAACTGGCTTAGCTTATGCCAAAAAAGAAAAACCAAATTTAGTGGATAATTTAACGAAAAATTTTGGATTTGCAATTGGCATTGAATTTAAAGAAAGCTCTTTGATGATCGGCCCTAAAACACATGCTGTCCTAAAAAAAGGCATGGCGTTTAACTTAAACTTGGGCCTTACTAATTTAACTAACAAAGATGCCACTGAAAAAGAAGCAAAAGTATATGCCCTCTTCATAGGGGACACCGTTTTGATAAATGATGGCCAACCAGCAAGTATTTTGACCAACAGCAAGAAGAAAATGAAAAATATTGGTATTTTCCTTAAAGATGATTCGGAAGAAGAAGAGAATGATGAGGAAAAAGAAAATACACCTAAACCTGAAGTATTAGCAGGCAGAGCCAGACGCACTGCTGTTTTAGAATCTAAATTAAGAACAGAACATACTTCAGAAGAAAAAAGAAAAGAACATCAAAGAGAATTGGCACTTCAACTAAACGAAAAAGCAAAAGAACGTCTGGCTAAACAAAGCGGAGGAAAGGGCGTTGAAAAAGTAAGAAAAAGCACTGTGTCTTATAAAAATGTCAACCAGATGCCCAGGGTTCCAGAAGTGAAAGAAATGAAAATATTTGTAGACCAAAAATATGAAACAGTTATATTGCCAGTTTATGGAATAGCTGTGCCTTTCCATATTTCAACAATCAAGAATATTTCTCAGTCGGTTGAAGGCGATTATACTTATCTGCGTATCAACTTTTTCCATCCTGGATCTACTATGGGGAAGGATGGTAAGTGAATAATTATTTATTAGTAAATAGGTGATCAATCAAATATACCTAATAATGATTATCTAACTAACGGACAGGTATTATAAAACTATTTTGACAAATAACTAAAAGTTAACTTTTGGAATTAGTCAAAATAGTTTTATAATACCCGCCCTAAGAAATACAAAGTTCGGAAAATTGTACAATTTGGTGCTGGCATCTTGAAATCTAAGGGGATCCAATATAATTTCATTATGTCTATCAACTCAGCGAGACAACTTCGAAAAATGGATTTTTCATTATGCCAAGAATTTGCCGCTTTTTTGCCGCTAATTAAATGTGGAATTAAAAAATTTGCCGCTCTTTTGGTTTTTTCATAATTATGTGTTTTGCTAACTTGAGGTCAAGATAGTGAGACAATATCATTGAAAATGTCAGTCGTGATAAATTGAGTGAGTGGAAATTTGCCGCTAATTAGGTCTTTTTCTACAAGAAAATATCGTGTTTGAAAAAAATATCATGTGTTTCGCTAACTTGACATCAAGTGAGCAAAACAGTATCATTAAAAATGTCGGTAGAGAAAAATTGAGTGGTAGAGAAAAACTGTGGAAATTTACCGCTTTTTGCCACAAATTAAGGTTGAAAGTCAGGCCTATAGTTTATTACAGCAACGCGAGATGTCAGTACTGTCGCCCCTATAGTGTGCCCTAACTTGATAGTAAAAAAAAAATAGAAATCTGCATTTGATTAAATTGTGTGATGGAAAGTTTTTTCTTTTTTTTGCGGAAATTCGAAGTATTATTCTGTTTTACATAAACAGGGTTGTAGTTTGGACCAACACAAATACTTTTGAACGTTCATCCGTCGGATTTTTTTTAAAACAGTGTAGCTACAGGCGTATTTCCAACTACTCTTGCAGTAGCGAGAAAACTGCAAGTTGAAAAAATTTGAAAAAAATATATGTCGCGTAGAATTGCAATAGTAGTTCGTAATGAAAATAACAGGAAACTTCATCTATTAGTTTTGAAATAAATGGTGAAAAACCACTTTTTTTCAGTTTTTGCGATATAACTCAAAAATGGCGAGTCAAATTTGCTTAAAAAAATTATGGATTAAAGTATATTAATAACCATAAAACATATATTTTTTCTTCATAAAAAAATCGTGTTTGAAAAAAACTTTATGTGTTTCGCAAGCTTGCCGTTAAGTTAGACCGACATCATCACAAAAAACGAAGGGCAGTATAAAATCAGGTGAGTAAAAGGGTGTTATAAATGATCTCCCACCCTCAATTTTTATGCACCCTGTATATTTTAATTAGTGAAACACTCGGTGAAACACAACATTTGTTGGAACAAATATTTATTTCTAAATTTTTTGAGAATAGTTTTTCAGTTTTTTTTTTTTCTTTAGCTTAGGAAAACTCTATTGGAGGCCTTGGAGGTTTCAAAAATCAAAAAGCGAAAAATCGTGTGCTCATTTATACAGAAAATAAAATAAAATTGAATTGTTAAGATAAGAAATAAGAATAAATTAAAAGTTGGTTCAACTTTTCTTTGTGTAAACCAATAATTCCGGAAGCAAGGTTCCAACTTTTCTCATCATTATCGCCTTAGGTCTTTGATCATCGTGAACAATCCAGTTTGCGTTTCTTCTGACTATTGCAGTATAATGACCAATCTAAGTTGATCGCCTAGTCATTGTAGTTAGTTCAACAATTCCCAGAATCTGATAATCATCCCCTGTTTTGGACATGTATAGGGTGGGCAAATTTCGGTGATTTAATTGGGTTGATAGAAAACTAGCCGAGTTATCAAAAATCTTGGAGAACATTCTCGAGCTCTTTTTCCGAGAAAATAACAATGGCGGCAACAAATCACAGTTATCTTGATGCGTTTAGGAAATAAACGATATTTGAAAAAAATCTGGTCATGTCGCCAAAATCTGAAAAGCTGTTTTTCGAAATTCTATTGTTTTTCGTTTTGCATTATAAAGAAATAACAGGGTCTTTCAAAATTGGGGAAAATTGAGAATCGCCTTGTATTTCCTAAATGCAGCAAGATAGCCTTGACTTGTTCAAGTCGTTGTTATTTTCTCGAAAAAAGAGCTTGAGAACGTGCTCTCAGATTTTTAATAACTCTGCTAGCTTCCGATATACATATCCCATTCAAACACCAAAATTTACCCATCCTATGAATACCGAAGAAAAGCCAACATAACCACAAACAATAAACGTCAAAATGGCAATCGTCGTAATAATGTAAACACTGGGATTGGGAACCAAAACAAAAAAAATGAAAAGCGGAATCAAATAACTCTTGCTCAAGTAAACAAAGCAGTTGATTTAGCCATCAAACCCATCGAGAATGATAAGCAAAAACATAATGGCGAACTACAAAAATCAAATTCTGCTGAAACTACCCCAACTTCAACTGGGCAATCAGAAGAAAACTGGAAGCTTGTTAGCTACAAAACAAAACATAAAAATATAATGCTGCAACATAATCGTCCTGATCCAGTAAGAGGAACAAATGAAAAACAAAATGGTCTACAGGTAGCTGAAAAAAGGTATTGGATATTTTTGTCTGGGTTTTCAACTTCAATGGAAGTAAATAATATCAAGGATTTCCTTAATAGTCAACAACTGGGAAACGATCTATATTGCGAAAAAATGCACACAAAAAAGGACGGACAAATGAGTTCTTTTAAACTGGGTGTGCCCCAATGCAATAAAAACAAAATAATGGATCCGGAACTTTGGCCAGTTGGTATCTGCATCAACCATTTTCTGAGTCTACAACGCCATCAGATACCGAAAAACAATCTGAGAGGTTAGATAGCCAAAACAAGAAGGTAGAGCATGTAATTTTTCACCAAAATATGCAATGCCTAAAAAATAAAATCATTGAACTTGAAGCAGTATTAGAGGAAATGAATCAACAACCCACCTTTGTTGTGGTAACCGAACATTGGTTTACGGAGATGGAAGTCCAGTGTATGAACATAAATGGGTATAAGCAAACATCCGCTTTTGCAAGGAAAGCAACGACACATGGAGGTTCTGCGATTTTTGTACATTCCAATAATGAAGCAACAGAAGAAACCGAAATTACGGCAAGAAGTGTAGAAGGAGTCCTGGAATGCTCATCGATCGTAAGTGGGTCCGCTGAAGTAGTGGTTATTGCTATCTATAGGCCCCCGCAGGGTGATATTGATCTCTTCTTTCAAATTCTTACAGATATTCTTGCTATTTGTCAGTTGAAATTTTCAAGTCACAAAACTATACTCACAGGTGACTTCAATATTGATTTGCTGGATCAGTCCTTCAGGTCAAAGAAATTTAAAGACCTCTTAACAAGTTTTAATTTTAATCAAACTGTATTTGAGCCAACAAGAATAACAAATACATCCAAATCACTTTTAGATAATATTTTCATCAATTTTATAAACCCATTTCAAGCAGAGGTTGTAGCAACTGCTCTATCTGATCACGAGGCTCAAACTCTGAGGGTCGTGAATGCGGTCGCCCCAGAGTGCAACTTCATGCCCGTCAAAAAGCGCTCTTTTTCAGATGGTAGATTGTCTCACTTTAAGCTTGAATTGCAGAGGGTGGATTGGTTTGAAGTGTATTCTCAACAACAGGTAAATACTGCATACCATGTTTTTAGCAGTATTTTGGCTCAATACCTCAACCTGATATTTCCTGAGAAAACCATTAAAGCCAAACCAAAAAAACCTAAGTACTGGATGACTTGTGGGATTAAAATTTCTTTAAAAAACAAACGAAATTTGTACAAAGAAATGATAAGGGGTAGTATCACAAAACATTTTTTTAAAAAATATTCAAATATCTTAAGATCAGTTATAAGAGAATCTAAAAAAAGAGAAAATATAAACTTTATACAAACTTCGAAAAAACCCAGGAAGAGCAATATGGACATTGATTAACTGGGTACAGGGAAACGGGGAAAAAAGAAAAGAATCGTTGCTTGAAAACTATTCCAAGAAATACCCAAACAAAGAAAAGAATGTTATACTAAATGAAATAAATGATTTCTATATAAACCTATGTCCTGACCTCAATACAAATATAGATGGCATCTCAAAAAATATACCTTTTTACCCAAAAAATTTATTTTTAAAACCTACAAATGCTAATGAGATCAAGCATGTCATATCCAAATTAAAAAATAAAAAAGCAGTAGGGCAAGATCAAATCCCAGTCATTTTAATCAAAAAAGTGGCAGATGAAATTGCTGAACCACTGTCTCATGTAATTAATTTAATGCTTGTCACAGGAGTATTTCCAGATAAACTGAAAATAGCCCAAATTATTCCAATTTATAAGAAAGGAGACGCTCAGGAAATAAAAAATTTTCGACCAATTGCACTCTTGAATAACTTTAGCAAGATATTTGAGAGGATAATATATGATCGCGTTATTTCGTTTTTTGAGAGTGAGCAGTTGCTCTCAACATATCAGAATGGATTTAGGAGGAAAAAAAGTACCACCAGAGCTATTTATCAGGCACTAACTAAAATCTTGGAGTCCCTTAATGGGAGAAACGAGACAGTGGCGATGTATTTGGATTTGTCTAAAGCTTTTGACAGTGTTAATCATGATGTGCTGCTAGCAAAACTAGAAAGGTATGGATTGAGGGGCGTTCCTTTACAACTAATATCATCTTATCTATTTGATAGAAAGCAGCAGATTATTGAAAGACACAATGGGGAAACATTAACATCAATTTCTAGCCAGGTCAAAAAAGGTGTACCTCAGGGATCAATCCTTGGACCACTGCTGTACATTATCTATACTAACGAGCTTGCAAATATAACTGATCAGTTTACGGTCCAGTTTGCGGATGACACTTCAGTAGTCTTTTCGGCAGAACGAATGGAGGAATTGAGTAACAAAATTCACACAACTTTGAGTTCCTTTCAGGGTTGGTTTGACTCAAATAACCTGGTTTTGAATGTCGAGAAGACACAGCTAATACGTTTCTCATATCAACGGGATTGGTCTCCCACTCAGTTTGTTTGCGGTGATGGTATACCTTTGAACACTACAAGATCGGCCAATTTCCTGGGGGTCAAAGTGGATTCACGGTTGGACTGGAGTGACCATATTGACTACCTGGCTGGCCAAATATCAAGGCACTGCTATGCCCTGAGGGTGCTGGCACGTGAGGTAAATTATGAGGTTGCATTAACTGCTTACCATGCTTACATTCAATCAAGATTGAGGTATGGAGTTGTATTCTGGGGTAATAGTCCCGAAGTCTCTCGAGTTTTTATTGCACAAAAAAGATGTATAAGAGCAATATTTGCTATGTACCAGACAGATAGCTGTAAACCCATATTTAGGGCTCACAACATATTAACATTACCAAGTCAATATATCCTGGAAGCAGCATTGTTTGTTAAGCAAAATCCTGACCTTTTTCTTGAGCACATTAGGGGGCATTGCTATGATACAAGGGGAAGGACTGATCTTGTCAATGTGAGAAGCAATTTTACTTACATACAAAAAAACGTTCAATTTTCAATTATAAAAATTTTCAACAAGCTACCTTCAAATTGGCAAAGCTTGCAATTCGATAACCTTAAACATAAGTTGAAAAACCACTTACTTCAGAGGGCTTACTACTCGGTGGAGGAATTGTATGAGGACAATTTGAACAACGAAAATTGAAATGAGGTTCAAACCAATATATGTATTCTGATGCTCAGTATTGTATTTTATAGTGTATTTTCATGTTGTATTTTATTTTATATTGTATTTTTATATTCTTATATTTTATATTTTAATGTGTAGTATTGTATAAATGTTGTTTTTTTTTTTTTTTTTTTTTTAAATGTGCTCGTGACTTAACTTATTTATGATTTTAAACTCAAAACAGTCAATTCAATTTATATTTGGCTTGTAATGTTAGATTAGGGTATTTTTAAATTGACACGTTCTATGTCCGAAAGGGCTTTTGTGATAATTTTCTTTATATTTACAATTATGGAACAAATAAATGCTATGCTATGCTATGCTATATCTTGTTAAATTTATGAGGAACAGTATTTTGTTTTCATCCAGTAAGAAGAGGAAATCGGAGGAAACTCATTTTCATTTCTTGATTAGTGGCGAAAGTATAAAATTTTGCATGAAAAGTATTACTTACCTATCAGATGAAATTTATTTTCTTCCATTCCTTTGCAATTTTTATGATGGCATTGAACATCAGGAAGAACAACGTGTTCTTTAATCACTTCTCTAACAGGTTTTCCCATTTACTTGTCGACGATTGTTATGGTCCCTAGGCTTTTAACCCTTGGCTTACATCCACCTGAACAACGACCGATTTCTTGAAAACTTGGTGAGTTCTTGAATACGGAATTCGTCAGAAAAACGATGTTGCTGGAGCTTTCGATGTTTTGAATTGAATTCGGTTTAACAGTAACTTTATGATGATCAATGTAAATTTGAGCTCGTTTCTCGTAAGTTTTGGTTTGAATTTAAGTTTTCGCTACATCTGTGACCATTTCAAATAAAAGATTGTGTTTTTTATGTTCATTGATATATTC
The DNA here is from genome assembly GCA_917834065.1 of Ceutorhynchus assimilis. Lineage (NCBI taxonomy): Eukaryota > Metazoa > Arthropoda > Insecta > Coleoptera > Curculionidae > Ceutorhynchus > Ceutorhynchus assimilis. The sequence continues at coordinate 31,050,178 of OU892283.1, read as the reverse complement.
TTCAACAATTTTTTGGTCTGTGAAGCCAGCCAATATAATTTGGAAGACGCTGTCCAAAGCACAAGTGTTTTTGAGTGAGAGCTTTGCTTTTTGAAGATTTATCAAACCTAGAGAAGGATCGTTCCTGTTCCTAATGATAGGAAGAGTGCGACATTTTTCTGAAGCGACAATATCAAATAAATTTTGATTTGTTCTAGCTATATAAGAAGCCCCTTTCTTTTTCTTAGAATGAACCATATTTCTTTAGTTTTCCATTTCATTCAGAGCAATGCCTTCATTTCTTGAGGAGCTTTCGTGACAATGTGTGCATCGTTCGCCAAAACCTTCTTCTTCGTCTTCAATTCAATGGCAACGGAACAACCAGGCAGCAAGTGAACTGCTGCATTGCATAAGATGCATTTATGAGATGGAGTACCGAAGTCGCCATTTAGGCATGCCATACAGGTTGTAGACTGTTCAAAATTGGTTTGTGGCTCCAAATCTTTGAAAGGGCTTCTTTCAACTAATCGATTTGAAATTTCGACAGACAAAAATGATTTTCCAAGTGATTGATAGGACAGATTCTCCTTATCATGTTCCTGCTCAGCGTACTTTCCAGAATGTTTCCTTTTCCTTTCCACTGCTCTGTTTTCTTTGAGATGTTTCGATCTATTCGAACATTCGATTATTTTCAATTTTCCTTTGTAATCATTGATCAGTCTTTCGGCTGCTAAATCGATCCGAGTCACATTTGGTAAAATTTCAATATTTTTAAATTCACTTTCGACAGCCACTGCTAGCTGGAATTCGCCCAAATCCAAGAGAATCTCGAATAATACACGACCAGAGAGGAATAGTTCTTAACTGCTTCAAGAGTCGAGCTGCAAATATTGGACTGAATTGTGAATTTAAGTCGTCGCCTTTCTCCGTGGCTATTACTTCTTTAACTTTTTTTTTCATATTTGCAATCCAAGTAGCTAACACTTCTTTGTCTCCTTCAAAGTAATTTTCTGCATCTTCCGGATCCAAATTATATTCTTCTCGCAGAGTTTCTTCGATGGTTTCGTTAATTTCTCTGCTCTCAGAAGCATCGCTATAAATCAAACTTTTCAGGAACGCCAACGCTTCTCCAAGAAACCATTGCCTGCTGTCTCACTGGTTGGAATTAAGAGGAGAGATTTAATTATTCGCTCAGCTTCTACTTTACTTCGGCATATGATAAGTTGGCCAATTCCAAACATGTGGAATTTCTTGACATTTATCAAATCAAATCAAATCTTATCTTTTCGCTTTTCAAAGAAACTGCATAGTTTTTAATATAATGAGCATTGTCAATTCTGATGTAAGTCAATGTGGTTATACCCAGTAAAAGTCCAACAACTGGAATTGAATAAAGCTTTTGATAATAAACATGTAATATGGTAATTTCAGTTAATTCCACATGTTAATATAAAACTAACCCAAACTTACTATGTGTGAGAATGTAATGTAATAAAATAACAAAATAGAATAAATTAAAATTATATTATCTTACACTTTTTTCGTAAACTTTGCTCCTGATTGGATCGAACGTCTCGACCATGTACTGATGATTACTCTATCTTGCCGCTCGGAAAATGATCCAGATACAGCGATTTGTTTACCCTGGCTATATAGAACTGCGAGATACAGGAATATATTGTTGTGACAATTCATTGTCAACATGTATAAAATATTTGGCAATGCCTTGCATCAATGCAAAGTCGACTATCTTCACTCTTGATCAGATCATTGTAAATTCGAATTTGATGAGGTGACCAGAAATGAAGAAAAACTGGATCCATATCCAATATCTCTTATGGTACCTTTACCATCTGGACTTCTTTTCAGTTTGGACAAGGCTTTCATTGTCTAGGTTGGAGGCGGCGTCGCCGTCGCCGCGACAAATAATGCGGAAATATCAAACAGATATAGAACAGGGGTGTCACATAATTCTTAGTTCTTTACAGTGGTAATTTTTATGTATGAAAATAACTATATTTCTAGTGATGTTTTCTCTATTGACGTCGTTAGCGAAACGCATGATTACTTATTCAAACGCGATTTTTTCTTGGAGAAAAAGAGCAACAACTTTTTGGTTTTCTCAACTATCAGCGGCAAAAAACGGCAAATTTCTACTCACTCAACTTATAACTACCAATATTTTTCAGTGATATTGACGTCAAGTTAGCAAAACACATTATTTTCTTTTCAAACTTGAGTGGCAAATTTTTGGTTTTCACAACCAATTAGCGGCAAAAAAACGGCAAATTTCCACTCACTCAATTTTTCTCAATTATAATATAACGAGTGCAATGGAAATTATCGATAATTTTTGGCAAATTTTCCCGAATGCATTTTTAGTTGAAAAAGAGCACGTAATGCACGAGTGAGGACTGAGGAGTGCCTTTCTCAGTTAAAAATGCATGAGAGCAAATTTGTCAAAAATTATAGATATATTTCCATTGCTCGAGTTGTATTTTATGAGAGAATTTAATGAATCAAAAATTTAAATATAAAGTATATCCTCGTAAGTATAAAATGTCACCAATCAGAAAAAATGTCAAATGCCACCCGTTAGTGAGCAATTATCCAATCCGATAATCCTGCACTAGTGCAAATTATCACGTAATCGCAAACTGATTGGTTGAAATCAACAATTAAAACATGCCAGTTTATGGTTCGAATACCAGTTTTGACAGATGAATGAAATTTTCTACCGACATTTTTATTGATACTGTTTTGCTAACTTGATGTCAAGTGATGTGAAAAAAAAGGAACTGGCAAATTTTTGGTTTTCACAACTAATTAGCGGCAAAAAAAACGGCAAATTTTCACCTACCTAATTTTTTACTGCTGACATATTTAGTGAAGTTGTCTCGCTATCTTGACATCAACTTAGCAAAACACGTAATTAAGGAAAAACCAAAAGAGCGGCAAATTTTTTAATTCCACATTTAATTAGCTGCAAAAAAGCGGCAAACTCTTGGCATAATGGAAAATCGATTTTCCGAAGTTGTCTCGCAAGTTGATAGACATAATTTCATTTATTTATTTATTTATTTCAGAAAACATTATTATACATTTAAAAAACATACAAAATATGAAATAAAATATTGCCATTAAAATACAGTATCTTTAACAAAAGATCAATACATTACATGACATGAAAATAATTATACCCATATAGTTTAGTAAGGATGTTTCTCTGACAATATCAGTCTATGCACAGGAAAACTGATAAGGTTCGTGTGGGTATCATAATTATGACCACCAAGGTCATTAAAAGACATCCTTATTTCCAAATACAAACATAATAGTTTCGAATATGTATGTACAAGCCAAAAATTGTTAAAAAAATCTTTAGATCTAAATATACCTCGATAGAATTGTGAAGCAAGCATTTCATAAATAGTTTGAGTCACCTATTTTTGAACAATAAAAATGTCCTGAGCCCTAGAGTGTGCTGCCCAGTAGATTATGCCATATTTGCCTTTCAGATAACATTGGTGTAGCATTATCCAGTTTTGTGACAACATAGCTGGTTTTAAATTTAGTCTCTAGTAGTTATACTCTGTCAAAAATATTCAAGATTATGTTTTCTTCAAGTTACAACTCCAAATAAAAATTGATGTTGTACGTCATCATTTTTCAGGTAATTTCCAAAATCCTGAGGCGACCTTTGTCAAAGAAGTAACATATCGCAGTACCAACACTAAAGAGCCAGGTGAAATTTCACCACCGTCGTCAAACCTAAACACGGCTTTCCGTTTAATCAAAGAAGTCCAAAGAAAATTCAAAACCCGCGAAGCAGAAGAAAAAGAAAAAGAGGACTTGGTTAAACAAGACACTTTAGTTTTGTCACAAAACAAGGGAAATCCCAAACTGAAAGATCTGTTCATTAGACCAAATATTGTTACCAAAAGAATGACTGGAAGCTTGGAAGCGCACACAAACGGTTTCCGTTACACTTCAGTCAGAGGAGACAAGGTTGATATTTTGTATAATAACATAAAGAATGCGTTCTTCCAGCCTTGCGACGGAGAAATGATAATTTTGTTACATTTTCACTTAAAACACGCAATCATGTTTGGTAAAAAGAAGCACGTCGATGTACAATTCTACACTGAAGTTGGTGAAATCACAACTGATTTAGGCAAACACCAGCATATGCATGACAGAGACGATCTGGCTGCTGAACAAGCAGAAAGAGAACTGAGGCACAAGTTAAAAACTGCTTTCAAGAGCTTCTGCGAAAAAGTCGAATCCATGACCAAAACAGAAATAGAATTCGATACTCCATTCAGAGAATTAGGATTTCCAGGTGTGCCATTCCGTTCCACAGTATTATTGCAACCAACTTCTGGATGTTTAGTCCATTTAACAGAATGGCCGCCATTTGTTATCACTTTGGAAGATGTTGAACTGGTGCACTTTGAACGTATCCAGTTTCACTTGAAAAACTTTGATATGGTGTTTGTATTTAAGGATTACAATAGGAAAACGGCCATGGTGACTGCTATACCAATGAACATGCTGGATCATGTCAAGGAATGGTTGAATTCGTGTGATATTAGGTAGGTGTTGCATCAGGAGCTGTTTGTACAGTTGTTTTATTTAAATTTTTTTCTGTTAAGGTATTCTGAGGGAGTTCAATCACTTAACTGGGTGAAAATTATGAAAACTATTACTGATGATCCCGATGGTTTCTTTGAAAGTGGCGGCTGGACTTTCTTGGACCCTGAATCTGATGTAGAAGCTGCAGTAAGTGATAATGCCATTTCAAGCTTTAGTGTAATTTTAGACTGATTTGTCTATTTTCAATATGGTTCCATGTTTCATAACTGCAAATTTGATTTAGGGGGGTATTTATTTATTTCTGTGACTTGGGAAACACATCAACACCATTTTAGTACGGCAATCATTGGTTTGGTCTTTGTTAGTTAACAAAAACCTTAGATTGTGCCTGACAAAAACAATATCATATTGACATTGATACAATTTAAGTTTTTCTTAACTTACGAGAGCTTACGAAAGATTGATCTAGTTGCACTTGAAGTTGTGTGGCTCTGTCATGTGCCATGTATTATGTTGAAGCCTTTCGAAGTATGTAGTTATAATTCAATGGCATTTATAGACATATCTTCTTTTCTCCTGATAGTTCCCACAATAACTGTTTGATATTATTTTAAAAGTCAATTTCTATTAATAGCAGGAAGAAGAATCCGAAGATGAGGATGAAGTCTACCACCCATCTGACTTAGAATCTGTATCCGAGGAAAGTGAAGAAGATTCCGAATACTCTGAAGGTGATACTGATGAAAGTGATGCATCTCTTGATGACGAATTGGGTATGTTAACCACTCCTAGTGTCAACTGTAAATTAACATTAAAAAACTTGTAGGTTCAGATGAAGAATCTGGTAAAGACTGGTCTGATTTGGAAAGGGAAGCGGCCGAAGAAGACCGTGAAAGAGTTTATGATGGATTTGAAGATCGCAAAGGTCGACCTGGAGGTGGAGGCGGAAAACCTTTTCCTTCCAAAGATCGATCCAAAGAGAAATCGTCAAGTAAACATTCCAGCTCCAACAGGAGCGGTTCCAGCAGTAAACACGGTTCCTCGAGCAGACACAGCAGCAGCAGAGATAAGGGTATAACTTGATTTTTTATTGCTGTTGGTTATTTCTTAAGATTATCTTATTCCCACTTACAGATCGTGACAGAGGTAAAGACAAACACTCTTCATCTAGTTCAAGACATAAGTCGTCCTCCAGCAGTTCGCCGTCGAAAAGTCGCCATAGTTCTTCTAAAGACAAAGATCGTCACCATTCTTCGTCTTCTTCTGGCAAGAAGAGGAGCCGCGACGATAGCGGTAGCGGTGACAGGCACAAGTCAAAGAAATCCAGAAAGTGAAGGGTTTCGTTTTTCAATTAATTTTAGTTATTGGAAACATATTGATTTTGAAATGATTGATTTCATTCATTTTTTTGTGGATGTTCTCAATCCACAAAAATGTAAATACAACATACGTTTTAAAATTAAGGATGAATCTCACATTTCAAAATTTATTGTTTTTTTTGTCGTTCATGTTTCATTTTTAGATTTAAGTTTTTTAATTAGTGCATACCTTTTAGAGATTTAAGTTATTTTGATATTTTCTCAAACCATTGGTTATTGTTATAGTTTGAATACTTTGAAAATGTAGCCAACATTTCGCCCTTATTTTATTGTTTATTGAATTAAAGATGTAAGTTATCTCTGTGGTATATAAAATAAATGTTCAATTATCTTTCAATTTCCTTTGTTTCATTCATCTCAACAAAAAAGATGATCTAGTAGAGAAACCCACTGGGTGAAGATGAGATGAGTGCAGATCGCAATTAATAGAGAAGTGAGAAAAATGAAGGGAAGGACTATGTCCAAAGATAGTTTTTGGGGCTCGTTAGATAGATAGATTTCATTTAAAATTTGCATGACAAAGTCACGTTTCAAGAATCACATGCTAAACTTTGTTTTTCGAAAGAATCAAGTTTATCATGAAAAAATGTTCAATCTCAACAAATTGTCAGAACTACAAACTCTGACGCGTAATTTATTCAAACACTTGGTGATATCGAATGACCGACTGAACTTTTGAGTGCTGAGTAAGTGAAGATTTCCAGCCACAAATAAGCTGTCCACACCAGAACAATTTTTACATTTAGGTGGGAGATGAAGTAAGGTTAGAAAATATCAGAAAACTCGACAAAAGTAAGATTTTTTTCCTTTTTATCCAGATTTTGAAGGGGGTACCAATACCATCTTCTAGTAGGGACTTAATTTAACAGGTTTGTAGAGAATTAAATTGGCTTCAATTACAACCTAATTACGTTGAGATTGGATGAAAATAAACGAGCTGTGAGGCAAAAACTGTCTCAGTGTCATTTTTGGAACATTTTCAATGTTCCGATAATGTTACTTCTGAAGCTTCTCAGGTGCAAAACTGGTAGAACCAAATCTAAATCTTAATTAACAGATTTGTAGAGAACTTAATTAGTTTTAATTAGAACCTGAAGAGTGAGAAGTGCGTCGAAATCGGATGAAAATTGAAGGAGCTGTGGCTGTGAGGCAAAAACTGTCTCAGTCAGTGTCATTTTTGGAAAATTTTCAATGTTCGATAATTTTAATTTTGAAGCTTCTCAGGTGCAAAACTGTTGAAACCAAATTAAAATCTTAATTACATACCAGGTTTGTAAACCAATTAATTTGCTTTAATTAGAACCTAATCACGTTGAAATCGGATCAAAATTAAAGGAGCTGTGTGACAAAAACTGTCTCATCAGGGTTGTTTTTGGAAAATTTTCTCTAGTTGAGTAAACACGAAAAATCTATAATAACTGGTAAAAACCCAAAAACCCAATAGAAATTTCCAAAAAAAACGGGTTAAGGACTGGCCAACCCTGCACATCATTAATCAAAATCCATTTTTATCACAATATAAATCACATGAACTTTCCATTTTACTTCACATAGTCATAGTCAGCATTTATTTGTTCCATAATTGTAAATATAAAAAAATCATCACAAAAGCCCTTTCGGACATAGAAACGTGTCAATTTAAAAATACCCTAATCTAATATTACAAGCTAAATATGAATTGAATTGACTGTTTTGAGTTAAAAATTATAAATACTTAAGTCACAAACACATTTAGAGAAAAAAAACATTTATACAGTACTACACATTAAAATATAAAATAGGTATAAGAATATAAATTACAATATAAAATAAAAATATAACATGAAAATACAATATAAAAATACAATACTGAGCATTAGAATACATATATTGGTTCAAACCTCATTTCAATTTTCGCTGTTCAAATTGTCATCATACATTTCCTCCACCGAGTAGTAAGCCCTCTGAAGTAAGTGGTTTTTCAACTTATGTTTAAGGTGCAAACTTTGCCAATTTGAAGGTAGCTTGTTGAAAATTTTTATAATTTAAAATTGAACGTTTTTTTGTATGTAACTAAATTGCTTCTAACATTGACAATTGACAAGATCAGTCCTTCCCCTTGTATCATAGCAATGCCGACTAATGTGCTCAAGAAAAAGGTCAGGATTTTGCTTAACAAACAATGCTGCTTTCAGGATATATTGACTTGGTAATGTTAATATGTTGTGAGCCCTAAATATGGGTTTACAACTACCTGTCTGGTACATAGCAAATATTGCTCTTATACATCTTTTTTGTGCAATAAAAACTCGAGAGACTTCGGGACTATTACCCCAGAATACAACTCCATACCTCAATCTTGTGGTAAGCAGTTGATGCAACCTCATATTTACCTTACGTGCCAGCACCCTCAGGGCATAGCAGTGCCTTGATATTTGACCAGCCAGGCAGTCAATATGGTCACTCCAGTCCAACCGTGAATCCACTTTTACCCCCAGGAAATTGGCCGATCTTGTAGTGTTCATAGACCTAACTATTTACTACGAATTTTCCAGGTTTTGATTTGAGCTAAAGCCGCTTATCTCTGGAGATTCTACTCCTTCTCCTGATCAAATAATGCCATTTGGGCTCACAAATGCCTCTGCAACCTTTCACAGAGGAATGCCTTGTCTGTAATTCTGACTAAAGCCGCCTCGAAAGCCGCTTGTCTCTGGAGATTTTACTCATTTTTCTCCATATCAAATAATGCCATTTGGGCTCACAAATGCCCCCGTAACCTTTCAAATAGGAATGCCTTTTCTGTAATTCTGACTAAAACCAAGGGATAAACCACCATCCCAGAATTGGTGCAAACAATTCCTCAAAGGGAAATTTTTTTACGCATAATTCCTCCAAATTCCTCCAGATATCCCATCACAAATTCCTCCAAATATCACACCACGAACTTCTCCAAATACCCCACAAATTCCTCTAAAAAAAGGGAAAATTTTGAAACTTTTTGTGTGTAAAAAGGAAGGTGAGAAGCTCATTTTCCCAGAATTTCAATTTTTTCCAGTGGCAAACAGCAACATGAAAAATCTTGGAAATCAACCTACAAAAACTGAATTAGTTGAAAATACAGTCTCATACATTTCAAAGATTTCCTGGAAAACTAGAGAAGGAAAAAGTTTGAAACTTTTTGCATGTAAAGAGGAAGGTGAGAAGCTCATTTTCCCAGAATTTCAAATTTTTCCAGTAAAAAATTACATGAGGAATCTTGAAAATCAACCTACAAAAACTGAATTAGTTGAAAATACAGTCTCACACATTTTAAAGTTCTCCTGGAAAACTAGAGAAAGGAAAGTTTTGAAACTTTTTGCATGTAAAGAGGAAGGTGAGAAGCTCATTTTCCCAAAATTTCAAATTTTTCCAGTGGAAAACAGCAACATGAAAAATCTTGGAAATCAACCTACAATAACTGAATTAATTGAAAATACAGTTTCACAAATTTCAAAGATTTCCTGGAAAACTAGAGAAGGGAAAATTTTGAAACTTTTTGCATGTAAAGAGAAAAGTGAGAAGCTCATTTTTCCAAAAGTTCAAAATTTTTCCAGTGAAAAGTAACAACATGAAAAATCTTGGAAATCAACCTACAAAAACTGAATTAGTTGAAAATACAGTCTCACACATTTCAAAGTTTTCCTGGAAAACTAGTAAAGGGCAAATTTTGGAACTTTTTACATGTAAAAAGGAAGGTGAGAAGCCCATTTTCCCAAAATTTCAAATTTTTTCAGTGAAAAATAACAACATGAAAAATCTTGGAAATCAACCTACAATAACTTAATTAATTGAAAATACAGTCCCACACATTTCAAAGTTTTCCTGGAAAACTAATGAAGAGAAAATTTTGAAACTTTTTGTGGAAATTAACAACATGAAAAATCTTGGAAATCAACCTACAATAACTAAATTAATGGAAAATACAGTCTCACACATTTCAAAGATTTCCTGAAAAACTAGTGGCTAGTGAAGGGAAAATTTTGAAATTTTTTGCATGTAAAAAGGAAGGTGAAAAACTAATTTTCCCAGAATTTCAAATCTTTCCAGTAGAAAATTACAAAATGAGAAATCTTGAAAATCAACCTACAATAACTATGAATTAATTGAAAATACAGTCTCACACATTTCAAAGTTTTCCTGAAAAACTAGAGAAGGGAAAATTTTGAAACTTTTTGCATGTAAAGAAGACGGCAAGAAGCTCATTTTCCGAGAATTTGAAATTTTTCCAGTAAAAAATTACAACATGAGGAATCTTGAAAATCAACCTACAATAACTGAATTAATTGAAAATACAGTCTCACACATTTCAAAGATTTCCTGGAAAACTAGTGAAGGAAAATTTTTGAAACTTTTTGCAGGTGAGAAGCTCATTTTTCCAAAATTTCAAATTTTTCCAGTGGAAAATAGCAACATGAAAAATCTTGGAAATCAGCCTACAATAACTGAATTAATTGAAAATACAGTCTCACACATTTCAAAGATTTCTTGGAAAACTAGAGAAGGGAAGATTTTGTCTATGTAGTGTTCAAAGCTATACCATCAGCACAAAGAAACTGAGTGGGAGAACAATCCCGTTGATATGAAAAACGTAGCAGCTGTGTCTTCTCGACATTCAAAACCAGGTCATTTGAGTCAAACCAACCCTGAAAGGAGCCCAGAGTTGTGTGAATTTTGTTACTCAAATCCTCCATTTCTTCTGCCAAAAAGACTACTGAAGTGTCGTCTGCAAACTAGACTGTAGACTGATCAGTTATATTTGCAAGCTCGTTAGTGTATAATGTACAGCAGTGGTCCAAGGATCGATCCCTGCGGTACCTACACCATTTTAGACCTGGCTAGAAATTGATGTTAATGTTTCCCCATTGTGTCTTTCAATAATTTGCTGCTTTCTATCAAATAGATAAGATGATATCAGTTGTAAAGGAACGCTCCTCAACCCATACCTTTCTAGTTTCGCTAGCAGCACATCATGATTAACACTGTCAAAAGCTTTAGACAAATCCAAATACATCGCCACTGTCATCGTTTCTCCCATTAAGTTAAGGGACTCCAATATTTTAGTTAGTGCCTGATAGATAGCTCTGGTGGTACTTTTTTTCTTCCTAAACCCATTCTGATATGTTGACAGCAACTGCTCATTCTCAAAAAACGAAATAACGCGATCATATATTATCCTCTTAAATATCTTGCTAAAGTTATTCAAGAGTACAATTGGTCGAACATTTTCTATTTCCTGAGCGTCTCCTTTCTTATAAATTGGAATTATTTGGGCTATTTTCAGTTTATCTGGAAATACTCCTGTGACAAGCATTAAATTAATTATATGAGACAGTGGTTCAGCAATTTCATCTGCCACTTTTTTGATTGAAATGACTGGGATTTGATCTTGCCCTACTGATTTTTTATTTTTGAATTTTGATATGACGTGCTTGATTTCATTAGCATTTGTAAGTTTTAAAAATATTTTTTTTTTTTTTGTAAAAGGGTATATTTTTCGAGTTGCTATCCATATTTGTATTGAGGTCAGGACATAGGTTTATATAGAAATCATTTATTTCATTTAGTACCTATAACATTCTTTTCTTTGTTTGGGTATTTCTTAGAATAGTTTTGGAGCAACGATTGTTTTCTTTTTTCCCCCGTTTCCCTGTACCAATTAATCAATGTACATATTGCTCTTCCTGGGTTTTTTGAAGATTGTATAAAGTAGAAATTTTAATCCCACAAGTCATCCAGTATTTAGGTTTTCTCAGTTTGGCTTTAATGGTTTTCTCAGGAAATATCAGGTTGAAGTATTGGGTCAAAATACTGCTAAAAACATGGTATGCAGTATTTACCTGTTGTTTAGAATACACTTCAAACCAATCCACCCGCTGCAACCTGCAACTCAAGCTTAAAGTGAGACAATTTACTATTTGAAAAAGAGCTATTTTGAAGGACATGAAGTTGCACTCCGGAGCGACCGCATTCACGACCCTCAGAGTTTGAGCCTCGTGATCCGATGCTACAACCGCTACATCATTTCCAATGTTCGTCTGGTTGTATCTATGCGAAAAACTGCAAATTTTTACCCAAATGTGATTTTTAGAGCAAAATGAATAAAACACCAAACTAATTTTGCCCAACTCCTAATTTTTTGATTGAGGCAATATAGAACCTATATAAAACTTAGCTCCCATACAATATCTCGAGGAAACCGATAAAAACCTTCCATTGGGTTTTTTGATATTTTCAACACTTGATCTCCTACCCATTTAAATCCAATCTGTGGCAGTATTCTAGAACAATCTGTTAAGTTTTGGCCAAAAGATAGTCAGTTTCTGTTGATTTATATCAATAGAAAAAGGTACAAGGAAACACATCTCAAACAAATTTGGACTTTGTTCTGATTTTAAATGCAAATTTGAACTGGAAAACCATTTCCTAATTGAAACAAATACATTTTGAAATACATTTATTATCTGACCAAATTGATCATACATTATTTATAAAAATATGTATGTCTAAAATCTAATACCCTAAGAAATAAATAAAATATAAATCTCATTTAATTGACTCTATGCATATGTATTGATTGATTCCTCTTAATTTCTATTTAAATGTATTCTAGAACCACTGTAAATATAAAATAATGGACAAATGAGTCATAATATATGCCCATAAATCAATATAGTTATTAGTAAACTCTAAACAATAATAGGAACCATAAAGGCAAAAATTAATTAGTACATATTTTTGAAATGTATTAAACAGCCAAAAATAAACAAAAGTGGCACAACAACCAAAATGGTAATCAGCAAATCATACAGAATATTATTCAATATGGCAAATTATGAAGTAAAAAGTATCACAAAGTAGGTACGTATGTATTGTCTGTCGTTTTTAATCTGTCAATTTCTGTATGAGGAGCGAGGGGGTGAAGCTTATGGCAAAAACAGGTGTGACGTCAGTTGACCACTGGCGTTCTAATGTAGGGAGCCACCAGCTCACATTTCCTTGGAGTATCAGATTAAAATTGACGGACTTCACCTACATAAACTGGGCTGCTAGGACAATTTCTTGTAAATATTGCTTCTGGAGGAATCATTTTATAGATTAATTTTTATTGCCATATCAGATTTGATTTTTGAATTTCTTATTTTCACAAACCTTGATTTTGTTATCTGTTATTGAAGTTACATTAATGAGATTCTCAATATATAATTTAAAAAAGGGTAGGTAAATTATTTCCAAATTTTGATAAAATATCAATATGAAATATTTAGAATATTGTACATTGTCTACCTTGAAGATTGTACAGCTTATGAGTAGAAAAATATCCCTGTTATTTTTGAATAAATTTTTTTTTGTCAATTTTGTTGAACATAAAAATTAACTTAAATTTAAACCAGGCCATTATAATAAAATATAATATTATAGAGTAAGAGTATAGTAAAGGTAAATAAATACATATTGATAAAAATAAAAACTTGTAATATAATAATAAATACAACCCTATAAAATAAATAAATAATATGTCAATGAACTAAAAATAATCTCAATATTAGACTGATGTATTTAGAGACAAACCTAAATAAAATGGCATAATACCTAATAGACTTTAAATTTTGGATGTGAGAACCTCTAAAATTTGAATGAGTATGTAATTCCGAGAGTCACTTAAGGTATAAAAATATAATAATTTTCATATAATTAAAATCACGAGACTTGAACAAAAGCTGATCTTAATTAAAAATTCTATTTGCAGAAATTCCAATTAAAACCAACTTTTGTTATCGTGTACAAAGTCTATGAATTGCTTAATCTCAATTAAATAATATCACCGTTTATAAAAACTTTGCTTCCAATTCATTTACTGCCACCAAAAGGCTTCGGCCTGCAATATCTTTCATTCCCTGTCTTCGGAAGTTATCTAGCTGAGTTGACAATCTTTCAGTGTCTTTTTTGTTGGCCTCGTAGATTTTAATGCAGGCATAGAGAAGTGGTAGGTATAGTTCTAATAAATCGCTATCGCTGTTAAAAATTATATAATTAATTTTAAATTATGGACTAGGTACTTTATTTATAATTGGTACCATCGTCACCAAAAGTATCTGGGACAAAAATAATTCATAATAATCTCCTGGACTGATTCTACCATCATTCATTTAATTCATAGCACAGATATTCATAGTTTGACAAATATTTGACACTAAAAATCATATAATAGTACAAGAGCTAATATGATACTGTCCCAGTTATTTTTGGTGATGATGGTACATAGAAGCTGCAAAATTACTTTTCTTTAATAATCATTCTTACCTTACACCGTCGAATCGATACAGAGCCAAATCTGCCCATTTTAAAGACTGTTCAGCGTTTGGACATTCCGAGCAGCATGCTACTATTCTACATAGTGTCAATAAAACTGCGTGAGATCTGTCTGAGAAAACCTACAATTAAAAAAAGTGTAAACTTTAAAGAAACCAATTTTTTTGTAGATTATCTTATCAATAATGAAAATGCTATACCTTAAGGTAGAAAACAGAACAAGCTCTTACAAAGTTAAAGATCATGGAAATCTTAAAACAATGATGAAACAAGGGTGTTGGGAATGTTGGGATAGTGTCCTGCTTACAGTTGATGCAAATGTATACACAAGTAAAATTGTAAATATATTGAAGCACGTTCTAGTTATTTAGTAACTAGTAGTAATGCTTCATTTGACATTTGTACTTCATCCTCAGATGTAGATGAAAAAATAAATTTTGTAACAAACTTCGCAATTTACAAAAGGTACTAATGTCAAAAATAAGCGATTGCAAAAAAAACTAGACTCTACTTGTCTTGTAGAGACCAGAACAAATTTGGCGCTGGAGCAGGCACTTAATTGAAGACTTCGTTAATATAGAAGTCAAAAACTATTCGAATGTAAGTAAAAGCCTGGAACAATTCTCCATAGGCTTAACACTGAGTCAACTGGCAATTTTGTACCACGATAAATAAATTTATTGATTTTGTGCGAGGAGCACGAGACTGTGCATCTAGAGTGCTGCGCTGCAAGCGCAACAACCCTATTCGATCACTAAAATGGTACTGCCTTTCTGGCGTCTGTTTTTCTCTGCTTATCTGAAGATAAAGGTTGCATCATCATGCAACTATTCGAAGCATTAGACGCTGATTGGTCAACTAATGGTCTGCTCAAAAATCAATAGTGTGGTTTTAACTTGTACCTTTAGGATATTGTGTAGTTTGGAGAATTTTATGAATTTCTTTATTATCAGAGATAAATTTTAATTTTAATAGGGATTTGAAATGTGTGATTTCCAAACAGGGTATATACATAAGAATACATTGGATTACATGAGAAAATAAGAATACATAGGATTACATGAGGCTCGACATGAGGCTTGTACACTGGAATACATTGGCAGTCTACCCCTCGATTTTTTTTATCAATTTTCCTTTGTCTGTCACCATTTTTCCAATATCTAATCCATATGGCAAATTGAAATTAATCATAAATGTATGCATGATTTTTACTCTACCGCGTTGCCAGACATATTCAAATCATTGAAAATTTTCCGAAATTTCCACATCATTTTCCACGTGAAACCCGATTTCAAACTGTGATTATCGTATGGAAATTTTTCAGCTCCTAAGTCCCAATATTCCCGATTATATAGAAAAAAACCTTGGTTCCTCGTTCGATTCAAACATATAATACCAAGTATAATACTGAGTATAATACAATACCAAAAGCTATTTCCTGACTATCTCAAAAAAAAAAAAAAAACATCAAAACCAGACTGAATTATTTCTGAAATTCAGGGTGTCCCAAGACGTTTTTCCCAGGTGATAACTTCGAAACGCGTTATCCAACAAAATTGAAATTTTGAGGATAACTCTTTGTGCCGCTTCTACCATTGTCATCCAATTTCACCACTTTTGCTACAGTTTCGGTCAAGTGACGGCAACTTAAGAATCTTAAATGTAACTTATGGTATATTATGGCATTTTCTGTTAGAAAATTAAATAAGAAAGTCGACAATGCCACATTTGTCAGGGCCTTGTTAAAGAAAATGATAGAAAATTACACAGTGGAACATACGATGACGCGTTCCGAAGTTATGACTTGGGTAAAACCTCGTGGGACACCCTGTATATTATTTTGTTATTATGTATTTATTTTTTTGCTTGTATCTTGGCTTGACAATAGTCTACTGTCTTCAAATATTGGAAAACAAAATTTGTTGCTTCCTCTCTGTCCCGCTCATTGCCAGGATTCAAAAAAAAATTGTATAATTCAGATTCTAACATCTATTGAGGCTGCATCTACAATAGTTTTATAGAAAGAAAAAAATCCTGAAATATTAGGATAAACAAATAAAGTTCGTAGGGTAATTTTGAAATTCTAGGAATTAAGAAATGTTCTGTACTTTGAAGCTATAAAATCTGTATATTTGGTTTGATAGAATCTATTTTGAATTAGGGCATTGTTGTATGTGGCAATACAGGAACAACAAACTTGAAGTAACACAAAATTGGATAATAAAAATACTTGATTGTGTTCAAAAATAGAAGATATTAATTACTTCAATGTTCTCCACAGTCGCCAATTTCAGCATCAAAAGTTTTATGATATAGATAATATTTGAACACAAGAGATTGTGTTGACATAAATGAAGAGTTCTGGAGGAAGAAAACTCATCATTTAAGTTCCAGCAATCTGCTATTGTAAATTCTAACCTCAGAAGTTTTGCCCATAAACATAGAATCATGTGTAAATGCAGCTCTAAATGACGTCAATGATACTGTCATATTAGGAATGAGGCACTAGCTGACGTCACACACATAACCTCTCAATGACAGTTTTGTCCCCTATCGAAAGTGACGTTATGATTTTTGACGTCATAGCTAGCGCCGGCGTGTAAAAATAGACCTTCAAACGCTTTGTTTGTCCCCCCATCGAAAGTCGAATGTGAGGTTGTGTGTGACATCAGCTAGTGCCTAAATGAATTTACTTACTGAAGCTGATATTACAGAAAAATCTCCTTATGTTATGATATTAACGGTTTCATATCTCAGAAAAGTGTACAATATTTCTTATTTGGGACTACCAGCCCCCCTATAAATCTTGAATATGTACTTCAATGAATTGGGTCCTTCAATGGGCCGAACTGTCTACTACTCGCTCATTGAGTCACGTCTCAGATATGGGATCTGCTTCTGGGGCATGTCTGGTTTGCGTTTGCTTAACAGCTTGTTTGTCTTGCAAAAACGAGCAGTTACGTATTTAAGTCGAGCGAAGCCACGAGATTCATGCAGGCCATTGTTTTTGAGCCACAAAATTCTGACATTGTACAGTCTATTTATCTTGGAAAGTGTTTGTATTGTCTATAAAAATCGTCACAATTTAATATCTCCTAGCTCGCGTTACAATACTCGCCAGTTGCTTAATTTACCTCTTCCTATACCTACCTTAACTCTTACTAAAAAGTCTGTGATATACGAAAGTATAAAAATGTATAATCATTTACCCAATGAAGTTAAAGTTTCTCCGACATTGAAACTGTTTAAAAATGGGGTCCGAAGGCTATTGATTGGTAAGGCGTATTACAGTATTGACGAATTTTACAGAGGCTTTTAAACTGTACATTTTATGTTTAAGCTTTACCACTCTATTCATTTTATTTATAAGTTTTAATTGTGGCTTGATTGTTGCTGTGACTGTTGATTTTAGCTATTGATAATTTCCTCCCGTACTCTATTTACTTTATTTATTGTTTTTTTTTTTCTGCATTATGTTAAAGTATTGTCACTCTGTTTGTTTGATTTATTATTTTTAATTAGGTATTTTGATTGTTGCTGTAAGTGTTGACTTTGACTTTGATTATTGATGATTTCCCTTATGTAATATTTATGCTTTGTCAATGAGACTATTGTCTTAAGATAATAAAGCTTATTTTGAATTTGAATTATTACATTTTTCTAAAGCCTGTTCTGAAATACGAGACCGATTCCATACATTTCAACAAAAAAAGCAATGTTGCAATATTTTAAAAACCATGTCAAATGGAGGCTTGGCATTTAGGGGTTTTAGTAATGTTGGGACGCTGAATTAATTAAGATAAAAATAAAGAGGAACTTTTGTTCAAAAAAATTAAGTTACATGTGACATCTTAGAAACGGTAAAGTTTGCAACATTGCAAATACCACCATTGAATCGGGCATTCCCAAAAACCCCCAGATAGAAAATATGGTACATTGATCTTGAGCGCGTTCAGAAATATTAGGCCATTTTCATACATGACCACAACCCTGTATAATATAGAAATAATAAAGGATTATTTTCAAAAAAAAAAGTGAATACAGACTCAAAAGATTTTATTCCAACACTAGCTAGATCCTGCCTAAATCCAGTCCAGCTGCTAGACTTAGAAATCCTTGGAAAGGAATTAAGAAGATAAAGAAAATTGAAAATTTTGTAGGGACAGAATTTACATTGAGCTCTTTTGTAGAGCTTTGTATTGCCTTGCAATGTATTTTCATGTATTCCGATGTTTTCCCTTGTAGCCATATGTATTCAATATGTATTTCTATGTATTCTTGTATTCCATGTATTCAGTGTACAAATTTGGCTGGTTGGCGATTTACACCTCACCCCAAACACTCAACCAGTCAAAGTGTGTAGGTCCCATGACTCCCATAGTTTGTATTATTGTGCCAGCCAGTATTAGAACTGAGCATATTATAGGTTTTAAAAAAATATGGCTATTGGATATTCTAATTATTGAAAAATTGAATTTATTACGTGGGCTTGGTTGATCCTCCGCGAGCTAAAAGATGACATAAGGTTTCTCACAGCAATCACAAACCACTCAGAGCGAATTTCATTGGTTGAAAACAGTCAGAAAACTCGTTTCAACCAATGAAATTCACTCTGACTGGTTTGTGATTTCTGAGCGAACAGACCACTTGTTGACAGAAGCTCATGTGATCTTTCATTTTAAGTTACAAAACTGGTGACATGGGGTTTTTATCTTTTTGCGCAAGGAGTAACCAAGCTTCAATATTATTTATCAAGTGGTATTTATTGCTTAAGTTTTCTGTAGTAAGTATTGATTTATGTTTAGTTTGTTCTACCACATACAGGGTGCGGCAGTCAAACCTGCAATTTTGAAAAAAGCGTGAGAGCCAAGAAAGTGGGTGGGGCGGGTTCTCAAGTTTACCGTCGTGCTCCCCCCTTCAAATCATTTAAGTAGTCATGAAACAGGGGTCCAAGTGAAAACGGTCCTAGTCGAACCTGCCTAGTAAATAATGCATGGTTGCATTTTTCAAATTTTATTTAATAATAGTTATTTTTATACAAGATGATCAAATGGTAGTCTATCGTTGACTGGAAAAGTTAATTCACGACCGGAACCGCGAGTGAATTAATTCCGGGAGACGAAAATGGCATTTTATCGTCATGTGTAAAACAAAGTTTTTTTCCATAGGCTAATTATGGACGCCCGTAGTATCAAAAATATTTAGAAATTATTTGAGTCGAACACTTTTGCATAAGTAGAAATTTGTTTGACAAACTTTGACAAATAAATAAAAAACAAAATATGTATCTATTTTTGACATAAACGTCTTTATCTATCCTTGCTGTTAAAGTACTACTTTATCTACTATTTTTAGTAGATTAAAGGCTACTTTACCAGTAGCTATGGAAAAAGCATTATTTATTTGACAAATTCTCGCCTTCAGTTTGTCAAGAATAAGAGGTTGTTCTTCAGGTAGCCCCACAAGAAAAAATCACATCTGGTGAGGTTGGGTGAACAGGCAGATCAAGGTTTTCAGTTTTATGAGTACTAAATATGACTAAAATGCTTTCGAGAAGGGAATGCAAGGGTAACCTTGACAACTCGCCTCATCCACTTTCTTGGCTCCAGTGCATTTTTCAAAATTGCAGGTTTGGCTGCTGCACCCTGTATTTAGTAGCGAAGGGATTAAGTGCCTACTGTTTTTTTTTTTTTTAATTTAAACTTGTATTCACTGCTAAACAAATAGATAAGATACAATGATTCAACCTCAAAACAAGCATGAGAAAGAATTTTATAAGCAGAAATATTATTGCCAACATTTGGGAAATAATTCAATAAAGGAAACGTCATCATGAGTCATATCCTCAGTCATACCTTTGTTCAAACATTTCTATGAAGCTGATAAGGCCATTTGCCCATTTACACATTATTTCAAGAATTGAGCAACCAACCATAGGCTCAAAATATTGGATTATACATTTATTAATAAGTGAGGAAGTAATTACATACCTACCTAAACAATTGGGGTACTGATTTAGTTAGATTCTTTGGATTTTATAGGAAGTTAAGTAGTTATCAGCAAAAATCAAAAAAAAAATACTTACTTTATTTAGTAGCTTGAAAACATTCTGCAATATTTCAAGAGCTCCTGCAAACTCTTTCTTATCACACAACTGATTTGCTTCACTCAACTCAGGCTCTTGAAGAAAAACTTGCATTGCTTTGGATGTACTCAATTTACTCTCACTCGAAATATGTTTTAACACGGTTTCAAAGGCAGTGCTCCTCGTGGATATCAATTCGTTATCAAAATTGCCAGTTAAAACTTTCTTTGGAAACAACACATCGGCCAGCGAAGCTGGATAATCTTTTTTCAATGAATTATAGAGATTCTGAAATTGGGTGTATCTTCTTTCTATCACAGATGGTGTTAAGTCGTCAGTCCCTGAAATGTATCTCACTTGCAATGTATATATTACATATTTCTTGTCATCTGGTAGTTCTGAGATCCTTGCCGAGATAATTTCAAAGACCAAACCTTGTTTATCAGCATCTAAAATAGTTGCAAAGTTTTTATTGTTGTAAATATGTAATAAATTTTATAGACAAACTTACTTAGAATTTGAGTCATTTTTTGGGTTTCCTTTGTTCGAGTCCGACGAGTCCTGCTATTTGTTTATAATTTATAAATAGACAACAACTTCAACTTTGCTCATACAAATTAAAAATAAATAATAATAAATAATTGGATTGGTCAAAATTTGAGTATGTGCAAAGTACACATGTTTTTGACAGCAAGGAAAAAGGAAGTGGGGCGAATGTTAAACGTACAAGCTGAGTTCGGCTATTCAGCGCGGAGTTGGAGTGGAGTGAACAGAGCTAATGGAGTCACCTCTAATACCGTAAAAAGCAATACCCGAAACTTAACCCGAACGGCTGGAGTGCGAATGGAGTCACTCCGAGTGCACGGAGTGAGCAAGCCGAACTCACCCTTGTTCGGATTACAGTGGCTGTTCGGATTCGAGAATTCTAATTCTTTCTACTCTTTTATAATCCAATTGTTCTGGAATCGTTTCCAGAGTAAAAAGCCTAGGATGATTTGCGTTCGGGTTATAAGAAAGAAGTAAAAAGAGTATACTCCAAGAGTTCCATTTTACGAGGAAGCTCGAGGAGCAAACTACCTCAGTTGGAAGCGGGAATGCGTATTTCGAAATGGTAAATTTGCTCCGTTGGGAATTAGAATACTAAAGTACACATCTCTTTTTACTCTTTCATACGGGTATTATTCTCGGTGTGAACAGAGTAGGCTTGGGTGCGTTTGGAGTAAAGAAGTTTTGCTCCAATAAATGCAAAGTCGCGGTGGAGTTCGGGATTGTACTCTTTCAACGTCGTTTACGGACTAAGCGGAGTAGGATTATTTACGTTTTTTCTTAGATAGATAGTAATTTCACAAGGAGCCGGTTTCCCAACAGCGAGTCACCTCCGGGTTGGTTTTAACCCCAGGGTAAGCGTGTCCACTTGCTATGTTCACCCCGGAGTTATGGTTAACCCGAGAGTGACTCGCTATTGAGTTGGTTTTAATTAAATTTCACAGGGACGTATTCACGATTCGACAACCCGGGTTATATTCTACCTAGGTAAATCAAGCCTAGTACTCATAACCGCGAAATTCGCTCTTCTTTGACATTCCTTCGACAATTTGACGTTTGATTCACTCATAAAACGTCAAAGGGTGAGCTCGGCTTGCTCACTCCGTGCACTCCGAGTGACTCCATTCGCACTCCAGCCATTCGGGTTAAGGTTCGGGTATTGCTTTTTACGGTATTAGGGGTGACTCCATTAGCTCTGTTCACTCCACTCCAACTCCGCGCTGAATAGCCGAACTCAGCTAAATTGTTGAAGCATTGTCCAAAAGAAGCGATTGGAGCGAATTTCACTGTTATGAGCAATGAACTATAACCAAAAACTGGAATGCGCACACATATTGACGAACGTGAAGCCTAGTGCCGCTGCTGCGGAGGGGATACCTGTTTTTCTCGCACTCATTATGTTAAATGGCGGAAATTGCTTCCAACAAGTATTCCAATTGATGAAATCTGTGAAGGTAAATATGACAAAACTTTCCGAAACGTCATGTCAGCGAGCAACAGAAAAAAACAACACCCTCTTGTGGCATCTGTCTTTCATGGCTTCATTTTTTTGGCATATGCAATGTGTGCGCATTCCAGTTTTTGGCTATAGTCACAGCCCCCTACACTTACAAGCCATGAAGTTGGAAATGACGGCAACGTCGCGTATGATGCTATTTTGTTATCGAGGTTATTGTTTCTGTGTATTGCGTTCATTGTATATTGTTGCAGTTTAGTATTTTTGTGGGCATTATTGACGAAAAAATGGATAGAAACACACCGATATATTGCCCATATTTAGTTGATACCTGTTCCTTTGTGCTTTGATTGCAAATTTTCAGCAAATGGGTACAGCAGCAAAAATGAAGGTAATGTAAGGTTAAAACATAATTAATATTGTGCAAGAGCATAAGGCCTCGATATATTACCAAAGATATTTAAACTTTTTTCCAGATGCCGTGAAACTACTGTGTTCCTGGGTGCAAATCGAACTAGGAGTTCCTTAAAACCTGAAGAAATGCAAACATTTATTTCCAAAAAAATTCTGAAATGCAGAAGTTGTGGATGAAAGCAATACACCAAGATAATTGTACCCGAGATTGGCGAGATTATACCATAACGAAAAATTCTGTGGTGTGTTGTGAACATTTTGAAGAAACCGAAATAATTAGATTTGAAACAAACAAGAATAAAGGAGTAATTCGAGAGTTCAAACTAAAACGTCCAACTCTTAAAAGTACCTCTTATTTTCGGAAATCAGCTCAAGTATTTGAATAAACCTGCCTTCTGAAAAAATCCCGAAGAAAGAAAAAGTTAGATTTTCAAAAGACATACTGAAACATAGACTTATAACACTTTAGAATCTAGAAATATATTCATTTAAATCAATTATTTACTGTTCTTATTTACACATATAGTTATATTATTCATTGAATTACTGTTTTTGACCCTTTAGTACAATAAATGATGCATTTTTTGTCATTATTAACAAAATAAAAAATATATACTTATCAAAACAAACAGCACCAGCACCACTTGGCGGTAAGATTGCGGTGTTGCCTTTTTAACTTCATGGCTTGTTAAGTGTAGGAGGCTGTGCTATAGTTCATTGGTTATGAGTACTAGCATACCCTGCGTTTTTATTCTCATTAAATTTAACCGATGTATCCACCATTCTATGTCGGTCATTGTCATTTTCCATTCACTAAACAAAGATAGCTAAATAAAAACGAGGGGTTACTAGGCTTTACTCAGGTAGTTGGAATGCGTGAATCAAACATCAAATTGTCAATGCAATGTCAAAAATGAGCGAATTTCGCGGTTATGAGTACTAGGCTTTATCCGGACGTCTATTGTGAATGCAGCCCAGAGCCGCTTTCCAGATGCACATTGGCGCGCTCCAGAGCACCTCGGGGGCGCCCCGCACTAGATTTGTACCGTTCCAGTATCATGGCGTGAGACGCCTGTCTTAGTGTCAAATATGTCAAATTTTAAAAATAATTATCTGTTTGTTGGTGCAGTTTGTTTTTTATTTATTAAAAATTGAAGAAAATCAAAACTATATTTTGGAAATGTTCGATCCCGAGATATAACAAGAAACATATAAATAAATAGCCACCCACGGATGTGACAACTGACAGGTTGACGGGTACGTACAACTCGGGAGCTCGTCGCCCCGAGTAGCTCCGGGTGTCACACTCCCATACTGGAAAGCGGCTCTGGGTAAACGAGTCCCTGTGGGCTACATTCATGATAGCGGACGGAGGGAAACGTACTTTTCTTCGCTCTTTTCTCTCTTTGCAACTGCACTAGTCTGGATCAAAACAGGTTTGAAACGTCATTGTTTGGAACAGTATATTCTTGCGATAAACTCATGGAGTATGGAGTGCGTTCGGAACAGGGTTGAATTTTACCCAAAGGTGAGAGTGGGTATATGGTGACATGGATAGAAGAGTAAATTTTATCTGGTGTGTTTTCGAACGCATTGGGATATAATAGGGAACTTGCACGTGAAATAAATTTTTCCAAAGTTTTAAATCGATAGTTTATACTGCGCAATATTTATATGAACTGTTTTTATTAAACTGATACCGCCCTTGTTACACAAAAGGCGTATTTTAGCGAGAGTTTTAACCCAGTAGTATGTTATATTTACTTGGGATACTGGGATACTACATTTTAGCGAGCATGGCTAACATACTATGACGTCACAACATAAAACACAACATAAAACTCGGCTGTAAACATGTAAACATCCTAGGAGGGATAGTTACTGGTTGTAGTATGTCAGTGCATCTTTTTCTAATACACAAAAATGAGCATATGGGCAAAACATCAGCTGATTACGCTACGATTACCAACACAGTTCTTTCCATTATAAATAGAGGATTGTTTTTCCACATTTTGCCATGGTTTTCTGTGATTTTATTTTAAAGTTTTTTTGCAAAAAAAATTAAAAATCTTTACTTGTGCACAAAAGTGTAATTTTATTTTTTTTTTGGCATAGGGTACCCATAAAATTCAAAAATACCACAATCTATCGAAAATCATCACTGGAGAAAATATTGAAACTCGAAAACGCTAAATTTTACAAAATTCAACAAATCCAAATAAACAACGATCATGGCGTCCTCTCTTAGACCCTTTGTCAAATACACTCCACCTGTTATTTGGGTAACTATGACGTCATGAATCGTAGTATGTGCAGTATGATGTTTACTTGTCGCTAAAATACGCCTAAAAAGTAATACTAAATTTAAAATAAAAAATTTCCCGCCAAAACAATGTTTCCATGATGGCTACCTTTTTTGACGTCACGATTCTGTAAACAAGCTTGTCAATAGGATGCAGAGATATAGGATGTCAATAGGAAACTCCCAAGTGGAATAAAATTTACAAAAGCAGTCCTTTACAATATTCATCATCCATTGCGACAATTATCACTAAAAGCAAACTTTAACACACTTAAATAACAAAATAACACAAAAATAGCACTGCGGCAACAGAAGTTCGTTTGCTGCGTTTGTTGTTTACAAAATCTTGACGTCACGAGCGCTGTCATATTGAAACGTCGCGTTTCCGCGCCAAAGTATTTGATTTGAATTTTAATAATTTTTTTTTCTTAGAACGTATAAATTAAAATGGAAAAAAAGAAAACTATGTAATATCTGATCACTAGAAGTATCTAAAAATAAATAAATTGGAAAATATGAAAGTTCCCTATTATGGACTAACGAATCGCAAGCATTCCATCGAGGTCTGCAAGCTACGTCATCGGTATAATCTGCTGATACTGACGTCACTCGCAGGCCCAGAATTTGATGGAGAGGGAGTTAGGGGAGTATGACACAATTGACGCATCATGTACATAACCCAGCATAATCAAATTATGCTTGATTTCTTGATTATCCTCGCGAAAAATTGCCTATTGCCTTTAATAAAAACATAACATTAGGCCCAGTGTTCTGTGCATTCCATTTATCAGTTTGTACCTATTATCAACTTCCGAGAAACGGGAAATAGAATAAATATATCTGCCTCTATTTAAAATATTATAGTATATTTAAAAAGGTGGGTTCGACTTGCTCACTCTAAGTGACTCCATTCGCTCTCCAGCCGTTCGGGTTTTGCTTTTTGGCATATTAGGGGTGACTCCATTAGCCTTCGACTATACGGAGTAGAGTAAATGGAGTTCACTCCAAAAGTTCCACCTCGGAAAGAAATTTTTTTAGAGTAAGCATGCGCAGAAGTCAAATGTGTTTGTCCAGGCTTGTTCTGTTGTCAGGTTGTTAATTACTGTATTTCTTTTACACATCGGGCTACACCGAAAGAGCTCCTCGGAGTCACTCCAAAACACACAATTCAGATTTTATCATTAGGTCTGTTTCTGCAGAAATCACAAATCGGTCAGAGCAAATTTCATTAGTTGAAAACAGTCAGAAAACTATTTTCAACCAATGATGCACTATGAGTGACTCTGGTGCTAAACGCACTTTTAAAAGGAACAAGCATTTGACATTGAACAGCTCCGAGTAACTCAACTGGTAAGACCAAAGACAAAAGTGAAAATAAAAAATTGGAAACTGGAACGTTGTACGGTTGACTGTTGTTGTTGTTGAAACAAAACAAATCACCTGTTTGCTGCTTGACATTTTTGCTCCGCTCCGACCGTTCCGGTCGTTCGTGTATTAATTTCACACTCCACTTTACTCTGTGATGAATAGCCGAACCTAGATATTTGTATTTCATTAGTAGTAAGGCAATTGCAATCAACAAGCGATTTTCGACATAGTTGGTAGTAGATTTGCAGACAAATATAAAAAACACAATAAAACAAAAAATTGGGACTGTTCTTTTATGAATTACCATCAGCAACCAATAACCTCAATTTCAAAAATAACATAGGCAACTGCACTGAGTGCGACACGAACTTTTCAGCCGGTGGCGCACCAACACGACATCACTCAGTGCCAACCTCGGTGCATTGCTGCAACGTGGACTTTGTCAATGGATCACGAATATTGCACCAGTGTTGCACTTGCTCTACCAATGAAATACGCTATTAGTTTCATAGCTGAATGGTGCGTTCCTACTCCTTTATGTCCGTAGGACATCGCATTACCTGCTCTAAGTTCGAGTACGTGATCTGAGATTATGGACGCTGATTGGCCCAAATTAGGGGGTCAACTTGGGCGACCAGCGCTCCGTCCGAATAAATCTCAGATCACGCACTCGAAAAACTCTACAGATTTTATAAACGGACTATAGCTGCTTACGAACTGACCATTTTTCATTGAACTAAACAAACACTCTGGAACGGGCGCACTGCTTAATTTATGCTAGTGTACCGAATTTCGATATGCAACCCAGCACAGCATACAGAGGGATTGTTGTCTCGCTCGCACTCAATAGTTGTATTCCTTTCACACCCAGGAGGAGCTCCGGAACAGCTCCGGGGCTTCACGCGCTTATTCCTTTCGAAAAATGTTTGTTGCACCACGCATCTTTTCTCTACAAATCGGGGGCTACTAAACACCGAAGCGAGTAGCTCTAGTGCTTTAAGCCCTTGAAAGGAATACAACTATTGTGATTAACGTAAAAGAAAGAAGAGCTTCTTCATCTTCCTCAAGGATGATACACACTACTTCTACAGAATGGCTTATCCTCATAAGGCCTGTTTGTAACAATTCCACCCCTACCTCCCCAAGCCAAACAACCAGTTGTGACGTAAGCAGCATGGCGTTTCTCGCCTTAACGTAGGCTGTCTAAACAGCTGACGACTTAGCGTTATGACGTCGGCGATGGTTGAATTGAAAACCAATATGGAGGCGATTACCAAAAACGAGGCCGATAAGAGCCGCTTTATGCATATTGGCGCACTCTAGCGCGCTCTAGAGCACCTCGGGGGCGACGCACTAGATTTGTACCGTTCCAGTATCATGGCGTGAGACGCCTGTCTTAAGCCTAGTACTCATAACTGCGAAATTCGCATTTTTTTGACATTGCTTCGACAATTTGACGTTTAATACACGCATAAAACGTCAAATTGTCAACGCAATGTCAAAAAAATGCGAATTTCGCAGTTATGAGTACTAGGCTTTAGGGAGGATTTTCATGCATCCGTTTTTCCGTCGAAATATGTCCGTTTAACATTCTATTTTGACATATTTATATACGATTATGTCAGAATAGAATGTTAAACGGACATATTTCGTCGGAAAAACGAATGCATGAAAATCCTCCCTTAGTGTCAAATATGTCAAATTTTAAAAATAATTATCTTGTCTTTTTATTTATCAGAAATGAAAGAGAATCAAAACTATATTTTTTTAAATGTTCATAATTTTGAGATATATAACAAGAAATAAATAAATAAATAGCCACCCACGGATGTGACAGCTGACACGTTGACGCGTACGTACATCTCGGGAGCTCAACCCCCCGAGTAGCTCCGAGCGTCACACTCCCATACTGGAAAGCGACTAAGCACTCCTTAGAGTGTGTATTCTCCTTGCATCTTCCTAACCTCAATGAACCAAACACTTCAAACAGCTGGGCCGAGATTCTAGAATCACGACGAATCGTGATTTTAGAATCCCCGGCCTGTTCTCAAAAGCCGCCATAGTGCAGAGAGATGCAAATCCCACTTGTCTGTTGTCCTTCCTAGCCCAAACCCTTGCGGCGAAGAAACATTATCCAGCCACCGTTTCAGTGTGTTTGTTTAGTTCATTGACCCAATAGCTGGGTTTGGCTATTCAGCGCGGTGTTGGAGTGGAGTGAGAACAGAGCTAATGGAGTCACCCCAATACAGTAAAAAGCAATACCCGAACCTTAACCCGAACGGCTGGAGTGCGAATGGACTCACTCGGAGTGCACAGAGTGAGCAAGCCGAACCCGCCTTATGTTGAAGTTTTCGATTTCCATTTATCGATCAGTGTGCACTGAGTATATTCCCATCTTTTTCTAATAAAAAGTAAAACAAGGATAAGGATAAAAAAAATTCGCACGGTTCAGATTTTTTCTTCAAGTTAGGTCAGAAAGTGGTCTGTTCGTAGTCACCTAATAATAGGTCTGTTTCTGCAGAAATCACAAAACCAGTCAGAGCGAATTTCATTGTTGATGCATCTAAAATACACGCAAATGACGTAATTTGCGATTGAAAAAGTGTCAAATAGCCGTGCATCAATTTTCAATCGCAGAGGACGTCATTTGCGTGTACTTAAGGGCGGGTATTATGAAACTACTTTGAGAGTTAGCCTAAAGTTAACTTCTGAAATTACATGTAATTCAC
This sequence comes from Ceutorhynchus assimilis, assembly GCA_917834065.1. NCBI lineage: Eukaryota > Metazoa > Arthropoda > Insecta > Coleoptera > Curculionidae > Ceutorhynchus > Ceutorhynchus assimilis. The sequence continues at coordinate 31,020,996 of OU892283.1, read as the reverse complement.
AAAGTTACCTTCAAGTTAACTGTCAAAGCAGTTTTATAATACCCGCTTTTAGTTAAATAAAGCCCCCCCTGTAATTGTATTTTTTTCTAAAAGTGTTAAGTAAAAAAAAAAAATTCTTTTTAATAACCGATTCTAGGATTTCCAGTTCCGGGCTATTTTTGAACGGACGAGCGCATTTATCTGAGTTTTTTTTGTAAACTCTTCGGAGTCGCACCAGGGTCCTTATTCTTGAAACAGGGGAGCAGCGTTCACAGGAGAACGAGTGCTCTGTCCTTGCTACTTATATTATCAGTTGCATATCATTGAGAAAGACGGAACACTCGTTCTCCTGGGAACGCTGCTCCCCTGTTTCAAGAATAAGGACCCAGGTAGAGAATCGGTCAATTTTGGGAAGTGCCAGTTAGGTAGGTACCGGTACTGAAACTGTCATCTGTCACTGTACATTTAAAATTTCAAAATTTTTATTATTTGATTTTTGTTTTGTTGACTTTTATAACGGACGTTCACGTAACCGTTTTTTTAAATTAAAATAATAATTGCAATTTTGTTTTAGTTTTAGTAATTAGCGGTCTATACAGGCTCAATAATGATGTCGGAGAATGTGAAGAGTGATAGTAAATCCCACAAACACAAAACTCCCTCTCCCAAGACTAAAATAAACAAGTTTTACAAACAAATATCTGGTATGGGTGGTAGTCCCTTCAAGAATTTACCTAACTTTTCCACACCCCCTTCAAAATCTGCTATAATTTTTAACCCGTTCGAGCCTCATTTATTTGAAAGACTGCATTTGCCAACGTGCAGCCCTGACGTGTTTGAGCAAATATCCACTTCAAAGACTGAAGAAAATTTTAAATGGTCCATCGACGATATCTCAATCCTGAAACCAGCTGATATTGATGAGAGTAGCTTGAGCCAGCATGTGGTCACAGAAGACCCCCATATTGAATCAATGGTGCAAGAAAAAATATGTAAATTTTTTAGTGAGAATAAAATAGTTCCTAGCCCTTTGAATGCTAAAGTTCAGCAGTCTTTTTGTCTGGTAAGGGAAAGTTTGGGGGTGACTCCAGAGAAATATGTTAACACAGATGAGCAATGTATCGGATTTAGTATGGATGATAATGCTTCGTTTTATAAGGAGTTGTTTGAGTTTGAGGACAATGAAGAAAATTCTGCTGAAGTAAAGTCATTGTCACCCCCAGCAGCAATATCAGGTGACTTGGGCATTCCTGCATTGTTATTTTCTCCCACCACAAGAGGCTTTGGAACTCCTGAACTAAACGGTTCCGCCCTCTCTCCTATTACAAAAACCTTGCCCTTGCCCACAAGATTTTCTTTCTCTGATGATATGAGCATAGACATCAGCGTGATTGAAGTTTCTGATAAAGACAATCAACTAGACATCAGCGGAAATGAAGTTTTGGATAAAGACGATCAACTTATGTTGACTACTTGTACGCCTATGAAGAAAACTGATACTACATTTGGAAAGAATGCAGATTGCAGTATGGTTTCAAGCTTTTCTAGCTCTTGTACGGATTCTGATAAGATGGACGTTTCACATTCTTATACTCCACGTTCCAAATTATTTACAAGAAAGAAGCAGAGGAAAAGATTGAGCAAAAGTTTCAGGAGTCAATTTGAGGTTGCAGACAAAAATACTTCATTGCCAAGTGAAGATCAGATTTTTGTAGAAAAGGGCAAAATGCTTGAAAACGATACAACTGATGTTGGTTATTGTACCCATGATACTGGAGACTATAGCAATAATTATTGTGCTAACGTGTTTGCCTCAACGCCCAGTAGTAAGAGGACTGCAATATTGGACTTTTAACTTTAATATTTAATTTGTACATTTTAACTTTTTTATCAAAAATTGTAATTTCTTAATTAAATTCATAATTTGTGGCACAAAATAATAATAAATAGTTTGATTGTCTATTTTCATGAATAGTTTTATTTTTTTCATAACCAATAAAAAAAATATTTAATTATTATTATCAGAGCTGGGCAAAGCCCTCAGTAAAAGGGCTTGAAGCACTAAGCCCTCTATCAAAGTGCTTCAATTTCAAGCACAAATTCCTTTTTATTTTCAAAAGTGCTTCACAAGCACAAAGCCCTCAAAGTGATTTGAAAAGTGCTTGAAGCACATCAAAAGTGCTTGGGGTGCCTTGAAAAGGGCTTCAAGCTCTTTAAATGTGCTTCAAGCTCTTTAAATGTGCTTGAAGCTCTTTGAATGTGCCTAAAGCACTTTGAATTTGTAATAAAATTCTCAAAGTGGCATAAGCTACCGCGTACACTCATCACACAGAATTGGTATAGTAGAGACGCACTTTACATTTCACAGAGTAGCAGTAGTATGTTTTTTTTTGAGATGTAGTTTTGGGGTAGTTGGGATACTACATGACATGGTAATTCAATTTTGAGGTTTTCAAAATGTTCACTGGGGAAAAGTGAAAAAAATCCAGTGATAAAGTGAAATAGGATACCAATATAAATTAATTATTTATTTGAATAATAAGTTCGTTCATTTTTTTTTTTTTCCATTCTAAGCTCAAACCCAAAACCTCCATTGTTAAGAGAGAAAAGACATAAGACGGTTCAAGTTCAAATAATAGAAAAGAAAATTAAAGGACAAAATACCATCGAAAATTTTTAAGTGGGGGATAGGTTGAATGATGGTCAATTCAAATTCCTTTCAAAGTGCTTCAAGCCCTTTTAAAGTGCTTCATGCCCTTTTAAAGTGCTTCAAGCCCTTTTAAAGTGCTTCAAGCCCTTTCAAAGTCCTTCAAGCTCCCAAAAGTGCTTCAAGCCCTCTTAAAGTGCTTCAAGCCCTTTCAAAGGGCTTCAAGCTCCCAAAAGTGCTTCAAGCCCTCTAAAAGTAATTGAAGCTCATTGAAAGGGCTTGAATTACTTTTTTCAATTACAAATTACCAAGCACTTTTCTAAAGTAATTGACTTTGCAAGCCCCACTTACAAATCTATAAAAGGGCTTGAAGCACAGGGCTTTCAAGCCCTCAAAGTGCTTCAAGCACTTTCGCAAGCACAAAGCACTCAAGCCCTACCCAGCTCTGATTATTATGGATAATTTAATTATTTTTCAAGTAGGCTAAATTTAAAAGAAAATACAACTTTGACTAGTGGTACTGATGGTGACGTCATGTTTGATGAGTTGATGTACTTGGACTACTTGGCTATCCAACTTCAGAGGTTTTCGTTGGTATCTTAACTCCTATTCTCAAAACAGAAATGCAACTTTGTAACTTGTCATTATTCTGACATGGATTCTCATTGGACTCTAAATGGATACCTAGGAGAAAATTTGCCACCTTTTATACCTAATTTCCTTTCTTGAGTTCCTTGGCCAAAAACCTATTGCCAACCAATTTAATTTTATCAATTATTGGGTAGGTTGGTTAAGTTGGTTGTTGGCCGAGATGTCGTTGGTTGCCGAAAAACGCAACACGCAGCTTCGTCTATGCGGTAGTGGTAGTATTGTCCTTGCGCTGCGTTCGGTATTTTGCTCAAGGAGCAGAGCGTGCTGAGCGTTGTATTCGAGTGCCCGAAATTTCAATAAACGAACGCAAATGAGCCTGCACCGAGTACACTCTTTAAATAAACGAGTAAGGAGTGCTTATCCATCCTGGGTGCTCATCGGCCTCATTTTTGGTAATAGCCGCCATACTGGTGTGTCACCATTTCCGACGTCATAACTAAGTCAACAGCTGTTTAAACCAATGAACTATAAACAAAAACTGGAATGCTAACACATAAGGACGAACGTGAAGCCTAGTGCAGCTGCTGCGGAGGGGATACCTGTTTTTGTCGCACTCATTATGTTAAATGGCGAAAATTGCTTCCAACACGTATTCCAATCGATGAAACCTGTGAAGGGAAATATGATAAAACTTTCGAAAACGTCATATGACGGCGAGCAACAGAAAAAAACAACATTCCCCCTTGTGGCATCTGTCTTTCATGGCCTCATTTTCATGTGTGCGCATTCCAGTTTTTAGCTATAGTTCATTGGTTTAAACAGCCTATGCCTATGTTCCGATATCAACTGTCAGTTCTGAGTTTACTGGACGCCGTTCCGATATTATTTTCAGTACACTGAATTCAATCGATTCAGTACTAAATGGCCACAAGAGTACGCTGTTCAAATCGGAACGGCAAATGAGAGTAAAATCAGCACAGTAATGGTCGTTTCCACCAACTATTTTAGGGGAGCCCTAACGATAAGTATTCCCTAAAATGACATTTTTACATGGAGAAATGTCAGTTTAAGGCATACCTACCGTTAGGGCTCGCCATAAATCCAGTACTGGCAGTACTGATATCGGAACATGGCCTATGACAAGACAAGAAATAACATGCTGCCTATGCCTACGTCACAACACTCACAACTGGTGATTTGGCCTGGGGGGATTTGTTCAACACAGGCCTCATGAGGATAGGCTTTGTATTGTAGTGTGTATCATCCTTGCCGTGCGTTCGTTATTTTGGTCCGAGTTCTCCGAGCTTGACTTTACCGTTCGTTTATTTGAAAAGTGTACTCGGTGCAGCCTCATTGGCGTTCGTTTATTAAAATTTCTGGCACTTTTATATAGCGTTCAACTGCTCTGTTCGCTCACTGGTCACGTGATTACGGCTCCGCTCAGCACGCTCTGCTCTTTGAGCAAAATACCGAACGCAAGGTTGGTAGTATTGAATAATTTGACAGAGGTTTTGTTGACAGTTGAGCTGACACGACAGCTTTCTCCATAAGTGTCAGAACTGTCAGTCAAATTTGTTATTTTTTTATTTTGAGCAAAATTTCCAACTTATTTTCCTAGTTTTCAGTATTCACTAGTAGAAAAAAAAAACACACAACATTGAATTTATTCTGCCCCAAAAACAAGGGTTAATTAACTAACTCAATTCAAAATGGCACTTAATCGAATGGGTCAGTTTTGGTTATGGTAATATAAATTGTGCACCTATAGTGTAAAAACCCATTATCTTGTGTAATTCATTATTTTAGCTCAACAAGAAAAAGTCTGTTTCAAAAGAATGCTACAAACAAGTATACTAAATCAACTAGGAGCTTCAGAAAAGGCCGGAACGACGTCCAGGGTCAGGAAGAGGTGAAAATCGAAACTGGAAGTCTAGCAACACCATTTACTAATGTTCATGTAGCATCTGGTGATTTGAGAATAGCAAAACTATGGAAGCCGTTTCTGTTTACAGTTGGGGTGAGAAATAAACTAAGCTTGGTTAATTTGCATTGGCTCTCTTGCCTTGCAACAAGTCTTTACTCATATTTTTTATGCAAGGATGGGACTCTGTAATAAATAGAGATATCAATATTATCTCTATTTCTATTGACATCCCCCTCTCTATTGATTTCGAAAATAAAATAGAGAAGAAGACAGCAAGTGCCATAGCAAAAAGGATCTCTATCTGTTACAGAGTCCCAGTCCTGGGGCCTTAGTCTGTAAGGAACGAACCGTTCGATTCGGTAGAATTTTTTTCGATTGTGGTGTCATTTTCAGTTTGGTTTCGCGAAAACCAAACCGAAAATGACGTCACAATCTAAGAAATTCTACCGAATCAAACGGCAGTGGCGGCTCGTCGTATAAAGCAACTGAGGCCGGGCCTCACATGTAAAAATTACAATAATGATGTAAAATTTTGAAATAATATTTATTAAATATTTAACGTTTTTCAACTATTTTCAATCCTTAAAAGAATCAAAACATCGAATTTTCATTAAAATATAATACTATTTCTTGAATTTAGCGCGCGCTTCTACCTATTTATCCTTATAGGCGCTCAAATCGTTGCCGGACAGCATTAAAATAAAATAGCAATCCCACAAATTTTGGCCTCATGTGCGTCACAGAACGGCGAAGCGATGCCACGGCACTCCCCACCACAACCCTTCAACTGTAGGTGAGACGATAGCGAATTTTTATAGGCATTGAGGCGCACAATTTTGGGCTTGTTAACAAGAAATCTTGCATCTCTTGCTGCTGCGATAAGTATTTAATTGGTTAATTGGCTCATACTTTTTATTTTGGTCTGTTGTGGGTTGAAAAACTGTTTTTTGGAATTTATTTTGTTAATTTGAAACTCAATATTTGTATTAAAATAAGAATTATGTACCTACTGCTGTTGTTTTGCAACTGTAGGAAATGAAAATTTTCATTAGAAATATACAAAAAAAAATATCCCAGATGTTCTTTTAATGAAATTTTGGGTCAAAATTTGGGCGTAACACTTGAAAATTTTGTTTGGGTTAACTTGATGGACCATGGGCCTCACCAGTTTGGATTGTCACGAGCCGCCACTGTCAAACGGTTCGTTCCTTACAGAAAAAGGCCCCTGGAAGAGGTACTGATTAGAAAAATATACTTGAAGCGAAATATTCAGTACATTTGAAACTTCAAGTATTTCACTGTGATGGTGTTCTCTTGTTCTCTCCTATTTATATTTTAGTCTAAGAGCCCAGAGCCGCCAGACACAACTAATTTTCTAAAGGACAGAATATGTGGGATTGAATTAGGCTTACTTTTCATGCATCCATTTTTCCGTCTATCCGTTGATCCGGAAAAAATCCTATTGGTCCAATATTTTGGCGCCTAAATATTGGACCAATGTCCAATAGGAATACTTCCGGATCGACGGTTTGACGGAAAAACGGATGCATGAAAAGTAAGCATTAGGGTTTCCATACGTCCGGATTTACCCGGACATGTTTGGGTTTTCAGGATGTCCGGGGAAGTCCGGCCGGAATTCGGAACAATGCCCGGAAAACTTGGAGATCGTGAAACCACTCGTATTCACTCAGTTTATGCAATTCTTTATTCAAAAGACGTAAAATTTTACTTCACGCCTTAGTACGTAAAGTAGTTCACTTTACACACTAGTGCATGAAGTAATGTCAATGACAGATGTCGACACTGTAATTTTTTTCTAGTAAATTACTTCACTTTACGATTTACGTACTTATTTTTTTAACGTATATGTACAGGGTGGTCCAAATTGAACACTTTCTTATGGAAACACCCTTTATTTTTAGAAATAGAAAAAAATGGACCCCCCACTCTGAGGCTCAAATTTCATGAAATTTTGATTAGTGCAAACCGCATTTTGATATCTTCAACCGTTTAGCCGCTAGAGGGCGATTCTAGACTTTGAGCAATACTGTAAAACCTCCATAACTTTTTTATTTATGGAAATAATTTATTTCCGTAAAGACCTTTTGAAAGCACTTTTTCAAGCAGAATTCAGTGACGTTCTCAGTTTTTTTCTGTCTGGCTTCGATTTCGAGATATTGACCAAAATCCGATTTTTTTCAATAGGACACTCTATATATTAATAGATCTTTAGAAAGCTATGCTTTCGCTGATTTTAATGATACAAGTTTGATAGGTTTATCTTCAACAGTTTTCGAGAAAAAAAATTATTTCGGTTTTTGTCATAAGAAACAATGTGTAAGAAAGAGACCTTTCTCAGTTTCCTTACAGAGATAAAGTCCTTTTCCAACACATTGTTTCTTATGACAAAAACCGAAATAATTTTTTTCTCGAAAACTGTTAGAGATAAACCTATCAAACCTTGTATCATTAAAATCAGCGAAAGCATAGCTTTCTAATGAACTATTAATATATAGAGTGAGATCTCTAAAAATAAAGGGTGTTTCCATAAGAAAGTGTCCAATTTGGCCCACCCTGTACATATTTTATTGGTAGTGAAATTTTTTTGTATATGTAATTCGTGTGTAAAGTGCAAACCTTTTTCACGAATGTGAATTTTGTCTCACTAGTCTTTCACTTTACACCCTTGTTGCATAACATGTTGACTGCCGATCACTCCGATCGGAGTTTACTGGCACCTATCGGCGACGCCAACTAATCCGATCGACGTGTTGTGCATGCTCAATTTGTGAGTTTATATTCAGTAGGCGTTGGCGAGAGAATCGCAGTCGCTCCGGCGTCCTTCTAAATGCATTTCTCCAGCACTTGTTTAAGTTGGTTACGCGTTTTTTATTTTTTGTGTCGCTAAACATGGATACCAAACAAAACGAATAAAACAACGTCGTCCTAGAATGCCTCAAAAAATATGGTCGGCAGTAAACGTGATAAATAAAGTCTGTTTTTTTTTTTAAGATAATTCCCCAAGTCAAAAACTTAGTAACTATGTTGGCAACGCAAGCCTTTTCTACATACAAAAGCTTTGTTTTGGTTCGAAAGAAGGACGGTTCTAAAACGGTCCAAAAGAATCGCACAGTTTATTATTGGAATTTTTGATAGCCGAGCCGTTGTTAATTTGTTGATAGTAGATAAACTGTGCGGTTGTTTTGAACGGTTCTAGAACACTCCTTTTTCCGAACCAAAACAAAGCTAAAATTTGAAAGCATTGACAATTTTTCATTGTATTGCCAACATAATGTCATTTTGACTTTTATCTTTAAAAAAAAAAAACAGATTTCAGCTATTTTGACGAAGTCTGGATTTCTTGACTCCTTTGTCCTGAATTTCGAAAAACCTTTATGGAAACCCTAGATTGAATAGCACGTATAGGTACTATGAACGTATGTATACTCGTTAAGTTGGGTAGTCGTCCAATTGAAAATAACAGTAACTTTTGAAACTGTTATTTGTAAATACCGGTTTTTCCCATTTCTACTGTAGCCTGGAGTAGACTGTAAGAGTAAGAAGCAAAAATCAGTTGGCATATATATCTCGCTCACTCTCAAACGCATGCATAGTACCCTCGCGCTCACACTCACGGAAAAATTAATAATGCGTCTGGGGGGATGTTTGGCCCGTGCGATTGGTCTGGCTGATTACACGTAGTTATGAAATAGTCTCCCCAATAATATATTATAAAAATCAAGCGTTAGAAAAAGAAGTTAAAGTGTTTCTCAGCTTTCGCACTTAGGAAATTTTCAAACTACAGTTTTTGAACTCATAAGGACACTTTAATACTAGTAACATTTCTGTGATAGGCTGCTAACCCGGCGACTAAATGTCAAACCTTGATCCGTAGGAATCTCCGGGTTTTCCAGCTCTTTCTCCCAGGGTATTTTCACTATCATAACTTTGATTTTGACTGTGGGATCTGTATGTGCCTGCACCAAATAAAATTGCTTTTGTCTTTAATGAATTAACTCTTAGGGAGTTTTTGGGGTAAGAAGTAAAACGCTCCAAGTTTTTGTTTTTTTGTTTATTAGAGCCACTGCATTATCCATGTCCTCCAGATAAAACGAGAGGGAGTACTGAGTGTTTTTCACAACTGAGTGCCTCATTTGCCGCATCTCCTGACTATAGTGAGTATAGTCATATAGTTGAGGTCCCTGATAGAACCCTGGGCTACGCCTAAAGTAATGGCTTTGAAAAGCCATCCTGGATCTTAACCCTCTGATCTCTCTCATCAAAGAAGTTCATTCATACATAATAAAAATTATAATATTTAAGTTTGCTAATAATAGTCTCTGGTTTATACAGTCAAAGGCTTGTGACATGTCGAGTATTTCACTGAAGTTTTTTTGTACATATATTTTACAATACTCAGGTATTGCAGAGTATTGTGAGAGTATTGTGGACTATTGCAACCTATTGCCCAATGATTCTAGATATTGCAAAACCATTGTGATTATTGTGAACTATTGCAAGTTATTGCAGTACATAGGTATTCTCTATTTCTTCAAACTTTTATGTTTTTCTTTTATATTATTTAAATCTTTATGATCTAAATCAAATGAATGAGATCATCAATTCATCTTTTTCAGGCCATCTTAACTGGCATACGTTCAATTTTAGAAACTTCACTTTGCTTTCCTTGTTGTCTGTATGCAGTACTTTTGCGATGTACCGCGCAGTATCATAACATAATATACTGCTGCACTGCATAGTAATATTTAGGTCGAATATATAGTCTTTCTCCATCATTTATTATAGCCGGAGAGCCAGCGCCGAAAAAATTCTCTGAATTTACTAAAGCCAGTTTTTGGTCAGTTGATTACAGTATTTACGTACATAAACATACCTCGGTCAGTCAAGCGAAACTTGGGACAAGGACCTAGGGTGTCTGGTTAAAGATGTCGAGATAGCTAGGTAATGCAACGAATTTACTAAGGCTGAAAATCGCTATAAATATTATATATAACACATAAATAACAATGATGTTTGTCAGTCAGTTGAATAGCGGAACTGGGCCGGTCATTCAGCCCCATTGAGGTAGTTCAGCCCCAATTTATGTAAAAAAAAATAATAGGTCTATTTTTTTTTTAGAGTGACAGCGTGACAGTGGCAGTTCAAAATTGTAGGTTGAAGTTTAAATTAATAGGTTTGTTCAGTAATATTAATCTTTTTTGCAGATTTTTACATTTATTGGGGCTGACTGACCAGCACGGTCCCGCTATTCAACTGACTGACTACTGACTAGCACTACTGTTATTTATATGTTATATATAATATGTATAATGATTTTCAGCTTTAGTAAATTCGTTGCATTACCCAAGTTATCTCGACACCTTTAACAAGACACCCTGGGTCCTTGTCCCAAGTTTCGCTTGACTGACCGCGGTATGTTTATTTACGTAAATACTGTAATTAACTGTCCAAAAACTAGCTTTAGTAAATTCAGAGAATTTTTTCGGCGCTGGCTCTTAGACTATTACTACTACATTATGAAACTTCCATTTTTAAATTCATTTTCACTTGTGTGAATATCAGAGTTGTCTGTTTTTTCAGTAGAAAAACAACATAGAGTTAACTTTCTTAAGCCCAATTTATAAACTCACCGTCGAACGTTAACGTTTGCGTTTAGCACGCCGTTACCAAGTGAATATAGTGCAGGAAAAAGTCGCTTCCTTCATGAATTTTTTTTTTTTGAGTTATAACCAAATGAAACCTTTTTTACATCACTAGATACGTCATTGGACATCCGAAATGGCTGTTTTCAACTTTTTTTAACGGTACCGATTATTTCTAAATCAAAAAATATGTGAAATTTGTGAAAATAATTGTTTCGTACTTTTTTACACATAACTCGTAATATCTCGGAAACTAATTGAGATAATTGAACAATTTTTTTTTTAATCGATGGAGAAAATGTGGACGAACGTAACTGTGCTAATCCGGTTTCCTCGTTTTTTCTGCATATTGGGAGGAAACTCGGACAGATAGTTTTTTTGCAGCACTTTTTTCGGTAAGCGAGAAACTTTTTTGTTTTTAGGAATTTTGCCATACTTTCGCGTATAAATTAAAGGTAAGGCTCCGAGAAAGTTTTAAAAAAAAAACTTCAGTACGATACGATGCCTACTGTTCAAGTTATCGGTACTTGAAGTTGAAAACATCTCTGGCCACGCTACCCTTCTCCCTTGACGCGCCTCCTGTGCGAGTTTCCTCCCAATATGCAGAAACAACTATGTATTTCGAGGAAACCAAATTAGCACAGTTACTTTGGCTCATGTTTCCTCCATCGATTAAAAAAAAATTGTTCAATTATCTCAATTAGTTTCCGAGATATTGCGAGTTATGTGTAAAAAAGTACGAAACAATTATTTTCACAAATTTTACATATTTTTCGATCTAGAAAAAATCGGTACCGTTTAAAAAAGTCGTAAACGGCCATTCCATATGTCCAATGACGCATCTAATGATATCACCAAGGTTTAATCTGGTTATACCTCAAAAAAAAAAAAATTGAAACATTTTTCACCCTATTTCGCTGCACTAGTATCAGAAATCTCATAGACGCAAACGCAAACGGAATCCCGACGTCAAGTTTATAAATTGAGCTTTACTATCTTTGACGTTCTATTTTGTAATGTATTTTTAGAAACCTTCCATTTGTTCATATCTGTTACGTAGGCATTGTAATCTTTAACATTAAAAGCTACCCTGTTCATATAATTTTTAAGAGAGTTGAGCTCTTCTGGTTCTTTGTCTGCCATCACAACATCATTTCAGTTTTTCCTGAATAGCCTCAGATGAGTCAGTTGAATTGAGTTCATCTTTGTTAAAATTGGCGTCAAGATCAGAGTTAATTATTTTTTATGGGATAGTATGTCCGTCAAAACAGTTAATTGTATAATCTTGGATATTATCTATTCCCAACATCTGAAGAACTGCGATGCAAACACGAAACCAAAAAGAGAAACCGTAGGAAGGAGAGATAGAACAGGGTCCTCATTCTTGAAACAGGAAAGCAACGTTGTCAGGAGAACGAGTGTTCCGTCTTTTTCAATGATATGCGAATGATAATATAAGTAATAAAGACGGAACTAAAATACTTATTCAAATTTATACCCGAGTGATAGACGCTGATGTATAGCTTTTGGTATGGTATAGAGATAGTTGAATGCGCATGCCATGTGCATTTGTTTCCTAATCAATGCAAAAATTAAATATATAGCATGCTACTGCAAAAATATTCCAAATAACTTATCAAATATAAAAAAACCATACAGTAAAACACCTCAATCTTAGAGATAATCCCAAGGATTTTCATCGACAAGAGTATGAAAATTAAAGTGAAGAACTACTGCAAACCTATTGCAAGCTATTGTGATAGTATTTTAGATTATTGTAATGATATTGTCAACTATTGCGAGCATATTGTAGACTATTGTGAGAGTATTGCTGGCTATTGTGAGAGTATTGCAGATAATTGCGAGAGTATTGTGGAACATTGCGAATTATTGTAGACTACTGCAAAGTAATGTGCACTATTGCCAGGTATTGCATTCCATTGCAAGGCATTGTGAACTATTGAGAAATTACTGCCGCAATACTATATCAAAATTTGTACATATATTGTGGCCAGTGAAATACCCCTCGGCTAAACCAAAACAGTGACTTTCCTTTGATCTAGTGCTTGTACAATATTATAAGTTATTTTGAGAATAGCTGTGGTACAGCAGCTGTATCCTTCTCGATAAGCAGACTGATTGGTTGGTAACAGTTTATTTACCTTGATGTGGTGCTGCACCTGAGAGTTAACCACCTTTTCCAGGATTTTTGATGAGGCAGATAGAACAATAATTATTATTCAATGTTGGATTTTCAACTTTTGGTAAGGGTACCACAAGAGCAGATTTCCTCAAGCTAGGCATTTTCCCTTCCAGAAGTGATGGAAAACATAATTTGAGCATATTTGATGTAATACCGTCAATACCGTCGGCGCTTGTTTTTATTGAAAGAAGGGATTGAATGTCTTGTCTGTCGACCAAAGAGAAAGAGAATTGTTCCTCTGTGGCCAGATTGTTTGTTCTCAGATTGTTTGTTCTCAAACACTAACTGACAGTGATGGAATACTGCCCATGAAAGTTCCATTGAATAAATCAGGATTATCAGTATCAGGTGGAAGTTTTTTCATTGGTTTTTGATGAGTATATAGAGACTTAATTCCTCGCTTAATTCTTTTCCAGGTCTGAGCACTGCCACTGCATTTACGAAGTTCAGATGTGAAGTAGGCTGATTTCTCTTTCTTGATAGCGGTGCTAATGTAATTTTTTGAGTCGCAATAGTAGCGCTTGTTCTGGTAGGCCCGATCTGTAAAATGCTCTCCTTTTCAACTTCAACATGCAGCATAGGAAGTTGATGTTGTTGCTGTGCTGTGATACAGTGGGAGAAAGTCAATCTCATCAGTCTATGATCTCATCCAAGTCACTTCCAAAAGATGCGGACTTGATCGATCTCAAATTTCTGCTTTGTAAGACTTTTACGAAAGGGAGCCACATGCTAATAAAGATCTACATCCTGCTTAGCATGTGAATCTCCTACAAACTTGTTTCTCTGAGTGGGTGTGCTCTCCGCTTATATTGCGCTGATGAGGACAACATCGTCCAATGAAGAAATTGCAAGGTAGCACTTCAAATCATCAGCAAAACACAGAAATTCAGCGAATTCAATACAATCGGCAATATCATTAACAAATATTATGAACACCAAGGGGCCCAAGTGGGATCCCTGGGAAACCCCAGAAGGATTAGGAATGTTTGGTTGTTCGTTGGTCAGATTAGGAATATTTTTAGAAGTGTAGTTATTCACCTTGACTACCTGGTATCTATCCGTGAAGTAGCTGGCCAACCACTCTAACAAGATCCCCTGAATACCAGCTGCTCTCAACCTATCAATCAACACCCCATGATTGACCCTGTCAAACGTCTGTGTATACAGCATGAACCCCTCCTCCCCCATTCAAGACGACTGACAGATAGACAAAGACAACAACACCAAATTCAACTCAGTAGATCCCCCACTGACAAAGCCAAACTGCTCATCGATAATTGACATACTATTTGAAACCCAATATGGGTTTCAAATAGTATGATACTCTTTTTTCGAAAAGTTTTGGAATAGAGCTAAGGTTACATATTGGTGTTCAGAAGTTTAACGGCCGTAGTAATATATAATTAGGAAGAAAATCACAGTTATTTTCCTTCTAGTTAAATATTGGTTTATAATTGCGAATATCTGCTCTATTTCCCGACTTGAAAATAGGTTTAAGGTAGCTCACTTTCCAGAAATCCGGAAATATGCTTGAAGAAAGCGATTTAATAAAAATAATGTGAAGTGGATGGGAAAGAACAAAACTGCAAGACTTCAACACTACAGCAGGAATTCCGTCAGACCCAGGGCCTTTGTTTATGTCTATCCCAGTCATTTCCTCAAAAATGGCTGATATCGGAATTTCACAGTCAGTTACATAATTGTGATTAAATGAGGGGACATCCTGACGGATAACATTTTTCTCAGTATATACTGACTGAAAGTACTCAGCAAAAAGATCAGGCAGATCAGGACCAAGTTGACACTGGTTGCAACTCGGTGCCACTCTTTCTCTTATTTTGAACAAACTTCCAAAACTGTTTAACATTTACCTGGTTAGTTAATTATATTCAGTTCCCTACACAAATTCCCGATAACATAATCGAGACAGATTCCTACACTGAGATCTAAAACCACTATAGAATACATAATCAGTTCTTGACCCTGAACTTTTAAATGTTTTGTGAGCCCGTTTTTTTTTATCGTCGGCTGCTTTAACTCTTGTGAAAACCATATCGGAAACTTTTGTTTGGATACTTTTTTTGTGGCATAAGAGCATGAATAAAAAAATACAGAACCAACAGAGCTAAATAAGCCGACTTTTAATCATAATAAAAAACATCACTAGAGGACCACCAGAGTTGGTATGATCAACACAGTTTTTAATCTATTTATTTATTTATTTATTTATCAACGAGCAATTATTGCCCAATTAAAAGACAAGTATAATTAACAAGTGAGAATCTTAACCTAACCTATCACCTAGAATATCAAAACATAAGAAAACAATAAACAGTAACATATTAAAAAATATATATCAATAAATTAACATAAAACATAAGGTAAATACTCGGGTAAAAACCACAAAATACTTCCCTTTTTCCTTTTTTTTCTTTCTCTTCCCTAACTACAACCATTCTTTGGGACATTAAAATATCACAGAGTACAGGACTTAAGCTGGGATTTAAAAACTTTTTGATTATCAAAACAGTCCAACCTGTTAGAATACTGATTAGCAAATCTAGCCGATCTTGATAGAAAAGAATTATATCCGTAGTTAGTACGATGGTGTCCAATTTGGAACGGCTGATTTAGCCTTGTTTGTCTAGAAGGGACATGGATATTGACTTTTGCCAGTAGCTCTGGACCAAAGCTGTATGAGTGCAGTAGATTATAAAATATGGTAAGATCCTTGTGCATGCGTCTGATTTGAAGAGTAGTGATATTAAGGGAACTTTCAACCCTTGAGTAATTAATATCTTCAACTTCATGGCGTTCCTTAAATGAAATAAATCTCAAGAATTTATGTTGGACTCTCTCAATAGCCTGGATATGGACGTTGTAGTGGGGAGACCATACACAAGAACAGTAATCTAGATGAGGCCTCACAAGAGAACAGAATAATATTTTGATGGATGCTATATTAAGAAAATCTTTAGCGCACCTTTTAATAAAACCCAAGATTTGAAGTGACTTTGATACTGCCATTGAAATATGGGATATGTAAGATAAGTTGGAATCAAGGACTACACCTAGATCTTTGATTTGACATACAGATTCCAGAGGGCAACCATTTATAGTGTAGACTTGTTCTGTGGGATTCCTGCTACGACTGAAGACCATCAGATGGCACTTCTGAACATTAAGTTCCATACCATTAATTTCACACCAGTTGCTGAGACGATCTAAGTCGGCTTGCAGTTCTAGGCAATCAGCATTATTCTTGATTTTTGTGTATAGTTTTAAGTCATCTGCAAACATTAGGAAGAAGGAAAAGAGAAAAGAGGATGCAATATCATTCACATATAAATTAAAAAGAAGAGGGCCCAGGTGTGAACCCTGGGGTACGCCCGATGGTACTTTAATTTCTATTGATTGGAATCCCTGAATACGTACCATCTGTGTTCTTTCATTAAGGTAAGATGAAAGCCATTCCAGAAGGACACCCTGAATTCCCAGACTCTGCAACTTATTAATCAAAACTCTATGGTTAACCCGATCAAACGCCTTTGCAAAATCAGTGTACACAGCATGAACTTGATAACCCCCCTCCAAGGATTCCAAGAGATAGTCAGTAAATGTTAAAAGATTAAGTTCTGTGGAGCGATGAGAAATGAATCCAAACTGTTGATCGATGAAACAGCCTTTTAAACTAGCAGACAAATAATCACAAACTAGACTCTCAAACACTTTAGGGATACAACTTAATATACTGATGGGCCGATAGTTATTAACCTGTGAACTATCTCCAGACTTCAATATGGGAGTAATAAAGCTTGTTTTCCAATAGGCTGGGAATGTCCCGGTCTTTAAAGAGAGGTTAAAGATATGGAAAAGAGGTCTAGAGAACAAGAAGCTACAGTGCTTGATAAGTGATGGTGGGAGGCCATCAGGTCCTGGTCCCTTGTTAATATCCAATTTGGATAGTTTTTCATAGATAGATGAGATGGGTATGTTATATTCCGACAGATTGATGTGCCCAGAAGGCAGAATGTCCTGCAATACACAGTCTTTATCACTATAAGTTTTTGAAAAGTATTCAGCAAACAAATTGACAATCCCAACTCCAGATGAACTAGTAACACCATCATACCGCATTACAGAAGGTATATTATTTTTGGCTTTTCTGCTGTTAACAAATTTCCAGAAATTCTTTACATTATCTCTAAGAGACGATTCAGTTAAAGCAACATAACTTCGATAACATTCTTTTTTTAGGTGTTTGCAGTGAGCCCGTAACAAAGAAAACTGATTATAGTCATCTAGTGATCTACTTTTACGATATTTTTTATGCAATTTTTTTTTTTCAATTATCGTTTGTTTTAGTTCTGGAGAAAACCAAATAGGAAACTTCTTTGCTGAATACTTTCTCAAAGGAACAAAATTATCAATAGTTAGGTAGACAATGTCGTAAAAAATATTAACCATATCCTCAAGAGATTTGTTCTTGAATAAATCATCCCAGTTAAACAGGGAAAGGAAACTTGATACTTCTTGAACATTCATCGACTTAAAATCCCTATAATAGCCATCTCCAGTCAATCCAGAGTTGTTGAAACAATTTGATTCATATTCGACCTCAAACGACAGTGGTGGATGATGAATATCCTCTGGAAGTAAGGCATTTTCTGCTATAAATATCTCAGTGTCACCATCCTGCATAAAAACCAGATCAAGTAAATTGTTGTTAACATTTCTAACTGAGTTAAGTTGATATAGGTTATGGTATGAACATAAAAATGAAAGAACTTGTACGGATTCAACTTCGTTAGGTGGAACTGCCGCCATAGGAGCAGCAACTGAAGATAATCCATCATTATGCCACTGACAGTTTGGAAGATTAAAATCTCCCAGGATACACAGTTTGTGTTCTGGATACTTTTCGGATAGATTCTCAACACTCTCACTAAACTCCACATACTTTTCAGGTGTACTTCGGGGTGGGAAATAGGCTGTTGCAAAGATAAAATTGTTGTTACCACTCTGGACTTTAACAAACAATTGCTCAATATTTATGGTAGCTGATAAAACTGTGCTGGTTATGGTTTTACGGACAGCTATTAGTACCCCACCTCCTCTAGAAAAAGTACTTGTATCTGATGATCTGTCCTTTCGATATATGTTGTAATCAAACATTTGTAGTTCAGCATCATTAATATCGCCAGTTAACCAGGTTTCATTAAAGACTAAAACATCATATTGACAATAAGAGGTATTTTCATAAAGAAGTTGAAGTTTTGTACGTAAGCCTCTGACATTTTGGAAATATATTAGCAAAGAGGTGCTTTCCGGTCTTACTTTGGCAAGCCTTTTTAGTTTTTTGTTATCAATTTAGGTACTCCATTTACATATTTCAGAATGAGATCATCTTCGCCATTTCGTTGTCTCTCCTTGAGTTCATCCCTCAAAACATTCACCTCTGCTCGTTGCTCTGTGGTCAAATCAGCCTCAAGAAATATTTTCAAGCTTCTGTCCAGTTTCCGCTTGTTTCTTAATATCGAACGGACTACTTCGGGAGACTCTAAAGTTAGACGAAGTGCTTGATGTCCATTTTTATTACGCTTTCCAATTCTAGTTGAGCTAACGATATTTAAAGTAGAGCCTGTGAGGCCTTGAAGCATATCCTTTGTCTTAGAGATATCTTCAGCCTCATTGATTTGAGGCAAATTGAATGCCATCAGGTTACAAGATCTTCTTTGTCTCTCAGAGACCTCGTGCATTACATTACCGTGCACCAATGCACTGTTTCCGCTGTCTTTCTCCTTAGTTGAAGTAGATGTAGTGGTTTTTATAATGGTAAGGTCATTTTTAATATCTTCTAGGGAGGCCAAAAAGCTAGTTTTCAAACTCTTGACTTCCTCAGTTATCGCCTTAATCTGGATATCGAACTCATCTATTTTCTGAGTGTTAGCAATTTGAACTTCACTTAAAGTATCTTCTAGTGCCTGGACTCTGCTGTCAAGGCTCAATGCTTTTCTAATTCCGGGTATACAATCCTTGCACAGGTATGGAACAATGCGAGTGGCCAAGATTAGATATCGTATCTCAGTAGAACTAATACCACTACAACCCCTGCATAATACCTTTTTGCAAAAATCACATGGGTAGCCAAAAACTTCTCCAGTGGTCTTAGGTTCCTTAAAAATGCACTTTATGGAGCATTCGTTACATGAACCAGCCATTTTGTGGTTATCTTGTGATTCTTCAATAAAAACAAAAAAATAATGGCAATTTTACACAACACTCAGTTTACGACCGACTGAAGGGACCACAATAATCACTCGTTGTAATTTTTCAACTAAAATAACATTAAAAAAGGAAAATTTTTAATTTGAGAAAAAAGTAAACAAACATTCAAAGTGAGGTTAGGTTCTGGAAAATTGGTGGAGGATGATAGCCATTAACTGGAACCAGTGCTTCATCACTCAAAGATACTAAAGTAGTTCTATCAATGGACAAGATTGAATCCAAAGTTTTACCCTTGTTGTTAAAGATACCATTCACTTAAAACAAATTATGGAAAGCACATGAGTCCCCCGTCTAGGTGACAACATCACTAAGCTAACCCCTCTCTCTCTCTCTCTCTCTCTCATCAAAGACTGAAACTGAGCAGTATTCCTTGGTTAGCCATTCACAATAGGGCATGTTAAAATCACCACACATTCACATGTCACATGGGTGCTTCATGATTCTCTATAACCATATCCACCACTGCACAAAAGTTCCTGTTAAACGCTTGATACTAAAGTCACGAGAAAAAGGAATAATAAAACATACTTATTTAACACAAGACTAGGATTCTTAAAGCTAAACGACATTTCTTAACATAGGTTTGAAAGACTAAAGGACACAACAAGAAAAAACCTCAAATTCAGTATGTCAAAGTGAAATATTCATACTCTTATTTTCTACTCTTGATTCACTAGCACTCGCAAAACTATTCCAAGAGATTATTTTAGAACACTTTATCAGGTCCATGCTAAAAGCTGGGAGTAGTACCCTATCAAAAATCCCAAGAAAAAAGATAAAAACTCGAGGGGTAAACCGCCAATGTATTCGAGTGTACAGGGTGACCCATTTTAGATGTTATTGCTGTGCTATATCGAAAACCAGCAGCGCTCTTTTATTGAGAAAATAACCATGGCGAAGACAAATCACTGCTAACTTGATGCGTTTAGGAAATACAGGGCACTTTTCAAATTTTCTCCAATTTCAAAATACTTTCTATAGGCAGTTTTTCACGTAGAATCCAGTGGCATGACCATTTTTTTTTTTAAGATGCCACCGATTTTGGAATATTAACCAAAGTTTTTTTTTTAAATAGGACACCCCCACACAAAACTACTTTTTTATTGCATAGCTCTTTTGGAGCTGATTTCAATGATATAAGGTTTTATAGCTTAGCTTCACCTTCAAAGGTTTTCGAGAAAAAAAAAATCCGTTTTCCCAATATTTGAGAGAAAAGAGGACCTACGTAATTTGGTAAGCTGCTATCACAGACATACAATCCTCTTTAAAATTTCAATTTTTTTTGTTGCCATGATGATACCTTTAAAATATTGGAATTTGGTTGAAATTTACGGGTGCCTATTTCCAATGTTAATTGTGCCCCCTTCTTTGTATCATTGTAATGTTATTCATGTCATTGTAGTGTAGTGTACATACAAATCTCATGATAAGATTTTGAATGTTCCGCTCAACACTATCACAGACTTTGCTATTAGGTATTTCATGAAAATGCATTTCAAAACCTGAAACTATCTATGAATCTATGAGCATATTATGAATATTCTTGCTAAAACTGCTACTGGCGATTGAAACATTTATATTTATTTACAATAACATAACATCTTTCTAAACCAAAAAACATTTTATTGTGATCCCTGCCCTGCACACTACAGTCTAGTGATATGAAAATACTAACATTACTAAAAATTAAAGGCTTCCTCCTAAACTATCAAATACATACCAATTTTAGCTTACTAAATTTCCCTACTGAATACTAAATTTTAAAAAGAATCCGCTTCTTTGCATGTCGGTTTAAATTAACGTTTTTTAGTTTTCAGGTGCCACATTCGTTGGTTGCGCTATATGGGAGTACGAAAGTATGAGGTCCCACGCACTCAATATGCTCAAGAAGCCGATAAAGTTTTTTAGAAGGCAAGCTGAATATGGCTTAGATAAATCGGTAAGTAACTATTACCCAAATGTGAACTTATTTAATGTCAATTAAACTACAAATATATTATTTTCAGAATAAATTGTCAAAAGAAGTTACCAAATGGTGGAATTCCCTAACTACAGGCCAAAAAGTATTCGGGCCAATATGCGCTCTAAATATCTTGGTGTTTGCCGCTTGGAGAATACCCAGATTGCACCCGTTTATGCTTAATTATTTTGCATCGAACCCTGCTAGTCCACATCAATGTCTGCCAATGCTCTTGTCCTCATTTAGTCATTACTCAGGGTTCCATTTGCTAGCCAATATGTATGTTCTACATAGCTTTAGCACAGGTAAATTTTTAATATTGGAATAGTTTTCATTTGTTTATTGTGGAATAATGTTTTAGGCGCTGTTTACAGTTTAGGAAAGGAACAATTCACTGCTTTATACCTTAGTGCAGGGGTGATTTCTAGCTTTACCAGTTATTTCTATAAAATTTTAAGAAAACAGCCTGGATTGTCTTTAGGAGCAGTACGTACTTGTTTTTAAAACGATGCAAATATTATAATAATAAATGGTTTGTTTCAGTCTGGTTCCATAATGGCAATTCTGGCATATGTCTGCATGCAATATCCAGAAACTCAACTAGGAATCATTCTTTTACCATTTATCACTTTTTCGGCTGGCACAGTTAGTATACTTATTGATTTAATAATATTCCGTTTTATTCAGCAAGAAGGCCTTGATTTAGCTTTTTGCTTTAACATTTCAGTTCAGATAAATAGAGTAAGGTATTTGTTTCCTCTTATTTCTGACCAACATGTGAAAAATATCAAGCAATAAGGGGGTTAATTAAAATTCACATTTCATCTGAACTCCTACATATTCAGATTGGAAGAAGTATATGAAAATTGTAATTCCTAACTTTTTTCCAGGCAATAAAATTCATTGTGGGCCTAGACGCTGCGGGTGTACTTATGGGTTGGAAATTTTTTGATCACGCTGCGCATTTAGGCGGTGCAGCTACAGGAATGTAAGCATTACAATATTAAATTATTTCAATGTCGTTTTTTTTTTTTGAATTTAGCACCAATATAAGGTTTGTTCCAACCCGTTAAAAAACCGTCTTGGAACAGTTTCGTTACCACTCTGTATACGAATTTCGGTTTCTACACAAAAATTTTAAATTTTGTGCATAATCCTGATGGTAATATTACGGTTTCCTGCTAGGTTGGAAAAAAGCTATTATATGATGATAATTAGTTTAGTGTCAGTTTTGCCCTGATATTAATCTAACATTGTTTTTAGTTGCTGGGCCTTATATGGAAATAAATACGTTTGGCCGCAAAGAGAGCCCATTGTAAGCTACTGGCATCAGGTACGAGGGTCAATTAAATGAAATTTTTTATTGAATATTTTACAGACAATATTTAATTTATACACAGCAAAGATTGTTTTTTATTAGTTTTAACAAAGGATTAATAATAAATTATTTTCCAAGAAAATATGAAATGATTTAGTTTTTTTAAAACCTGCACTGTGCATACTGTATCGCTTCAAATTTCCAACTATTCACATTTGGAAGCCCACCATCATGAAAGGCATAAGCATTACCGTGGCATTAATAGCAAAATCCAAAATATACTTTCTGATGCTCCTTGAATTTTGATACCTAAAAGACAACTCGTCCATATATCCATATCTTTCATGTCAAAGTCTGCAGTCTGCACTGATAATCTTCAATTTTTCAGTTTACAGTTCACAGCTTGCCAAAATAAATCTGAGAAAAACCAGTAAGAGGATTTTTGTGTTGTAATCAAACTTGTTTTGTAAATACATTTTATCATCTCGAAAACACCCTTTCAAAAAATTTGTCCAATTTTTTATTCCAAGCTCTTGGTCCCTAAAACGACTTCTCTAGCTTGAAAAATCTTTTTGATTCATGCATACAAATCTGTCAATCAATTTGATATAAATCCCATCTTCATTCAAATAACCATGTAGAATGTAGAAACACATACTTGACCTCCATCTGATGGGGAATGAAGTCTTCTTCATTCACAATGTCTAAAAATGCTCTAATCCTTTTGAAATAAGCAATTTATGCATGGGTACATAATGTTTCAGTGTTTCTTTAAATTACATTCGAGCAGTCTTGAAAAGATCTATAATCTATATGAGAAAAGTCCTGATGATGCAATTCAGACCATAGTTAGTTCTATGCACAGGTTGGAAAAAGAGCTGCCTGTGTCGGGTTCATCTTCTAGGAACCAGAAATTCAATTTCTGTCAGAAGTTCCGTCGAGTTGATAATATTCTGCAGAATTTTGTTGAGAAAAATGAGCTGGGTATGCCGCAAATAAGCTGTAAACTAGTCTCATACTCAAGGTTCTGGTAAGGGAATCTCAGTTTGTAGAGCAGGAAAAATTTATTTTGCAGTCCTATCCTTCTAGTGCGGCATACATAACTTGGAGTCCAAATTGGGCTGCAGTTTTCAAATGTGGATCGAATGAGATTAGAATATAGACAGATAATGGACTTCGTATCATATATGTGTCTGGTGTTTCGTTTGATGAAACCTAGAAGTCTAGAACTTTTTATGAATAGGTATGTTCTGTTTGTTGAAAGACAGTTCTTTTTCAAAGGTCTCTGAAGGTGTCGACTGTTTCCAGATTAGCGTTGTTGATGGTGTATGTGGGCAGTATAGAATTTATGGTCTTGTTGAAATTCATGTGTACATTGGTCAACGGTAACATTGTGTTAGAGAAGAAAGTAAATAACCTGTCCAAATCCGGCTGGAGAAAGGTAGTGCTCGTGCACAACTGCAAAAAACTTCAGGTCAGAGTATAGACGATTGATTGGAACTGGAACCATTGGATAACGTCATTTATGCACCGCAGTCCGCACACACCTCCTTGACATTTTTTCGTTAAGTGCGATTTTATAAACTTTAAGAAAAGTACACCAAAGCCCATATGTGAGAGGTTTTTCAGTATCTACACACTATCAAAAGGCCTTTGAAATTTCCGTGAAGATCACGTCCACCTGTTTTCCGCATTCCAAAGCTTTCGTTAGGAACTGTTGGAAAACTGCCAGACTTGTAGCAGTAGTGATTTTCCCCTTCAGAAACCGTGCTGTTCGTTAGCAATGCAGTTAAGCATGAATACACATCATAATTTTAGGAATGTGCGATATGTAGAGATATACCCCTATAAATATTCACATCAGTGCTATCTCCTGATTTGTGGAAAGGGAGAAGTGTTGAGATTTTCCAACTTCTGGGAAAAATACACATAAATAATATACAGGGTGTCCCATAAGTCACGGTCCAAACTGAAAGGGGGATTCTTTGGTTTATTTTATGACTTAAATTATTAATAAACATAAGTCCGCAAACGCTTCGTTACCGATCTACAGGGTGTTGAAATTTTAATATTTTTTTAGTTTTTTCTTTATAGCTCCTGCAGTTTTTGAGGGATTTAGCTGAAATTTAGAATATAGGTGACGCAATAGGAACTTAATGATTGCACATTTCAAATGTTTGCTAGAATTTACAGGGTGATGTTTTTTCAGGGGTCATAAGCCCTTCGCTGCCCCTGAACTTTTTTGCGGTGCGCCGCTGGTAGATTCTAAAGAACTAAATGATTTTTCTACCTTATTTAGAAACTTTTTGTTCTCCTGTAGTTTCCTCGAATTACCGACCCTTATCGAGAAAAAAATTAAAAAACAAATCTCTGTAATTAGCTAGATAAAACTACAGTGACTCAATTATACCTTTTCTATCTCCAGTGGCGAATAGAGGTCATTCAATGCAGGGTTTTCTACATAGTGATGCAAATGAACATTTGACTAATTACCATATGTTATTCTCAAATACGAATATTAGGATCTTGAATCAAGTTCTATAGGGCTATCAAAATCTGGAGAAATTCGGTAAACAGGAGAAGCAGGTAATTTGATTAGAAAGGCAAAAGTGAATGTAGCAGAAACATAGAAAGAAATAAATATATAATATGTAGCGCTCTTTTGTGCAGCTCTTTCGTTCCAGAGCCTAAAAATTTTATGATATTCTATACCTACCTACTTATGTTTCCAAAAAGCTTGAGCCACTAAATCGCGATTTCTTCGAAACGACTGCAGAATGCAGAATACCTCTAACGAATATTTTTTTCAACAAACGCAGCTGCGTCAAGTTAGCCCCCCCACATTCGAATTTTCTGAAAAAATTGCTACCACTTACTGTGCTGAGTGCTCGAAGTGTGCTCTACTGTGCCGATGATATTTTGAACTGTGCTGTTTCGATAACAAAGTTATAGGAAAAAATAGCTGAGGGGCTAACTTGACGCTCAGCCCCCCCCAAAATTTTGGAAATCAGATAAAACCAAAAAGGATTCTTATCCAATTGGAAGTGTGCTGAACTGTGCTGTATCACGTTTTTCTGAAAATTTCCATATTCGGTCATTTTCCGACAAAATCCTACTGGGGGGCTAACTTGACGTTCAGCCACCCCAAAATTTTGGAAATCAGATTAAACAAAATTGAATTCTTATCTAATCTGAAGTGTGCCGAACTGTGCTGTATCAGGTTTTTCCGAAAATTTCCATATTCGGTCATTTTCCGACAAAATCCTACTGGGGGGGCTAACTTGACACTCAGCCCTCCAAAAATTTCGAAAATCAGTTTGAATAAAATTGAATTCTTATCCAATTCGAAGTGTGCTGAACTGTGCTGTATCAGTTTTTCTCAAAATTTCCATATTCGGTCATTTTCCGACAAAATCCTACTAGGGAGCTAACTTAACGCTCAGCCCCCCCCAAAATTTTGGAAATCAGATTAAACAAAATTGAATTCTTATCCAATCTGAAGTGTGCTGAACTGTGCTGTATCAGGTTTTTCTGAAAATTTCCATATTCGGTCATTTTCCGACAAAATCCTACTGGAGGGCTAAATTGACGATCACCCCCCCCCCCCCCACAAAATTTCGAAAATCAGTTTGCACTAAACTAAATTCTCATCCAATCTGAAGTGTCCTGAACTGTGCTGTACCAGGTTTTTCTCGAAATTTCCATATTCGCTCATTTTCCGACAAAAAACTTAGAAGGGGCTAAGTTGATGCCAAATTAGAAATCAGATCAAAGGAAAACGGACCCTTATTCTTATTAAATCTGAAGTGAGCTGAATTGTGCCTGATCAGGTTATTCCAAGTTTCCATGTTTGGCCATTTCCTAATATAAACCTAATGGATGATATGTATGTTGTATGTAAATTCTCAGAGCTGAACGTCAAGTTAGCTTGTAGGATTTTGTCGGAAAATAACCGAATAAGTATGTAAATTTTGAGAAAACCTGATACAGCAGAGTTCAGTACACTTCAGATTGGATAAGAATACAATTTTGTTCAAACTGATTTTCGAAATTTTTTGGGGGGCTGAGCGTCAAGTTACCTACCCAGTAGGATTTTGTCGGAAAATTACCGAATATGGAAATTTTCAGAAAAACCTGATACAGCACAGTTCAGCACACTTCAGATTGGATAAGAATTCAATTTTGTTTAATCTAATTTTCAAAATTTTGGGGGCTGAGCTTTAAATTGGCTCCCCGCTCCCCAGTATGATTATTTTGTCGGAAAATAACCGAATATGAAAATTTTGAGAAAAACCTGATTCAGCACAGTTCAGCACACGTCAGATTGGATAAGAATTCAATTTTGTTTAATCTGATTTCCAAAATTTTGGGGGGGGCTGAGCGTCAAGTTAGCCCCTCAGTAGGATTTTGTCGGAAAATGACCGAATATGGAAATTTTGAGAAAAACCTGATACAGCACAGTTCAGCACACTGTAGATTGGATAAGAATTCAATTCTGTTTAATTTGATTTCCAAAATTTTGGGGGGGCTGAGCGTCAAGTTAGCCCCCCAGTAGGATTTTGTCGGAAAATGACCGAATATGGAAATTTTGAGAAAAACCTGATACGGCACAGTTCAGCACACTTCAAATTGGATAAGAATCCTTTTTGGTTTCATCTGATTTCCAAAATTTTGGGGGGGCTGAGCGTCAAGTTAGCCCCTCATCTATTTTTTCCTATAACTTTGTTATCGAAACGGCACAATTCAAAATATCATCGGCACAGTAAAGCACACTTCGAGCACAGTAAGTGGTTGCAATTTTTTTAGAAAATTCGAATGTGGGGGGGCAAACTTGACGGAGCCAACAAACGCTTCTATTCATTTGGAAATAATTGCTATTCCATTTTGACACACAATTTTGTTTGCACCCTATCTTACCCACTTTGGATACAGAAACTACACTTAATTCCAATCCAGGAAGAGTACATATAGGTACCTATTTATTTCTCCCTATGTTTCTGCCACATTCACTTTTGCCTTTCTAATCAAATTACCTGCTTCTCCTGTTTACCAAATTTCTTCAGATTTTGATATTCTTAATTCTTACAACTTGATTCAAGGTCCTAATATTCAAGTATATTTGAGAATAACATGGAATTAGTCAAATGTTCATTTGCACCACTAGAAAACCCTGCATTGAATGTTGAAATGATACTTACTTTGGCTGGAATTATTGTTCTCATATTCTGTGAATTCTGATTTCTCTTGTTAATGTTTTTGTGGAAACACAAACAGTAAACAATATTCAATAATAATTTATTAATTTTTGTTCACAGTGGCAACAGCGCCAAAGCACCCCGCCGTACAATATTCTTCCTGTTGCTATGCAAGAAGTCATTCTTTTTAGGCAAGAAAAATATGAAATATTGCGACGACCCTGCCACCTTCCCGCTCTAGGCGGCAGCTTGTCGCCTACAAATTGAACCTGCTCTCTCACACCCTCTTCCGTAGATTTTTTAGTCTTTATCTAGACCAGTGGTTCCCAAAGTGGGCGATAACGCCCCCCAGTGGGCGCTACCACCATCTCGGGGGCGGTAAAGAGCTCAGCTGATTTTGGGGGGCGGTAATCATAAATTAGTGGGCGGTGGAAAATAACCGAACAGATCAGAAAAAAAATTAAAATTGAATAGTGAATGGCTTTTTACGGAAATTACTCTTCAATACTATAAAGATAAGGCTGATAGTCTATGTCTATGCCTTTCGGAGTCAATTTTGGCAAGCTTCCAGTGAGATGGCTCCATTTGTGCTACTGTGCATTTGTGCTAATCCGCAAATGGTCTACTCACGAACGCGATCGGCTATGATCGGGATCAGTTAACATGATCGCGGAGGAGTAGCAAGAGTAGTTGAAGCTTATTGAAGGTTTTGTGTACGCGGCGGGCGCGCGGAACATCTGGTGTAATCAGCTGATAATAATAAAAATAAATTAAAAAATGTATTTGTATTTAGTGAATGATTGTGGACTTTATTTTTATTAACTACAGTCTACAGTAGAGTTAAGATTTTAGAAATATATAATATACTTATTTATTAAAGCGTAGAGTCCTTGTAGAGTTTATACAGACGTGTAAAATTATTTATAAATGTAAAGTCAATAATACATATACCTATCAAAGTATCTCCCCAGATTTAAAATCATATGGGGTTGTATTATTTATTGATTTCCCAGAATATTAGGTCAATAAACCTAGCAGTCCCATATGGAAAAAAACGAAGGGATTGCTAGGTTAATATGAAATATAGCAGTCCCCTGTAGTGAAAAATATTTTTTTAAATTTTTCTTTGGTATCAGAATTTAGATAATATGCTTTTTAAAGTTCTCCTAAATACCTGGTCAAAGAAAAAATTGAATCAGTTAATTATTAACTGAATTACAGATTTTTTTTCAATATTAGGAAATTCCTGGATTCACGTTTACTTATTGGGGGTGTGTTAGAGGCTTACAGCCAATTTCATAATCAACTTAAAGTAAACTTTAAATATAAAGGTCCATTTGAAGTAGAAAAATCCCATCCTAAAAGTCTATTTAGCTAAAGTAACTTTTAATTCTCTATCATGAAATTGGCCGTTAAACCGTTAAAGGCTGAAATGTTTTTGGATTGAATTTAGGTACCTACCTACTATTTAAGTGCTCCTAAATTGTCAAAGAAACACTTGAATCTGTTAATTATTAACTGAATTACAGTTTTTTTTCATTATTGGCAAATTATTGGCTTCACGTTCAGTTGGTGGTGTGTCAGAGCTAAAATGTTTATGGATAGGAATTAGTGCTATTTAAGTGCTTCTCAATATTTGAAGAAAAACTTGAATCAGTTAATTATTAAACTGAAGTACAAATTTTTTTTTCATTAAGGAATTGCTGGCTTTACATTTACTTGGGGATGTATTTGCATTGCAGCGAATCTGAAAACTGCGACTAAAATGTTGTATTGGAATTTGGTGCTATTTAAGTGCTCCCAAAAAGTTGAAGTTTTAGATAGTTCAAGTTTTTCTTCGACTATTCAGGAGCACTAAGATAGCACCTAATTCCAATTATTACAACATTATAGCCACTGTTATCAGTGTTATCAGTTTCGCTGCAAATATTTACACCCCCAAGTAAACGTAAGGCCAGTAGTTCAGTTCCCTATAATAATACAAAAAAAATCTATAATTCAAATAATATAACTAATTCATGTTTTTCTTTGACTATTTAGGAGCACTTGAGCACCTAAGTCCTATCCAGAAAAAATTTAGCTTTTAACCACCAACTAGTTAAACGTGAAGCCAACAATTTCCATTTCCTAATAATGAGAAAAAATCTCTATTTAGTTTAATGATTAACTGATCAAATTTTTTTTGACTATTTGGAAACACTTGCATAGCAAGAATCATAAACTATAGGATTGCTTTTCCTTATAAGGCGTACGTTCGCCAATTCTCGAGTCGGCAAGGCCTGCGAGTGACGTTAGTACTATTAGCAGCATAGCCTCTTATAGTGGTGACGTCACCCGCAAGCCTCGATGGGATGCTTGCGATTCAGGTTGTGCTTGTTTCTTCATCGATTTTAAATGTAGAAAAGGTGATTCCTGGTAATGAAAAAAATCTGAATGACTGTTCTTCTTCGACTATTTAGGAGCACTTGGATAGCTTATTTGCTAATTCCTATCCAGAAACTAGCTTCTGCACACAGTGGCTTTACACTCGGTAAACTCCGAGCAGTCCGAGCGCGCTCGAAACATTAAGATAGCGAAAATAGAATTCAACTTCTGGAATCTCTTTCTCAGTGAAAATGTTCTATCTTTGATTGTTGAGTACCCGAATCAATACATAGAAATTGTAAAACCGAAATTCATCAGATGGTTCAATTTTTTTATCAATGATTTAGTATATGTATCTCTGTGATACAGCGTGACTAATGATGTTATAAAACTCGCGATGGAAGGTTAAAATAAATTAATATTTAACCAATAAAATATTAAAAGTTAAAATTTTCCATTTTTAAAGTAAACAAAACACCACACCCACTCAATACTTGAAAAGTATCGAAATAGAATTCTATTTTCTATTTTAAATACCCGCCAGATGGAGAGGGAACGGCAACGCTGTACCCATTTGCGCTACAACAACTGCATTCGTTTCGATGAGGGTCATACTCCGGTCGGACTTCGGCTCGTCCGACGTTCCCGCCCGAAGGCGACTTCGGGTGGGTAGAGCAAATGAACATTAGCACAAATGGGGTGATCCCCTTCCAGTTATGAACGCAACCGGAGAGTTCCGACGCAACCCGAGAGTTCCGACGCAAATCCCGAAGCCCGCACGCACCTCAACTAAGTCTGCTATGACTTGCTTAAAATGCGATACCGCTAATATGCGCATTGATCAGCAGCAGCTGCCATAAAGTTATTGTATTTTACTTATAAATAACTTCAAAAAGCTCAAAAATAAGCTCCGTCAAGTTAGCCACCCCACATTCCAATTTTCTAACAAAATTGCAACCACTTTGAACTGCGCTGTTCTGATACCAAAGTTATAGGAAAAACAAGATGAGGGGCTAACTTGACGCTCAGCCCCCCTGAAATTTTGGAAATCCAATCAAACAAAAATGAATTCTTATGCAATCTGAATAAGTGTACTGAACTGTGCTGTATTAGGTTTTCCTCAAAATTTCCATATTCAGTCATTTTCCGACAAAATGCTACTGGGGGTGCTAACTTGACGCTCAGCTCTCAAAAATTTTGAAAATCAGATGAAACAAAAATGGATTCTTATGCAATTTGCAGTGTGCTGGACTGTGTTGTATCAGGTTTTTCTCGAAATTCCCATATTCGGTAATTTTCAGGCCAAATCCTATTGGGAGACTAACTTAACGCGCACCCCCCAAAATTTAGGAAATAACATGAAACAAAAATGGACTCTTAGCTAACATGACACTCAGCCCCTCCCCCCAAAAAAAAAATTTGTAAAGCAGATCAAACATAAATGGATTCTTATGCAATCTGAAGTGTGCTAGATTGTGCTGTATCAGGTTTTTCTCAAAATTTCTATGTTTGGTAATTTTTTGACAAAATCCTACTGGGGGGACTAACTTGACGCTCAGCCTCCCAAAATTTTGGAAATAAGATTGAAACAAAAATGGATTCTTATGCAATCTGAAGTGTGCTGAATTGTGCTGTATCCGATTTTTCTCAAAATTTTCTGACAAAATCCTACTGGGGAGGTAACTTGGACGCTCAGTCCTTCGCCAGGAAAATGCACCACCATGAAAATTTTCAAAAAAAATGGCGCTGCTTCAATATCTTGGATCCCTGCCAAGGGGGGCGTTGGATAATTCCCATTTTCTAAAAGTGGGCGGTAGGTTAAAAAAGTTTGGGAACCACTGATCTAGACGATCGCAGAAGAGTTTCGTTTTCTCCAGTGCACCCTTGCGCTTTCTCTCTCACTCTTGCTCTTTTTTATAAGATTTAATTACCTCTCTCACTGTTTAAAAAAAAGTGAAAAACTATCTTTTATTGAAATAATTCTCTCTCTCCCTGCTTGCTTATAAGAGCTCAGTTAAAAGACTCGACGAGTAAAAATACTCGCCAAATTCCCGAAGATTTTTATTGAAAAAGACTAAAGTCAGCTGGTGAATTGTGAAGTTACTCGAATTTTTACCCTACCTATACCTACTAGTGAAATAAAAATGTGTAGTGAATTAGGCTACTAGTGCCTAATTAACACAACAATATTATCCTGTACTGATTGTAGTGCACAAACTTGTTAGATTTTTGTTGTTTTGCAACAAGAGAGAGAATTAAAGCAAAAAGTGTTAAATGCATTATTTAGCAGTGGCGTCCCCATCCCCTTTATGTTCCAGTGATCTACTCTTAAATAATGTTGACACCTCAATCAGAGGCCTAAACAAATGTCTTCGGATCTACGGAGACTTTTTTAATGTTTATAACGTCCACAGGTCCACATATGACTTTTGACTCTGAATGTTGAGTGATTTGCTTTCCTGGCACTCACTATCATCATGGCACGAATCTTCTTCCTTCTTTACTTCATCCATTAACTCGTTTTTGACAAAACTTGAAGTGATGAGGAGGTCGTCGAAGTGTGAATACAAAGTTGTCGTATTTTTCCGGCAAGGTTTAGAAAGACATGACATACATACCATAATTCCTCTAAACTGAGCAGTTTCCTGCATAAACGTACGCAGTTGACCAGCAATTTCAACTCGCTGAAATGTATTTTGAAATGATTTTAATGCTTTCCACAACTCGAAAGGATTCGTGGTCTTCAATGATCTCTAAGTGACTATCAGTTAATTCGTTGTACTTAAAGGGCTAACATTTTCTTTTCTGTTTTCTCTCTTCAGTTTATCCAATACTCTTGCTCTTTTTTCAGTTTCTGCAACTCTTGCTCATTCTGATGAGACGGACTGACTTATCGCGGATGCAAATCGCTTCTGGGTTCTTCGGAGTTCCTCTTGTGAACAAGGCTAGAAAAGGTTTCCAATCCATGACATGAAATATTACCAGACTTGGTAGAGTTGGTATTTGGGCAATTTCTCAAAAATGATCATAGTAATTATAGTAAAAGCGAGGATTTACAAGTAGCAGACTTCAAAACCTTATTTTTAAATAAAAAACAAAAGATATGTGACCCAAAAAGAGAGGATAAGGTAAGTAGGTGATTCTAACCAGTTCAAAATTCAACCCCTTTCTGGCTACCCGACCCGCAAATCTAGCTGATGATCATCTAGACTAGGATAATTGAGAGACGTAGGTGCTCCTGGAAATTCAATCTATCTTCAGTTATCAACCCCAAAACACCCTGGCTTTTCTGCGTATCTCGACTTTCCGCAGTGTCTTTTTTTTTCTTCGATTTTTCTCGGCCATTATAATAACTTTCACGAAAATTCCACTTATTTTCAGCTACCTGGATTGGTAGTCAACTTTCCAAGAATCTCATTTCGACCCGTGAAAAATTGGATCAGTCAAAACCGAGAGAAGTAACTTCAATTAAAAAAAAAACTATAATAGCAAAAAGGGTGGGCGCCCCTCATTTAATACAAAAGGGCTAAAAAAATCACATATCAAGCTATACACCCTAGTTAGAATACAACGCTACCCTATTTTACTATAGGAAACTTAAGGAGTTGCCTTAGCCAAGCTTCCCCTAGTTTAGCAGGAGTCTTGAAAAGTGGTGGCGCTTACGTCATGCACTTTCACCCTGTGAATGCGTCGCGACGCTTCGCGCAATATTCGTCGTGTTTTAGGAAAATACTTATTTGTGCTGTTTTTTTTGTGATATGTGATTTTTTTAATAGTTAACATGTGGGAAAATATTTCGAATTATTGTCCGAGACAATACAGGTAATCTGAAATAATTTTTTAGTACCTAAATAATAACCTAGGTTCATTTATTATTTTGAAGTTTTCGCTTCAGTGTTTTCAGTCTATTTTGAGGGATGATCAATATTCGGTATCAGGTGTTTTTTAAGTAACATCAAATTGTCAGTGGGGTCTGTTTCTTTGTGCCTATTTGTTTGTATTAATTATTTAGTTGGAATTTGTATAGCATTGAAAGTTTTCAACAAAAATGAAAAAAACACTCAGTTCGGAAGTTAACATTTGAAAAAAGTGTTACATACTATAATTGTTAATGTTTACCTCTTACGATCTTTTCTTTTTTACGAAGAACAGTTAAAGAGTGTCTTATTGAAGATTGCCAACTTTTGTTCGTAAAAAATGCGAATTTTAAGGTAAAGTGAGGTAAAATATTTCAACAATTTTATTAAAAATAAAAATTTAACTACGCTTCTTCCAAAAATCATAGTGATACTATTACCCAATGTACAAAAAAGTGGGCAAATTTGGAAATATGTTATTATAGGATAGATAAAGCTTCACCTAAAAGAAAATGATGGAAGATATTAGGTATAGTATAAGAAGAGTAAAAGAAAAAAAAAAAGCAATAAGAAAAATATTGACTACCAATAATAGCTAGCACATCAGATTCCTAAAAATATGTGTAAATTTCAATTTAACTCCTAAAAATAAAACGAAGATAGTTTTGAAAGATTAAAAAACATATCAATAGTTAAAGTTCATTTACCCTAAAAGCACCCTGTGTCTATCGTCCAACTTGCTGCACCCTCGTTGAAATATATATTGTAATTAAGCGGTTACTGGCCTTAAGATGAATGGTATGTCTTTTTTTGGAATTACTATTATGTTTTCATTTAACTAAGCCCAGATAACCCAGAATAATATACTATTTTAAGCGCATAGGTATTAATTATAGAGCCAACTAGGCTCTTCTTGGGCAAATAAAGCTGTACGTAATAGTTATTTATGGTATTAGTGTGTTATGTCGGAAATAGTGGTAGTGACTAGACTAAGAAAATATAACACACAAGTAGCATGCAATGTTTTATCTAACAACTGAGAAATAATAACACACGAGCAGCATGTACAAGAACTGAAAAAACTAACAGGTATTTTTTGGGAATGAGTCTCCTTCAAAGCCGGACATGAATTTTTATTTCTTGATGTTTTGCGTTGACGGTATCAGAGAGTGCGTTATAGACCATAACCCATTAGCGATTTATTTCATCCTCATCTGTGGTGATCTGCTTCTTATCTGTCCCTAGCATATATTCTCCACTAATGTACTTTTGAAATGATCTTTCTGTTTTGAAAGATTTCCTGTGATGCGAAACCCAATTTTATACAGGTGATTTTCAGTTTCAATGCGGTTCTCGCTCTTAACTAAGAAAAGTTTCCCCGAGCGTTTCCCATTGTGTCAAACCTTCCCACTAAGCAATGTAATATTGCTTTAATATTTTAGTAATGTTTCTAGGTAATATTGTAATATTTCATTTTTTTTTGCTGCTATATAAGTGCAAGGTTGCTGCAATTACTGAAACGGACTTATTTTAATATTCACAAATGCAATATTTACAAATCAAATATTTCTGCAATAGCGCCTCAATCTTGTATTTTCATAAAAAATAAATTACGTTTGTAACATTTAAAATGCTAGCTTACAGAAACCTGCATTTAACGTTGTTTATAGAGTTAGGTAAATATTACAGTTGCAATATTTTTATTGGTACTTTACAGAAATTTATATAATGAAATATTGTACCTATATATGGTAGATATTTATTATATTTGCATTAATGCAAGATCCTTTATTTTTCTCTTTTCGGCAAGTTCAACTACAGACCGGGGCACAATGGTTAGTTATTAAACTTCCAATTTCCAATTGATCTTATCACACATGCCTCGATTCCTCCAACATAGGTATTGTAAAAAATCCACCTAAAATTAAAAATTAAACAGTATTGAAAAAGCACAAAAAATTAAAATGGTAAAATCTTACAACATTGGCTTTATTCTCTTCCTCTCCCAACATCTCAACATCTTGATGAACTCTTTTGTCCTGTTCAAACTCTTTGTTATTATTTATCAAGCCATGGGCCAAGCCAAGAAAAACACAGCGTCGTTTGCGTGAGGTATGTGTGATAAGATTATCAATTGGAAATTGGAAGTTTATTAACTAACCATTGTACCCCGGTCTCTATAGTTGGACTTGCAGAAAAAGGAATTTCAAAATAGGATCTTGCATTAATGCAAATCCTCACGATATAATAAATATCTATTATGTATACAATATTTCATTATGTAAATTTCTGT
This sequence comes from Ceutorhynchus assimilis, assembly GCA_917834065.1. NCBI lineage: Eukaryota > Metazoa > Arthropoda > Insecta > Coleoptera > Curculionidae > Ceutorhynchus > Ceutorhynchus assimilis. The sequence continues at coordinate 30,984,714 of OU892283.1, read as the reverse complement.
GAAGTATCAATAAAAATATTGCAACTGTAATATTTATCTAACTTTATAAACAACAAGCTAGCATTTTTAATGTTACAAACGTAATTTATTTTTTATGAAAATACAAGATTGAGGCGATATTGCAGAAAAGTTTATTTTGTGAACATTGCATGTGTGAATATTGGAATAAGTCCGTTTCAAAAATTGCAGCAACCTTGCATTTATATATCAGCAATAAAAAATGAAATATTACAATATTGATACCTAGAAACATTAGGTACTAAAATATTAAAGCAATATTACATTGCTTAGTGGAAGTATCATCTGTCCTTCAGCCTTCTTCTTCTTTCACTTGTGCTACTACCTTTAGCACCTTGGGCAGTGTCGAAGCTGTCCTAGGAAGATGTAGGTTTTCACTTAGTTTTCCGAAGAAAGTTTTCCAATAGTGACTCTTTCAGCGTTCTTTCCTCTCTCAGAGCGTTCTTTATCATCTTTTGTTTTCCCCATATTCATCTTCAGGCTTTCCTCTATAATTATGTTCTTAACTACACCTCTTCCTACAGTTTTTTAGAAATCTTCAATTGTATGACTATTCTAAATCATTTGTATTTAAGAAATCCCCATATGAATAATGGAATAAATAATTATATTTATATTTTTGGAATAACCATTTATATTTGGAAATGTTTCAAATATAATTTAGAAAAACTAAATTAATTCAAGAAAGCAGCAAATACATTTTTGATTCACCAAGTTCACTTAGGAAACCGTCATTTGTATTTTAGATCAAACCATATGCATTAAAGAAAGTTTCAATCGTAGTTTAGAATTATGTAGTATTTCTCTGGACCTTTTCCGACAGTATTTTAGAAATCGTCAATTGTATTTCAGAATAGTCATCCGTATTTAAGAAATCATCATTAGTATTTTGGAATAACCACTTGAATTTGGAAATGCTTCAAATGTAGTTTAGAAAAAGTAAATAAATTTAAGAAAGCAGCAAATAAATTTTTGAATTACCAAGTTACCTTAGGAAACTGTCATTTGTATTTTAGATCAAACCATAATATGTATTAAACAAAGTTTTAGTCATAGTTTAGAATTATGTACTATGTATTCCCCTATTTCCTCTACACCCATACTGGCTGATTTCTTTAAAATTGCCCTCTTGGCCCTCTTGATGATTGTTTCTAAAATTCATTATGGTATTTCTAAAATACAATTGCTTCAATCTAAAATACATATGACTTTTCTAAAATGCATTGGAAATTATCGATAATACAACTTACTTCTAGAATAGTTTTGAATATTTCGCAAATACACTTGAAAAATCTAAAACACATGGATTTTTCTGAAATACAAATGTTTATTCTAAAATACAAATTATACTTTTTTTTAATCAGTGTGATACTCGAATGTAATACCACAAGAGGTTTCAGGATTACCGGATAATACTTTTACCTGTCACGAAACGCGTTACGCAGCAAGACCACGACTCCGAAGGAGGAGTGGTGTTGCTGGTAACGCGTTGAGTGTCAGGTAAAAGTATAAGGTAATCTTGAAACATCGAGTGGTATTCAGAAGGTTATACAACGAACTAAACTTTAATGCTTTATTAATTTTTATTATTATTAATAACAATATTGCCACCAAGCGCGATAATCCCAAAAGGCTTATCACTTCTTAAGCCTCTCGTGTCATATGGGAATAATATACAGTGAGTTGTATAATCTGTTGAATACTGTTGTAAAGGGTGTAGTCATCCACTACTACTTCGGGCTCTTCAAAACTTCTGGATCTGAGTACGATATCGTTGGCGAAGATGAATAAGTTTTGTGTATGTATGTAGGTAGGTATAGTGATGGTAAATTCCCAGGAATTTATTTTTTGGGAATATTCCTTGGAAATATTCCCAAGAATGTTTCCAAAATGGGAATCTTCGGGGAATTTTCTGCTTTAAGTGAAAACCCCCATTTATATTGTAGCAAAACGCCCCAAGTACTTTATGTAAATTAGTTAGATGGTAAATGGCGAGCGGTATATTGATGGTGTTTATATACTTGGAGCTTGCTATCTAAAATCTGTGGAAGAGGGTCTATTTGCAAGAGAGAGAAACAAACTAATGAGGTGTACTAAATTATATTTTATTTTACATAAAACCCAACAAATCTCAGCCAAATATCTTCCAATACTTTACATCCTTCTTTATTTCTGTAAAATCAATACTTCACATCCGTTCTATATTATTATTTTACGGACCACTGAAATATCCCTACTAAATAAGAAACGCCCTATTCATACTATTTCTCATAAATTATAATTTAACTCATTTTACTACATCCGAATCATTCCTAATAACTATCCTTTACCTAATCAAATAATTCTTTAAAATCTCTAAGTCCTTTACTTATGAAAACCCAAGATAATTACCTATTTGTTTATCAACTAATTTATTCTCATAAAATCTTACAATAACTTCTACTTGAAAAATAAACTCCCTAATTCAATAGTTTATTGTTGTATTAGGAGTAGAAACTTTACTTTTTTGTGCTGAAGCAGTAGGTTTGCGAGCCGAACGTAGTGAGGCTTGCAATACTGCTGAAGCACAAAAAAGTTCTTCTACTCCTTATGCAACACGCTATTTTTTCTCCAAACGAATGGGGTAAGCTCGGGGGTAACTGAATGGTTAGCGGCAGTAAAAGTACGAGCGGGACTAAAAGTACTTTTGCTGCCGCTCCAGCGGCACTAAAAGTACTTCTACTGCAGCTGCGGTTGCCTAGCAGCATAGAATAGTATATTGTTGTATTAGGAGTAGAAGCTTTACTTTTTTGTACTGAAGCGGTAGGTTTGCGAGCCGAACGTAGTGAGGCTTGCAATACTGCTGAAGCACAAAAAAGTGCTTCTTCTCCGTATGCAACACGCTATTTTTTCTCCAAACGAATAAGGTGAGCGCGGGGGCAAGTAAATGGTTAAGCGGCATTGAAAGTACGAGCGGCACTAAAAGTACTTCTACTGCCGCTCCAGCGGCACTAAAAGTACTTTTGCTGCCGCTGGGGTTGCCAAGCAGCATAGAAATTAAATTTCTACCACCTCGGCAGGTGTTAACCCGCTCATTTTGCCTAGCAGCATAGAAATCAAATTTCTGACATCTTGACAGGGGTTAACAAAGTGACGTTTTTCTGACGTTTGGAGAAAAATTAAATTTCTACCACCTCGACAGGTGTTAACCCGCTGAATTTGCGTACCAGCATAGAAATTAAATTTCTAACATCTTGACAGGTGCTAACAAAGTGACGTTTTTTTGACGTTTGGAGAAAAAATTCATTTCATGAACAATAAATTCTTTTAACAACTTTCCCATATTCTAAGACAATTCTATTTCATGAACAAACATCCTATTTCCTTTTTATTAGTGTATTTAATCAGAACAAATTCTATTATAAGTTTCCTTTTAACAAGTTTCCAATATTTTAAGAACACAATTCTATTTTATGTCATCAAATTTCTTTTCAAAATTTCCTATGGCAGTTAATAGTTTATCAGAACAAATTCTATTTTCGGATTCCTATGCCTAGCTAATAAATTCAACTGTTTAATTCATAATTCCAACTCAAAATTGTATATTGTTAAATGCATTATAAGTACTCTTCATATTTTCCTTGCACCTTTAAATGTCATTATATCTGAAGGTAATTAAGTTATGCGATAATGTTTCCTTTATAAAACACTCAAGTTATTAAGTTTATTGTATTAAAGTTCCACCGTGATTAAAATCAAAAGTTTTTTTTTTTTCTAGTAAAATTCACACAAAGTCACGTTCATCAAAAATAAATCTTGTCACTATTGAGTACTTACATTTTGTCCATAAAATACACGTAAAATTACTTAATTAATTACTCAAAATATTTAGCTAGCATGCACATAAATTATTGAACGAATTTCAAATGTTATTACTTTCACGATTTTCCGTATATTTTCTAAGTTAAATCGAACGCGTTTTTCCCCCGAGGCAGCTTCGCGACCTTTCAACCCGGCAAACTCATTAGGTTCTGTAGACTTTTACTCAAACTGGACGACTCAACTGTTTACTGGCAACTCTTCCCTCCTTCTTAAAAACGCGCTATTTATATAAAACCCGATGCTCCTAAATCACTTTGTCCATGACAATTAAGATGATGCAATTTACTTGGAATTTTATATCATTTTTAGCCTGAAATCAATTAATTATGTCGCAATAATCTGATTTATTGAGGTCAAAACGTTTTTGGTTCAAGAAGGCCATATATCATCAAATTAATTAACATGCTGGCCTTGCTAAAAAAAAAGTTCATTGATCGGGTTTTAGTGATGTCACTGTCCTCGTTTTTATCATTTTTAAGAATTTAATTTAGATGATGACTTGGCCGGTGTTGCAATACTTAGCGTTAATTTGTTTTATTTTTAATTTATCGATACAGATTTAAAAATACCGGAATTAAATTTTGATTATTTGATAAAATTTAATTTTTACAGTAAAGACTTTGTAATTATCGGGTTAAATTTCTGGATCATCACAATATGAGTAGAGTTGTAGAGTAATGTGTGAAATGTGCAATAAAACAACTATTTGTTGCTAAGTCAACAGCTTTATCTATTCCAAAGCTGAAAAAAATTTAACCAATTCACATTACCCTAATTTAAGTCTCTTCTTGGTTCCTTTGGCAGAGTTCGTTTTTATCATCTTTTTCGTCGATTTGCTCCGAAATTTTGACAGGCACGTGATTTGTAAATTGAAACTGTCCAATCTAGTCACATGGCTGTCAAAATTTCAGAACAAATCGAGAAAAAAAAATGACAAAAACGAACTCGACCCTTATATCAATGGTGAGAGTTACTTAAAGGGGGTGTGCGCCAAAAGTTAAAGTTTTAGTGTAAAAAAATCTAAGAATAACTGTTCAAACCTCGTTATTCTACGATAAACCATCGCTGAGATATACCGCTTTAAAGTGGGTGTGACGTCACGAGAGCTTCGTCCAGCCGCGCTCCACATTGTTAATTTCATTTTTCCCGGCACGCGTGATTGGTTTTTGTTTAGATTATTGTAGATGACACAGGAAAAACATATGTAAATTCAATTTACTTCACTTTCTCGTGCGACGCTTGAGCTTTCGTGACGTCATAGGGTGAGATGCGGAACCTTCATAGAGCCATATCTTCGATATTATTTGTCATAGAGGGGTGCGGTTTTCACAGTTATTCTTAGATTTTTTTTATCTTTTTTTTTTGAGATGAAGTTGTTTTTTTGGCGCACACCCCCTTTAATGTAATTTTAAACTTAAATAACGCAAAAACAGCTGAGCCAAATATCAAAATATATGGTATATTTGGAATCAGAAGAAAAAAAGATATCATTCTAGCCAAAAATATACAGGGTGTTCCCTTTAAAAAATGCAAGTGTTTGTCATTATGACAGTTGGCACTTGTGATTTGCCCGTTTTGACATATGCAAAAGATAATAGAGATAAAATCCTACAACTTTTGTATTCTACTTTTTTTTCTATTTTTGTTTGTTTAAGTTGTAGAGTAGAAGCCGCACTAATTATAAGGAACAGACCCTGTACATGAATGTTATCGTCGTGGTTATCGTCATTCTGTTCAGATCAAGGAGAATCACGACTCAAACTCTTAATTTCTTGTTGTTTGTTGTTTACCCCTCACCAAATAGCGTAGTTTCAATATCTGGACTCCGAACAAAGTTAAAATAAACATTCCAGCGCCACCAGCGTGAATAAACTCACATAAAAAATAAATTCCCTGTAACGGAAATTTATTTAACCTTGAAGGAATATTCCCGGGATAATTCCCATTTTGGAAAATTTCCAAATTGGGAATATTCCCTTTGCCCATCACTAGGTAGGTACAGGGTTATCCAACGAAAGTGCTTTTTACCTTATATACCTGTTAATTGAAGAGGTACAAAAAAATGTTAAATATAAAAGTTGTTGGGATTTTTATGAGGAATTAGGAGCATTTATTTTTAAAAAAATTTAAAGGTGGGTTTAGAAAATAGAGCAAGAAATTTAACATTTCTTGCTTAATTTAAATGGAATGACCCATTTTAGAATATGTTTTTGGATTCTACATTAAATTTGAGCCCTAATTTATGTTACATGTCCTATAGTAAAATGTAGCAATTTTGGAGATATCCCTAATCAATGATTTTTCAATATAAATTACGAAAAAAATGATATTCCATCCTTAGAAGCTGGTAAGAGTGGTAGGTTCCCGTCTAGTCTTGTTTATTACTATTATTTTTAATTATTATATCGAAAATGTGTCCAATTTTAGATCAAATACGCTAAATTTTGCTTTAATCCAGCCTCACCTGGTTCACCTTTTACCAAGGTAAATTACGTAAAAGGTGAATCAGGTGAAGCTAGATTTAAGCAAAATTTTGCATATTTCATCTAATATTGGACACATTTTCAATATAATGATCATAAACAATAGTAATAAGCAAGACTAGACGGAAACTTGCCACTCTTACCAGCTTCCAACGATGAAATATAATTTTTTCGTATTTTATATTGAAAAATCATTGATTAGCGATATCTTCAAAATTGCTGAATTTAATTATAGGACATGTAACACATATCAGGGCTAAAATTCAATTTAGAATCCAAAAACATATTCAAAAATGGGCTATTCCATTTAAATTAAGCAAGAAATGTTAAATTTTTTCTAAACCCGCCTTTACATTTTTTTAAAAATAAATGCTCCTAATTTCTCATAAAAATCTCAACAACTTTCATATTTAACATTTTTTTGTACCTCTTCAATTAACAGGTATATAAGGTAAAAAGCACTTTCGTTGGATAACCCTGTACACATCCTCAATTGACAGCGTGAAAAGTTTAGGCGACATCACATCTCCGACTGACTCCTTTCTGATTTTAATGGGATTGATGTTCTCTTTTAGCTGTATATTATCATCTGTAGTTGTTATAAATAAGCTGTAAGGCTCTCTGGTATGGTGAGTCCTATCGGGAGTTGGTCTTCCTACGAGCAATATAATATAGTTCAATGCTAGCAACTGCATTCCCATAGTCCACGAAAGTTGACGAAAGAGAGATAAAATTCGTTGGCTTTTTCTCTGGGACTTGTATGGTAGGGAGATGGTTAGAAGTGCTAAACTCTGTCTCACCAAACTTGAACGTTGAAGGTCACTTACTCATCCTTGTAACCATAGGATTCATACGTTCGGACCTATTTTGGTTTGATAAACACAGTGCGCGTGCAATAAAGACAGCAGCAAAAAGCAACGTCTGTCATATATTCGAGTAAATGACCTTCAACGTTCAACTTTGGTTAGGTTAGACAGAGTTTAAAACCATGGCGGACGGGAACGGGACTAGCTGTCGCTGTCAATGCATATTTTGTAATATTGTAATATTGAGATTTGGGTGACTTATTTGGACATTCAAATCATTTACAAAAATAATTAAAACAACTGCACCATACTGCCTTGAGGTACCCCTACTTCTATAGTTCTATTCTCACAAGAGTCTCTGACAGTTTGCAAACTATCAGGGCCCATATTCTCGTAACCATCAGGAAACAGCGTTCACTCAAGAGAACGATTGCTCTGTCTTTGTCAGTATTATGGAAATAACAATATGATGACTAAAACAGAGCAATCTTTCTCTTGAGAGAACTCTGTTCCCCGGTGGCGTATAGCCACTTCCTACCATTGTGCAACGAACTCCCCTGAAGTGTCGCGTTGTATCGTGGTAGGCACCCGCAGAGTCTACCACGATGCAACGTTTTTCGCTGGAGCGTGGTATACAATGTCTAGTAGTCACGCGTGAATTTGAGGGACAAATTCTACCACGATACAGTGCTTTCGTGCACGCGCGCCCCCACATGTGTCGTCAGCTCACAGCAGTTCAATCAGCTGTTTGTTTTTTTGTTATCTTGCTTGAACAAGTTACGCACATTAGGCATTTGTAAGCCTAAATAAAAGTAGTGTGTGAGAGTTATTCAATGGAAATGGCTCCTTATAGCTGGTTACAATGATGTGGCTCGAATTTGGAACACCCTGTAGGGGAGAGTGGGGCAAGTTTGTCATCGATGGCGCTTTACTAGGAATCGGTTGGATTCGGAAATTCCAAAAATGGCTTGAGGGTGCATCGTACGTATCAGTTAGTTGCTTCTTAAGTCTGGAGAAGGTAGCTACTCAATTTATCGCATAAAACGCAATTAACAAGTTTTTAAATTCCTGATCCAAGGATTGGCTATTACTTTAATACTACTTTCGTTCTGTTAGAGCGTTCTGTTTCGCAAGTTAATTTTTACAGAGTGACTTTGACCCATCTTTTGTAGAAATATTTGATAATAGGCGGTAAAAAAGGCTCCTGTAAGATGTTATTAAATATTTTACTAGAATCCGCTTGGGTGGAGCAATCAAGGATGTCAATATGGTTAGAGATTATTTAAAAAAAAACAATCTGATGCATACGAAGTAGAGCAGTAAATTTTTGCTGTGATTTAGCTAGCAAATAAAATTTAGGGAATTGTATCAGAATAATGCTGTCGAATTTGCCCCTTAGGGGAGGGCAAGTTCGTCATTTGACATTGATGCAAAAAAAAATATTTTTCTCTTTGAATTAATACGATATTGGTTTCAAATGCCTATTTCCTACTAAATAAATGTTATCACTATGTTTAGATAAAGTTGTGTTTATTTCTGTAAATACAAATCGTTTTTAAAATCTTGTAAACCTTAACATGTCGAAGTTGCCCCACTCTCCCCTACTATGTATGACACATAGTTACATTGCAAATTAAATTTCCTTTCAAAATATGCAGTTGCACGAACGACGCGCAGCGGAGTTCGGATAAGCCGTCGAGGGTGGAAAAGACATTTTTAATACCTACCTAACCTTCAAAAATGAAAACTTTTTTCCAATTTAATCGCCCTCGTATCTCTTACCGTTTCTGATATTATACCATTGGTGGCCCATGGTATTTTAGACACCCTGTATACCTACTATAAATATTATGTAATATGTATGTGATTGAAATCAACATTATTTTTATTTTCATATTTGTATTATGTTCATTTGATAAATAAATAAATACTATCACAATATCTATATTTTATTCCAGTGCTGCGCTGTATCGTGGTAGAATTTGTCCCTCAAATTCACGCGCGACTACTAGACATTGTATATCAGGCTCCATCGAAAAACGTTGCATCGTGGTAGGTTTTGTTCTGCGCTGGTGAGCGTTTAACTTTGCCGGTGCCTACCACGATACAACGCAACACTTCAGGGGTGTGCGTTGCACAATGGTAGGAAGTGGCTATACGCTCCCCGGTGATGAGAATACGGGTCCAGAAACAATCGCTCAGCTAAGTAACCGATGTATCTTGGAACGACGGCTATGAAAACATGTATGAGCGATGCTTTCTGACAGGTTGCAAACTGTCGGAGGCTCTTGTGAGAACAGACCTTTAGTCTAGGAAAATTGTCAAAAAATACATGCATCGCAAAAAAAATCCTACCCAAATGAACTTTTCAGGGATGATAGGGGGCGGGTGGGTGATCATAAAACCGAAGATATCACACATGCACCCCTCTGGCGTTTTGCGCTATAGGGGTTGAAAGTGCGCCATTGGCCATTACTTTGTTCCTATTGATTTTACAAAAAAATGTTTCAAATAAAAAATGTGCAACATTATTTGATTATTGCCTTGTTTGATCGCGTACCCTCTCCACCTTTTTGTTTTTATTCCATCCCTTCGTTCCTGCTTCTGAAAATTCTAGAAGTTGTTTAATCTAGCATTGATGTTGTTCATGTCATTTATATGTATATGCTTCTTTTTACGGAATTACCCAACGCCCTTCTAATTAATAAAAGGAAAATATTACTCTTCTATCGAACATCTTTTTTGATTCAACTATGAGGGTGATCATAGAGAGTGACTTGATCAATTTTCAAAAATGTTCCTTCAACAAAGAAAGCTGTCTACTTCTTTTTTTTATCATAAACATCTGGTAGGTAATATTCAATTCCATTTTCTGTTGAGACTTTTCTTGAAAGGACTGTTTACAGCAAACAGATATTGTTCTAGGTTTTCAATCACCACTCAAGTTCCTTCATTCTGCGGATGACATACGTTCCAATATGAGTTATCGACTTGGGTAACTAAAATGCGAGTAGGAAAGGATGTAGGGTTTGAGGGATGGCAGCCGGAAACAGAAGCACTTTGAGCCCACTAAATTCTTTTCACAGTGCTTTTACTACTTACCGGACCCGGAGTAATTGGGATATCTGCAATAAACATGCAATGTCTGCACTATCTCAGAAAGTTTATTCATAAAAGTGTATCTCTTTTGTCCTTGTTTACAAATTATCGAATTATTTATAGAAAAATAATCAAGCTGCAAAATATCTATACTTTAGCAAACGAATTTCCAATTTTAATAACACTCAGAAGGAGGGTCTATAATTAATGAAATAAGAGGTGAAATTTCTCGCCCCCAGGTATCTTCATCCCACCTGTCTCCTAATAATCTAAATATTTTCTTTTGCTCTATAGCTGGCGCTCTTTCGTTCCAGCTCTACTCCAGGGTCAATCCCTTAGACTATTTGATAGACAAGAATGTCTCAAATTTCTTCTTCTTGGCACCAATTGATGTTCATGAGATCAAAGAAGCACTTATAACAACCTTCAAAAACAAAAATTCCTCGGGATATGATTATGATGACATATCCATTGAATATTACTCCATCTCGACGATAGAAGTTTTCGTGCGCTTGGAGATATAATAAATGATTCCTTACAAGGGTATATTTCCTAAAGGTACGCACACAAAGAAAGCAGGTTAACTACCAGAATGGGAATTGATAACGAATCAGACTGCAGTGAGTTTAGCAAAGATAATTGAGTTGAAGCATTTATGTAGCTAGTAGCAAGTTATTCTGGATATTCAGAAAATGGTTTGCCTAACTTTTTCCAGGAGATTATATAATAATCTATAGATTATAGATGGAGAATAACATTTAAATTTCCTGAGAAAGAAAGTTTTGTCTTAAAGAACTAAAAGAGTTTCAGGTAGAGCTACCAACAACACTTAGCTACATGCAAATGCTACATGCTGTTGACTGCTTCATTTTCCTCCTTACAAATTTGAACATCATATTATTGAAGGTTTTTACTCGATAGCATCCAAAATGTTGAACCTGTTATCGTCATCCAGAGGTCCTATTTACTGACACTAGATTGGATAAATGTTACTGGAAACCTGAAAACCTGTACAAAACTTCCAAGAAATTGACTTTTAGTTCTCAGATTCTACTATAATTTTCCTGTATAGGACCTCTAAGCACGATTCTCTGATTATTTAAAGTATGCCCAAATGAAATATCTATAGGCGATTTCGCCCCAGATTTTCATCTGCTGTTTGGTAGGCGAATGGTTAACCAATTGGTACGTAAGTTACGTAGCTCAACAATCTCATCCGAATTCAGTGGATAGGGTACATTGGTACATTTTGACTTTGGCATGTTTATTTGGACATGAGAGAAAAAGAAACCAGAAAGCTACCAAACCTCCACTACCCAGTCAAACCGCGGTATAGCATCTGACAGACCAAAGGGCCTATACCAAAGTTGTTATGATAGCATCATTCACCCATCCGAAATTGAATGGTACCCGTTTGACAGACCAAACTGGGGTTCCAACATGGTACCAAAACTGATTAATCACGAATTTATGATATTTCTGACATAAGCAAACTGGTTTCGGTTTTCATAAATGTCAATTTTTTTTTTAAATTCCTATAAAAAAATCTTGTACAAAATTCGTTGCGACATCGATGTGTTTTATGCAATCGACTGTTGTTCACGCTCTTCGTAATTTATTACATAAACTGTTTTTTAGACTTGTTGGTACTATCGACCACTGTCAATATCCTCTGGAAACATCTACGTAACAGTCAGAAGGAGCCTCAAGAACCATGAATTCCGAAGAAGAAGAAATCAAAGAACCCAGTTGGAATGGACTGGAATTACCATGTGAAGATCACTGGACGTGGGATAAAAATCATCATAGTCACGAGGTAAACTAATAACTAATTTAACCAAAATTTGTTAAATATATACTAATTTCTAACTCCCACTAATATTTCGAGGAAAATATATTACATTTGTAAAGTAATTTTGAGATACATAAGAAACTAGCAGTTGTTTAGCTTTTTTTCTTGACATTATGTACTGTTTGTCTCTTTTTTTCATTACAATCTAGATTTTTTAGAGGACCATTTCTTTTTAGGTCACTTTAAGTGGAAAACACTTGCGGACAGCTCATTTTCATTCCAACTGGAGCAGCGGTACCGCAGCAGCCCGAGGCACCAGAGTATTGAATAACGGACGATATTACTGGGAACTGATGCTGTCTAGACGCATATTTGGAACCAGTATGATGTTTGGAATAGGTGAAGATTTTTTATAAATTTGTAAAATTTTGATTAAAAATCAGAAGTTTGTTTAGTTACGGAATATTTCATTTCGTTTCTGTAGAGTAAAACGTTCCAACATTTTTCAACTCTGTATTATGCTAGACAAGAAATAGAAAATAATAATTAAGCACGTCTTTACTTTGGCAGGAACTAGAAAAGCTCGTCTACACGAAGATTCCTTCGTAAATCTTCTCGGAATAGACGAAAACAGTTGGGGTCTGTCCCATAAAGGTCTAATTTGGCACAATGGGAGTTGGGCATACTACACAAAACCGTTTAGAGAAAACGTTTCTACAAGAATTGGAGTTTTATTCGATGGCATTGCTGGTAAGTGCTGAAGTTTGTTTTAAAAATTCAAACCCAATTTTGTTTTTCCATTACAGGTACTCTAACTTATTACAAGGACGGTAAATGTCTCGGAGTCGCCTTTCGTGGCCTAAACGACATAAAAGAACCGCTTTTTCCTCTAGTTTGTTCGACGGCGGCCAAAACCGAAATGGTTTTGGAAAATATTAAAAGAGACTTTGTAAATCTGCAGGACAGGTGCCGAGCGGTAATAGTTAAAAAAATTAAGTGCAAGCAAGATGTTAAGGAACTTTACTTGCCATCTAGAATACAAACGTATTTGTCTGAGGTGATAGAAGACAGTGTGGAACCTTTCAAGTTGGTCAGTCAAAATTTGAGTTATTTAGAAACGAATTTCTTGACTACGATACCAAGTAAAAAAACTGTTTAGTAAAGTGAAATGTTTGAGCATGAAAACGCTTTTGAATTAATGACAATTATATTTTCTCATGTTAAAAATCTATATTTAAATAAGCGTATACAAGACTAATAATAAGCTCATTATTCCAGTGTTGTTTTCAGCAATGTTAGGAACCAGTGGCGTAGCCAGCCTTGCGGGGCGGAGGGGGCAAACACATAAGGGGCGCATAATTTTTTTGCGGGGGGGGGGGGGGCGAGAGAAGATAACAAATGAATGTTTTTACTTTGTTTGTATGCTTTTGTAATATTTGCTTATTGAGGGAAAATATTAAAGAGGAATGGGGACAGAACGGGCGCTGCCGGAGGCGAAAAATTTCCTTGGGTGCTACGCCCAAAAAAGTTTATTTCCTTCAAAAACATTTCTTTTTTCGGGTGCCACGGTGCTACGCCGAAAAACATTTATGTATTTTAATCCCTACAAGAAATAATGTGTGGACATGTCGTTAACTTCAAAAAATCCTTCCGGACGCCTTGAAAACAAATCCGGGGAAATCCTGACGGATGACAGCCCCATCCAACCCATTAACCAATAGTTTAATGAACAAATACTATCAAAACAGAAACTATCTCCTTTCCTTAATGCTGACTTTCGATAAAGAATAAAGGGTGAAGAGGTCAATAAGATAAATAAGAAACAGCATAATTTTATAATTTCTTATTTCATGCTTTTGTTTTTTAAGAGCGGTAGGGGCGCCATCCGTGTAGGGGCGGGGGGGGGCCGTCGCCCCCCCCTGCCCCCCTACTGGCTACGCCACTGTTAGGAACATTGAAATGTTATAAAATTTTCCAATGCCAATGTAATGGAAAATTAAAATACCCCACAAGGAACCTAAGTTTAAATTATTAAATACAAATGGTAGTCCACCAAGTGTCAATTAAAATTCATGCTTAAAGATGCAATATCCAGCTGATTTCAATTTTTGATGAGTTAAGAGCTGGCAAATAGGAAAAAATATAATAAAATGTCATTGTGGCTAACTAACATCGCTGGGAGCAAATTTGTTTTGACATTTATATCTATGAAATTTCTGATGTACCTGGTACTTGGTCTAATCTAACTACATGAATGCACATACAACTCTTTAATGACTAATAGGCTTTCAATTTCTAATAATGATGGTCAATGATGGATCAATAGCAAGTTTGGACATTTTTTTCGAATTTCATCTTATGAGACTTGGGACATTGAAGCTAGCAAAGCAGACAAACAAAAATTCGAACACATCAGGCTGTTTCTTAAATGTAAGTAATGATAGATAGTAGTAGTACACAATGGTCTAGATATAAAAAGTTACCTTAAGAATAAGCTTTATTTCAAAAAACTTATTTTGAAAATGTATACTTATTACACATATTCAAAATACCCAATGAAATAAGTGTTGTTGGAGATCACACTTATGGGACGATTGATGTTATGACTCCATTGGTGATCCATGGTTTGATTTTTTTAAACTTATGCGTTACTTCTACCCTCTTTCTCGATTTGGTAATTATTTTATTTAATTCAGTAATCAAAATATTTGCGGCATTCTCAGGATTATTCTCCATGAGTATGATATTCCGATCAAATTTTGAAGCCAAGTCCTTTACCAGATTATAATACATTTTGCTAACAATTATTTTATCAAGTGACTGGACATCAAGAGCATTTTCATATTTGTTATTTAAAGATATACATATTCAGTAAAATGGGTAAATGGTCTGTCAGGTCATTATTAATAACATAGGGATAGGGACTTAAGCTTACTCCATTACTTTTAATTTTTTTCGTAAAAAGGCATGGTCAAGGCATGTGCCTGATTCTGGTCGTGTAATGTCTTGGTACATAGGGGCAAAGCCATATGCGTAGCTAGAACTGATAGGCAACTATTGACGTTCCGGTCATCGTTAGACAAAGTATCTATATTTATATCTCCCATGAAAAGCTTTCACAACTGTACCTATCAGCAAAATATATGAATCAATCTCGTTTAGAAGTCTGAAATGTATGACGAAGGAGACCTATTGCTGTTATACATACACTTAAAAATCTGAGTCCTAATTTAATACTAGTTATACAGTCATACCACAATTGATTAGCTTAACAGTGATAACAACGCCATCAGAAGATTCGGTGTAAATCAATAGTCCATCATAAGAATTAAAGTAATCAATATTATAGTAGAAACTGTACCCAGGGATTTGGAATTATTGTATAGATCGTTATCTAGTTTATGATTTGGTGATCAAGTTTCCCTAAGTTATCAGGTCAGTTCTGCACATCTGTAAGCAAATCTATAAATTTCTATAAGCCTATAGACACTGCAAAACGCATCGATTGCCAAACACCCGATCGGAAATATGTACGATCCTATAATATGTACGATCCTACAATGAGGCTTCGGAATTAACAATAATTACAAACAATGTGAAAGGATAACGCACACCTAACATGGGATTTTTGGGCTCTATGGATTTTGTCCATTTTTTGATATGTTGTAGAGGATTTAATTCTTAACACCCTTTAAATGGGACGAAATCTTATGGTATTACGGTCTTTGAGATATGAGCGTTGAAAGATGAACTTTTTTGCGACTTTTTGTGTGGAGAGTATACGAAATACTGATGTTTATCAGTCAAAATATTGACAGGTTCACATATTTTACGTCACTAACTAGGAATATTTTTCATTTACTCCATAGATGAACAATAGATCATCGATTTCATTGAAATTATACCCTATTAGGGTAGTGGACAAGGTAATTGTTGAAGAAAACAGATTTCATCTTAACAAAATCAATAAGATTATTTTACCACAGAAATTAGTTAGGTGTGGACCATAATTTGTAGATGGCGCCACACATTCTTTGGAATAATATTTTTATAGGAACCGCCTTCATGTAAAAACATATGAGTTTAGTTCTGAATAAAACATGGCGTCGGTTTTGTTGTCAAATTAATTTTCCGTTTAATTTTTGCTAGTTTTTTCTAATTAAAAGTTAATAATTACTTCGTGTTTTATTATAATAACCTCAGTAATGATAGGCTGTAAGTTGAAAAGACTTTTTGTGCGATTGTAAACTAATAATTTCTTATTTGCAAATCTTTCGCACAACAACTGCCAATCTCCTCCGGAAATGAGCGATTTGCATTATCATATGTGAAAAAACACCATTATTTTGAGGGAAAATTGCTAACAATTCAAAAACTAGATGCAAATGTTCAAATTGATTGCCAGAATGTTATGCAACATTTGCACCCAAAAATATTAAGTGGAAATTTTTTTTTTCTAATTTTTGTTTTTTACGATAATTAATGACATCGAGAAAATTACAAACAGGGTGTAAATCACAACAGCAATTCTAAATCATATTTCAACCCTTACTTCAAGTTTGCGCCCCTATATGAAGCACGGAATAAGAAATATCTCCAAAACATCACTCAAATAATATTTACGCTGTGCCGCACCACAGATTATTTTCAATATTTTAAACTTACTCCATGCTTCATATAGGGGTGCAAACTCGAAGTAAGGGTTGAAATAATATTTAGAATTGCTGTTGTGATTTGCACCCTGTTTGTAATTTTCTCGATGTCAATAATTATTGTAAAAAATAAAAATCAGAAAAAAAAGGTTTCCACTTAATATTTTTGGGTGCAAATGTTGCATAACATTCTGGCAATCAATTTGAACATTTGCATCTAGTTTTTGAATTGTTAGCAATTTTCCCTCAAAATAATGGTGTTTTTTCACATATGATAATGCAAATCGCTCATTTCCGGAGGAGATTGAAAGGTGCAAATTTATACAATTATTTGTTTGGCATTTACGGTACATCATTCTAATTTGCACCTTGTTAATAAAAAAGGTGCAAAATTAATACAAGATTTGGAAGATCGTAGTCGTCGCGTTTTTGTAAATTTACACTTTGTTAGCAATTTTTGGGAAGAAGTAATTAATAATTGTTTAATTTAAAAAAAAAAACAATGTTCCGCACGTCACTGGAAGGTGCAAATTTTTATAGTTCATTTTTTTTTTTCATGCAAAACGTAAATCCTGAATTTCACATTGTTTGCAATTATTGTTAATTCCGAAGCCTCATTGACTGGCCTATAAGATATTCTGGAATCTACAGGAAGTGCAGAATTGCAAATTGTCTATAGGCAGCTATAGGCCTATAGAAATTTATAGATTTGCTTACAGATGTGCACAGAATTGACCCATATATTTAAGCGCATAACCAACATTTTGTTGTCTGATTGTTACCGCTGTTTTTGTAATATTTGGCTATTGTCACTATTTGTATTTGGGTGGAAATGTGTCATTGGAAATGTCTCATTCGAGTTTTGGCCACTACTCGGGAAATATCGTCACAATCTGAATTTGAACGAACAAAGTGCCTACCTACATATAGTTTATTCTACCTACTTATGCTAACATTTTTACATATAAATTTTTGTATATCAGAGAAAACTACGTATTTTTTTCTATTCTACCGCAAAATCCGTATTTCAAGTTCATTAAATAAGTACTTCCAAAAATACAATGTCCTTCAAGTTTTTTAGTAAAAAATTGAAACATTATGGAGGTAAATCTATTAATAATTGGTGTACTATTTCCTTTCTGCTAGTGCTTACCGGAACCACCATATACTTACAATCTTTCCAGAAATTTGTGTTTTTCATGAGTGATAGTTTGAAGTGATATTCTTCTTTTGTTGATCAATATTAGTATATTCCAAAAATAAAGTTGTCTAGTATCAAACACGCTGGCCTTATTGAACAATAATAATGGTCAGTGGAGTATTATTTGTTTTCATTAGAAATTATTTTTAGACTCCATTTCTGGATTATTCGTAATTTATTAAGGTAGCAGGGTCTTACTACCCCCACCAACAATTCCACAGTTGAGTTGTAATAGACCTATCTATTTTTACCTGGTATGCGCGCGCAATACGGGGCAATACCTTTTTATTGGCTAACTAGCTAATGACCCGCTGCGTTGCCAGCATGTAATACATTTTGAAATAATACACTTCTTTTCAAATTTTGTTGTTGATTTTCTATTTAATTTTTTTTTTTTTAATCCGATATCATAGTCGCTTGCCAGTGAGTTCAGTGACGCATTTTAAGCACTCCAGAGCTGCTCTAGAGCGCCCCAGGCTGTTTATAGGCGTTTCAGTGTATCAGAGTTTTACGCAACCGAACTTTTTTTTTCGGGATAAAAAATAGCCTATATCACTCTCCTCTATAGCCGATTCGATTGACCGGATTAGATCGATCTGGTTCAATTTAAGTGAACCACACTGTGTTCGATTCAAGCTGGATCAGTGCACCCTCATCAACAAAAAAATTATCTAGATCAGAAGAAGTTCACTTAAATTGAACCCAAATCGATCTAATCTGGGTCAATCGAATTCACCTTATATAAGAGATACGTGGTATTAATTCAAAATTGGTCCAGCCATTCTTGAATTAAAAAAATAATAAAGTTACGTCGGTTGAATGCAAGCCTAAATAAATGAAATATGGCAACGTTGTTTCATGCTGTCAAAAAAAGTTGGGTTATGTTGTTATGTAATGTGAATGAGTTTGTTTATAATTAAATTAATAATCAATTCTAAATTAATTTCTTTTTCCGAGATGCGTAACCTATCCACAAACCTTCCTTGGGATGGCCATAACAACCTACCAAAGTTTCATCGTAATCGGATAAGTGGTTTTGGAGCGCATATCCGGATACCCCGTGAACTTTGATTTTTATATATATAGATAGATAGATAGACTAGTACAGGTGTGAGGTGTTCGTTTTGCACGCTGGGCATCTCCTTGTCCTTGTTTATTGCCAGTAATCTGACAAGAATAAAGGTACGGTTGATATTCGACTTGACATATAGCTTGACAAGTGACATTCAAAAGTTATTTGAAATTTTCATTGACAAATACGTTACACAACACGCGGTCTTTCTCCTTCCCTTTTAATACCCTGCAAATAAGAAAAACGGAATGCTATACGTAAGTCTAACATTTGGCACGTTTTGCCTCACATTTGCCTCGTCTTGCGCAATGAGCGTCCTGTCTCTTTTTTTTATCTTTCGTATTATTAACTCTTGGTCCTGTAAAATCGATAAAGTCTCTCGATTTTAATCTGATACTCGAAAAGTCGGAAGGAATGTGAACCTGGTGGCTTCTCTACGTTAGAACGCCAATGGTCACCTGTCGTCGCACCTGTTTTTGCCATATGCTTCACCTCCTCGCTCCTCATACGGAAAGTGTCAGATTAAAAACGACGGGCAATAGGTCTAGAACTAGACATTTTTCAGTTTGGTAAAACTTTAAATGGGAAAACGAATAGTAAAGGTTTTTTTTTTTTGAAAGTTAGAAATATGATTTATTTGTTTATCCCATCGTTACTGTTGATCCACGATTATTCGCAGGTACTTGATACAGTGAGTTCCTGAAACATACATACTGTCACGGATTCCGGGGTCACTAAAACTCACCTCAGTCACAAACAGTGAGTTTTACTTTTGTTAAACTAATTGACTTTAGATAAAATGAACTTATCACTTATCGAAACATACACGATCGAGTCAACACTGAAACTAAACGTATTACTATTTATAGTCGAAATTGCACTCGGGTTCGATCTAGAACGGTATAGATGCTTCTTGATCTGGAATAGCGAAAATTTCATGCCATCTGCTGAGCAGAAAATGGACCAGCTATACAGGGTGGTCCTCCGGGAATGACATCGATTGCTTATGGGAAAACTGTGAAAAGTAAAAATTTGAAAATTTGGCAACATAGCAATGTCGATGGGGGACATCCAGGTAAAATATTTTCAAGATGGCGGCATTTCCGGTCATACCGGAAGTTGATACCAACTCGGTTATTTTAAATAGAACACCCCGTATATTAATGTATTTTTGGATTCTAAGGAAAATTCTAAATACATTTCATGTACGATGTCCTATACCTAAGTCTAACCGTTTTTGACATATTTAAGTTTTTATGTAAAAAATTACGTTTGCAGACCCTAAAATAATTGTCAATTTTTCCTATAAGGAAGCCTTTATTCTTTGATTGAACCTTGATTCCTTGTTGAAAAGGACCTATTTTATTAGATTTTCATTATGTTTTGATAACTTTTAATACAGGGTGCTTAAAAAATAAGATTAAAAATAAAGTTGAGAAAACTTCCAAAAATCAATTTTTTCAAATGGAAACCCCAAAATTTTATAATTTTATCTTGTTAAGCATTAAAAATAAAGGTAAGTTTGTGTAAGGTTATCTATTCCGAAAATGTTTAGTTTTCGAAATATTGCCAATTTAATATTTTTATATGGCGATTTTGCTCTAAAAATAATAACTGAACGCACCCTTGCGCATGACAGAATGTCAAGCAGAACGTGCATGTCCTTGTCACAAAAATTGAAATAATTTTCGATAATAATCATGCCGGGAAGATTAAATTATACAAATGAAGATTATTTAAAGGACCCCGCACACCTCTTATGGGTTTTTGGTTTCAATGAAATTTTGATATGTGTTAGACCTTGACTTCCTGATAAAAAGTTCTCATGGGCCCGAACCAATTCTATGATTAGTTTTTGAGATACAGGTACTTTTATGTCCAAGAAATGTATACATTTTATATGTATTCACATCTACCTGTCACCTAATAATAGGTCTGTTTCTGCAAAAATCACAAACTTGTCAGAGCGAATTTGATTGGTCGAAAACAGTCAGAAACAGTCAGAAAACTAGTTACAACCAATGAAATTCACTCTGATAGACCTAATAATAGGTGACAGGTAGATGTGAATGCATATAAAATGTGTACATTTCTTGAACATTAAACCACCTGTATTTCGGAAACTAATCATAGTATCGGGTTGGGCCCATGAGAACTTTTTATCAGTAAGTCAAGATATACCACATATCAAAATTTCATTGAGTTTGACAGAAAACCAAAAACCCATAAGATGTGTGCGGGGTCCATTTATGGAGAATGTAATAAAGTTATTTCAAGAACATGTGATACATTTGCGAACCGATATTCGCAGAAACAGAAACCAAGTGAAAAACTGTTAAAAGAATTTTAGAAAACTTCAAGAACTTTGGATCCGTCAAAGCTAAAGTACATAGAAATAAACCAGTTGTTAACAATGAAAAAAGTTACAAAAATTATTTTAATAAATGTTCAAATTGATGGCCTTGAACTTCGGGACATTTTTCGCACCTACGGAGGAATTCTTCATGGGTGGCTCTTCTATTATTGACTGAGGATTAAGGCCTTCAAATGCTGTTCTGACTCGCCGCTTGCAGTCTTCCATGGTGGTTAATGCGGTGTTATAAACTCTATTTTTGACTGTTCCCCAAATGAAAAAGTCGAGTACTGTTAGGTCGGGGGAGCGAGGTGGCCAAAGATGTGGCCCATCGTTGGCTATCCATTGGTCATAAAACAAGTTTTGCAAATGGTTGTTGACTAAATGACCATTATGTGGAGGCGCCCCATCATGTTGATAAAATAGATTTCTACGGTCGGCTAGTGGGAAGTTGTCTAAATAGTTGACTTCAAAATTTCTAATGATGTTGAGATAGCGCTCACCTATAAGTGAAAGAATGGATTTTATATCTAGAAGGCTTCAAAAATAGGTATAGTTTTTCCAAAGTCACTTGGAACAAGGTAACAACTGGTGACTGACTGGTCACTGAACATTCTCATAAGAAATGTACTGCCACTAGTCTGCCACCAGTTATGATCTACTTTTACCTTGTTCCAAGTGACTTTGGTAATACTATAGCTCACCATTTAGATTTTCTTGATAGAATTCTAGTGCCACGACCCCGTCATTTCTTATGGCACAATAAACGTTAAACTGCCACAATTCTTGAAAATTTAATTCTCTAAATAGATGTAGGTTTGAGTCGCTCCAATAATGCGAATTGTGTCGATTGAACATCCCGTTTTTTGTGAATTTAGCTTCGTCCGACCAAATAATGTTATCAAAAAAAACGCATTTTCTTGTGACCGAATTAACATGAAATCACAGAACTCCACTCTTCTTGGAAAATCAGTCTCTTTTAAATGTTGTACTGTAGATAATGCGTATGGATGAAACTTATGTTTCCATAAAATTCTTAGAACTGATGTTTTAGATAATCCTGATTCTAATGCTACTTGCCTTGTAGATATTGTTGGATTTACGGCAAAATATCACAAAATTGCGATTTCAATATTTTCATTGTTAACAACTGGTTTATTTCTATGTACTTTAGCTTTGACGGATCCAAAGTTCTTGAAGTTTTCTAAAATTCTTTTAACAGTTTTTTCACTTGGTTTCTGTTTCTGCGGATATCGGTTCGCAAATGTATCACATGTTCTTGAAATAACTTTATTACATTCTCCATAAATAATAAATAAATTTAAATAATCTTCATTTGTATAATTTAATCTTCCCGTCATGATTATTATCGAAAATTATTTCAATTTTTGTGACAAGGACATGCACTTTCTGCTTGACATTCTGTCATGCGCAAGGGTGCGTTCAGTTATTATTTTTAGAGCAAAATCGCCATATAAAAATATTAAATTGGCAATATTTCGAAAACTAAACATTTTCGGAATAGATAACCTTACACAAACTTACCTTTATTTTTAATGCTTAATAAGATAAAATTATAAAATTTTGGGGTTTCCATTTGAAAAAATTGATTTTTGGAAGTTTTCTCAACTTTATTTTTAATCTTATTTTTTAAGCACCCTGTATTAAAAGTTATCAAAACATAATGAAAATCTAATAAAATAGGTCCTTTTCAACAAGGAATCAAGGTTCAATCAAAGAATAAAGGCTTCCTTAAAGGAAAAATTGACAATTATTTTAGGGTCTGCAAACGTAATTTTTTACATAAACACTTAAATATGTCAAAAACGGTTAGACTTAGGTATAGGACATCGTACATGAAATGTATTTAGAATTTTCCTTAGAATCCAAAAATACATTAATATACGGGGTGTTCTATTTAAAATAACCGAGTTGGTATCAACTTCCGGTATGACCGGAAATGCCGCCATCTTGAAAATATTTTACCTGGATGTCCTCCATCGACATTGCTATGTTGCCAAATTCTCAAATTTTTACCTTTCACAGTTTTCCCATAAGCAATCGATGTCATTCCCGGAGGACCACCCTGTATAGTTCATACCAAATAAACTTGTAGTTGTGACATCGATGACGCCATTTTTAAAATTGTTATCGCCAACCGTGAAAATATTCGGCGTCGGATTGACTTAATTGGAATTTGAATTTCCGCTGGCCATTCAGTTGGTAACACCACTTCAAAAAATGTAATGTTGCCAAATTAAATTCTTGACATTCTGAATTTTGATTGCGTTTTGACAATGTACTAGTTTTTGGTTCAAGTGCTATTAATTGTGAGCTAGTTTTTCAAAAGCAGCTTGTAGTGCGAAGTGTACAAGATGCCGAAGCAGCTTAACAGCCGTTGCAAAGAACTAATCGCATCCTTGTTAGAATATTTCGAACGGAAACGCGATAATAATGGCCCTTTATATTCCTTAAATTAAATGCTGTTAGGAAGGTGAGTTTACAAGCCGTTGATGTCTTGTGACCAAATAGGAATTTACAATTTGAATGTATTGATTCTCTCATTTTTAGCGCGTAGCAGAGGCTTTGAACTTGAGTATGTCCACTGTCTGTGCTATTTCAGGCAGTCAAAAATAACGAAGTTTTGGAATCGCCTTCTAAGAAGCGATGCACTTCGAAGAGAGTCTGTGATGTTTCAAAGCTCGATACCAGTGCTATACGTAACACTATTTACGAAATGTATACAAAAAGTAACTCGTTTGAGACAAAGGTGCATAGATAGGTACCTATGAACGCCTTCTTTCTTCTTGTAGGACAACATGTCACATTATCTTGTATATGGGAGCAATTGAAAGCCGAACAATTATTTGATGGCCGTTGCATGTCATTGAGTAGAATGTTAAAAGAAATAGGCTTCAAATGGAAAAAAGATGACCCAAGACGAGGGCTCATGGAACTTCCTGATATTGCGGTTAAACGGATATCATTTTTGAGGTCTTATCTAAGACTGAAAGAGGAGGCTTTGTACCAGTTTGTTTTCTTGGACGAGACTTGGATTTTTCAAAATGGTACTATTAACCGCTAGTGGCAAAACAACAACAAGCGAAGTGTTAAAACTACCAAAGTTGATGGTAAAAGGAAAGGTGAATATAAACATGAAAACAGAGAGCAGTTGTATTATATGACAAATGAAATGCTTTTTTCAGATATATCATACTTCATGCTGGCAATGAAAATGGATTCATTGGAGGTGTATCGCTCGTATTTTCATCGTAAACTCAACTCAACGACTATCATGGGGAAATGAATCAGCAAAACTTTTTACGTTGGTTGGAAAATCAGCTGCTGAAGAACTTGAGTGAACCATCTGTTATTGTTATAGACAATCAGGCCTATGATGTATCAGTTTCTGTTATTTTAACCGCAACGTTAAGTTATGTGTCACTGTTTATTCTACACGTAAAAATAGAGACAGGTATAGATTTTGAGCTATAACACAACTTTTAAAATAACAGGACAAGATACATCATACGCCTGAATACCCGATTGAACTTATTTGAGGAATTGCAAAAAACTATTATAACTGACATATTGGCAGAGATGGTTATACTCAAGATCTTGTTTAAAAATGTGGCGAGATTGGGCGAGAGGCACTGGAAACTGTTACCCCTGAAATGTAAAAAAAATTCTGTAAGACATACAGAAGAAATAATTGACAAGTGGTATAACAGGGAACAAGTATGGACAGGCAAGAGGTTCTTCCACTTATTATCAATGTTGATGAAGACTTTAGCGATTTCAGTCATTCAGTATAATAGGCCCCTTGCATCAATTTTTTTATTGCTGATTTCAATAGTCCATGAAAAATAAGTCAACACGTGTTTTTTCTTTTTCTTGTTAGTCAAAAATTGACGGAGATACAACGCTTTTAAATGTCCTTCCGACGTCATAACTTAGGTATAATACGTTGTGAGTTGTGACGTCGCACATGCTCAATATATCTATATATAAAAAACTTAATATTTGTATAACTTCCGGAATAATCATATTTGGGCGGAATAAAAAAAAAGTAACGATTTTTTTTCGATTTCCTACAGTTTGCAATAAACAATAATCAATTTAATTTTCCATGCAAGTACCCTATTGAAAATATTCTTGATGGTTCAAATATTCATAATATTTAATTATTTATAGTATTTAGAGTGGCTGTAAATAAAATAGGTACTGAGCTTTACTATTATATTTTATGTGATGATTGACAAATAAGTTGTTATTAAATATCTAATAAGCCAAGCTTTGAAACAATGTTAATAATTTAAGTAATAAATGTTTGCATTATATCATAATATAATTCATTATTGTTTCTGAAAATATTTTGACCAAAGGAAAATATGCAAGAGACGGCAACGCTGTGCCGGCCGAGCTTGACAACCCGACTATAAGTTTATTTGGTATGAACTATATCTATGACAGTCTATGTTCCTTTGTCTTCTAGATCGTGTTTTGTGTCCTTGACTTACTGCGCATGTCGCACATTGTGAGCACCATGTATTGACATTCTGATAATAGTTCACCCAATAGAATATGTCACGAATTTTGTCCAAGGTCTTGTTGACTCCCAAGTGAGCTCCGGATGTCCTATAATGAACTTCTTCTTTTAAAACTCGAACAATTTTTGTCCTGGGCACGACCAATTATTGGGTTTTGACCATCTCCCAGGTTCGTTCAAGTAAACTCATTCCGACTAGGAAGGAGTCCCATTGAGCCCACAACGCCCTGAAAGTTCGAGGTGATTTTGCTTTGGATTTTCCGGATTCCTTTAGATTCAAAAATTGGTTGATGTCTGATGTCTCCAACTCGTAATTGGTCACTTCCAAGCTGTTCGGAAATCCATTTCAGATAGGAGGCTTCTAATAGAAACACTTTTATGCTGGTTTATTTTGAGAGCTTGCATTGAGCTGAGCATAGTCGACTGGATAAGGCATCTGCGTTATTATTCAGTTTACCAGAACGGTGGTTGATTTAAAAATTGTACTTTTGTAACTTCTCTAGCCGTTGCTACCTGTCCTTCTGGTTGTTTTTTGTTTAGAAGCTATTTGAGCGATGCATGGTCTGTTCTAATGAGAAATTCTTGTCCATACAGGTACTTGTTAAAATGGTCGACAGCTTTGAGTATTGGTAACAGTTTCGACTATAGTATCCAATGACCCTCTCTTCTCTATCTTGTATTCGCGGAAGGACAGCTCCGGTACCTGAGTTGCTCGCGTCTGTGTCCAAAGTAAAATATTCCATGTACCCCGTGGGTAGCCTAATATAGGACTGTAAGTCGGTAGACCAATCAAAAATAGCTTTAACGGCGCTAGTACTTTAGCAAATTCTTCTACAAATCGTCTGTAGTATGTACAAAGCTCAAGAAAACTTCTCAGTTCATGTTTGTCGGGCGAGGTCATTCACGAATTGCTTAGATATTTCTCTCGTCATAGAATAAATTCCTTCGGGGAATATCAACGCGCTGTTGGAAGAGGCAACATTTAATCGGAGGATTGAGTTGCGGATACGAGTAAATACTTCTTGTAAGTTTCGTAGGTGCTCATCGAAAGTTTTTCCGATCACTAAAACATCATCTAGGCTAAGCAGACAAGACATATTTTTCACGTAAGTCCTCATACGATTTCCATCAACCTCCTAAAAGTAGCGGGGGAGTTACAGAGTCCAAAAGGCATTAGGCACGTTGAATTGGTGGAAAACACTTCTAGTGGAGAAGGCTGTTTTCTCTTTGTCTTTTTCGTCAATGTCCACCTGTCACTATCCGCTTTTCAAATCTAAAGTAGAAAACCAATTCGAGTCTGCCAATGTCGTATAAGAATGTCGTCAATTCTGGGTAATGGGTACCAAGCTGTCTTTTTTAGTAGATCCATCTTCCTTTGTTACTAGTGCAATTGGTGATGACCACGGCAGGGACGTAGCAACAGGTCGTGCAAGTCGTGCCGCGCACAAGGGCCAGGAAGGGGCCCGGCGTGTCCTGCTGCTTTTTGTACACAACATTTGCAAGAAAATCAAAAAAATAAATCATTTTACGCCCCCCAAGCAATATTCGCTTTGGCAATTTTAGGCCGACACAGAAAACTGTAATATCGATCTTTACAGGTTTTTTTTCCAGTCAGTCCTCCGACTCCTAGTACTCGTGTCAATATTGTCAATTGTCAATCTCAGTCGTGTATGAGCTCTCCAAAATGTCTATTTTACGGACCCATTTCAGTCTGTAAAATGCTTCATTCTCGGCCTAGTACCCAAAAGTCGTTATAGCAATCAGAAAAAAAATTACCTGGCGTTCTTGCCACAACAATGCCAATGCATAATCAGTTTTAAATTTTTAATGTCACATTTACTTCACATTTTTGTCAATGGAATTCAATCAATTTTTGGAGTTTTTTTCATCAAAAATAGTATATTGCGTGAGAAGTCCGGAAAATACTGTTTTTTTGGACGAGTAGACAAGATTCCAGTCTGCGAGTCCGAAAAAACACTTTCCGGGAGTATTACGTATGCTATTTTTTCGGTCGGAAAAAGCATACAACATACTTTCCAGACTAGGCCGGAAAGTAATCACTTCTTGGCCTCAGTAACCACATCCCGGCCTAGGCTTAAAAAGGCATATACTTTCTTAAGTAAAACGCGTTCAGAAAGTTATTTTATTTTTATTTTGCCCATAACCCCCGCCCACCCGTCAATGAATTTGAAAATTTGAACCTTCCTGTCCATGGTGAAGGGGGCCCGCTGTGCTCTATATAGTCTTGCACCAGGGCCTCGTTTTGACTTGCTACGTCCCTAGACCACGGACTTGAAAACTCTCCAACAAATCCCTCTGCCTGCAGACATACCATTTCTTGCAGTTTGTTTTTAGGAGATTGTTGATGTAAATTGTGGAAGAGGCCCAAGAACTGTTTTCTGCGGCACACCACAGGTGACATCCCTCAACTCACTTTTCGCCTTCTCATTTTACTGACGTATTCTTTTATTTATTTATTTATTCATTTAACGGAAAACCAATTACATACATGGCATTTATAAAATTAATTTTAGTATTTACAGAAATATAGGTAATTAATATAATAAGTAGTACTTCTATACCTTGACCCAAATAGGCACACCACAACAGCTAAGTAGGTATTAAAATCTACAACCATTCAGATTAAAGCTAGGATTGAAGAGTCCATACAACAATAAGTAGGTACAAATGTCATAAGACTACTGCCTCCTCAACACATTTCTCAATGAAAGATGAGAGACTACAAATACATCATACTGTTGCAACCCTCCATGATTCTATTCACCGCAGTGTTTCGACCATCACACGTTCGTTGCTCCTACGTTTGAAAAGTTTCATGATTTCTTAGGGCCGAATTTATAGTCGGTCCTTGGGGTTTCCTCCGGCCTTAAGGACGCCTTGAACGCTTAGAATTGATATGACTAACTTGTCAAATAGTAGCAATAATTGTCCATTCTAAACTCACTACCTCCAAGAAAGATTCAAGGAACGACTATAAATTCGGCCCTTAATGATCTTGGGGAAACATAAAAGTCAAGTTGACGAAGAAGTTCTGAGCAGTCTATAGAACCATGCAAAATTATGTGAGCGAATAGTACATCTAAATTCGACCTTCTAGTCTCCAATGACTGAATGTTGAGAGTTATCTCCAATTCATTGAAGTCTACGTGGTCGCTAGTGATTTTTAATTTGAACGCAATGTAACGCAAAAAACTTCTCTGAATCGACTAGACTTGAAATATATTTCTGAAAAAATGGGGTCCAAATGACACTACAATAGTCTAAATGGGACCTAACCAGGTTAAAACACAATATTTTCAAGGTATATAAATTAAAGTATTTCTTAAAATGAAGCCTAACA
This sequence comes from Ceutorhynchus assimilis, assembly GCA_917834065.1. NCBI lineage: Eukaryota > Metazoa > Arthropoda > Insecta > Coleoptera > Curculionidae > Ceutorhynchus > Ceutorhynchus assimilis. The sequence goes on along the minus strand of OU892283.1, from coordinate 30,955,467 downwards.
TTAGTAATGCTTTGCTCCTAGAAAAATTCAAATGATCAGAAAAACTGGATCTAAAATCAAAAACAGTTCTCAAATCCTTCACTGTCTCAATTTACTCGAGCTGAGTCAAGCTCCAAAAATAGTCGCTTGATTCCACAACAACAGCCTTAGCCTTAGTGAAATTAATATATTTAATTTACACTTATCTATAGGTATTAGGAAACAATCTATTTTTCTTACACACCATGTATGAAAAGTGTCCAAGTAGTTTGGAATTTTAAATATATCCTTATTTGATTCAATCTTTGAACAAAATTTCAGATGATCTGCAAACATTATTGAAATATCATTAATGAAAATGTTGAACAAAAGTGGAGCCATGTGAGCCCCTTGAGGAACTCCAGAGGTAACTTTGATTGGGAGTGAACAATAACTACCTGTATACGTTTACTCAAGTACGATTCAATCCATTTAAGTAAGGTGCCATGAATACCAATACGATGAAGTTTCTGACTAAGTGCAACATGATTGACTTTGTCAAATGCTTAGGAGAAATCTGTGTAGATTGAGTCCATATTAAATCTATTCTCCCAATGCATTGAAAATAGGTACATTATCAATCATGGTAGATTATAAAGGTTAGTAGGTAGTAGTTGACAGACCAGTGTGAAATCCATGTTGATTTGAGATTATAACTCGTTCTAAATTATCTTTCAAATACACAGTAATGATAGATTCAAATAACTTTGGTATCAGTGACAGCCTTGTTATTGGTCGATAGTTTTTAACCTCATCTTTCGAACCTGAGCCTTTAAAAATAGGCGTTACATAAGAAAACTTTCATGCATGAGGAAACACACCATCCGCCAAAGAGGAACCGAACAACAGCCAGATAGACCTCTCTTTCGGACAGACGGAAAAAAAGCACAATTAGGCGAAAATATTGGGTATACTCCATTAGGTCCAGGACTTTTATGGAAATCTAATAACTCTAACCCACTAAAAACATCTGAAATCTTAATTTTATATGAGCTAAGGTAAATGGTTGTGTTTCCTGGATCAGAATGTACAGTTATGTCGTCTACTTGATCATTAGCCTTATAAATTGATTGAAAAATGTATAGTGCGAAAAAGTCGGCAATTTGCTTGCCGACCCAAATCTGGATCAATCCGACTATTGTTTCCTCGGTTTATGCAGCTCGAGCTTCCTGTGCAGGTCTGTTTTTCTGTATTTGTTTCTCCCTAAAAATTCTAACCCTAACACCTTCTAAAGGTATATAACTAATTTTCAGGTGATAGCATATCCTCACCTAAAGTTTTGGGAATAGCTATTTTAAAGGAACTTTATATGAGTCTGGATTCTGGATAGCGTGAAGTTAGTTCCAAATAGCCTTTAAACAAATTGAGCACACTGGCTTCTGATATCAGTGTGTTCAAGTTTCTGGATAAGTTTCCTAATATGGCAAATCGTATATCAAAGGCTTCAGAGTAAAACTGTCTTTTTGAAATCAAATTTTGTTTTTCTAACATTGAAACTACCCTTTGCTATATTGCTTTTCCATTTTTTTTTAAATATTGGGAGATTAGATTAGGAAGATTGGTCTGTATAACTTCCGAGTTCAGTTTTTGATCTACTTTTGAACAAAGGTTTGATTCCTCCAAAGTTTATGCACAGTCTCAGGAAATTTACCGATATGCGAAAACTTTAAAGCTTATGAATACGACAGCACATACGATATTTTATTCGTGATCTCTTTAGAGTTTCAAAGTAAACTTTCGAATTTAAAGTCGAATTGCCGAGTACTTGCTACAACATTGAAGTCAAAATTCCTTAGGCCTCCTCAAGTCGCTTCCAGAGGTCTCCGCAATCCAGTTCTTTTTGAGAATACTTAACACTTATTGAAAGGCGAACTGGGTTAGTTTTTTATATGTAGCACAGTGGTTTTGCACGTTCCACTAATTTTGCCGGTTTTTTTAGTTTAAAATTTTCGCTTGTGTATCGCAAAATGATAATTTATGTGTACTTATCTACTTACTTACGATGTATTCAACGCTAACTAGCAAGCGCCAAGCAATATACGTATAGTTTCCTGTAATTTCTGTGAAATTTCAACAACACAAAACCTAAATATAGGACCAGAATATCCGTATTACTTTCTGTTTTCCTAGTCGGGCAGCTTTCGACTGGGATCACAACGTTTATTTTTAAGATTTTCCCCATTAAATTTTGTGAAAATTCAATCGCCTCCCACAATTTTTAATCTTTCAACTTCTGCGTTCCTGGTCTTGAAACCCGAACTTGTTCAAGCGCCTCCACTTGGTTCCCTTCTGTGCAGCACTTGAGAGACGAAAATCGCGTTTTGCGTTGCTATAAATAGCGAACATTGAAATACACACTATACAAATAAAAATTTGCCTTTAACCTTCTGTTATCTTGATATTAAATGTGTAGCTCCAAAGGTAGCTCGTATCTCCTTTTACCATGCTAGAAAAACACTGTTTAGAATGTATAGTAAATTATAAGGAAAATTATGTTGAAGTATTTATTATGTATGTTAGATAGTAAGTCCAAATTGTAGGATATCGCCTTTGGTTTTTCTGAACTCCTAGTCGATAAAGCTTAATCTTGAAGCAAGACTGACATAACTCGAAGTAACTAACATTTTGAATTCACGAGTTGGCTTATTCTTCCATTTTCTGTAATCTTGTTAAGTAAATTCGGAAATATGCCGTTTTGCATACCTAAACGCTGTGGGAATCTTATCGAACTAAATTCCCGATAAAAAAAGCTCAATTCAGGCAATTCATTATGGCCGCTACCGCTGTAACTTTTTGTTTGCCTGATCAAATTAACTTTTCCAATCGAACTATCGACAACAAAACGCCTCGGAGCCCAGCAACGAAGCAGTAGGTCGGTTCGCTTTAAAGCTCGTTCCTTGAGAGCTTTGAGGCGTCGATTTTGGACAAATCAACATCGGTTTCGAGAATAATAAAATCTATTTTTATAGTGTGTAGGAGGATCGCCGTTTTCATGTTGTAATTTGTATAGGAAATTTATTAAAATTACGAGAGACATTCATTATTTTTTGTTCTACAGAGTGTGGGGGAAAATGACAAATTAAGGTAGGTACTGACTGAGCTTAATAGAAAAATGGCACAATAACAAAAGTATAGGAATTTTTGGTTAAAGCGAAAGCCTAAACTAAGTTTGAAATTTGAAAGTTACATTTAGTCAAAATAAGAAAATTGAAAATCGTTGTAAGTGTAAATTTTAGGTGAAAGTAATAATGTAATTAGTGAATTTGTAAGGTTAACTAGTTCAATAGATAATGAAGTAAGTACCTACATTTTATTAGCACGCATGTGAAAGTTATGGCCAAATGAGCAAAGCAAGTGGAACAATTGGCGAAATAAATAGTGGATTAGTTTGAGATTATTAGGGGATAAATAGAGAGATAATTATTAGATTCAAATGGAGCTTATTAGTGGGAAAAATAAGTGAATTTTTAATCAACTCAATAAAACAGTGATTAGTGTGACTCTATTACTGGATTTGACAAAGTTCACAAACAGGTTTTAAAACATTCCATCCTGTTCTATTTGAAATCTAAACCAGGTACTGTAGTTTTGACTTCGCCACAAGACTTTATATTGAAAATTAAGTTTCAAGATTATTCAAAGTCCAAAGACAAGAAATATTGGTAGGTACTTACAGTGGATTTCATAGTAAATACACAGTATAATAAGCCGAAATGATAAGGCAAGATATTTCAATGTTGCAGGACTTTAATTATGAGAAATATCGAAGATTCGAAGACAAGAAGAGAAAGCATGAAGAGTCCAAAAGACAAGACGAAAGACAAGAAAAAAGGCAGCCCTTTCACAACAAGGAAATAAAGATCGGGGATCAGAGGAAAAAGAAGAAGAACAAGACCAGCTTCAAAAAAACATTAAATTACAGCGACAATATTCACACGGTCAACTATGAGGATTGAAGACTAAGCCAGACTGGAGAAAATCCTGGATGAGCAAGATAAATACATTCAAGATTACAATGGAAAAACTACGTGAAGGAGTTGCCAGTGTTCGCCAAGACAATGGATAGTAATCAGAAGAAAATCGAAAAGTGGGATCGAGATTTGAGATCAGGAAATGTCGTCAACAACCGATATTAAAGTTAAAGCCACCACCATAAGACAGTCAGACATTATGAGTGATGTATAGGTGTCAGTTCGAAACTGTTGGAATAGCTAATGGTCGGAACTCTGATGACATGGGTACAGGCTTGATTGAAAATTTCATCTATACGAAATTCAAGATATGGATGTCCTGAAAATGCTGCGGTGCTCATTACCTAACCAAACCATCAAGTAGGAGCGAAACGGAAGTTCGAATCGATGCTCTGGAAATACAAGCGGACCTTGAGTTAATTTAACCAAAGATCCAGAGCTATTTATAGTTCATCAATATAAGAAGAGAAGAGGAAAAACCAATAAGGAGAAGTTGAAGACATCAACTTCTTCTAACTAGCTCAGAGTTGATCAAGGAGGTCAGTCGCTTCCACATTCACTTGCCGATGTAGTCTATCTTCATGGACTTTTGCGTACTTTCTTATAGTCTCTGTTATAGTTTTAATTTTTGGGTCCCGATTCAGGTCACTATTTCGAACTTACCAAGGTGCATTATCAATAATGTTCCAGTTTATTTTGGAATCTTTGTATAACTTGTATATTACTCTCTCTGGTACTTGAATATCATGCCCTTACTGATATCAGTATTTGCCTTCTTCTTCTTCTTCTTCTTCTTTAGCCGTTATCCATCCACTGCAAGATGTAGGCCTCTTTCAATAATTTTCAATGGTTTCGATTTTATGCTCTCTTTATCCGTTTTAGGAGGTTGACCCACTGAACGTTTTGCTAGGCGTGGTCTCCAGCATAGTAGTCTTTTCGCCCATCTCTCTTCTGATTGTCTGGCCAAGTGTCCCGCCCAAGACCATTTTGAAGTGGATATTTTCTCGACGATGTCAGCCACCTTCGTTTATTGATGGATGTCCTGATTCCTGATGTGGTCGCGAAGGCTGATGTCCATCATGGCTCTTTCCATTGCACTCTGAGTAACCCGTAGTCTGTTGACGCTTTCGATTCTTCGCTGATTGACCGTAATCAGTTCTTCGTTTTCGCTTAGGATTTTAGTCTTGGACAAATTCATTCCGAGGCCTACCCTTGGAGATGCGTGATGGAGTTGTTCGAGCATTATTTGGAGTTCCTCCAATGATTGGGCAAGGATAACAAGATCATCCGCGAAGCGCAAATGGTTTAGCATTTTACTGTCCACTTTAATACCTTTCTCTTTCCAATCCAACGTCTTGAAGACGTCTTCTACCGCTAGTGTAAAAAGTTTTGGGGAAATAGTATTTCCCTGTCTGACTCCTCTTTCCATTTTGATTTTCTTCGTCGTTATTTCATCTAGTTTGACAGTCATCGTAGCTGTTTTGTAGATAAACGATATTATGCCAGAGTATCTATGGTCTATTCTGGCATTGTTTAAGGCTTCTAGAATGGCGTAAAGCTCTATAGAGTCGAATGACTTCTCATAATCTACGAAGGCTATGTACAGTGGGTTCATAAAGTCCCGCATAAATTCAATATTTCGAAAACGGTAGATTTTTTGAAAAATCGCTCAGACACATCAATTTTGTTTTTTTGGTTGAAATTCTTCGATATATTTTTTATCATACAGGGTGTCTCAAAAATAGCTTCGCTGGTATCAACTTAAATTTTTTAAATGATACCCCCTGTATATTATGACACTTCTGGATTTTGCGAAAAATTCTAGACATATTTCGTGTACAATGTTACATACCTATCTTCAACTGTTTCGGAAATATTGACTGTTGAACATTGACTTTTTTGTATCTTTGACCAGACTGTGAAACCTGAACGGTTGATTTTACAGCAAAATCGATCATACATTCATGTCTTAGTTTTTCATATACTATCATTTGGCATTAACTTTGAAGTTAATCCGCATGATTAAAAATTCCAGTTGAATTTAATCTCCGGTAAAATTTAAAGTTGGTGTCAAATGATAGCTTATGAAAAGCTACAGACGAGAATGTGAAATCGGTTTTGCTGTAAAATTAACCGTTCAGGTTACAGCCTGTCAAAGTTGCAAAAAAGTAAATTTTCAACTGTCAATATTTCCGAAACAGTTGAAGATAAGTATATGACATTGTACATGAAATATGTCTAGAATTTTCCGCAGAATCCAGAAATGTCATAATATACAGAGGGTACCGTTCAAAAAAATAGAGTTGATACCAGCGGAGCTATTTTTGAGACACCCTGCATAATAAAAAATATATCGAAAAATTTCAAACAAAAAAACAAAATCGACGTGTCTGATGGCCGTTTGCACCAACCATTTCAAGAAACCTTAGCGATAAGTATTCCTTAAAATGACAGTTTTACATGGAGAAATGTCACTTTAAGGAATACTTATCGCTAAGGCTTCCTTAAAATGGTCGGAGCAAACGACCATAAGCGATTTTTCAAAAATTCTACCGTTTTCGAAATAATGAATTTATGCGGGACTTTATGAACTCACTGTATATAGGGAATGATGTTGTATTCGGTGCTTTTCTCTATGAGTGTGCGGATCGCCTTAAGGTGGTCTATAGTAATGTATCCACGTCTGAACCCTGCCTGCTCTGGGGGTTGATAGAAATCAAACTTGTTTGTTAGGCAGTTTGTAAGCACTTTTGTGAATAATTTGTAGAAGTGGGATAAAAGACTGATGGGGCGATAATTTTCAAGTTTTGTGTTATCTCCCTTTTTATGGATGAGTGTGATTGTTGCGTTTCGCTATAACTGTGGTCTTTGTTCAGCAATGCACCCATTAAGGATTTCTTTTATTCTTTTCAGTGTAGAGGTTCTCCGCCATATTTAAACATTTCCGTTGTCAATCTATCCTCTCCATTTTCTTGTTGGTTTTCATTTGAGACAATGCCTTCTTTATTTCCTCGATGTCTACTTCGGGAATTTCCTCAGAACCAATGTTAGCGACTGGAGGTCTAGAGGGTTGATTGATTGTTGGTTTTCTGTACAGTGTTGTGTAGAATTGTTCGATTATTTTCAGCATTGATTGTTGTTGATACAAGGTTGCCCTCAGAGTCCGTAAGTTGGTAGATTTTATTTCTGCCATTGGCTCTGTTCTTCCTAAGGACTATGTCGTGTGCTGTACCAGGTCATCGAGTGACAGTTGTTCTGTGTTTTGTGTACTTGATAATCTTCTATATAGGTCTAGTTGATAACTGAAGATATTTGGAGTATTTGCCTATAAGACAGTATCTCGTTATGTATGGTTATATTGGACTTCTTTCCAATTAACCAGTACATTTTTCTGTACTTTAATTCAAGCTCTTTCCTTTTTTTCTAAACATGTGCTTTCCAGCGCAATTTCGCATCAATAGAGTAGAAATCAAACGAGAAGAAGCCACGCGCGTTATCGTTTGTCTCACTTTAAATGGGAGGGACCCAGAGAAAAGGAAATCTACTTTCTTTGTCAGCGCTAACGACAGTGGCTTCTTCTCGTTTGATTTTTACTCTATATGATTCCAAAATATCAGAATATTATTTTGGAAGAGAAAGTTTCAATTTATAGTTTAGTCCTTGAAGGCAAACTTTGTCAAATGCTTGCGCTACATCGAGGAAAACTGCGGAAAAGAGACTTTCCCCTCTGCTAGCGATTTTTTCATTATTGGTTATTCTGTGTAGGTACTTGGTCGATCTAAGAGTGCTTGTGGAATCCAAATTGAGTTGGAATGATTTCTTACGATGATTGGTTTTCTACTTTTCATCAGATTCTAGTTTCTTTTCATTCTTTTCAAAGAGCTTATATAAAACTGGCAATAATGATATTGGATTTCCTGGGGAGTTGTTTTATTACTTTTCCATAGAAGCTAGGTCATATCCTGGAGCTTTTTTCGTACTAATATTTTATTTGATCCCTGCTAATATTTCTCTTGGTGAAGTTCAGGCTTCTTGTCGATAAGCATTCCAGGGAAGATTTTCATCTAGGCTGTAATGTCTTTTCTAAATGTCTTGCAAACAGTTCTACTTTTTCTTCGTTACTCCTTGCCCATTGCTGATTTGACTTTCTTATGAGTGGAATTTGGGTAACTGATTTTTTTAAAGGCCTTTTGTTGGTTTCCGAAGGAAATAATCAGTGTTTTTGTCATTTGTGAGTTCCCTAAGGTACCTAATTGTTAATATAGAGTCATTTTTGATTTCTTGAATTTCACGTCTAATGCGCTGCGTCATATTGTTGAGCATTGTTTTGGCATGGGGATCTCGACTTTGCTGCCATTTCCTTCTTAGTTTCCTTTTTTATACAATGGGTTCTCTAATTTCATTTGGATAGTTTTTCCCTTTAAAAATTCTTTTTGGTTTGGGAGTGTTTTCCCAAGCTGCTTATTGAATATACAGGGTGTTTGGTAGGTCGATGCATATATTTTGGGAGGTGATAGAGTCATTTAGAACCTATTTAGTCAAGCTTACCTTAGTACCAAGTCTTATGGTTTTCAAAATATGGCCGATTTAATTTTTTTCTAAAAAAATCTCACAAATCCTTTGTTGGACTCTTTAATGCAATATCCAAAGATATATCTCAGGATGTGTATTTCCTGTGTTAAATATTTACATTAACCATTAAAAAAAAAAGAATTATAAGAGTGCTATTTCAAAGTCACAAAAAAAAGTATAACCTATTAATTACATTGCAAGTTAAGTTTTTTCAGAAAAAAAAAATAGGATAAAATAAAGGCAACCAAGGTTTTCAAATTAATTTGAAAACTTTTGTCATATGCCTGTTCGAATTGCACATACCACGAAAAAGTAACATTTTATTTTATTTTTTGATTGCAGCACAAAAATCCTTTTAGGCTACAGACTACCTACCGAAAATGAGTAGGTACCTACCTACCTATTTAGGGAAAAAACTGGGGTAGCCTTTTTTTTCTTCTTCTTACAAACAAAATGTTCACTTTTGGACTGCACTAAGTAAACAGTTTATTAATGTCTGACTAATTTTCGTGTTAATTTGTGATGTTATCCCTGCATATCGCATTAAAGCGCCCACCAAAGAAATTGTTCGAATTTTAAGAAAAAATTAAATCGGCCATATCCTCATCAAATTGCTGTGGCGTTCGCAATGGTACTGATAAGTTTATTTTTTTCTGACATACTTTCTTCAAAACTAGCCCAGTCCGTCAGTTTATATTTTTTATATTTATGACTTGCAGCTCTGGCTGATGTTGCAAGAGACCTTTGGCATTCCAAGCTAAGACTCTAAGGGTACTGACCATCCTGACGATTCATAAAAGCGCTCTTTGCTATTTTCCAGTTTAATTGATCGCTCATCAAGTTTGTTCTATTTTTCCAAAATCAATTGCAATGGTTGTTCCATATAGGTCCAGATTCCATCAAACCATTTTTGAACCCAAAAAAAACCGACAAAGGATCGCCAACCTGGAGAAAAAGAAGATCCGGCGATTGAAAGTAAAATAATCCGGAAACATCTAAGATGTCAATATCGCATCTTCCAAACGCTCTATACAGATTTCCATTCTAAACGATGAGGTATACTAAGACCGATGCGTAAAGGTGTAGACAAAACGTCTGGCAGAATAGCAGTCCACAACGAATACCTAGAATAGAATCCATTCTACAATCATAGAGCTGTCAAGAGTGGATAGTTGGGATGACAAAGTTACGAGTATGACGACTACAGGATATTTTTTCCAAAAACGTATTTCTAAAGAACAAAATAACTCTGAAAGGCGTAGTTCTGATGATAGTACCTATAGGCTGAAAGAAAATATTAGATAAGCTGATTTTGGATTTGAGTGGGGGTACAAAAAAAAGTGGCCTCGCGGACACTAGCTTATTGGAAAAATTCAGTCATGTAAAAATCGCGGTTTAAGCTTTCACGGATAAAAGGAACAGATTATAAAGTCGGCTTTGTTTCGCATGAACTTGGAGGAAGGTCATGGTCATATTATCAATGATTATATAAGTAGCACGACATACGACATGAATACCTACCTAATTATAAATGAATACCTAGCTAATGAAAGACATACACCTAGGTACACAACACAAAGTATTATTCCAACTGAAATATGCCTGAAACATCAGCAAATGATTTAGAGATTTGATAAGCGACAATGGGCAAATGAGAGGGTGAATAAAGAATTGATTTTGATTTCAATGCTTTCGAAATTAATATACCTAGTAAGAATAAACAATTCCCAAACCTGTTAAAGACATAAGGATTAAATTATTGAATTTAAAAAATACATTTTTTCAAAAATCCTCCGAATATCGATTATTCGATAATAACATTCGGGCATTTGCTTATAAAATGTCAGTTCAACGATAAAGTCCATATTAATTGATTTGTAGAATTACTATTGGGCTAAACTCCCCTTCTGGAAGGACGCTTTATTTTCATATTTTGCTTCTTGAGGGATTTCTTCAACTTCAAAATAATCCAACCATCCAACTAACCCAACGCCGGCCGGCCTTGGCTCTCGACTGCAAAAGCAAATCTGAAATATTGAATATTGCTTTCACTTTGCTGCTCTCCTAATCCAAGATTCGGTGTTTTCAACACACAACACCAAGTGACGGCATTCTGTAAACTTTGCCATTACCGACCGACACTTACGAAAGTTCCGACAAAATTTTTACCTCCTTTATTTGTCTGTGATCTTGTTTAGCTGATTCGAAATTCTGCTTGTGACTGCTCATTGTTCTTGGAGTCTTTTATTAGCCATCAGCTGTTTATGTTTATGAGTTTATAGGTCTTCATTTAAAAAAAAATAATTTCGCTGCTGCTAATAATGGTAGTAATAATGATAATATTGGTAAAAAATATTACGTAGAAGTCAAATTTTGAATTCTCACTGTTTCAACATTATTTTATCTCATCTAGTCATCTATCCAGCATCCAGCAATTTGTGTAAAAATAATGAGACAAAAACCTATCATAAAATGACGCACAATATCAGAAATCAGAACCTACGGCCAATCAATTGGTAGGTATTTTTACTTTTCGAAAAATCCTTTACACCAGGACGAGGTGCTTAAATACCCACTAAACTATCGTGAGTTTTTGTTTTCCTGATCAAAGTATTTTTAGAACTATCGACAATGAAACGCGAGGCAACGTGACACAAAACACAAAAAACTTAATTAACAAATCAAATAGGTATAATAGGATTATTAGCAAAGGCTTTCTATGTGCTCTAGAAAACACAATTTCCTGCAAACGTGGACATTTAATAAACATCTTTTTGTTTTAGATTTAGAATAATAACCTCCTATAGTCTTTTCAAATATATTTTGCTTATTAGTAGGTATAATTCAATTTTGTATTATTCAATGCAATGAAAATCAATGGTAATGTGCGTCCAAACACAACTCAAAATATCGTCGTCAACACCTTTATGCTCTCCTGTGCTCCTAATCGAAGAATCGAAATCTTTAACAAGACTGACATAATCAAAGCCAGTCGAGTGCAGTCGAATCGAGTCAATTCGAGACATCGTCCTCGTTCTGTCCATTTCTCTGCGATCCTGTTCAGTGCATTCGGAATTATGCCATTTGGCATACCAAAAATTGTTCCAACTAGCTAGATAAAGAAATCTATTCTCTCTATCTCCATCTTATATATAATCGAACAGTTGATATAACCCAAAATATCTTGCTAACTTTTTGTTCTCCTGGTTCAAGTACCGTCTAATAACGAACACTATAAGCGATAACGAAAAAAGTAGCGATTCTGTAAAAGCGTTGTCGTTAAGAGACCCAGCTCGCGTCAAAAACCGGACGAAAACATGGAATCTTCTGGACGTGAGAACTCAGCTATTATGCCAAAGTTTTGGAATATCTAAACACTAATAGATTGAGGAAGGATGATTCTTTAGTTCTGTTGTTTTATTTTTTTCAAAATAACAAATTTTAATAGAAATATTCCTTACTGAATATCATGAAAATTATTGAAAATAGCTGTTTTTTTTTATTGCTCTGTAAATATTGTTCCACGAATTTTAGAAAAATAATGAAACAACAGAACCCTAGGTTTATTGTTTAACTTTGATTTTCCTCCTATGAAATTTATTCAATTTTTCGCGGTTTTCTTGTTCTTGTGTCCGAAAGGAACTAATTTTCCGACAAAATTTAAGTAAAATTGTGGCCGTGAGGTACCGCCACTTGGGGCCGCGGCGAGTCCCGACATATGTAGCTCATATGTCGAGGTGGCTATTTTGATAGTCCTGTTTTTTTTTTCATTATTTTATTCCCTTTGTTGCAGATTTTCAAGTATTTTAGAGGCCTATATCGAATTTCCAACTGTTCTAAATTTATTTAAAAGAGTTCTAAAAGGTTTCCAGTTCTAAATTGGATTGAAATTATTCTGAAATAACTCCGAAATTTCCAAATTGTTCCTAAATGCTTCTGAAAATTTTGCTTCGGATGCTTAGGTACTGAAGGTTTAAAGTTCTGCAGTAATTTAAATTCGCTTTTGGACGCCTTCTGAAAGGCGTTTTGTAACTTTTAACCTGAATCCTAAGATTCTGGTGCTAATGGTCTTTGCAAAATGTTTCTGGAGATTCCAGAGTGTTTGAGTGGTTTGGAGCGTCCTAAAATGGGGTTTAAACTTCTCTTAACTGTTCTAAAATAGGTAGGTACTCTTGGAAATTTTAAATCGGTTTTTGAATTTTTTGGAGCATTCTATTCTATAAAATGGTTGGGTCTGAAGTGTCCAAATTGTTCTGCGCTACAGAATGCTTTTGGAAATTCTGAATTGAATTTTAAGTGTTATGTGGAAAGTTTTTGTTGACATCCTAAATACGTTCCTAAGAAGGGACATCTTAAAGACGTCTACCTAAAAACGTCTTTATGACATTTTTCCAAGACATTCTATAAAGACGTCTTCAACGAGATGTCTTAAAGACGTCTTTGAATCTTTTTTTAATACATACACCATTATTCATTTCCGGTTGTACTAAATAGTATGGTTCAGTTATTATTAAGATGTGAATTTTCATTTTTTGGATATCTTTTGTTGGTCTTCAGATGTTCAGACGCAATGCAGACCTAAAAAAGACGTCTTTAAGACTTTGTGTACTTTGTGTGCTACAACGTTTAAAATCTTAGTTCTCTGGTATGGTTTGGCTCGAATTTCCGAACTCCGAACTTATTCTGACTTTTAAAGATTCTATATCATTGGGACAGTTAAAGTAGACTTTGTTCTTCACTCATATGTCCCCACAAAAAGAAGTCGAATGGGGTTACGTCCGGGAATCTCGCTGGCCATTTGATAGGACGTCTTCTGCCTATCCAACGTCCTGGAAATTGTTCGTTTATGTAAGTAGGTATTGCCCTACAGTTGCCGCAAAATGCGCAAGTACTCCATCATGCCTGTTTGTTTATCCTATTATTTACACCCGCTCAAAATATTTTGCAAGAAGGAATTATGTTATCCCTGAAGAGGTCCAGATATGTTTCGGCATTCAAAGTAGCATTTATAAAAAAAGGTCCCACAATATGTCTTCCAAATATACAGGGTGTCCCACCGGGAACCAAATCGATCTATACCCGGTTCTGGTTAGGATTGGTCTAATTTTTAACCGACCATTCTGAACGGTAGCCAATCAACGCGTGTCCGCTACACTACGCTACACCGAACGTCACCAAAATCGAGAACCGAACCGATGTAGTGTGATTGAATCGGCAGGGCAACGGCAACCGGTAATAGTAATCGGCAACGACCTAAAAATATTTGCAAGATGGTGGCACTTCCGGTTATACCGGAAGTAGACGACAACTTGCCTATTTTCAATGACACACCCTGTATGTGATTGCATATTTGGATTCTACCGAGGACTCTACGTAAAATTCTGAGCAGATTTCGTGATATAGGTACCCTAAACCTGAGTTCAACTGTTTTGGAAATATTGACAGTTGAAAATTGACTTTTTGCAACTTTGATAGGCTGTAAAGCCTAAACAACTAATGGTTAATTTTAGAGGAAAACCAATTTTACATTCCTGTCTTAGATTTTTATAAACTATCATTTTTGACACCAACTTTGAATTAAATTCAGGATTAAAAATTCCAGTTAAATTTAATCTCCGGTTAAATTTAGAGTTGGTGTCAAATGATAGTTAATGAAAATCTAAGACAGGAATGTAAAAGCGGGTTTCCTCTTAAACTAACCGATTAGGTTTTACAGCCTGTCAAAGTTGCAAAAAGGCAACTTTCGACTGTCAATATTTCTAAAATAGTTGAACGTTGAACCTATAAATATAGGCACAGAATGTATAGGGTATAACACATGAAATTTGCTCAGAATTTTACATAGAATCCAAATATGCAATGACATACTCTCATTTAAATAAGCAAGTTGACGTCTACTTCCGGTATAACCGGAAGTGCCACCATCTTGAAAATATTTTAGCCGGGTTGCCGCCCTCATTGACATATACTGTAAAATTTCAAAAATTTTCTGCTTACAGTTTTTTATATACAGGCTGTTCATTTTAAAGCTTACCACCCCTAATATTATCTCGGAGTTGAAAAATTTTCGAAAAAATTCCTGAAACACGTCAACTATAATTTGAGAGACAAAATTTTCCTCCCCCCTTCCACCCCCCAACCCCCAGAGCCACCCCCTAGAAAATCTTAAATGGGAAGCAGTGTTGCCAATCTGATTTTTTGGAATTACACGATATGCTGGTCAAATTACACGTTTTTACACGCTTTCAGTCTCACAATTACACGATTTTTACACACGACTTTGGTACCTATTTTGCAAAATCAAGAAGCAAGTATAATTTTTTTTGTGAATAATGATTTTGGGAAATGGGTCAAATCTAGTCAAATCTGAGGGTTAATGCTCCTGATCATAGCTTATAGCTTCTTAACCAAAAATAAAGATGTGGCAACGACAGAAACGCGATCCCAAAGTAATCAAATTACTAATTATTTTACTTTGGTTTCTGAAGAACTGGATACTTTTGGACCTCAGTTTCCTGCAAGGATAATAAACACTACTACTACAGGATAGCCTATCCTCATAAGGCCTGTGTAGTTCAAATCTCGAGCTCCTACCATAGCAAAACACCAGTGATGACGTAGGCATCGTGCATTATGTTAGGGCACCCCAGATGACGTCATAGAGTTATCCAGGCAACCCATTTCCATAAACGAGGCCGATAAGCAATCCTAAGTAGTGTGTATTGATCTTTAGTTTCCTGAAATCTTGAGCCGTTTTCTCGCGTCCACTTTTTTGACATTGGTTCAAACCTGTTTTGAAAAAAGTGGATGCGAGAAAACGACTTTGGTTTTGAGCCTAGCCATAAGGGTAGTCACTTGACAGATCATTTTACAAACAAAAAATAATGGTGGGGGATTGCAAGGAGCCATTGGAAGAGGAAACGTCAAGTCCTATCTATGTCACAATGGGGCGGTGGCTTTAGATTTGAAAGCCGTGAAACAGAACAAAAATAAAGAGTCAAAATTTTCAAATTACACGCAAAATACACGCTTTTTGTTTATGTTCGAAAAATACACGCAAGCCAATCAAAATACACGCAGATCGTGTAATTATACGCTAATTGGCAACACTGATGGGAAGGTTGGCCAAGTGATACATCATTTTGGAGGGTTTTTAATTCCATATATTTTGGTACTAAATTTTAATCCCTAAGTTCAACTGTTTTGGAAATATCGACAATTGAAAATTGACTTTTTTGCTACTTTGACAGGCTGTAAAACCTAAACGGTTAATTTTCGAGGAAAACCGATTTCACATTCTTATCTTAGATTTGCATAAGATATCATTTGATACCAACTTTGAATTTAACCGGAGATTAAATTTTTAACCGGACTTTTTGATCATGGAATAAATTCAATGTTGCTGTCAAATGATAATTTATAAAAATCTAAGACAAGAATGTAAGATCGGTTCTCCTCTAAAATTAACGGTTTAGGTTTTATACAGCCTGTCAAATTTGCAAAAAAGTCAATATTCAACTGTCAATATTTTGAAAACAGTTGAGCTTAGGGATTAAAATTTAGTACCAAAATCTATAGAATTAAAAACACTCCAGAATGATGTATCACTTGACCCCCCTTCCCATTTAAGATTTTCTAGGGGGTGGCTCTGGGGGCTGGAGGGTTAAAAGGGAGGAGGTGAATTTTACATAAAAACCCATCCCTCTGCAAATTATAGTTGATATGTTTCAGGGATTTTTTTGAAAATTTCCAACTTCGAGATAATAGGGGTGGTAAGTTTTAAAATGAACATCCTGTATATAGATCGATTTGGTTTCCTGTGTGACACCCATATGCCTGTCTAAATCTTTAATTTCTCGGGCGTTCGAGTATGAACTTCCTGGAACCAGTTTACGTTAATTCAAATGAAGATTTGCTTCAGATAGCTGCATTCAGCATAGCATTTCTGAATCCGATTCCGCAAACCGAATGATGATAGGAGTATTATCAAGAGGTACTTTTATTCAGTAAACTTTTTTTTTTAAGTTAAGATTTGAAGAAATAATATTTCGAATAGGTGGTTTTCCTCTGTTCAGTAGTCAGTCCTTTCTCTAAATTTTGTTTTTTTTTTCTGGATTTCTCTGAGAGATAATTTGAGAGCTTGGAATAGAAACAAAATACTTTGTGTACCAGCTTTTTGATTTTTTTTTCTTAGAACCTGAACCTAGAAATAGAGGAAAACTTTTCCTATAAGTATAAGAAAAATAAATGTAGAAGAGAACATTCATGTTTTTTCTATTCCAGGCCCTTGAATTTTCTTCATTTCAACAAATTCAAGAGCCTGGAATAGAAAAAATATGAATGTTCACTTATCTACCAGTTTTTTCTTAATTTTCCTGACATTTCTTCCCCTATATTTCTTAATTTTTTCATCTCACCCTTTAATTTTTGTTCATTCCTGGCTCTTGAATTTGTCAAAATAAAGGAAATTAGGAAATTCAAGGGTTTGGAACAGAAAAAACATGATGTCCACTTATACCCACTAAGTAATTTATTTATTTTTTCAAATATTCTTAGCTTTCTTGTCTCTATTCTGAATCATACCGATGAATATACCTAGTACCATTGAAACTTTTAAGATTAATTATTGATAACCCTACAAAGAAACTCTAATATCGCATCTCTTTACCTATCTAGTCTAGAAAGATTTTTAATTCAAAGTTTTCCGTAACCTTATGCTAATAAGTGATAGTGATAGTTATTGTTCTGAAACATTAATTGGGTTAGTACATGCTAAGGTTAGTACTACAGTAGACTATCGATTAAGTATCCGAATCTCTATTTTCCAATCAGAATTGCCGAAGCAACAAAAACTGACACAGACTCACTGGCCTCCACAGCCCTAGATGTTTGTGTTTGTACGGTTTTACAATTTTTATAAGTCGCATATATATACATGTGTAAAAAAATCCGGATTATCCGAGCTAGGGTACAGCCAAATGTTGGAAATCAGAGATTATATGAAAAGATCTTCACATCCTTTGAAGCAAGGAATAATTTGTGCCAAATGCGCCGGATTTCGTTCGAAGTACCTATCTGCTGACAAAAAAATTGATTTAGGTAGTAGTGAATGTAAACTCGTACACACATCTCTAGATCAGAAAAGGGCGTAATAATATTGCTTTTTCTTTATTTAAAAACTTCCCTGTAAGTGTATTTTACCTGAGTATTGGTGTTTTCCTCAGAGTTTCCTGATTTTGGATCAATTAAACTACTTCTCTCTGAATTAATAGTTAAATTAATCTCGGTATTTCTGAGGCCAACTTTCTTTGTTCAATTTACAGATATAAAAGATTCTAAGCATGTACCCCCACACATACAAAGCTAGATAGGTACCTTAGTTAGTTCTAATCTCTAACCCAACTTCAGTTCTTCGCAGCGTTTCTTTCTTCTTCTCCTTCTTCCAGTGCCTATACGTTACCCAATGTTGGAAAAAATTCTAGCAATGATAATTTTATTTGTTACTGCTCTAAACAGACCTGAGGTGGATGTTTCAAACCAGGTTCTTGAGTTCTTCAGCCAGGATATTTGTCTTCTGCCAATGCTTCTCCTGCCCTGGACTTTTCTCTGCAAAATGCATTTCAGCAATTTATATTTGGTTTCGTTTCTCATAATGTGCCCAGATATTCCAATTTTCTTCGTTTTACTGTGTACATTATTTCTCTTTCTTTATTAAGTTTTTACAGCACTCGGGTGTTTGGTACCTTGTCCATCCATGATATCTTGAGGATTCTTCTATATGTCCACAGCTCGAATGCTTCCAGTCTTTTTGTTGTTGCTTCTGTCAAGGTCCAAGAGTTCTTGATCTTATTTCTTGGGAATGGTCCCACTGTTCATTTAGTACTGTACCAAGATATAAGTGTGTGTATGTCGGCACTCGTTCTACGACTTTCCCATTGATGGAAAACTGTACTCCTCCAATTCTTTCTTTGCTAATTATCATGATTTTTGTTTCACTGGTGTTAACTTCTAGGCCCTATTTCTTACTAATTTCAACTACACTGTTGATTGAAAGCTGTAGGGGCTTCTTGGAAGATTGCCTCCGAGAAACGAGATGAGACATGTTGAATATAAGAGGTGACAGTATACATCCCTGCCGTACTCCGCGTAGAATTTCCACTTCCTCTGTTTTCTCATGATGGATTCTAATAGAAGGTGAAGTGATTCCAGTATAGGCAAAGGTATAGGTTTTTGATTATGCATAAGTCTTTGCCGTCAAGTCCATTATCTTGCAGAACTTCCATCATTTTGTTGTGGTGAATTTTATCAAATGCCATTTGATAGTGAATGAAACAGGTATACACATTCCGATTCATATCACTGCAACGTTGGAAGAGCACCTGTACACTGAATAATAAGGCGTTTCTTGTTCCAAGACCTTTCATAGAACCAAATTGTATTGGTGATACCAACTTGTTCCTCGCAGATTTGGTACAATCTCCGATGCATAATTTTCATAAATAGTTTTAACAAGTACTCATGAGGCTTATTATTGTTCTGTAATTACTGCATTTTTGGACACCCTGCTATAAACTCTGATCTCAGCCATTATTTTAGTAGTTGTCCTCTGTTGTGTATTTCATTGAAAATGACGGTTAATTCTTTTCTGAAATCTTCATCAAAGAGTTTGATGATCTCTGACTGCACTTCATCTGGACCAGCAGCCTTTCCATCTTTGAGTGATCGTATTGCTGCCTCAACTTCATCTAAATGGATGCCCGGTTCTATCATTCCGTCGATACTAGTTGTTCTACTCTTAGGTCTTTCACGTAATTTTTTCATGTTAATTTCATTTGTTCAATGTCTACAATTATTTTTTTTTGGTCATTTTTCCTATTGATTTCTTGTTGTATTTTTCTGTTATTTCCTTGACTTTCTTATATACACCAAATGTGTCGTGCTTTGATTTGATATTTCCATCTCTGTGTATTTCTATTTGAGTTCTTGTTATTTTGCTTCTCTGATTTTTCTTCTAATCTGGACCATTAACAGTCCTATTTATTTTGTTCTTTCTTCTTTCTTCCATTAAGCTCAGTCATCTAGGGTTTCCTCTTGTCTACATTTACTGTTAGTATTTCCTTCCTTATTGGTTTCGTTACCTTGACTATTTTACCTATTTTTCCCTCCACTTCTGAGCTGTTTTTCACATTTTTCTGTTACCTGTGACATCTTCTTATCTTCATCATTTTGCCATTCTCCCTTTCATAACTGTCTAAACTTTTTTCAAAGAGAGGTGTTGCGCAAAAATTAACCCTCAAACTGTTTGAAAACTAAATTTGAATAATTAAACCCTAATAGGCCTAGGTACAGTAAGACACCCTTAAGGAATGCGGCCAACACAACAAAGTGCTCGCGGCTACTCAGTCAGTGTGAGAGTAGGTGCATTATATAGGTTTAACTTTATAGGCGCCACTGGTTTATAAAATTATACCCGCGAACTTAAACCAGAAAGTCCCTGATCTCCAAAATTCCTCCAAGATGTTCCCACCTGATGTACCTATCCTTTAAAAACAACTTTACCTTAGTTTGGTTGAGGTCAGTAGGGGTAAAATAAGTCAAATTTAAAAACAATGATTATAAATCAATTTAATATAATCTGGGAAGGGGGAGTATGTTTAGAACTGCAATGGCATTCTAAAGGCCAATAGAAGGCAATATATATAATACCACAGTAACTATTATTAACTGTAATCGTCAAAATTACCAAAAGGTAGCAAGGACCAATTTGTATTGGTCTTATAAAAGACACGCCAATAAATTCAAGATTTACCAATAAATGTTTGACCACCTTACTCCAATGAGAGTGAAAGAGAACAATTAATGAATAAAAGGATTAATAATATTAGTTAAAACCTGTGCACGCTTATACCATGGTATACCGGGGCGGGTTTGTACAAAATGTCACCTTAAATATAGTAAATTAATAATCATTGGTGTAGTATACCCATTGTAATAACTAATAATGAAGGCGGTAAACAAACTTGGACATGCACCAAGTAAAATACAAGAAATAACATTAATAATAATTAAAAAAATTAATAAAGTGTAGGAATTTAAATTTTAAAATTTGAATTTCGCGCTCAATTATGGTTATTTTAATTGAAGTGATGACGTAGATGTTGAGTAGTTAGCGGCGAAGAAGTGTGTAATATCCTTGATTCGAATTTGAGGTTAGGTTAGGTCTTTATGTCTTATGTCGATTAGCAACAACACGTTAAAAACCTTTTAGAATTTTGTGAAATTAGTTATTAAAGATTTAATTAATAAAGAAAATACAACTACGATGTAGTTGGGATGGTCTAAATCATTTCTACAAAAGAAACATTAATAAATCAACGGGTACATCACCCCCTTGTGGTCTTCCCTGCAGTCTTAACAACACTTATCAATTTCCATATTAACAGCCTCACAGCCCTCATAACGGACCACATCAACTTCTTGACTTCCCTTCTTAAGTAGAGTAAATTACGGTTTCAATTCAGTGTTGTGAATTGTGACACCTCACCTTCAAAACGTTAGCAAAACGTCGAAAAAGGGAAAAACCAAATGGAAAAAATGGAACCTAAAAACCCTGAAAGAGTACAAATTCTTAGAACCCCTTCAGATTATTTATAAAATCAAAATCCCAACCCTCAAATGGTACCTAAACCAAATATTTACAAAATTACTGATATGCTAATCTGAATATTGATAACGAAAAGGTAAATTCAGATTGATAAAAACGTTTAAATTTACCTGGTTACAATTCGGGCTTTTAGTTCAACAAAACGTGCTCGATCCTCGCACCAACAATTCAACAAAATGGTGTAGATTTTCGTCTCCAGAAAATTCTGAGTGGTTGGCTTACAACGGGGACTTACGACCAAATCCAAGTTTTCACCCCAAAATCAATTAAGCCAGCTATAGTCCGGGAGGCAGTGAAATTTTTTAGCACTTACTTTCCCAGTTGGTGTCTATTAAATACTTTGTTCTCCTGGTGATACAAAGCACGAATTTTTTAGTCTGGCGAAAATTTTCGGATGGGTTCACAAGATCAATGAAAAATACAAGTACACTTATTTTCCCAGACATAAATATTTCACATTTACTACAATAGAACATAAAGTATATGAAAATAGCTATTTGGCTTATCTCAGATAGTGAAAGTGAGCCTGGCAGAAAATTTTCGGATCTTCAATTTTTCACTTGCCAGACATATTAAACATACTCACAAATTAGCAGTCTATTCTCCAATTTTTGTTTATTCCCGGCTCTTGAATTTGTTGAAATGAAGAAAATTCAAGAGCCTGGAATAGAAAAAACATGAATGTTCTCTTCTACATCTATTTTTCTTATACTTATAGGAAAAGTTTTCCTCTATTTCTAGGTTCAGGTTCTTGTAAATCATATTATTGACTCTATGTGAGAAAAAATTCAATTACAATTTAGAGAAGCTTGAACAAATCCATAATTATCATTTTGCAAACTTCCTGGTTTCTTTTATAACACGATTCTTGACATCTTCAGATCAGAACCGGTTCAGGCTCTTTGGCCGCCCTCGTGCAAGAGCTTGTTTTGCCGCCCTCTGTGAGGAAATTTTGGCTTCGGGGGAAGGGAATTTTCCACAATATTCTATCCGTGGGCTCTGTCAAGTTAGCCCCCCTTCACATTCGAATTTTCTAACAAAATTGCATCCATTTACTGTGCTCGAAGTGTGCTTTACTACTGTGTGTGTGATGATATTTTGAACTGTGCCGTTCCGATACCAAAGTTATAGGACAAACAAGATAAACCCCCAAATTTTGGAAATCAGATCAAACAAAAACGGATTCTTATGCCATCTGATGTGTGCTGAACTGTGCTGTATCAGGTTTTTCTCCATTTTTGTTTGATTCGATTTCCAAAATTTTGGGGGGATGAGCGTCATAGCCCGCCAGTAAGATTTTGTCGGAAAATGACCAAATATGGAAATTTTGGGAGAAACCACACAGTGCAGCACATTTCAGATTGAATAGGAATCCGTTTTTGTTTGATCTGATTTCCAAAACTTTGGGGGCGCTGAGCGTCAAGTTAGCCCCCCAGTAAGATTTTGTCGAGAAATGACCGAGTGTGGAAATTTTCACACTTCACTTCAGATTGAATAGGAATCAATTTTTGTTTGATCTGATTTCCGAAACTTTGGGTGGGCTGAGCGTCAATAGCCCCCCAGTAGGATCTTATCGGAAAATGACTGAATAAGAAAATTTTCAGAAAAACCTGATCCAGTAAAGTTTAATTTTAGGGGGGTTGAGCGTCAACTTAGCTCTCCCAGTAGGATTTTGTCGGAAAATTACCGAATATGGGAATTTTTAGAAAAACCTGATAGAGCACAGTTCAGCACACTTCCGATTGCATAAGAATCCATTTTTGTTTGACCTGATTTCCAAAATTTTGGGGAGGCTGAGCGCCAATAAGTTAGCCTTTCATCTTGTTTTTCCTATAACTTTGGTATTGGAACGTCACAGTTCAAAATATCATCGGCACAGTAAGTGGTTGAAATTTTGTTAGAAAATTTGAAAGTGGGGGGGCTAACTTGACGAAGCCCCATCCGTGGTGGTCCGCTTGTTGTTTATCGCTAACAGGTGATTGGCCAAGGGCGCTCGTACTACTTTTCAGGGGTCCTAGTACCACTTGGCAGGTAGCATGCGCCCCAACTACTGGACGCCTGTTCGTGCAATATAGTAGGATATGCCGCCCACTCGGGCTGCCGCCCTCGTGCGGCGCACGAATAGCACGAGTGTAAAATCCAGCCCTGCTTCAGATCCCCTCAGATTCTCAAAACAGAGCCTCAATAATTGTTCTTTCGCAAATGTTCTGATTTTTCTTTGGGAAGATTCTACAGAGACTACAGATTTGAAGATGCTGTTCACAGAACATTGCTGTTATGAAAAAGTCTAGTATCTAGAAACTTTATATGTACACTATATTAAATCCATTGAGATTAAAACAAATGCATTATAATGACAGTTATATTCTGTAATTTTATTCTAGAGTAGATAAATGTTTTGGTATTGGATCACCAAAATTCAACGTTTAGTTTTCTTTTCTCAACTGGAGGCGGCAAAGATGGATCGGCATTTCCATCGTCAGTCCCCACAATTTCCTCAATATCAGACGAGACACAATTACGTCTCTGATGCTAGTTTCATGATCACTACTGCTCTCTTGAGTTTCATTATGGAAGTGAAGGAACTTTATTGTTATATTATATACCTTGTTCATCTAAAAATTGCTGCTGATTAATTCTTATAATCCCCATTACACAAAATAACAATTTTTGTTATTTCCACTTGGCTTTCAGGAATGGAACATTGATTTTACAGTCTACAAAATATGCATACCTATCTATCGTACCTTAATCTTAGGTATATATCTACTAAAAAAATCCCAGTCCCCAGGGCTGTTTTTTTTTTCCTGATGACATAAGGTGTGTTCCCACAGGAGTCTCTGACAGTTTGCAAACTGTCAGTAAGCATCGCCCATACATGTTTTCAATGCTGTCGTCACGAGATAAATCTGTAACTCAGCTGAGCGATTGTTTCTGACAGGTTGCAAACTGTCAGAGACCACTGGCGCCGACTACATGGGGGCATTGGGGCAGGTGCACCCATGAGCAACCTCTCATGGGTGCGGAGCACCCACGGGAGCTCTAGTAGAGACTCCGCAAGTACAAACGTGTTCTGTGTGGTAGTATCAGTATCATGTAATTTGAATTTACACAACTGTGTATAAGAATTATACAAGTGGTATTAGTACCTACTTATTCTGTTCTTTCGTTATTTGTGGTCAGTTCCAGTGGAGGACTGGCATAGTAGAACTAGGTCGACTGGTCGGTTTCACTCACCTTGGGGGCCCGGCATTACTGGGTCTATATCTTTTTCAAGGCAAAAAAATAACGCATTCTGCACTATGAAAAATTTGATAATGGTTACAGTTCGGGTTAAAGGTAGATAGAAAGTGCTGCTTAACAGGATAATGGTAATATGTACAGCCACTATGATACGGTCAAGCTCTGCGCAACTGCCACGCAGACTATTGAACTTAGCTCACGTGCCTTTTGGGCAAGTTTGTTTCGCTCCAGCAATATACCTATGTATGACTGGGCTGTTTGTATAGTGTGATAATCCCCACTACTTGTCCGGAATGGATAAGTTACGTGCATAGACACATTAGCTGTCCTCGCCGTCGGCTAAGCTCACTACATATTAGTTATTTATTGCTTGCCCCGTTGCCTAGAAGCTGGAATTGGGACCTATGCGGCAGATTTTACCAGTGCATTCATGCTCCGTATTCCTTGTGTTCGGAGTCATGAATCCCGTTCCAAGACAAAGGTACGGATTCGGGTTGTCACACTCTCACAGCTTTATACATGGACTCATGGAGCCAGAGTTCGCCTCGTTGTTCAGAATTCTAGGAAAGTAACGATGCAATGGCCCTGCTGTTCTGTCCAACGGGTCAGGACAAAACCTTTCACTAGGTAAGACCTGGCATCCTCTGTTGCCAGAGTTCTCGTTTGAACGAGACGAGTCGCCGTTCGGTTCTGTGACCTACTATCTTGTATGGGAGAAGCTCAACATTCCGAATGGCCTAAACACTAACGAAAGTGGGATCGCTCAGGATTCAACTCCCTAGGGCCGTTGCGAGATAGTGGACATTTGGACACAACGATTCCGCGTTCCCACGTTGCCAGATTTCGGTGGATATACTGGAAGACAGAGACGTACCGACTATTTTTAAAGCATATTTTCATATGCAATTGCACACACTAGGGCCTCTAGAAATGGGGGCCCGGTCGGAATTTGGCGACCTAGCCAGTCCGCCACTGGTCAGTTCTATGCTCTATTACTTTATGTTGCTACTCTCCATCTCTATTCTTTGATAATAATTGGGACAGTCCTGTCCACAACGAGAAGTCTGGCGTATTGGTAATTGGTATTAAGCTATAAGTAAGTAAGCTATTTCCTTACTTAAGTACTTGGTACTTGGCTCACTTTTTGATTTCATTTTTCTTGTACTTGTACCTATCTCTGCGACTGTACTGTGTTTATATAGTTAAAAATAAATACATTATTACAAAATTGTTTAAAATTTAAACTACCTATATACGGTCAACGGGGGAGGGATAAAATCGAATACAAAAATTGAACGAGGGTTGCTCTACCCTGCTCTACCCGAATTTAGCAATCAGCAACACTAAAAAAAAGACGTTTCTGGGCGTGGCATCTGGAAAAAAATTTCCCCTGCGGCGAGCTTTCCCCTCCCCCTATAAACAAATTTATATAGTTATTATCCTGATGCACCCATGAGGAATTTCAAAAGTCGGCGCCTCTGTCAGAGACTCCTGTGGGAACAGACCTTCAAATTCGCTTCGCCCATGCTTTTATTGAAGTGTGTTATTGACTTTAACCACAGAAACTATAGGTCTGTTTCTGCAGAAATCACAAACCAGTCAGAGCGAATTTCATTGGTTGAAAACCGTCAGAAACAGTCGGAAAACTAGTTTCAACCAATGAAATTCACTCTGACTGGTTTGTGATTTCTGCAGAAACAGACCTTACATTTTCGGTGCTTTAACTGAGGAAGGATACATGCAATTATTGCAAATAAAATGTGTCTATCATCAACACAGTACTACATGTTCTCCGACAATGCAAGTAGACTATTTTTCATCAATTTTAGTATGTTATTATTTATTCAAAACTCTGTTATTAAAATATTGCTGCTACATTCTGCTACAACTTTCCCAATATCGTTTTTCTTTCAAAATGTACAAATCAAATAACAAATAGATAAAGGCTTCAAACATATTTGTTTCGTTCATTTCAAACAATCAACTTTATCATTGCTCATTGCATTGCCCGTATGCTATGCTACTAACGCGAGATTCGTTTAATAATTTTAAATCCTCAATCCTCTTCTATTCTCCTGTTAAACAATTTCGACTTGTGGTACCACTCATGTGCCAACACATATTAAAATAGAACTACCTACTTATACTGCTTACTGTTTGTGCTAGTCAAAATCCTCCTGTGTTGTTTCTCGCTTTTCTGCGTTCCTGATAGAAGAATCCGAATGTTTGAGCAAGACTGGCATAACTCCAAATAACAATAGTGTGTTATCATGTGTAAAAGTTATTAAACAAACAAACCTATTATGATTTATTATAAAATTATGGATTCTATTTATATTTATATAAGTCTGGCACCAGAGGACATTCCTTAATCTTCCGATTCTTTCTGCTGCTGTGTTCCTGCTAAGTGAATTATGAATTATACCGTTCGTTTGTTAGTGCATGGCTAAGGTTTTATTGTGAAATCCTAAAAATCCAATCATTTTCTTGTATTAGGTACTTTTTATATTTTCTTGTTAACGAATTTGACTTAGGTATAACCCATTTTATTTGTTTTAGAAACGTGATTTAATTAATCCATGATTGATGAAGCTATATAGATTGAAGTATCGGTATCGATACCAGAGTCATTAATTCCAATACTGATATAAAATTAAACCAGTTTTTTCTTCTGTGCTCCTGTCAAGTCAAGTCGGAAAATATCTCCCTTTGCATGGATGAATACGTGCCTTATAATTTAATATGATAGTAGGTATGACATCATAACATAACTCCAAATATAATATCTCCGTGCTGATTTGTGTGTGCTGAAATTTTTCTATATATTTTCAATTATTGTAACAAAGACTGGGCAAAGCAAAATTGGTGCGGCTGTTTCTAATTGATCCGATGATTCTTCTAATTTCCTGGTCAGCGACTTTTGATTTATCCGCAATATTGGCGCATTCACTACGCAATGGCTAAAAAAAGATTGTAGCAAAGCCCTGTATCTTTCTGATTTCCTGGGACGACTTACTAATAAATTGTATCGTCATACCGCGGTTGAAAATAAAATCTTATAAATAATGACTTTCGCATGCGCTACGGAGCCTACGTAGTAACATTTTCCACGCCAAACTTTGCAGTTCGCGGGCAGGGACAAAACAAAGTGAATATCTCTGCGGTGTAATTATCACTTAGCGAAATAACATTTCATAGTTAGTAGGTAATTAGTTAGCATGCACGATGCACGTTTTAAATTCAAGTTCCATATTCATCATAATAAATACCTAATGAATTAGGCATATCATTAAGGATATTTTTATAATAATATGTAGGTAGTAAGAAGTTTTTTGATCTTGAAACGAATTACTACAACACAAACACTCTCAAGTATAAATATACAGCACGGTTAAAATTATATGCTGGAGAAATAGAGGTCTGCATGAAGATCCCCTTTTGACTCTATACATACATTTCTAAGTGCTCTCTTCTGCAACACAAATACAGATTCAAAAAGGGAGCTTGCACAACACCCCCAGTAGCATATTCCATAGGATAAATGTGATCGAATTAAAAAAAAGTAGGCACGCCTAGCTATTTCAGGGCCGAGGTTATTTGATATTACTCTTAGAAGCAATTTTTTTATTAAGAATTTTGACATATTCAGAAAACTTATTAAGGTTTTATCTATTGTTAAGCCAAGAAATTTATTCGATTTGGGATTCGAGAGACCTTCATTCTCCATAGTTGAGTGTTATTATTGTCACATTTGAAATTAAGAATATTTTAGTTTTCGAAATATTGAGGGATAATCAGCAGAGGTTATTCTAACGTGCAGTTGGACACAAAATGTGCAGTAGGAAAAGTATATTGTGCAGCAGGAAATTAAAATCTGTGTAGTTATTTTTTCATTTATTACGAACAAAAAACTTAACATAGAACAAACTAAAAATAATATACGTGGTTGACATAATATGCTACATATGAGAATGCAATACCACTATCAATACATTATGTATTCTAAAATGTCTTGTTATTTTTTCCCTCAGTACCATCTCCAAACTCTCCGCTTGCCTCATCCTCATCATTAGCATTGGACTTCAGCATTAATACGTTTGTAACATCTTTGTTGTTCGGCCTGTGCAGTTTCATTTTCAGAATCTATTGACTAGGTACCTACTTTGCGATATAGGCTTTTTAATCTATTGCTGATACTTAGTTATAAGTCTTTTCACATCCGCACTATGCGATTCAGCATTCAAGACCTGTGTGAAAATATTTTAGTTGCATCAAGGAAATCCGAAGAACTGGCTATAAAGTTAACCAATCCAGAATTCAGAAAGCGTAAGTTTCTGCAACTTTTCTATTTGTGGATGTTCTAGTATTTTGTCATAATCTAAGTTGAATATAGGCAAAGATCTTTCCCCAAAATGCGACAAACACTTTAATTAGGACCTAAGCTGACGTCTCATACATAACCTCACTTCCGTTGGGGGGACAAACAAAGCGTTTGAAAGGTCCATTTAACACACAGGCGCTAGCTTGTCACCAATGACATAACGTGACTTTCGATCGGGGGACAAACATGTCATTGAGGTTATGTGTGAGACGTCAGCTAGCACCTAATTGATTAGGCAATCCAATCCATCTGTCAAAACAAAAATTCAATATGGCGTGGCACCCACGCAAGTTTTATTATGAATATGTGTTTTTTATGCGGGTTTTGGTTATTTTGCTTTGAGTTTTACTTGCAAGTGAATTAGATTTCTCATAAAATATTGGTTAACTAGGTACCTACTTATTACGTAACCTATTAAGTCGCGAAGAAACTAAATATTTTTGTTGTATTAGGGCCGGTTTATTCACCTCCTGATAAAATTTCAGGTATGCAATTTGACAGATAAAAACGAAATCTGTGATTTCATTGGTCGGCCAGTTACCCACCGACCAATAGTATCAAAGAACGGTTAATTTCTCTTGCAGATAGTTACCAGCAAGTTTATCTGAAGACGGATAAATCGGACCTTAGTGTTGTAAAATGCCGGATAAGTGTCTGTTTGTTGTGGGATGTGGGAGGCGTCGAGAAAGGGACAATCGAAATGTGTCTTTCTACATGGTTCTAAGCGTGACAATTTCAGTATATTTTCCCCATTTAAATGAGACAACAAAGAAAAGCACGAATAGCATGGTTAGCGGCAATCAAACCATCATATAGTTTTACAATAGGAAAAAAAAGTAGGTAAGGTAAAGGATGTGGATAATCCTGTCTGGGGCACCAAGCTCTTGCGAATATTGGCTCTATATAATAATTATAATATCTTGTCGTATTGCACTTAACAGATTTACCTCTCACAAAAACACCTTAAAGCACATAAAAATGTAAAACTTCGAACAAACAGTAGACTGCACATGACTAAAAAATGAAGTTTGGCCTATGTGTGGCCGCCACGCCATCTGGAATGTCACGTGATTTGGATTGCCTAGTATACGCAGGCGCTAGCTATCACGTCAAAAATCACATAACGTCACTTTAGAGGGGGGGGACAAACATTTCATGTCATTGAGAGAAACCTACATGCCTACATCAAGAGGACAAACAAAAAATATTTCTCAAATGAACCTGGTAATATACCTGTTCAGATAAGTCCGGAGCAGTGAAATTTTTTATCATCAGTGTCACAGTTTTGAGTGCTGTAAATAGTTCCCAAACGCTTTGTTTGTCCCCCCAACGAAAGTGAGGTTATGTGTGTGACGTCAGCTAGTGCCTAATTCTGAATTCGTGAATGGTTTTATCACTGATAGCTTATCAGCATCTATTTCATACCTTTCGGTGAGGAATTCCACGAAAGATTCAACTACTTTCATGATGACGGCTCATAGTTACCTTTACTTCTCTGTGCAGTGGAAAAAAATCCTTAGAATAACCTCTGATAATCAGTATGCATCAAACCATTCTTTCAACAAAAATCTCCCTGAATAATCTTAGAAAGCCTGTCAACTTACTGGTAATGCCATAGAATTGTCTGATCATCTGCAAACGCTGTAAATCTTCCCCTTATTAAAAGATGAGACGCGATAAAGAGTGGTCTAAGAATTGAGCCCTGAGGCATATCGATACTCACGCTGAAGAGCTTATTTCCCCATTGAAAACAACTGAGTGCTACTACTCAAATATAATCGCAACCACTCGAAAGCCAGACCTCTAATACCATAGATACTAAGTTTACCCAGTAGTATTCCATGATCTACACAATCAAATGCCTTGGACAGATCACAGAATACCGCCGAAGCCTTTTCTCCTGAGTTCAAGTCTATATATAGATGCTCCAAAAAGTTGAAAATTGCATCACTTGTACTTATCTCCGCTTGGAATCCGAATTGTGCGACACTAAGAAGTTTAGGCCTTGTTAGAAAAGATGTTAGTCTATAACTTGAATTAGTTTTTGTACTATCTTAGAGAGGGTAGGGGTAGAGCCAAGGCCGGATTAAGGGGGGGGCTTTGGGGGCTAAAGCCCCGGGCCCCGAAATGAGGGGGGCCCCAAAACACCACCTCACGCGGGGAAGAAATCATGCATATAATTTACACCAAACAAAACCGTCGTTTTTAAAATTCGAAGCCCACACACTTCAGGTTTGTTGACATTTCGAACATAAAATCAGGTGAAGCCAGATATTTGCATCGGTTTTGTATGCCAGCAAAAACGACAATTTTTCGCACACACACTTCGGTTTTGTGTCGTTCTTGCTCGATCAGATTTGCACGTACAACAGAACTGTCCAACAAAAACGCAGTATGTGGGCCCCTTTACAATTTGAGAGCGTTATAATCACCAGTAATTCTGTAATCATAACTTTTTGGCGTTAATATGCATAATATCAAAAATATTTATACGAGAAAGTTGTATAGAGAACTACTATATCTAGCTGATTACATGGCAATAATTTTTATTTGCCAATTTTTTAATTTTTATTTTGATTTAAAAAACAAATTTTAGAAATGTTACTTAGTACGGTGATAGTGGTGGATAATTCAGAAATATTTATTCAAGAAAAAAAATTTCCAAATCAAACAGTTTGTCCAAAATTACATTTTTTTAATCTGCAAGGTAAAATTTTGAGTGACGTTTGAATTTATTTCAGGGACCTAGGGGCCCCTTTTGTGAAAATAGCCCCGGGCCCCAAAAGACCTTAATCCGACCATAGAGCTATGGTAAAGTAGACAGAACTCAAATCATTTGCTCTGAGATTTGAGGAAACCATGGACGAATTTCTACCTCTAAATTTATTTACAAGTTTTCATGATTCTCATTCTCTATTCTTATTGCAAGACTGTTCAATTTGATTCCCATAATTTGCCATAGTACAACTTTTTGCCACGTTAAGCACTTTTCTATAAGTTGTAAAGTATATTTTATAATCTAATATATAATTCTGGTGTCACAGTGTCTGTAACAATACTCCTCTGCAGCAAGAAGGTAGTCATACTTATGTATCTGATCTGAAGAAAATCACAACAGTTGGTCAAAAAATCTTCACACACTAAAATTAAAGTCCAGAAACCGTACAATGCACCCAGGGGCGTCGCGTCGGGGGAGGATCCAATAATCAAGGGAAAAATCACGAGGCCCAAAAGAAAATACATAATAATATTGAAGTTGCAAAAAATTTCGCCTGCGGCGCGTTAGCGAGGGGTCGCATCTTCCCATTACCCGCCCCCCAGACTGCAAGTCACGCGTCGCCACTGAATGCACCGTCACGATTCTGCGCAAATCCAAAAATTTGTGCGTAGAACCCGAAATTCATATACAGAGTGGTTTCAAAACCGGTCATGGGACGGATTATGACGTGTTGGATCAAACCAAGGTTTGGCACGGGAAGTCTGGGCCCACTGCTCAGTTGGTCGATTCCCAAACAGGGACCTCTGTGTCCCTGCATTTACGTTGGTCATTACCTGATAAAAACTTTCTAACAATTTTCTTTGCCAACGAAAGCTCAGGCCAATCAGTGTAGTTCAACGCCGGTAGGGGTATTTGCCCTCGGAGTAGTTGTTTCTGACTGGTCAACGAAGTTCAATTTTGCTTGGACGGGGAGCTTCAGCCTATGTCCTTCTGATGAGTCCTCACAAGGACGAAACGCGTCAAGGATTGGCACGGGAAGTCTGGGCCCACTGCTCAGTGGGTCGATTCCCAAACAGGGACCGCGGTGTCCCTGCATTTACGTTGGTCATTACCTGATAAAAACTTTCTAACAATTTTCTTTGCCAACGAAAGCTCAGGCCAATCAGTGTAGTTCAACGCCGGTAGGGGCATTTGCCCTCGGAGTAGTTGTTTCTGACTGGTCAACGAAGTTCAACATATTCATTGTCTGTGCAGTCCTTCATATAAAAATCAATGTCTTGCACACTTGATGTCAAACTGAGCACTAGGCTTACAAACCATTTGAAGAGTGCAATAAGCCTTGAGGTTCCTCCGGAGGTAATCATTCATACATAAATTTTCCAAAGCCACCTGTGAGAAGAACAATTTGTTTTTTCTTACTTGACTCGATTCCTGTTGTTATATTTGTTGAAAATATTATTGTCAACAGTGTTAGTAATCCTGCTGTTTGTTACTTCATTTTGTGTGCCTGATTCCTCTAATTCTTGCAATACTGATGTATTTCTTTTTAATCAATTTTATTTTGGTTGTCTTAGTGCTTTCTCGTATATTCCATTATCGGCCTGAAGCATTTCTAGGGCAGATACCATATTGTCTTTCTCCTCCATCAGATTCAGTAGGTCAGTATACAATTTGTTTATTGTTAACCGATACATTTTCTGGTATTTTTCCATAAAGGTCAGCATTCATGATTTCTAGTTCTTTGATTCTTCTTAAAAAATCGGAGTTTCCATCTAAGAGGAATATGTTAGTAACAGTGGGAGATAGATCTGTTTGTATTCCAATATGTTTGAATGAAAAACAAATAGCAACGTTTTCTTTCCTGTGCTAATCGATAATTTTCTGCTGCTCTTTAAGTTTTTTTTCTAGTATTTCAAATTTTTCCACCTCTATCTCCTTCAAAAACTCCTCTTCATATCTCGAAACATCAAGGACCATAGATTCATAGATACCGAGCTACGTTTGAACCTTTGATGAATATACGCATCCTTTTCTGTGTTTTCTACTTTTAGGTCACTAATGATGGCATTCAAAATATTAAAGTTCCTGGATCTTGCTCTGTTGCTTCCTCTCTACAGTTTCTGGAGCATAAAATAAAGCCGACTTTTTCAATTTGAGGTTTTCTCTATTTGATCTGTTTGAACAGCTTCTATGGAAGGCATTCTTGCACACCACGCACAAAAATCATACAAATTCCTTGTAAGAAAGTCTAGCTCCCTTAACTTCCAAAGCGATAGGCAAACCGACCCTTTTTGTACTTCTAATAGGTAACTTATATTGTAGACTTCTCGTTTCTTAAACTGACGAGAAGTTTTTATGTAACGATTCTTAAATCTTGTTAGATTCCATGGTGTGGGAAGAAGTAGGTACATAAAATTTGAAAAAAAATGTTAGCTCGATTTTCACTACTTTTTTAACAATTTTAGTTACTTGCTAGTCTTGCGACGCTTTACTATAGATCAAAGTAAGAAACATTATGGATTTATCATTATACCGAAATAAGGCAACAAATTTGTTGAGGGGGGCACAAATCTGTCTCTACGCAGATAACGTGGGAGGCAAGTTTTGAAATCACAGCCCTGTATATACATAGACTAACAATTACCAGTTACTTAAATTATGCAAATATACAAATACCAAAATAAGGGAAATGCAGTCCTCTGCTGTTGGACTCTGTAACAACATAGAGGAGAAACTTCCTTTCCATGATAGAAAATCGACGAAACGGAACTCCCTAACCCCACTCGGCTAAAATCGCTACTCCGAACTACCTGCTCGTGTCAAAAGAAATAGAAAGACCCTTTCGGTCTTGCGCTATTTTCCCTTTTCATTCTACACAATCACAATTGACGTAAGCTTATCTTCGTCTAATTTTTTTTTTTTTTTGATTTTTTGTTTTGATTCGGAATTAAAGAGTGGCATAAATTTGTTTGATGTTGACGGAAATAGCAGTGAAACTGAGCATAAATGGGAATAATTAAGAAATCATTCAACTATGAATTGGACTATGGGAACTAAAACAGTGGAGAAGTAAACCGTACATTATACAGACGACATAATTGAGAATTCCTTCATATGAAAAAATCATGACTGGCACCCTCTCGGGCACCCCCATAATACGCATTCACATCGAGAATAATTTGGCTTTTTTTTACTTCCTTTTCTGCTTGGTGTAATGTATTTATTAATAACTTGCAACTATTAGAAATGGAGATAATTTATTTAAAAAAATCTAAAATCTGACAACACAGGACAATCAACTATGACAACTCTAAACATGAAAGGTAGCAGGTAGTATGAAAGTAACACGAGGTAGGTTTATGAATAAAAAACACAAGACTATCGAAATGGCAACACTGAAAGTTAAAATTTAGAAATCACTGTGGTCACTGAATCACTGTGGTTACTGCAGGCGGACTCTCTAACTCGATAGAAATAGAAATAGATAAATAATAATAATAGCAAAGAAAAGAAATTTCTTTCTATCGACAAATGCTACTCTCTATGACTTTTTCCTGAAATCTTCGAGTAACTTCGTTTATAGAGGAATGCGTACTAACCAATCTGAAAACATTCTGACAGATTTTAGACTTTTTCGATTTTCAATAATATACCGGTGTTTTTGACAGGTTAATTTTTGATTGTCAATGTTATTATTTTCATTTTTAATTCATTTGGTCTTTGCATATTGAGCTCTTTCGAAGGTGTATATCCATTGTAACCATTACACCAGGCTGGATAAAGGTTCCAAAAAGCCAAGATTCTCGATGTAAATGCGAATTCTGGGGGTGTGAGCAGATCCTTTTATATCTTTTATATGGAGGAATTGTCTGTTATATGTACCGTTTAACACTCCCATAGTCTAATTCATGATTAAATGATTTCCTAATTCCTCCCATTTATGCATAGTTTCACTGCATTCTCGTAAATATCAGTCGCCATATCAAAGAAATTTATGTCACTCTTTAATCACAAATCAAAACAAAAAATCATATTGAAAAAAAAAATAGACGAAGATAAGCTTATGTCATTTGTGATTGTGTAGAATGAAAAGGAAAAATAGCAAGACCGAAAGGGTCTTTCTATTTCTTTTGACACGAACAGGTAGTTCGGGGTAGCGATTCTAGCCGAGTGGGGTTAGAGAGTTCCGTTTCGTCGATTTTCTATCATGGAATAGTTATTATCCTAACAAGTGCAGAAAGTTATACTTTTCCGCACGCGACTGCCGTTGACCCGAACGACGCGTAGCGGAGTTCGGGCATGCAGCCAAGGGCGGGGAAGATACTTCATGCATGAGTTAGGATCAAAATTTTTTCTACGACCATAGCAAAATAGGGTACAAAGAAAATATGCCATTTTTCATTAAACATATATTGCACACATTTCAATAGTCCACATTTATTTATTATCATAGATATTGATTGTGGTCTGTGGAAGAACAATTGGATGCATTTTGTGAATTAATCGCCGACAACAATTATGTAGGTACTGATTCTTCAATAAACTGGTAATATTACTACTGCTGGGATGAGTTTTCGACGCCATTGCCAACTCATCGGTTACAGATGAAGTCACTGGAGACCAGGTTTCTGATCTCAGCTCTGATCTTCTGCAATTTGCGAAGCACTTCTTGACAATGGATATTTTGCGTCAATTGTCAGAATGCTTCTATGTATAAAGTTGTAATGTGGGGATTGGGATCATCTTCTACGTTCTATATAGTGTTTCTTCTATTGAACTTGGCATCTTCTGAGTGTCTGAATTGCCAAGAAAACGGATGCAGAAAAGTACAAGATTTAATGCCGCGGCTGGTATTTCATAGCCGAGGCTATGAAACCAGCCGAGGCATTAGATCTGCTTTTCTGCCATGTAAAACATATAATATTTTCTCCGAATGTTCAAATTCACACGCATGGACTGTCATGGACATCTTTTTTATATTTATTTCATTCATTATTATTATCCAAATAATTAAATTATTTTGACAATTGTCATTGTCACCATCAATTTCAAATACTAATTGAGTGAAATTATTACCTGGAACGTTGTGACACTGTCACTTTTAATGCCTAGGCAGTAAAAGTCCACTTTTATTGCCTAGGCAGTAAAAATACAACTTTTGATCCTGTCAAGTGTCATTAAAAGGCCGCCTTTACTGTCATTCGGAGAAAAAGACATTTATTGAGTAAAAGTGATTAAAAAATTAAAAATAATGTGACAACTTCACAAAAGTTTGACACAAACTGACATTAACATTAAAAAACAAAGAATGACTAGTAAACAACAGGTAGAGAAGGTTGTTTTGTTATAAAGTTACTTTCCCGAACTGAATGGGGGAAAGTAATTTTCTCGCACTCAGTGCGGGAAAGTGACACTTTCTGAATTAAAATAAGTGCGGGAAAGTGGGCAAAATCGCACGGTCGTAGAAAAAGGAAATTTCTTCTCTATTATCCGTTCACAATCCGATGTCCACATGTAAGTACAGGTAAAATCACCTTTCAATGCTATTTGATAGAGAAAGGTGATAAATTTACCTGTACCTGTGGACATCGGATTGTGAACAGGATATATGGTGTTACAGAGTACGGCT
Organism: Ceutorhynchus assimilis; assembly: GCA_917834065.1. Classification (NCBI taxonomy): domain Eukaryota; kingdom Metazoa; phylum Arthropoda; class Insecta; order Coleoptera; family Curculionidae; genus Ceutorhynchus; species Ceutorhynchus assimilis. Next base: position 30,918,270 of record OU892283.1, on the reverse strand, counting down.
GGGTCACCTCAGTATGTATCCTTTCCCTTTTTCGCGGTACAATTTTATTTTTGGAGTGAAAATGAGTTCTTTTTGGACACAAGAACAAGAAAACCGCAAAAAATTGATCGAATTTCAAAAGAGAAAAATCAATGCTATAAATAATAAACCTAGGGTTCTGTTGTTTTATTATTTTTTTAAACCTCGTGTAATATTTACAGAAGAGCAATAAAAAAAGCACCAATTTTCATGGTATTAAGAAAGGAATATTTGTATTAAAATTTGATATTTTCGAAAAAATAAAACAACAGAACTGGAAGAATGATCCATCCTTAATTTATTAGTGTTTAGATATTTCAAAACTTTGGCATAATAGCTGACTTTTCACGTCCAGCAGATTCCAAGTTTTTCGTCCGGTTTTCGACGCGAGCTGGGTCTCTCAACGACAACGCTTTTACAGAATCGCTAACTTTTTTCGCTATGGCTTATAGCGTTCGTTATAAGACGATACTTTGACCAGGAGAACAAGAAGTTAGCAAGATAATATTTTGTTTTCTCTCTTGCTAGTTGTCAAGTTGTTGAAAATTAGTTTCTTGTTCATTAATAAATTTAACATTTTAATAATATCAATATACAGGCCCCCAAATGGTTCTTTTGATGCTTTCTTGGGGTTGCTTGAACAAGTACTTGAAAATGTAGAATCTGACAAAAATATTGTTCTATGGCTGGTGACTTCAATGTACACTTTGGTACTGCTGATAGGGAATGCTCTCTGCTTTGTGATGTTCTTGGGGGTTATGGATTTTCCTTTACCCTCGATGACTGCATAAGGCAGGGTGCCTGTGCTTGGACGATATCTAGATTAATTTTGAGGCACAATTTTCAGTGGCTACGATAGAAATGGGTATATCTGATCATGTTTCAAAAAATAAGCCTAAGTGTGCCATTTTTGACCGGGGCAGTGCTAAAGAGTAGGAAGCTTTGCTAACCCATCACTCAGAGGGGAATGCAAGACTTTTATTGCTCTGTCGAAGGTATCAATTGGGATTTTATAGGCATTTCGAACTTAAATGTGGAGAGGCGGTTTCATGTTTTCCTAGAAAAAATTAAGGGTGCGTTCTTGCAGTCATTCCCACAAAAAACTTATATAGTACGATCGGACCAAGCCAATAACATCACTTTGATCCGTAACTCAAATAATCCTATAAAAACAATATGGGAGATTATCAATAAAACTAGGGTGAAAACAGCTAAATCATCATTAGAAGACCCGATATGTACTCTGGCAGATGATTTCAACAATTATTATTTCTCTGAAATAGCTGACAAACTCTATAATAATATAGAACCTGTTGATATAGAGATCCTCTCTCATTTTTGAGAATACCTGAAAATAATGCCTAATGTTTTTACTTTTGATGAAGTGAGCTTTACTGAAGTTAGAGATATCATTTGTCAACTAAAAAATGAAAACAGTACCGATATCACAGGACTGAATACTAAATTAAGAAAAACAATTAAAAACCTAATTATTGTCCCACTTACAAAGCTTGGCAATCTTTGCTTCGGCGCCAGTGTTTTTCCTGAAAAATTAAAAAAAGCTTTGGTAATACCTATATGTATTTAAGAAGGGAGATCCACAAAGTGTTGAGAACTATAGACCCATTTCTCTTCTGCCCATTTTCTCAAAAATATATGAAAAATGCATGGCCATGAAAATAACCAAATACTCAAAAAATCAAATAACCTCTTTGCCGAGAGCCAGTTTGGGTTTCGTAAGGGGTAGAACACTGGACAAAGCATCCAAAGTTTAATATAATACGTGTGCGAGGTTTTTGAAGCGAGAGAATACAGCTCAGTACTGCTCTGCAACCTTAGTAAGGCATTTGACTGTGTCTGCCATAGCCTTATGTTAAAAAAACTGAAATATTATAATTTTCATTCAAATAATACCTATTCAGTTAATATAGTATAGTAGTATAGTAAAAACAGCTGGGGGGCTATCAGCGAGGAGAGGTATTACTGTCGAAATGCCGCAGGGCTCCATTCTTGGTCCCTTATTTTTTTTGATATATGCCAACGATCTACCATTGAGTGACCAGGCATCCAGTTTTACTCTCTTTGCTGATAACACAACAGTTGCTGTGAGCGGTGGCTTGCTGAACGAGAGTCAGGGGGCGCTATTGCGGGCACAGAGATTGACCAGAGCCGGTATTCTGGTCCTCGAAAACGCTCACCGCTTTGCAGTCGCTCGGCATTTCTAATGTAAATTTGCATTAAAAGTGCCGAGTGACCAAAAAGCGGTGAGCGTTTTCGGGAACGAGAATACCGGCCCTGGTGAGTGGTTCGCAACGAACTGACTCTTTCTTAACAGGGGAAAAACACAAACTGCAGTATTTGCTCTAAGGGAGCTTGGTGAGGTGAATGAGGGCACAGATCGAGTGAAGTTCTTGAAAGTTTGGCTGGATCCAACTCTCAAGTGGGATTGTCACATTGAGAGTGTATGTAAATGTAGCCGACTGAGAAGCAGTGTATTTGCTTTGAGAGGCTTAGCCAACAACGTGTCTACCACTGTTTTGAAAACAGCCTATTCTGCCATTTTCCATTCATTATTGACCTACAGCTGCCTGGTGGGGCCATGCTTCCCAATGGTGGAGGGTGTTTGCTCTGCAACGGAGGGTGGTACGGGTTGTGGCAGGATTGAGATACAGGGCTGCCTTCGTCGACTTAAGTGTGCTCACGTTTCCCTCAAATTACATTCTCGAAAACCTAGTCTACATGAGGTCTAATCCAAAGAACTACCCAACATACAGTAGTGTACATGAATAGGATAATAACCTTCCTCGACAAAAAAAGTTTCTGGATTCAGACAATTTTATTTACATGAAACCGTAATGTTTCTTCACACCGTGCCTGCTTCAGACGAAATAAGAAGGCACTATGTACTGAAACATGTTACGGTTTCAATGGTTTCATTTAAATAAAATTATGGAAATCTAAAAACTTTTTTGTTCCCTTTCAAAATTGGTAATGGATTTCAAATCAATCTCTCTTACTATGAAGAATTACGATGAATCTACTTTACTTGTGTAAAGAAAGCAAGGACCCTACCAAATAATGGAACGTAACAGGGACGGAGCCATGGGGGGGGCTGGGGGGGATGGCGCCCCCCCCAAAGTTCCTGAAATATATTGAAAGTTGGGAAAACTTAGTTAAAAAATTTAAAGTTGGGAAAAATTGGTAGACAAAAATTTGCGCACCTGATTTGAGAGGACTAATTAAAATTAACATTAGGATCGTGTCACGTGTCGTAATGAATTGCAAAATCACCGGACAACAGGATGACGAAATCCCAATGGTCGCGGCGATTTCTTGCGTTGTACTCTGCACTGCACTAGCGCCACTAGCCTGTGGCAGTGGCACGTGACACTTGTGACAGTAGTAGCACTAGCACCACTAGCGCTATATAGTATATAATATAATCCAAACATCTTATATTATGTTGCCTTCTGCATTCTGCGCATTCTTCGCTCGCTATTCAGATTTCAGCAGAACTCTGAATCCTGGTGCTCTTGAGTTGAAGAAATAGTTTTTGGTTTTTTTAAACATTTTTCTTATACCCACATGTTTTTTTATAAAGTTGTTATTTTATTTTTATTTGATTATATTATTTGTAGGTCTAGTCTGGAATATAATAATATACAAGTAAAACTTTTTATTAGTTTTTAAAGTGAAACTTCTTAGGAGGCCGGCGATCTGATATTTAGACGAGAATATGGAGAGTTATTTAAAAGACGCATCACGTAACGTCACGTTTTGGCAAATGTCGTTACACGAGAGACGAGAGAGAAGGAAGATATAACATAGACTGTAGAGAGACGGAGAAAGCGAGCCAATGACAATGACAGACGAAGAACGATTGACACAACCCAAGGATTATAAGCAAAGAGGATTGCCTATTCTTGTCAAGTGCTGATACCCTTGTGACGTCACTATAGATGCGCGTCTTCCTTTTGTGTGGCCCTTCGTCTTCACCCCAACTCATACGCTAAGTCTAAAAGCTGTATGAGGAAGGGTACAGTTTTTAAAAAGTTCCACTTCTTAACACGTGCACGATGCTACACATGATTTTTTTGAAGTGAAACTTCTTAGGCGGCGGTTTGATTTGGACGAGAATGGAACGACACGTTTTGGCAAATTTCGGCACACGAGAGACGAGAGAGAAGAAAGATATAACGTAGAGAGGCGGAGAAAGACATCCAATGATAATGACAGCCGACGAACGATTGACACAAACGGATTATAAGCAAAGAGGATTGCCTATTGGGCTCGGCGCAAAATGAGACGCAGCTTGGTGACGTGAGACAGCTTGAGTCACGGCGAGTTTTTGTGAACCTAAGAAATGGTGCGTACGATAAGTCCGAACTATTAACACTTTTTACCCTGACCCGTCATTATGTCGCACTTTTTACACCATTCGTACCGTTCAGCGTTCATTTTCCAGTGTAGTTTAGATGGTTGCATTCCAAAACATAACTGCACCGCACCAACGCTAACCGGTTCAGACAAATCGTACGCACCAAAAGAATAGGTAATTCGCGTATTACTCCGCAGCGACCCGCAGCGTGACCTGACGACTTGACGCAGTTTTGGTCCTGAGGAACGCAGTGTACCTACTTGCCGCAGCTTTTCTCGTAGAGTCACGGTGCGTGTTTTCAATGTTTCGAAAATTAATTGAGGCCGTGCGAATTCGACAAGTTTTGTACCATACAAGCCATAGAGACTATATGCGAACAAAACTTAAAACTGAAAAGCAGCAGCTGCCATTTTATCTGCACTTTGGGTCTGCCTGCGAAGTGAAAACTGCCATTGTATTTGCGCGGTTACTCTTGTCAAGCGCTGATATCCTTGTGACGTCAATACAGATGCGTTTATCTTTTGTGTAGCCTTTCGTCTTTATACCCCGACTCATGCGCTGAGTCCAAAAGTTCTATGAGGGAAGGAATAATATTTAAGAAGTTTCACTTCTTAACACGTGTACGATGCTACATGTGATTTTTTTATGTTTTAATAAAGTTGAGAAAATTAGGAATGTCACCCCCCCCCCCCCAAACCAGAGGCCTTCGCTACGTCCCTGGAACGTAATAATTATTATCATTTGTATTTCGTAGGGTTTCACAAATTTTCGACCGCAAATAAAATATTGGCGATAAAACTTGTAGGTAGGTAGGTAGATACTCAAAAACCAAACTTGTGTAGGTATTAATAAAGTCTCCTTATTCCACTGATATCCCAAATCTATTAAAATAATCAGATTTGGAACACTCCCAACAGAAAGTAAGTGACTAATGAATGAAACGCACTTGCCTGAACTGAATCGATTTGACAACAACCTATACAATCTCTACTTATAAATACGCCCACACCATTCTAAAATAAGACCACACATTTTAAAAAACAATTATTTCTCGTCATTTCTGAATCCCTAATAAACGATTTGGACGTGGCCCACTCTAGACACGTCCCAAAGATTCTCTCAACTAGTCTAAACGAACACATTTTTGTTTTAGGAACCTTGGACCGAAATGGGTGCCTACCTCTAACCTCGGAGTCAGCACAAAAGTATGCAGATCACAGGAAACCGACGATGAGAAAGAAACATACACGACGCTTCGATTCGTTCATATGCTATTTTGCGTTTCTGCTCTCCTGATAGTGGATTTGCACTTACGTCATTGTAACCTACAAATTTCATACGGCCTGAGAGATCGAGTATTGGCTGGTGACTGCGTGATCGAAACGTCCTCCTACAAGTACGAACTGAAAACTAGCTGGGAGAGGACTCAATCTCGATTTATACGTATAATAGGTAACATACAATTCTTTAAGTGCAGCAAAAGTTAAGATGATTTGTACGGAAAGATTCACTTTTTATATATGTTACTATTTCAAAATTAAAAAAGGAATTTGAGGCTTTCTAAATAATGTAATTTTGTTTTGGTACAACATAAGTAACTGAGTTGGTGGATGTAAAATAAATATGTTTCACCTCTTTAGGGTGGAAATAAGTCTTGTCGATAAATTATACATTTTTCAGAAGAAGAAACAATTTGACTTAAATCACGAAATTTTGTCTTGGAAATCCTTTAAAAATGTGTTTTTACAAAAAGAAAGATGGTACAGCCTCTTATGTATCAAATCTAAAGTCTAGTACCTAATTGCTTCTGTAGATTTTGGAATTTCAATCTGATCGTATCTCCTTCCATTAGCCTGGATTGGGTGTTACTTTTGAAGCATGAATATAGCCTCAAAATTTAAGATATGGGTAGAGCTTTCAATGTACTTACATGTTGATTTTTCTCTGTAAATTACTGTAAATAGACTAAATTACCTAGATGTTTTGGATTAATAATTATTGGATATTCAATGGGTAGATTTGGTGTTTCCTTTTATCATATTTTGTATACTTACTATAGACCAACTTATTGTGTATCTACAGAACAATTCAGTGTATACCTATTCATCTGTATCTATGCAAAATATTTGTTGTTTAATTATCTTTTATTAGATTCCTCAATTTTTGGGACTTAAAGGCCAGTGGTGAAATTGTTACCTAAAAAATGTATTTATAGTTAGCTTTAAAATAATGTTTTCTATATGTATGTAAATAGGTTATAGGACTGCAGTATTTATTGAATGTTTAATGTATTTTCTCTGGTTTCGGTGTTACAAGTAGGTATTTCCCAGAAAATAGGGAAATACCAAAAGCCACATGCATGAATAATAATTTGTCTTGCCACTTTTTCAAATCATGTTTCAAAATTCCTTCTTCAACAATAAAGAATGTAGATTCCATTTTAAAATGCATTCCACTTTCCACTAAGAGGTAATTAAGGATTGGGACTGAAATAACTTGTTCAATTACCTATAGTCATAATAAGAATGAAGTAAAATGCCAAAAATACAATTTTAAGAATTAAATTTGATATGATATGTATGTACTCACTTATATTGGCCACACTCTAGCTTGAAAAATTAATGTAAATTTATATTAGTTACCTACCTATTAATTATAAGTAGGCATCAATTATGTAATCGTTATACTGATGTGTTTATGCATAGGTAGGAATAATTTAATCTGTCTAGTCAAAAGTTTGTGATTCTAAATTTTATGTGAAATCAATTTTTTTTTATAGGTACTTAAGTATTTATTTTTTGTGTTTGGCCAGTTTTGTGCAATAACATTTTGTAAATAATCCAAAAAAAGACTGTGTACTAATAAATATTTGAAAAATCCATAATTTAATTTTTTAATGTGTCACCTACCAATTTTGAGGTAAGAAGCTGCTGAAAATTGGTATACACCTTCATTTTGACGTTCTAATAATTGTCCCAAAAGTCTCAATAAATGTGGCCGAGGCTTCTTTAGTTATTGCAGGTCAAAGGTGACAGAAATCGCTTTTTCGCGATTATCTCGGTTCCTATTGCTCCAACGATATAAACACCTCTTACAAAAGTTAGAGATAATGAAATTCGTAAGCACTTTTGTTCGAGACTTTTTTTTCATAAAATGAACCGTTCAGATAGAGCGCGAAGAGTTATAAGCCCTATCCTCCTTGCATACACGTTGTTGTTATGGGTCTAAATAATTGGTGAAAGTTTCCCATCGATATGGTGATTATTTGGGCCGTTACGGAGGGTCAAAGGTCAGGAATAGGTTTATCAATATCTCGAAAATGGTCAACTTTAAAAAAAAAGCTTGGATCAATAAATTTGCACCAAATTTGGTCTTAGGTATATTGCTCTACAAATAGCCCTTCTTGAGATCCAGCGCAAAATTTAAACAAAGATGAGGGGCCATTCTCGAAATGGCGGGAGACAAGCTCTAGTCTCGTACACACCTTCATTTGGCAATTCTTAAAGTTGGCCGAAAGTCTAATGAACGTGTGCATTTAAAGTTCGCTTCGTCTTCTCCTTCTTCATAGTCATCTTCCGGGCGTTGAAACATGTCGGTTTCATTGTCATCATCTGCGTTGTCATCCATGGTTGTTTCCAAAACTTCTACAATGTCTGTGTCAAAGGCACGCTCTTCCTCGGGGTCGCTTTCTAAATAAATAGGGCTGAAGGCGTTGAAGTAGGCTTGCTCATTACACTGGCTACAAGCTAAATTGCATTGCAAGCCTGATTTTCTACACCCGCAGTCGACGGACCACACCTATCCTTTTTTTCCCCGATTTATAGCGTCCTACGCATTCCGGTTTCCATGTAGTCTCCAGTCCAGCCCCTTCTGTTTTCCCAATCTCCTGGATGTAATTCCTGCTCCGACATGGCGTGACATGGCTCTTTGTATTCCTCCGACGTTGCTTGCATGTTGCTTTGTGTCTTCCTCGTTTCCTTCTTCCGTGAGGTGTCCATTTCATTACTAGTTTAGGAAGCCGTTCGTCATTCATTCTTTCTATGTGACCATACCAGGTCAGTTGTCTTTTTTGTATTTCGTATATTATTGTTTTTTCTACTTGCATGATATCTCTTACTCTTTCGTTTGTTATTCTTTGCATTCTTGATTTTAGTGCAGATATTCTCCAAAAGTCCACTTCGAGTGGCATGATTCGTCTGTCTAGGTTTTTCGTTAATTGCCACGTTTCGCATCCATATAAGATTATGCTTTGGAATAAAGTGTTATACAGGGTGTCCCACGGTGGATGGCGTATTAGACGTGTATGGAAAACTAATAAGCGGATCATTTTGAAAATTTGGCAACCGCGATAAATGATCATAATCTACACTTTAAAAATATTTTTGTTTATGCGGTGTTGCCGCTTCTACTCTAAACCAGTGGCAACATCGCTATTTTAAATGGAACACCCTGAATGTAATTGCATATTTGGATTCTACGTAAAATTCTGAGATTTCGTGTGATATACCACCTAAGTTCAACTGTTTTGGAAATATTGACAGTTGAAAATTGACTTTTTGCAACTTTGACAGGCCGTAAAACCTGAACGGTTAATTTTAGAGGAAAACTGATTTTACATTCCTATCTTAGATTTTTATAAACTATCATTTGATACAAACTTTGAAATTAATCCATGATTAAAAATTACAATTAAATTTAATCTCCGGTTAAATTCAAAGTTGGTGTCAAATCATAGTTTATGAAAATCTAAGATAGGAATGTAAAATCGGTTTCCTCTAAAATAAACCGTCCAGGTTTTACAACGGTTGCCAAATTTTCAAAATGATCCGCTTTTTAGTTCTCCATAAACGTCTAATACGCCATCCACCGTGGGACACCCTGTATATAAGCCGTTTTCTGTCACGTGATATATGATTTGACCATATAATCGAGTTTAGACATCCAATTACCTTTTTGAGTGTATTTTTTTTAAATTTATTTATACAGCATTTATTCTAAATAGTGAGCATATAAACATTTTACAATTCATTGGCAGTACAATAAATACGGAATTCCACAAGAGTAATCTCGCGCGTGGGCGTAATATAGAGTCTTTCGTTATTCAGTTGTATCCCCATACCACTACATGATCTCCACTGTCTTAGTGTTTCATTTAAATAGATTTTGAAAAGTTTGGGAGATAAACAACAACTTTGACGTAGACCTTTAGTTATGGTGAAGCTGTCGGACAGGGTAGATCCTATTTTTATCTTTGATGATGCCTGGTGATACAGCTAATTTATTGTTTTTATTGCAGTATTATTTATTTGAGTGTTTTCCATCACTTGCCAAAGTTTTTGGACAGGAACCGTGTCATAAGCCTTTGTAAGGTCAAAGAAGAGCAGGTGGACATCTCTGTAGCAGTTTTTTTCTACGTATATAAAGTTAGCAGTGCAAAGTCAGCAGTTCACAAATTTTGTGCTCTTGTAGTTTCCGAGATATGGCCTGCACTGCTATACCCGTTAAAGATAGCAGTGCACCATCGAGGAATGATCCAGGAAAGTGGTACAGTGATATAAATTATGAAAAAAATTAAATGCTATTTAAATGCTACCATTTCCATTAACAAAATCTCAATTTTCAGCTTTTTTTCGCACATTTTTTAAAAACAATATGGTGCACTGCTAGCTTTATGCAGTACACATATTGAGTTTTCATGAAAGAAGGGGTTGGTGGAGTTTTCCATATTAGAATAATTTAGTGCTAATTAAGTGCTTAATAAATGCCAAGTTACCAAATTTTGTGCTCATGTAGTTTCCGAAATATGGCCTGCACTGCTATACCCGTTAAAGATACCAGTGCACCATCCAGGAATGATCCAGAAAAGTGGTAGAGTGATATAAATTATGAAAAAAATTAAATGCTATTTAAATGCTACCATTTCCATTAACAAAATCTCTATTTTCAGCTTTTTTTCGCACATTTTTTAAAAACAATATGGTGCACTGCTAGCTTTATGCAGTACACATATTGAGTTTTCATGATAGAAGGGGTTGGTGGAGTTTTCCACATTAGAATAATTTAGTGCTAATTAAGTGCTTAATAAATGCCAAGTTACCAAATTTTGTGCTCATGTAGTTTCCGAAATATGGCCTGCACTGCTATATCCGTTAAAGATACCAGTGCACCATCCAGGAATGATCCAGAAAAGTGGTAGAGTGATATAAATTATGAAAAAAAATAAATGCTATTTAAATGCTACCATTTCCATTAACAAAATCTCTATTTTCAGCTTTTTTTCGCACATTTTTTAAAAACAACGTGGTGCACTGCTAGCTTTATGCAGTACACATATTGAGTTTTCATGAAAGAAGGGGTTGGTGGAGTTTTCCACATTAGAATAATTTAATGCTAATTAAGTGCTTAATAAATGCCAAGTTACCAAATTTTGTGCTCATGTAGTTTCCGAGATATGGCCTGCACTGCTATACCCGTTAAAGATAGCAGTGCACCATCCAGGAATGATCCAGGAAAGTGGTAGGGTGATATAAATGATGAAGAAAATTAAATGCTATTTAAATGCTACCATTTCCATTAACAAAATCTCTATTTTCAGCTTTTTTTTTAAATATTTTTTAAAAACAACGCTGTGCACTTCTAGCTTTATGCAGTACACATATTGAGTTTTCATGAAAGAAGGGATTGGTAGAGTTTTCAACATAGGAATAAGTAAGTGCTGATTAAGTGCTAATTAAATGCCAAGTTACCAAATTTTGTGCTCTTGTAGTTTCCGAGATGTGGCATGCACTGCTAGCTACCTGTTAAAGATAGCAGTGCACCATCCAGGTATCCAGGAATAATCCAGGAAAGTGGTAAGGTGATATAAATGATGAAGAAAATTAAATGCTAATTAAATGCTATCATTTCCATGAACGAAATTTCTATTTTCAGCTTTTTTTCGCATATTTTTTTAAAAACAACGTAGTGCACTCCTAGCGTTGTTTTTAAAAAAAAAATGCGAAAAAAAGCTGAAAATTGACATTTTGTTTATGGAAATGGTAGCATTCAACTTTTTTCATAATTTATATCACCCTACCACTTTCCTGGATCATTCCTGGATGGTGGACTGCTATCTTCAACAGAGGTCAGGCCCGCATCTCGGAAACTACAAGAGCACTAAATTTGGTAACTTGGCATTTAATAAGCACCTAATTAGCACTAAATTATTCCAATGTCGAAATCTCCACTAGCCCCTTCCTTCATAAAAACTCAATATGTGTACTGCATAAAGCTAGCAGTGCACCACGTTGTTTTTAAAAAAATATGCGAAAAAAAGCTGAAAATAGATATTTTGTTCATGGAAATGGTAGCATTTAATTAGCATTTATTTTCTTCATCATTTATATCATCCTACCACTTTCCTGGATCATTCCTAGATGGTGCACTGCTATCTTTAACGGGTAGCTAGCAGTGCGGGCCATATCTTGGAAACTACAAGAGCACAAAATTTGTAAACTTGGCATTTAATTAGCACTTAATTAGCACTAAATTATTCCTATGTCGAAAACTCTACCAATCCCCTCTTTCATGAAAAGTCAATATGTATACTGCATAAAGCTAGCAGAACACAGCGTTGTTTAAAAAAAAAAATGAAAAAAAGCTGAAAATGGAGAATTTGTTAATGGAAATGGTAGCATTTAGATAGCATTTAATTTTCTTCATCATTTATATCACCCTACCACTTTCCTGGATCATTCCTGGATACTTATATATTTATCTTGAAAAACGTATTTACCTATTTCTTTAAATATGGTATTATTTTATTTTAGTTTAAGTATATTTATTTTCTTTTTCTTTACACTGCTATCTTTAACGGGTATAGCAGTGCAAGCCATATCTCGGAAACTAGAAGAGCACAAAATTTGGTAACTTGGCATTCAATAAGCAATAAGCACTTAATTAGCATTAAATTATTCTAATGTGGAAAACTCCACCAACCCCTTCTTTCATGAAAACTCAATATGTGTACTGCATAAAGCTAGCAGTGCACCGCGTTGTTTTTGATAAATAATGTGCGAAAAAAAGCTGAAAATAGAGATTTTGTTAATGGAAATGGTAGCATATAAATAGCATTTAATTTTTTTCATAATTTATATCACTCTACCATTTTCCTGGATCATTCCTGGATGGTGCACTGCTATCTTTAACGGGTATAGCAGTGCAGGCCATATCTCGGAAACTACAAGAACACAAAATTTGGTAACTTGGCATTTAATTAGCACTTAATTAGCACTAAATTATTCCTATGTCGAAAAATCTTCCAATCCCTTCTTTCATGAAAACTCAATATGTGTACTGCATAAAGCTAGCAGTGCACTACGTTGTTTTTAAAAAAATATGCGAAAAAAAGCTGAAAATAGAAATTTTGTTCCTGGCAATGGTAGCATTTAATTAGCATTCAATTTGTTTAAGATTAAATAGGGTAAAATTATAATTAAGTATAATAGAGAATTCAAGGTAAAGCAAAAATCCGAATTTTTCTAAATTTAAAGCTATTTTAAGTATTTATGCGCGAGAACACTGTTTCCCCTTCCAGGTCTTCATGAAGAAAAAGGAGAAGACACCAGCTGAAACGTACGATAAAAATCATTATGGGTCAACGCGTGAACCAGTTACAAGGTACCAAAAAAATTACTGATAAAACCGCATTCTTAATTCGCGTTCTGCACAAACCTAAAAGACTCTCAAAACTTCTTAGCGATTAAAACCGTAATAGAGCAAGAAAATAGTGGCAGGGTACCCTGGGAAGCCTAAGTTGGAGCTGTGCACATTTTGGAAACAAGGTAGGCAAACAGTTCCGATTTATTTGATTCTTACTTTGCAATACATAAAATCCGCGAACCAGCTTCAAATTGTTTTTTTATTTTTAACACAATTTTCTTCGTCATTTATATCACCCTACCGCTTTCCTGGATTATTCCTGGATGATGCACTGCTATCTTTAACAGGTAACTAGCAGTGCAGGCGATATCTCATAAACTACAAGAGCACAAAATTTGTGAACTTGGCATTTAATTAGCACTTAATTAGCACTAAATTATTCCTAGGTCGAAAACTCTATCAATCCTTTCTTTCATGAAAACTCAATATGAGTTAAGCTAGCAGTGCACAGCGTTAATTGTTTAAAAAAAAAAAATTGAAAAAAAAGCTGAAAATAGAGATTTTGTTAATGGAAATGGTAGCATTTTAATAGCATTTAATTTTTTTCATAATTTATATCACGCTACCACTTTCCTGGATTATTCCTGGATGGTGGACTGCTATCTTCAACAGAGGTCAGGCCCACATCTCGGAAACTACAAGAGCACAAAATTTGGTAACTTGGCATTTAATTAGCACTAAATAATTCAAATGTCGAAAACTCTACCAATCCCTTCTTCCATGAAAACTCAATATGTGTACTGCATAAAGCTATAGCAGTGCACAGCGTTGCTTTTAGACAATATTCGAAAAAAAACTGAAAATAGATATTTTGTTCATGGAAATGGTGGCATTTAATTAGCATTTAATTTTCTTCATCATTTATATCACCCTACTACTTTCCTGGATCATTCCTGGATGGTGCACTGCTATCTTTAACGGGTAGCTAGCAGTGCGGACCATATCTCAGAAACTACAAGAGCACAAAATTTGTGAACTTGGCATTCAATTAGCACTTAATTAGCACTAATTTTTCCAGTCATAAAAATTTTGCACTGCTGACTTTCCACTGCTAACTTTATATACGTGGGAGATATCGAAATTGTGACTTCACCGACGTGTTTGCTGTATCAATCGACATCTAGAAAAGAAGTTTCAAGAAAATTCTAGAACATTCTATTCTAGAATAAAGCAAGTTATCCAATTTGTGACTTCACCGGCGTGTTTGGAACTTCGAGCAAAGACCACGAAAGATATTTGAAGAAAGTTCGAGGGAAATTCTAGAACATTCTGCATATGCCTATCACAAGACAACAAGCCAAAATGGACGAACAAAAAGTTGAAGAATTCCTGCGCAAAATGTTGGAACTTCAAGAGACCAAACGACAACGAGAAAAACAAGACGAAGAAGCTAGATGACAATAAGAAGAGGCTAGAAGACAACAAGAAAAACAAGACGAAGAAGCCAGACGACAACAAGAAAAACAGGACGAAGAAGCCAGACGACAAGAAAAACAAGACGAAGAAGCCAGACGACAACAAGAAAAACAAGAAGAAGAAGCTAGACGACAACAAGAAGAGGCCAGACGATAAAAAGAAAAACAAGAAGAAGAAGCTAGGCGACAACAAGAAGAAGCTAAGCGACAACAAGAACGGCAGGAGGACCTTGGAAGACTGCAGAAAATATTCCAAACCATACAAGGAACTGTCGCTAACCTAGACCAGAAGATTGAACAAGTTAAAGACGATGTGCAAGAAGTTAAACACGACGTTCAAGAAGTAAAAGCTGAAGTCAAAACCGATGTTCAGCAATTAAGACAAGAAGGGGAGGACCAAGTTCAAGCACTCGAAGATAAGGTGCGTAAATTAGAAATACAGTCCATCAATCCAGTTAGTGTTGGGGCATTCTCCAGTATGAAGATAAAACCACCAACTTTTGACGGTTTACATCCTGGACCATGTATATTCGACAATTTGAAGCTGCTGCAAACACCAATGGATGGAACGACCAAGAAAAAGCTACAGCACTGATAGTGGCGCTACGAGGACCTGCCTTAGACCTTCTTCAGTCCATTCCTTCAGTCTACCAACAGAATTACCAGCATCTAAGTCAGACGTTGGAATTGCGCTTCGGAGATCATTACAGGCAAGAAGTATTTAGAACTCAAGTCAAATCAAGGATTCAAAAACCCGGCGAGAGTTTACAAGAATTCGAATCAGAAGTTAGAAGGCTAGTGAGTTTGGCATTTCCTGCAGCTGGGGAAGACATGCAAGAATGGATGGCAGTATCTGCGTTCATTGATGGTATCAGAGATTCCAAAATCCAGGAAAACTTGAGAATGTCTAAGTTCAGACAAAGTAGCGAAGCCCTTGTCCGAGCATTGGAACTGGAGGCAATCTTTGGTGCCTCACGACCCAGAATACGAGCAGTGTCCATTGAGGACCCAAAGGAAAAACAATCATCAAAAGAGGAGGGCAGTTTCGAGAACGTTATGAGTAGTTTCATGGAGAGAATGGAGAAACTGTTACTGGAAGATAGAAAAATGAGAAACGATTCCAGACAAACACCAACCCCGAGAAACCGAATAGAGTGCTACCGGTGCCATAAGCCTGGGCATATTCAACGAGACTGTAGAGTAAGAATGTCCTCTCCATCAAGCGATCGTTTTCAACGCTTTTCGAGATCGAGAGACGCCAGCCCTAATAACAGACAGGGAAACGAGGCCCAACTAACAATTTATGTTTTATAAATGGCCTAACAACGTTTACAGAACTATTATTATAAAATAACAATGTCGCTATAAACGTTCGAACAACGTTTATACAACGCTTATAAAACCAAAAAGGGCGCACTCTTGCGCAGCAATTTTGTTCTATACCAATGTTTTATTATGGCTTCCACATCTTTTACCGGATAATTGTTTAAACATTTACAAAATTACTATAAAACATAGTTTGCAACAATTATAAAACATTTTTATTGAAAACAGTTATGGAGCAAAATTATATTTTATCATTATGACAATTTATACAATACCTATTTATCGAGATAGAATAAAACAGTTTTATAGAAGTTGTTTCATTATCTCAAATGAAGCTTTTTTGTTTTGACTAACACTATAAAAGTAAGCTTTTGTTCTTAAATTGTACCTACTGAGAATAATTTATTTTTAAATGGTCCTTAAGATAACAAAAAGGCAAGCACATTGCATCTTTTGAAACAAATAAAATACGTTTGAGTAAATAACATCAGCCATATTGCATTATTTGGTTCTGATATTATGTAAACCCAATACCAGACATACACAAATTCGATTTACAATCTGATGGTTGATATTTTACTGCGAAGGAAATTTTTTGGTATAATATATGGGATATATCTAGCAAAATTTTCAAGCGCCTCAAATATATTAGGTATTATTGAGTTTTAGCAGAAAAGGTCAAAAATTCAATCTGTAGTTTTCCCTGATTTGGGCCTGGATTGTGGTAAAATAATTTAAAGGATCCATCTCATACCATTATATAAATACTAAAGTAGTTATTTAAGGCATTTTATCATTGCAAAAATGATTTTTTGTTATACACTCAAAAATGGCCGTCGTAAAGTGAAGTTGAAACAACACAAAATATGGCTTCCATGTTATAAAATACTTTTACCACCTTGGGAGTTCTTATAAAATATTTTTGCTCTATTAGAGATTTTTATAAAATATTTAATTTATGGGTATATTTTAGGTAAACAGAGACGTACTGCAAAAAAAACCAGTCTCTATATATTTTCTTAGCAGGTAACGGGTCTTCAAAAAAAAATCAAAGATTGCTTTGATTACGAAAACGTATGTCGCATTATTGTTTCTTTATTGGTCAGGTTTTTTGGCATGATATTTTGACAATAAACAATGGCGATTGCATGGCGAGCAAGAATGTCTAATTCGTTTTATAAATGTATTCCTTGATGCTTTTGTATCCTCACAAACATTTTTTTGTTTTATAATTATTATATATAGCTTTTATTATGACAGAGTTCATGATAATTATATAATAATTTTTTTAAGGTTCCATCTGAGTGCAAAATGCTTTAGACAGCAATAATATCCGAAAGAAAATATTAGTAAATTAATTTTATAAATGTTTCACATAGCGCTAATAAAACAATTTTATAGATGTTCGCAAACGAATGAACTAGTATCAGATAACACCAATATAAATCTAATATAAAACAGATTTGTTCGGTGAGCTAAAATGTCATATAAAATTATTGTGTAAACGTTTATAAAACAATATTAAAATTTGTCATTAAACTGTTTTGTATTTTTGCTCCAAGAACGTTCTTACGACTACCTTATAGAGCAGAATACTTCTTAGAAGCTTAATTATCTCGCTTGCAATTTTAATAAAACAAAATGGCGTTCGACGAGCAGTAATAAACTAATTATAAAATAAAATAGCAGCGGACAGTTAAAAATTATAAAATATAATTGCTAGTTGGGGAACTAACCAGTATGGAGGGGCGAATGCTAGTTAGTAATGACGAAGCCCCCAGGGTTGTTTACATAAAATCATCGGGCAGTCATTATAGAGGATTAAAATTCGAAGGACAAATTAATGGAGAATTGAAAACCATTACTTTTGATACGGGTGCTGAAGTTTCCATAATTAGAAGAACATTAGTCAAGTCTCGGGCAATCCAACCGCTCACTAGAAACCTGTCACTACGATCAGTCACCGGCGAATCTGCACCAGTTCAAGGGTTGCGTTCGAGAACTTGGTGTGTCGTATAAATTTCACACAGCTGTCGTTCGAAAAGCCGGAGTGTGGATAAAAATCACACGGTTTTGGACGTTCGGAAAGGTGGTTGTTACGTACTGGTGCGCGCACCGGACACTCTAGTCCTGACTAGAGTGAAATTTAAGCTAACATATATAACATTAAATTTGGTTTATTATTGAGCCATTGTATCGGGTCTTCAAAAAAAAAACCAATCGAAGATTGCTTTGACTACGAAAACGTACGTCGCATTACTGTTTCTTTATTCGTCAGGATTTTTGACAGGATATTTTGACATTAAATTTCATTGACAAAATTAAAGACAAATATTGCTAAGACATACGTTTAAAAAACCATAGCAATCTTTGATTGGTTTTTTTTTTGAAGACCGGATATCAATTATTGAGTGATTTAAATTAAAAAGTTATTAAAACAAACCAACAAAAATGTAATGTCGAATTTATAAAAAAAAATTACACTTAAACTAAGAATTAACATTTAACTTAAATAGCTGACGTTATGATATGTAACGTAGCGCAAAAAAAAATTAAGACTTATCAACTAAGAATTAGGAATTACATAAGGCGCACGTTGAAATTCTTAGTTGTAAGTTAATTTTCTTAAATTACCTAGTTTAACTGTTAATTTTTTTTTATAAACTCGCCATAAACCACTCGGTCAGCGTTCGAATACCTAGAGCAAGATTCGCACACCGAAGTGTGTCGGACCCCCACTCCTTGAAATAATTTTCACACCAACAACCAGGTTCTCGAACGCAACCAAGGAGAAGCTATATGGTTAAGCTCACTTTTGGATCTTCCACCTTCAGGCACAGAACATTAGTCGCCGATATAGAAGATGATTTTATTTTGAGAATGGATTTGATCGGCCAACATGGTTTCTCTTTTGATCCTTCCATGAACATCCTTAAATTTGGTGTGAAATGAAGAAATTGTCCTAACAACACAAGAAGAATCCGATGCCGTTAAGATCTTGGCCACAACCCCAGTGAGGATTCCTGGAAGTACTGAGAAGATCATTTGCGGAAGATTAGAAGCAAACCCTGGGTGCTGCGTTGGACTAACACGTAATTTTATTGGAGATAAACCAGAAAGATTTCTTGTTGGGAAGACTCTAGTAAGAACAAATGGAGACATTATGATAAGAATTGCCAATGTTTCTTCCGAAACAGTAAGAATAAAAGAAGGAGACATTATTGGAGCTCTCGAACCAGTTAAGCAAATATCGAACTGTGACCTACCAGATAAGCGACATTTTGTGAAATCCAAATTGGATACAGACACCTTGATGCAGACTTTGGCGAAATCATGGAAACATCTCGATACAGATAGACTCCAAGAAGCCACAGATTTCATCTTAAAAGAAGCAGACGTATTTGTGATGGACAATCAAACCGGACGGACCAACTTAATCCAACACAAAATTGATACTGGATTGGCACACCCAATTAGACAACCACCACGGCGTATGCCAGTAGCTAAGCAACAGGAAGTGGAAAACCAAATTGGTAAAATGCTTCAAGAGGGAATCATTGAAGAGTCAAATAGCCCAGGGTCTGCGCCAGTAGTATTGGTTACAAAAAAAGATGGGAGTCTTAGATTTTGTGTGGACTACCGAAAGCTCAACGACGTCACCAAGAAGGACAGCTTCCCTCTCCCGAGAATAGACGATACATTAACAACTCTATCAGGCTGCAAATGGTTTTCCACCTTAGATCTCAAAAGTGGATACTGGCAAGTGGCAATACATGACGATGACAAAGAGAAAACTGCCTTCAGTACCGGAAGCGGGTTATACCAGTTTAATGTAATGCCTTTCGGATTGTGTAATGCTCCAGCTACGTTTGAGCGACTGATGAATCTTGTTTTGCGAGGTCTTACATGGAGAACTTGCCTGGTATATTTGGATGATGTCATGATCATGGGAAATTCATTCCAAGAACATCTCAATAACCTGAAAGAAGTTCTTGACCGCTTCCGGAATGCCAACTTGAAACTCAATACAAATAAGTGTGTGTGGACTGTCCAAAACCATGTGACAAACATGAACTAAGGAGTTTTCTAGGATTATGCTCTTATTATCGAAGATTTGTGGAAGGATTCGCCAATATAGCTGCTCCGCTTCATCGATTAACAGAAGAAAAATCAACATTCAATTGGACCCAAGAATGCGATTCCGCATTTAGAAAATTGAAAGCATTATGGACGAGCCCAGTGTTGTCCTATCCTGATCAGAAAGGCATGTTGATTTTGGACACAGATGCAAGTAACACCAGTGTTGGAGCTGTCCTTTCACAAATCCAAAATTCACAAGAACATGTCGTGGAGTACTACAGTAGAACCTTATCAAAGCCGGAACGAAATTATTGTGTCACCAGAAGAGAGTTGCTTGCCATAGTAAAAGCAGTCGACCATTTTCATAAGTATCTCTATGGACGCAAGTTTCTAATTCGAACAGATCACGCAGCTCTAAAATGGCTTTTAGAAATGAAAACTCCTGAAGGACAGCTTGCTAGATGGATTGAGAAATTGCA